>OZ018397.1:26168480-26807699 GCA_963969525.1 Ontholestes murinus | reverse complement strand
CCTGGCCCCGTACCCCGCTGTTCTCCTCTACTCTATCGCAGCATGGACAAAATTAAAATTAAAAATTCTGCATTGTAAACAAACTCGATTTGTTTAGGCATAAAAAATTACATGCTACAGGTATGCTACAGGTATGCTACAGCTATGCTACAACTATGCTACAGGAATGCTACAGGTACATATAAGCTAATATTACATATAAGCTAACCAACATCTACTGCATTACAAGTCCAAACCTCGTCCGAGTTATACAACCAAGGAACATAATAAGGCTCATTGGGAAAAAGAGGAGAAAAGAGGCTCATTGTATTAAGAGGCTCATTAGAAAAAGAGGCTGATTAGAAAAAGAGGCTGAATAGAAAAAGAGGCTGATTAGAAAAAGAGGCTCATTCAGAAAAGAGGCTGATTAGAAAAAGAGGTTGATTAGAAAAAGAGGCTCATTCAGAAAAGAGGCTGATTAGAAAAAGAGGCTGATTAGAAAAAGAGGCTCATTCAGAAAATAGGCTGATTAAAAGAGGCTCATTCAGAAAACAGGATATATGCTACAGGTATGCTACAGGTATGCTACAGGAATGCTACAGCTATGCTACAGCTATGCTACAGGTATGCTACAGGAATGCTACAGCTATGCTACAGCTATGCTACAGCTATGCTACAGGAATGCTACAGCTATGCTACAGGTATGCTACAGGTATGCTACAGGAATGCTACAGCTATGCTACAGGTATGCTACAGGAATGCTACAGCTATGCTACAGCTATGCTACAGCTATGCTACAGGAATGCTACAGCTATGCTACAGGTATGCTACAGGTATGCTACAGGAATGCTACAGCTATGCTACAGGTATGCTACAGGAATGCTACAGCTATGCTACAGCTATGCTACAGGAATGCTACAGCTATGCTACAGCTATGCTACAGGAATGCTACAGGTGCTACAGGAATATAACATAAGGGTAATGAAGCCTTTGTATATAAGCTTAATTAGTAAATGCTGGTGTCAGTACTGGTTTAACCATTAAAAAAATGTACACATGTAAGGAATGTGGACTGATATACAAACATCATTCGAGTTTGTTTAGACATAAGAAATTACATCGTCATCAGAATAATCCATCAATAGAATTAAAGGATAAAATCAATAAGAATCAGCGAGTATTTGAGAATAATATACGACCTCTTTCTAAATCTGTTGGTATGAAAAATCAACTTAATAACAGTCGGAATAATCTGAGGCGATACGAACATTTTACAAATAATAGAATGATAGACAATTTTGAGGATCCTAGTTCAGCTGATGAGAGTGAAGTGGAGTGTAATGTGAATGAAGAATCAATAAAGGAAATACGAAACGTACTAAGGGACAAAACTCTGTCTCTTGTAAACAGTAATATGCCATTATGTAACTCTCAGTTTGGAACTGATAATATAATGGATAGTAAAGAGATTGACAACCGAACAAAAGCTATTAAACTGGGAATTAATACAGAAAGGCAAGATGGAGCATCTCACATTGAACATGAAGAAAACGTCGAGAGATCAACTAGTTACAAATATATATCATATGGTGATAAAGCAGGTGTTTATTACGCGAATATAAACGATATTATTGATAGATTGTGTTATTTACACAATAAGCCCCGTTCTTTACAAGTAGATCTGGAAATTAAATCAATCGAAAATGAACTACGACGACTAAACATTATTGAGTAACAAGATCAATAGGTAAAACCATGACGTCGTCTTATAAAATGAATAAATATACTAGTTATCTCTTTAGTCTTTGAAGAGTAAACATCAATTATCGACTACCTGTGCAACTTGTGTGAGAAGAAATATGCAGATAAATTTAATTCACTATTCTGTAAAGCAATAAATAAAAAAGAAAACATTGGAGTAGAAACAAGAATAAACTTTACATCGGCGGACGGCATGAATTTGTATAAAACGGTAGAAACAAAAGAAAAAATTTCATTATCAAATACAAAACAGTGGTTTACGGAATAATTGTATACGGATGTTAGTGAAGAACTTTGTGACATAATTGCCAGAGGAGGAAAAATACAAAATTTTTGTTATATAAAAGTGTTTACGGAGAACCACCCGAGGGGGTACCAAGAACCTCTAAGCTATCAAGTTATCTTAAACAATCAAGTTTATCAAATGGACGAAGATTGTAATCTAACCTTTGTGAGAGAGATTGAAGAAGAAATTCTTGGTTTCAGATAAATGTATTATAAACATTATTTTAATATAATAAAGATTTTAAATATTTTAAATTGTTTTATGCGAGCGCTTGCGGTTTATACATTTCCGTAAATGCTGATAAAAACGAATAACAGTCTGAATACCTCTGCCTCTTCCCACTTTCCTTACTCCAAGAATAAGTTTTAATTTATGGTCTACGATAAAAAAAAATAACTTGCTAATATCCCATATCACTTATTGTTTGTTTTATTTGTATAAATCATTCTTGTATCTTCTTTACTGAGGAGGAATGGCTACAATTTATGGATATCAACTTGACTAATTCACAAAGTCCCATCACCATCGGGGATCACAGGATTAGCAAGAAAGCATATAAAAATATTATGGTGATATCTATTGTGCAGAGGAAATTGAGTGTTGTTATATCGGAAGAAACATTTTTTAATTTAATGCGTTTGAAAGAAATGATTAATTACAAATTGAATGATTTAAAAGTCTTAGATTTTTATTCATATTATAATAGAATTTTATTGGCTTGTATAAATAATTCAAATTGTGATGATTTATTTAAAAATGTATTAAAGTGGAATTCTATTTATCATTATAATCAAAATGCATATTTAATGATGGAATGTTTGCATATGCATTTTAATAAAGTTAATACTGATTTGGAAATGATAAAACTTGCTCAATAATAAAAAAATATTTCAAAATGTATCCATCTATTATTTCTTATTAACATCCCCATCCCTTTAAGGTTTAAAAAAAAAATAATTTTTTTTTATTGATTAAAACTAATTTATTGAATAAAAATTAATCACTAATAGTACCTAACCTAAACTTAATCACTATTAATTTAAAAAATTACACACACATAAAATTAATATTCATTAATAAGTCACCAGTCATCGTCGTCTGCAGATTGGGGGGCGTCTGCAGATTGGGGGGCGTCTGCAGATTGGGGGGCGGCATCGTTCTGGTATCCATCCGACTCCTCATCTGACTAATAAATAAAAACACATCATAATAATTGCGCTAATTTAAATTTGTATGACTCACATTTTCGACTTCCGTGTCAGCATCAAAAATGCTATCATCATCAACATCAAACATGGTGTGATCTAAATACGCGCGGAAACCCCCAGCATGTCTTCTCCATACAAAGTATGCTGGCGTTGGTGGTGATGGTGGCGATGATGATGTTGCTGGAGGTCCATACGCCTGTTCTATTATTTCTTGTGTAGAGGGCAACGGTGGAGTCGGGGGATTCTCCACGGTGGAGGAGGAGAAAGATTCTTCGTGGATGGCAGACAAAGGTGGAGTCGCTGATGGGGCCGATGTTGAAGCCGATGTTGAAGCCACTGATGGAGCCGTTGGAGTCGGCTTCACTCTTTTTTGTGGGGGAGGAGGACTGCTAGGGGAAGAACTGGCCAGTCGCTTTTTCGATGTATCAGTGGTGGTGGGTAGATATATCCTCCTTACCTCTCCTACTCCTATGTTTGCGCGACAAATACCGCATTTACGGCTTCGCCCTACCCTTCTCACACATCCCCCACAATATAGATGTCCACACCTCAGCGAAAATGCCACCCAATTTGTCATGCAAATTGGGCATTCCCCACATCTTAGCCCCTCAGTAAATTCTGTAAATATTAAAAATTATTTTATAAACATAATTTCTTATTACGAATTACTTACCTTCATCAATAAAATCCATTTTTCACAAAATAAAATACACTTAACACTTCTAACTACGCAAACTGAATGCGACTTTTTATCACAAAATAAAACACACGTTCGCGGAATAAAAATCACTCGACACCGCGCAAACTGAATCCGCGTTTTTTCACAAAATAAAACACACGTTCGCAGAATAAAATTCACTCGACACTGCGAAAACTGAATCCGCGTTTTTTCACAAAATAAAACACACGTTCGCAGAATAAAATTCACTCGACACTGCGAAAACTGAATCCGCGTTTTTTCACAAAATAAAACACACGTTCGCAGAATAAAATTCACTCGACACTGCGAAAACTGAATCCGCGTTTTTTCACAAAATAAAACACACGTTCGCAGAATAAAATTCACTCGACACTGCGAAAACTGAATCCGCGTTTTTTCACAAAATTAAACACACGTTCGCGGAATAAAATTCGCTCAACACCACATAATCTTGTATATTAAAGGCTCCAAGTTGAAAATGAGTTCTACCGGATGTGGTTACGCACGTTCGCTTTTTTTCACGTAAAAATATTAAACGTGGTGCTAATCATAATAAATATTTATTTTCTATATAATCAAAAACTAATTTTTACCACATCCACATAATCTTGAATATTAAAGGCTCTAAGTTGAAAAATAATTCAGTTTATTCAGAACACGCGTTACAGCAAAAACAATTATGGACAACGTAGAAATAAATATTGATTATACCCCGAATTCAGGCCAAGGGAGTCCTAAACATATTTACAACAATCTGCGAGAGTGTGTTGGTGGCTGTGATGAGTTGTACATATATTTTCGTGATCGTGCATATTCAATCCTGGAAGAACTGATGGAAATAGATCCTTCTAATGCATTGCACATTCTTTTGACTGGCATTGAAGAAATCAGTTTTATAGACGAGGAATTTGGTTGGACACATGAGTGTGTGCTGGAACCCTGCTCTGGATATATTTGTAACAGGTTAAAAGATTCTTACATTTATATCATGTGGGACCATAAAAAATTCCATTTCGCGATTCCTATAACTGATAACGATCTGTGTCGGTTGGAATATCAGTTGGTACTTAATGCAGATCGTCGAGATGAGGAGGAAAAGCGCCGAGTTGAGGAGGAAAAGATGGAACAAGATAATAACAGTGACTGGTAGCCATACCCCACCTTCTTTCTAGAAAAATTTAAGATAGTAGTACCAACTGAATTCTTATGTATATAAATTAGGAATTAATAATTTCGCATGCTGATGATAAGAAACAGCTCAAGGTAAAGTTCTACCGGATGTGGTTACGCACGTTCGCTATTTTTTCACGTAAAAATATTAAACGAATTGATTTTTAAAATCATAAAATGAGGATGTGGTTAGATGATAATTGTGCTCAATGCTGATTGGTTGATAGAAATCGATCCGATAATATATAATGAAAATTTATTAAGAATAATATTTAGTTCTGAGATGTCTGGTGATTTAAGACTAAGTTTGTTACGTAAAAAAAAGGTTCGACTTGATAGGGAATTGAAAGTGTGGCTAAATAAATTGGAACTATTAAAAAGTGAAATAAAAGTAAAGAGTGCTAAATTAAAGGAATATCGAGATTTAATTGCAAAATTTGAAACATTATCAATATGGTAAGATATATATTTATTTTCTCATCTTGAACAGCATAGATAAATTTTGAATTTGCAGCAAACAATAGATTCGGACTGGTCTTCACGGTGGAATCAGGAGGGTTATTACTACGTAAATCCGGATACCAATTATTATTTATCCGATCAACAGGCCAGCGAATTTGTTGAGGCCGGTTTTGAACTGGATAAGGTGTGTTTGTATGAGTATAATTACAACGCATGGAAGAACAATCAAGAAAAAGAAGAACTGTATCAAAAGTACATCAAACAAGATAAGCAGCAGAAAACGGAAATTATCGATTTGTGTGATGATAGTGATGATGATGACGATGACAGCATCACACAATTTCTTGACGGTATGTTGTCCGATTTTGATACCGAAATAATGGGAATTACATGAATTACCAACCTTGAAAAAATCTAGAGATGATATATGGGCTGTTAAAACCTCAAGTAGTTTGGAGAAACCAAGATATGTAATTGTAGCCTTTCAAACAAATAAAAAAGGTGTGGCTAATGCAGATGCCACAATATTTGATCACAGCAATATAAGGAACATAAGAGTTTATCTCAATTCGGAATCATTTCCATATGATCATTTGAATTTGAACTTTGATAGTAATGATTACTTGACTGCCTACAACATGTACTGCCAATTCCAACATAGTTATTACAATCAAATAAACAAACCCTATTTGTCCTTCACTGATTTCAATAATTGTGCAATATTTGTATTCGACGTGTCCAAACAAAACGAGAGCGTAAAATCGTCAGCGATAGACCTGCGCATTGAGATGGAGGCCTCTGAAAATTTTAAAGATAATACCCGAGCATACTGCCTCATTTTGAGTGATTCTCTTCTCGAGTACACACCACTTTCCGGAGTAGTTAAAAAGATTATTTAAAAATGCTTCGAAAAATTCGCTTCGATTTTGCCCCGGTGACATTCACATATGTGCTAGAGGAGGATGACAGTAGAAATTGGATGCAAGAAGCTGCCGACAGAATACGATTCAAGAAGCGTATTCAACATATAGAAAAAGAATTGGAACCAATTCTTTTGAAGAGGATCGCATCACCTCCCCCGCCGAAGATATTGTTCATCGATATCCAAGGTTTCAACACACCAGACTTTACCCCAAAGGAACTTGCTGCTACATATGATGGGGAAAAAATACTCGCTTATATCTTTAAGCCACCAACACCATTTCAAAATCTCAGTTCAGCTTTGCAAAAACAAATTCGGTGGTTGGAAAAAAATTATCACACAATCCCATACAACAGTGGTGAAAGTGATTTAAGTGAATTACCAAAGCTGTTTAAAAAACTGTCTGCAGATATCGTTTATGTGAAAGGTGCTCAAAAGTGTGCTTATTTGAAACAGTTTTATGATAATGTTATTGATTTAGAATTAGATGTGGATTGTCCTAATTTAAAAAAATCTTTCTATTGTTGTCAATCACATAGAAATAGATTAAGTATGTGTAGCATTGTAAATGTAGAAAAATTGTTTAATTATATAAATAATAAAAAATAAAAACAGTTTTTAATATTTTCATTTACTCACCCCTACTAATATATTGTACGGCTTCACAAATTTTGACTAAAATTAAAACATTATTCAATAACTATTTGTTTTAAAAGACAAGTTTGAATCAGTTTGGACTTGCAGTTAGATAAGGAGTCTAATGTGATAAGACCATCGCTATAAAGTGGCTCCAAGTTGAAAATTATTTAGTTTTGTTCAGAACGAGCGTTTGTCACAGTCAAGTAAGTATTTAATTGCGTATAAAATAATTATGGAGAGCGTAGAAATAAATATTTGTGTATTACTTCACACAAAAATATCCCTTGCTCATAAATGAATCGTCAGTGTTTTACGTTCCAGAAAAATGCGTCTGACCAGGCTTCTGACGATTACATTGCCGGGTGGTATCGAGGTGAACATCATGCTCGAGTTTTATTACGAGATAGGGTCCAACCCGTACCTGCCCAGGAAGAAAGAGTGGATCTGGTTCGTAGACATATCATACGCAATCCGGGGCTCGAATTACAAGAAGTTGTGCCGTCAGCAACTCAGTGGCCTCAACTCATAAGAAGGATGTTTTGGTGCTCTAATTTAAACTATCGTGATTGTGCATTTATTACTGCTTTTTAGTAAATTAAATAAAGAAACATTTTTTATTTAACTAAGGAGTTTTATTTAAATTTCATTTTATTTACATGTACTTCCCCTATTAAAATACATACAACTATTATAATAAATAGTATAAATCCAGATGATAGTATTAATGTGGTATAATTCATTTTGCTGGATACAAATAAATTGTCAACTACAGTTGAGAATTTATTTTTAGACACTGATGGCACTTGTATTTTGGCGATGGTGGTCCATCGATGTGGGTCCTCCCCGTATTGTAGTGTTCAAAGCACGGTAATCTTTCCTTGCAGTAATCCCTCAAGCTCGGTGGTAAAAATGTCCAGATGTTTAAAAGCTCCAGGCCTTCCAGCCTCTTCAGGTAATATTCTGGTAAATATTTCAAGTGATGAGAGCTTAATTTACCTTCGTGGTATGCTTCAATAGCACTGTTAATGCGAACCAATAGAGGCTCTCGCTCCGTATTTGTAAACTCCATAATGCGTCAATCTCAACGCGCACACCCTATTTACTTACCCCACCACTCTTCCCTATGTTGATCCGGAAGTTCCCCGGCGCCAAATTCAAAAAAATCAGTATACAGGGTGATCAAAAATAAACGTCAACTGTGTATGACCTTGAGGTAATCCAAGGTCATCTAATGTAAACCGAACTCTACCCTATGTTGATCCGGAAGTTCCCCGGCGCCAAATTCAAAAAAATCAGTATACAGGGTGATCAAAAATAAACGTCAACTGTGTATGACCTTGAGGTCATCCAAGGTCATCTAATGTATGAGGTCATCCAAGGTCATCTAATGTAAACCGGAAGTCGGAAACCGGAAGTCGGAAACCGGAAGTCGGAAACCGGAAACCGGAAGTCGGAAACCGGAAGTGGGGAACCGGAAACCGGAAGTGGGGAACCGGAAACCGGAAGTCGGAAGTACTTCCGGGAATACTTCCGGGAATGCTTCCTGGCCCAGAACCGGCTATTATTATCTACTTATTACATTTTCGTACATAATTTAAAGCATGAAAAATTCAGAAACATTTTGGCGCTAAATTACTCTTCTCACTTCTGCGATCCTGATGCTTTATATTACATTTTCGTACATAATTTAAAGCATGAAAAATTCAGAAACATTTTGGCGCTAAATTACTCTTGTCACTTCTGCGTTCCTGATGCTTTATATTACATTTTCGTACATAATTTAAAGCATGAAAAATTCAGAAACATTTTGGCGCTAAATTACTCTTCTCACTTCTGCGTTCCTGATGCTTTATATTACATTTTCGTACATAATTTAAAGCATGAAAAATTCAGAAACATTTTGGCGCTAAATTACTCTTCTCACTTCTGCGTTCCTGATGCTTTATATTACATTTTCGTACATAATTTAAAGCATGAACAATTCAGAAACATTTTGGCGCTAAATTACTCTTCTCACTTCTGCGATCCTGATGCTTTATATTACATTTTCGTACATAATTTAAAGCATGAAAAATTCAGAAACATTTTGGCGCTAAATTACTCTTCTCACTTCTGCGTTCCTGATGCTTTATATTACATTTTCGTACATAATTTAAAGCATGAAAAATTCAGAAACATTTTGGCGCTAAATTACTCTTCTCACTTCTGCGATCCTGATACTTTATATTAAATTTTCGTAGGAAAATTAAAGCATGAAAAATTCATAAACATTTTGGCGCTAAATTACTCTCCTCACTTCTGCGATCCTGATGCTTTATATTACATTTTCGTACATAATTTAAAACATGAACAATGCAGAAACATTTTGGCGCTAAATTACTCTTCTCACTTCTGCGATCCTGATGCTTTATATTACATTTTCGTACATAATTTAAAGCATGAAAAATTCAGAAACATTTTGGCGCTAAATTACTCTTCTCACTTCTGCGATCCTGATGCTTTATATTAAATATTCGTCGGAAAATTAAAGCATGAAAAATTCAGAAACATTTTGGCGCTAAATTACTCTTCTCACTTCTGCGATCCTGATGCTTTATATTACATTTTCGTACATAATTTAAAGCATGAACAATGCAGAAACATTTTGGCGCTAAATTACTCTTCTCACTTCTACGATCCTGATGCTTTATATTACATTTTCGTACATAATTTAAAGCATGAAAAATTCAGAAACATTTTGGCGCTAAATTACTCTTCTCACTTCTGCGATCCTGATGCTTTATATTACATTTTCGTACATAATTTAAAGCATGAAAAATTCAGAAACATTTTGGCGCTAAATTACTCTTGTCACTTCTGCGTTCCTGATGCTTTATATTACATTTTCGTACATAATTTAAAGCATGAAAAATTCAGAAACATTTTGGCGCTAAATTACTCTTCTCACTTCTGCGTTCCTGATGCTTTATATTACATTTTCGTACATAATTTAAAGCATGAAAAATTCAGAAACATTTTGGCGCTAAATTACTCTTCTCACTTCTGCGTTCCTGATGCTTTATATTACATTTTCGTACATAATTTAAAGCATGAACAATTCAGAAACATTTTGGCGCTAAATTACTCTTCTCACTTCTGCGATCCTGATACTTTATATTAAATTTTCGTAGGAAAATTAAAGCATGAAAAATTCATAAACATTTTGGCGCTAAATTACTCTCCTCACTTCTGCGATCCTGATGCTTTATATTACATTTTCGTACATAATTTAAAACATGAAAAATTCAGAAACATTTTGGCGCTAAATTACTCTTCTCACTTCTGCGATCCTGATGCTTTATATTACATTTTCGTACATAATTTAGAGCAGGAAAAATTCAGAAACATTTTGGAGCTAAATTACTCTTCTCACTTCTGCGATCCTGATACTTTATATTAAATTTTCGTAGGAAAATTAAAGCATGAAAAATTCAGAAACATTTTGGCGCTAAATTACTCTTCTCACTTCTGCGTTCCTGATGCTTTATATTACATTTTCGTACATAATTTAAAGCATGAACAATTCAGAAACATTTTGGCGCTAAATTACTCTTCTCACTTCTGCGATCCTGATGCTTTATATTACATTTTCGTACATAATTTAGAGCATGAAAAATTCAGAAACATTTTGGAGCTAAATTACTTTTCTCACTTCTGCGATCATGATACTTTATATTAAATTTTCGTAGGAAAATTAAAGCATGAACAATTCAGAAACATTTTGGCGCTAAATTACTCTTCTCACTTCTGCGATCCTGATGCTTTATATTACATTTTCGTACATAATTTAAAGCATGAAAAATTCAGAAACATTTTGGCGCTAAATTACTCTTGTCACTTCTGCGTTCCTGATGCTTTATATTACATTTTCGTACATAATTTAGAGCATGAAAAATTCAGAAACATTTTGGCGCTAAATTACTCTTCTCACTTCTGCGATCCTGATACTTTATATTAAATTTTCGTAGGAAAATTAAAGCATGAAAAATTCAGAAACATTTTGGCGCTAAATTACTCTTCTCACTTCTGCGATCCTGATGCTTTATATTAAATATTCGTCGGAAAATTAAAGCATGAAAAATTCAGAAACATTTTGGCGCTAAATTACTCTTCTCACTTCTGCGATCCTGATGCTTTATATTACATTTTCGTACATAATTTAAAGCATGAACAATGCAGAAACATTTTGGCGCTAAATTACTCTTCTCACTTCTACGATCCTGATGCTTTATATTACATTTTCGTACATAATTTAAAGCATGAAAAATTCAGAAACATTTTGGCGCTAAATTACTCTTCTCACTTCTGCGATCCTGATGCTTTATATTACATTTTCGTACATAATTTAAAGCATGAAAAATTCAGAAACATTTTGGCGCTAAATTACTTTTCTCACTTCTGCGATCCTGATGCTTTATATTAAATATTCGTCGGAAAATTAAAGCATGAAAAATTCAGAAACATTTTGGCGCTAAATTACTCTTCTCACTTCTGCGATCCTGATGCTTTATATTACATTTTCGTACATAATTTAAAGCATGAACAATGCAGAAACATTTTGGCGCTAAATTACTCTTCTCACTTCTACGATCCTGATGCTTTATATTACATTTTCGTACATTATTTAAAGCATGAAAAATTCAGAAACATTTTGGCGCTAAATTACTCTTCTCACTTCTGCGATCCTGATGCTTTATATTACATTTTCGTACATAATTTAAAGCATGAAAAATTCAGAAACATTTTGGCGCTAAATTACTCTTGTCACTTCTGCGTTCCTGATGCTTTATATTACATTTTCGTACATAATTTAAAGCATGAACAATGCAGAAATATTTTGGCGCTAAATTACTCTTCTCACTTCTGCGATCCTGATACTTTATATTAAATTTTCGTAGGAAAATTAAAGCATGAAAAATTCAGAAACATTTTGGCGCTAAATTACTCTTCTCACTTCTGCGATCCTGATGCTTTATATTACATTTTCGTACATAATTTAAAGCATGAAAAATTCAGAAACATTTTGGCGCTAAATTACTCTTCTCACTTCTGCGATCCTGATGCTTTATATTACATTTTCGTACATAATTTAAAGCATGAAAAATTCAGAAACATTTTGGCGCTAAATTACTTTTCTCACTTCTGCGTTCCTGCTGCTTTATATTACATTTTAGTACATAATTTAAAGCATGAACAATGCAGAAATATTTTGGCGCTAAATTACTCTTCTCACTTCTGCGATCCTGATGCTTTATATTACATTTTCGTACATAATTTAAAGCATGAAAAATTCAGAAACATTTTGGCGCTAAATTACTCTTCTCACTTCTGCGATCCTGATGCTTTATATTACATTTTCGTACATAATTTAAAGCATGAAAAATTCAGAAACATTTTGGCGCTAAATTACTCTTCTCACTTCTGCGATCCTGATGCTTTATATTAAATATTCGTCGGAAAATTAAAGCATGAAAAATTCAGAAACATTTTGGCGCTAAATTACTCTTCTCACTTCTGCGATCCTGATGCTTTATATTACATTTTCGTACATAATTTAAAGCATGAACAATGCAGAAACATTTTGGCGCTAAATTACTCTTCTCACTTCTACGATCCTGATGCTTTATATTACATTTTCGTACATAATTTAAAGCATGAAAAATTCAGAAACATTTTGGCGCTAAATTACTCTTCTCACTTCTGCGATCCTGATGCTTTATATTACATTTTCGTACATAATTTAAAGCATGAAAAATTCAGAAACATTTTGGCGCTAAATTACTCTTGTCACTTCTGCGTTCCTGATGCTTTATATTACATTTTCGTACATAATTTAAAGCATGAAAAATTCAGAAACATTTTGGCGCTAAATTACTCTTCTCACTTCTGCGTTCCTGATGCTTTATATTACATTTTCGTACATAATTTAAAGCATGAAAAATTCAGAAACATTTTGGCGCTAAATTACTCTTCTCACTTCTGCGTTCCTGATGCTTTATATTACATTTTCGTACATAATTTAAAGCATGAACAATTCAGAAACATTTTGGCGCTAAATTACTCTTCTCACTTCTGCGATCCTGATACTTTATATTAAATTTTCGTAGGAAAATTAAAGCATGAAAAATTCATAAACATTTTGGCGCTAAATTACTCTCCTCACTTCTGCGATCCTGATGCTTTATATTACATTTTCGTACATAATTTAAAACATGAAAAATTCAGAAACATTTTGGCGCTAAATTACTCTTCTCACTTCTGCGATCCTGATGCTTTATATTACATTTTCGTACATAATTTAGAGCATGAAAAATTCAGAAACATTTTGGCGCTAAATTACTCTTCTCACTTCTGCGATCCTGATACTTTATATTAAATTTTCGTAGGAAAATTAAAGCATGAAAAATTCAGAAACATTTTGGCGCTAAATTACTCTTCTCACTTCTGCGATCCTGATGCTTTATATTAAATATTCGTCGGAAAATTAAAGCATGAAAAATTCAGAAACATTTTGGCGCTAAATTACTCTTCTCACTTCTGCGATCCTGATGCTTTATATTACATTTTCGTACATAATTTAAAGCATGAACAATGCAGAAACATTTTGGCGCTAAATTACTCTTCTCACTTCTACGATCCTGATGCTTTATATTACATTTTCGTACATAATTTAAAGCATGAAAAATTCAGAAACATTTTGGCGCTAAATTACTCTTCTCACTTCTGCGATCCTGATGCTTTATATTACATTTTCGTACATAATTTAAAGCATGAACAATGCAGAAACATTTTGGCGCTAAATTACTTTTCTCACTTCTGCGATCCTGATACTTTATATTAAATTTTCGTAGGAAAATTAAAGCATGAAAAATTCAGAAACATTTTGGCGCTAAATTACTCTTCTCACTTCTACGATCCTGATGCTTTATATTACATTTTCGTACATAATTTAAAGCATGAAAAATTCAGAAACATTTTGGCGCTAAATTACTCTTCTCACTTCTGCGATCCTGATGCTTTATATTACATTTTCGTACATAATTTAAAGCATGAAAAATTCAGAAACATTTTGGCGCTAAATTACTCTTGTCACTTCTGCGTTCCTGATGCTTTATATTACATTTTCGTACATAATTTAAAGCATGAAAAATTCAGAAACATTTTGGCGCTAAATTACTCTTCTCACTTCTGCGTTCCTGATGCTTTATATTACATTTTCGTACATAATTTAAAGCATGAAAAATTCAGAAACATTTTGGCGCTAAATTACTCTTCTCACTTCTGCGTTCCTGATGCTTTATATTACATTTTCGTACATAATTTAAAGCATGAACAATTCAGAAACATTTTGGCGCTAAATTACTCTTCTCACTTCTGCGATCCTGATGCTTTATATTACATTTTCGTACATAATTTAAAGCATGAAAAATTCAGAAACATTTTGGCGCTAAATTACTCTTCTCACTTCTGCGTTCCTGATGCTTTATATTACATTTTCGTACATAATTTAAAGCATGAAAAATTCAGAAACATTTTGGCGCTAAATTACTCTTCTCACTTCTGCGATCCTGATACTTTATATTAAATTTTCGTAGGAAAATTAAAGCATGAAAAATTCATAAACATTTTGGCGCTAAATTACTCTCCTCACTTCTGCGATCCTGATGCTTTATATTACATTTTCGTACATAATTTAAAACATGAACAATGCAGAAACATTTTGGCGCTAAATTACTCTTCTCACTTCTGCGATCCTGATGCTTTATATTACATTTTCGTACATAATTTAAAGCATGAAAAATTCAGAAACATTTTGGCGCTAAATTACTCTTCTCACTTCTGCGATCCTGATGCTTTATATTAAATATTCGTCGGAAAATTAAAGCATGAAAAATTCAGAAACATTTTGGCGCTAAATTACTCTTCTCACTTCTGCGATCCTGATGCTTTATATTACATTTTCGTACATAATTTAAAGCATGAACAATGCAGAAACATTTTGGCGCTAAATTACTCTTCTCACTTCTACGATCCTGATGCTTTATATTACATTTTCGTACATAATTTAAAGCATGAAAAATTCAGAAACATTTTGGCGCTAAATTACTCTTCTCACTTCTGCGATCCTGATGCTTTATATTACATTTTCGTACATAATTTAAAGCATGAAAAATTCAGAAACATTTTGGCGCTAAATTACTCTTGTCACTTCTGCGTTCCTGATGCTTTATATTACATTTTCGTACATAATTTAAAGCATGAAAAATTCAGAAACATTTTGGCGCTAAATTACTCTTCTCACTTCTGCGTTCCTGATGCTTTATATTACAGTTTCGTACATAATTTAAAGCATGAAAAATTCAGAAACATTTTGGCGCTAAATTACTCTTCTCACTTCTGCGTTCCTGATGCTTTATATTACATTTTCGTACATAATTTAAAGCATGAACAATTCAGAAACATTTTGGCGCTAAATTACTCTTCTCACTTCTGCGATCCTGATACTTTATATTAAATTTTCGTAGGAAAATTAAAGCATTAAAAATTCATAAACATTTTGGCGCTAAATTACTCTCCTCACTTCTGCGATCCTGATGCTTTATATTACATTTTCGTACATAATTTAAAACATGAAAAATTCAGAAACATTTTGGCGCTAAATTACTCTTCTCACTTCTGCGATCCTGATGCTTTATATTACATTTTCGTACATAATTTAGAGCAGGAAAAATTCAGAAACATTTTGGAGCTAAATTACTCTTCTCACTTCTGCGATCCTGATACTTTATATTAAATTTTCGTAGGAAAATTAAAGCATGAAAAATTCAGAAACATTTTGGCGCTAAATTACTCTTCTCACTTCTGCGTTCCTGATGCTTTATATTACATTTTCGTACATAATTTAAAGCATGAACAATTCAGAAACATTTTGGCGCTAAATTACTCTTCTCACTTCTGCGATCCTGATGCTTTATATTACATTTTCGTACATAATTTAGAGCATGAAAAATTCAGAAACATTTTGGAGCTAAATTACTTTTCTCACTTCTGCGATCATGATACTTTATATTAAATTTTCGTAGGAAAATTAAAGCATGAACAATTCAGAAACATTTTGGCGCTAAATTACTCTTCTCACTTCTGCGATCCTGATGCTTTATATTACATTTTCGTACATAATTTAAAGCATGAAAAATTCAGAAACATTTTGGCGCTAAATTACTCTTGTCACTTCTGCGTTCCTGATGCTTTATATTACATTTTCGTACATAATTTAGAGCATGAAAAATTCAGAAACATTTTGGCGCTAAATTACTCTTCTCACTTCTGCGATCCTGATACTTTATATTAAATTTTCGTAGGAAAATTAAAGCATGAAAAATTCAGAAACATTTTGGCGCTAAATTACTCTTCTCACTTCTGCGATCCTGATGCTTTATATTAAATATTCGTCGGAAAATTAAAGCATGAAAAATTCAGAAACATTTTGGCGCTAAATTACTCTTCTCACTTCTGCGATCCTGATGCTTTATATTACATTTTCGTACATAATTTAAAGCATGAACAATGCAGAAACATTTTGGCGCTAAATTACTCTTCTCACTTCTACGATCCTGATGCTTTATATTACATTTTCGTACATAATTTAAAGCATGAAAAATTCAGAAACATTTTGGCGCTAAATTACTCTTCTCACTTCTGCGATCCTGATGCTTTATATTACATTTTCGTACATAATTTAAAGCATGAAAAATTCAGAAACATTTTGGCGCTAAATTACTTTTCTCACTTCTGCGATCCTGATGCTTTATATTAAATATTCGTCGGAAAATTAAAGCATGAAAAATTCAGAAACATTTTGGCGCTAAATTACTCTTCTCACTTCTGCGATCCTGATGCTTTATATTACATTTTCGTACATAATTTAAAGCATGAACAATGCAGAAACATTTTGGCGCTAAATTACTCTTCTCACTTCTACGATCCTGATGCTTTATATTACATTTTCGTACATAATTTAAAGCATGAAAAATTCAGAAACATTTTGGCGCTAAATTACTCTTCTCACTTCTGCGATCCTGATGCTTTATATTACATTTTCGTACATAATTTAAAGCATGAAAAATTCAGAAACATTTTGGCGCTAAATTACTCTTGTCACTTCTGCGTTCCTGATGCTTTATATTACATTTTCGTACATAATTTAAAGCATGAACAATGCAGAAATATTTTGGCGCTAAATTACTCTTCTCACTTCTGCGATCCTGATACTTTATATTAAATTTTCGTAGGAAAATTAAAGCATGAAAAATTCAGAAACATTTTGGCGCTAAATTACTCTTCTCACTTCTGCGATCCTGATGCTTTATATTACATTTTCGTACATAATTTAAAGCATGAAAAATTCAGAAACATTTTGGCGCTAAATTACTCTTCTCACTTCTGCGATCCTGATGCTTTATATTACATTTTCGTACATAATTTAAAGCATGAAAAATTCAGAAACATTTTGGCGCTAAATTACTCTTCTCACTTCTGCGATCCTGATGCTTTATATTAAATATTCGTAGGAAAATTAAAGCATGAAAAATTCAGAAACATTTTGGCGCTAAATTACTCTTCTCACTTCTGCGTTCCTGCTGCTTTATATTACATTTTAGTACATAATTTAAAGCATGAACAATGCAGAAATATTTTGGCGCTAAATTACTCTTCTCACTTCTGCGATCCTGATGCTTTATATTACATTTTCGTACATAATTTAAAGCATGAAAAATTCAGAAACATTTTGGCGCTAAATTACTCTTCTCACTTCTGCGATCCTGATGCTTTATATTACATTTTCGTACATAATTTAAAGCATGAAAAATTCAGAAACATTTTGGCGCTAAATTACTCTTCTCACTTCTGCGATCCTGATGCTTTATATTAAATATTCGTCGGAAAATTAAAGCATGAAAAATTCAGAAACATTTTGGCGCTAAATTACTCTTCTCACTTCTGCGATCCTGATGCTTTATATTACATTTTCGTACATAATTTAAAGCATGAACAATGCAGAAACATTTTGGCGCTAAATTACTCTTCTCACTTCTACGATCCTGATGCTTTATATTACATTTTCGTACATAATTTAAAGCATGAAAAATTCAGAAACATTTTGGCGCTAAATTACTCTTCTCACTTCTGCGATCCTGATGCTTTATATTACGTTTTCGTACATAATTTAAAGCATGAAAAATTCAGAAACATTTTGGCGCTAAATTACTCTTGTCACTTCTGCGTTCCTGATGCTTTATATTACATTTTCGTACATAATTTAAAGCATGAAAAATTCAGAAACATTTTGGCGCTAAATTACTCTTCTCACTTCTGCGTTCCTGATGCTTTATATTACATTTTCGTACATAATTTAAAGCATGAAAAATTCAGAAACATTTTGGCGCTAAATTACTCTTCTCACTTCTGCGTTCCTGATGCTTTATATTACATTTTCGTACATAATTTAAAGCATGAACAATTCAGAAACATTTTGGCGCTAAATTACTCTTCTCACTTCTGCGATCCTGATGCTTTATATTACATTTTCGTACATAATTTAAAGCATGAAAAATTCAGAAACATTTTGGCGCTAAATTACTCTTCTCACTTCTGCGTTCCTGATGCTTTATATTACATTTTCGTACATAATTTAAAGCATGAAAAATTCAGAAACATTTTGGCGCTAAATTACTCTTCTCACTTCTGCGATCCTGATACTTTATATTAAATTTTCGTAGGAAAATTAAAGCATGAAAAATTCATAAACATTTTGGCGCTAAATTACTCTCCTCACTTCTGCGATCCTGATGCTTTATATTACATTTTCGTACATAATTTAAAACATGAAAAATTCAGAAACATTTTGGCGCTAAATTACTCTTCTCACTTCTGCGATCCTGATGCTTTATATTACATTTTCGTACATAATTTAAAGCATGAAAAATTCAGAAACATTTTGGCGCTAAATTACTCTTCTCACTTCTGCGATCCTGATGCTTTATATTAAATATTCGTCGGAAAATTAAAGCATGAAAAATTCAGAAACATTTTGGCGCTAAATTACTCTTCTCACTTCTGCGATCCTGATGCTTTATATTACATTTTCGTACATAATTTAAAGCATGAACAATGCAGAAACATTTTGGCGCTAAATTACTCTTCTCACTTCTACGATCCTGATGCTTTATATTACATTTTCGTACATAATTTAAAGCATGAAAAATTCAGAAACATTTTGGCGCTAAATTACTCGTCTCACTTCTGCGATCCTGATGCTTTATATTACATTTTCGTACATAATTTAAAGCATGAAAAATTCAGAAACATTTTGGCGCTAAATTACTCTTGTCACTTCTGCGTTCCTGATGCTTTATATTACATTTTCGTACATAATTTAAAGCATGAAAAATTCAGAAACATTTTGGCGCTAAATTACTCTTCTCACTTCTGCGTTCCTGATGCTTTATATTACATTTTCGTACATAATTTAAAGCATGAAAAATTCAGAAACATTTTGGCGCTAAATTACTCTTCTCACTTCTGCGTTCCTGATGCTTTATATTACATTTTCGTACATAATTTAAAGCATGAACAATTCAGAAACATTTTGGCGCTAAATTACTCTTCTCACTTCTGCGATCCTGATACTTTATATTAAATTTTCGTAGGAAAATTAAAGCATGAAAAATTCATAAACATTTTGGCGCTAAATTACTCTTCTCACTTCTGCGTTCCTGATGCTTTATATTACATTTTCGTACATAATTTAAAGCATGAACAATTCAGAAACATTTTGGCGCTAAATTACTCTTCTCACTTCTGCGATCCTGATACTTTATATTAAATTTTCGTAGGAAAATTAAAGCATGAAAAATTCAGAAACATTTTGGCGCTAAATTACTCTTCTCACTTCTGCGTTCCTGATGCTTTATATTACATTTTCGTACATAATTTAAAGCATGAACAATTCAGAAACATTTTGGCGCTAAATTACTCTTCTCACTTCTGCGATCCTGATGCTTTATATTACATTTTCGTACATAATTTAGAGCATGAAAAATTCAGAAACATTTTGGAGCTAAATTACTTTTCTCACTTCTGCGATCATGATACTTTATATTAAATTTTCGTAGGAAAATTAAAGCATGAAAAATTCAGAAACATTTTGGCGCTAAATTACTCTTCTCACTTCTGCGATCCTGATGCTTTATATTAAATATTCGTCGGAAAATTAAAGCATGAAAAATTCAGAAACATTTTGGCGCTAAATTACTCTTCTCACTTCTGCGATCCTGATGCTTTATATTACATTTTCGTACATAATTTAAAGCATGAACAATTCAGAAACATTTTGGCGCTAAATTACTCTTCTCACTTCTACGATCCTGATGCTTTATATTACATTTTCGTACATAATTTAAAGCATGAAAAATTCAGAAACATTTTGGCGCTAAATTACTCTTCTCACTTCTGCGATCCTGATGCTTTATATTACATTTTCGTACATAATTTAAAGCATGAAAAATTCAGAAACATTTTGGCGCTAAATTACTCTTGTCACTTCTGCGTTCCTGATGCTTTATATTACATTTTCGTACATAATTTAGAGCATGAAAAATTCAGAAACATTTTGGCGCTAAATTACTCTTCTCACTTCTGCGATCCTGATACTTTATATTAAATTTTCGTAGGAAAATTAAAGCATGAAAAATTCAGAAACATTTTGGCGCTAAATTACTCTTCTCACTTCTGCGATCCTGATGCTTTATATTAAATATTCGTCGGAAAATTAAAGCATGAAAAATTCAGAAACATTTTGGCGCTAAATTACTCTTCTCACTTCTGCGATCCTGATGCTTTATATTACATTTTCGTACATAATTTAAAGCATGAACAATGCAGAAACATTTTGGCGCTAAATTACTCTTCTCACTTCTACGATCCTGATGCTTTATATTACATTTTCGTACATAATTTAAAGCATGAAAAATTTAGAAACATTTTGGCGCTAAATTACTCTTCTAACTTCTACGATCCTGATGCTTTATATTACATTTTCGTAGGAAAATTAAAGCATGAAAAATTCAGAAACATTTTGGCGCTAAATTACTCTTCTCACTTCTGCGTTCCTGATGCTTTATATTACATTTTCGTACATAATTTAAAGCATGAACAATTCAGAAACATTTTGGCGCTAAATTACTCTTCTCACTTCTGCGATCCTGATGCTTTATATTAAATATTCGTCGGAAAATTAAAGCATGAAAAATTCAGAAACATTTTGGAGCTAAATTACTCTTCTCACTTCTGCGATCATGATACTTTATATTAAATTTTCGTAGGAAAATTAAAGCATGAAAAATTCAGAAACATTTTGGCGCTAAATTACTCTTCTCACTTCTGCGATCCTGATGCTTTATATTAAATATTCGTCGGAAAATTAAAGCATGAAAAATTCAGAAACATTTTGGCGCTAAATTACTCTTCTCACTTCTGCGATCCTGATGCTTTATATTACATTTTCGTGCAATTTAAAGCATGAAAAATTCAGAAACATTTTGGCGCTAAATTACTCTTGTCACTTCTGCGTTCCTGATGCTTTATATTACATTTTCGTACATAATTTAAAGCATGAACAATTCAGAAACATTTTGGCGCTAAATTACTCTTCTCACTTCTGCGATCCTGATGCTTTATATTACATTTTCGTACATAATTTAGAGCATGAAAAATTCAGAAACATTTTGGAGCTAAATTACTCTTCTCACTTCTGCGATCATGATACTTTATATTAAATTTTCGTAGGAAAATTAAAGCATGAAAAATTCAGAAACATTTTGGCGCTAAATTACTCTTCTCACTTCTGCGATCCTGATGCTTTATATTAAATATTCGTCGGAAAATTAAAGCATGAAAAATTCAGAAACATTTTGGCGCTAAATTACTCTTCTCACTTCTGCGATCCTGATGCTTTATATTACATTTTCGTACATAATTTAAAGCATGAACAATGCAGAAACATTTTGGCGCTAAATTACTCTTCTCACTTCTGCGATCCTGATACTTTATATTAAATTTTCGTAGGAAAATTAAAGCATGAAAAATTCAGAAACATTTTGGCGCTAAATTACTCTTCTCACTTCTGCGATCCTGATAATAATCATTTATTACGGAATACTCCAATTATACATAGTAAATACAAATATATATATATATGTACAAAATGTAGAGACAAATTAAATTATATCAAAAAACTTAAATCTAACAAGTTTAAATTAATCTTAAAAGTATGATAATTTTCATAAAATAAATTAAAGTTATTATTCTTAATAATATAATTACAAAAACGCATCATTCTATCAAGGGGACTATTAAATCCATATTGCGTGCGATGGAACTCTAATCTGAATACTTCAGTATTTCTATTTATATGACGGTTAGTGTAATTAAAATTAATTCTGCATAACAATTCATTGCATTTAATATTACCGGATATTAGTTTAAATAGCACGCAAATATCTATGACATTTCTACGATGGCGTAAAGGTTTAATATCACATAATAGATTGGACGATACATTATCAAAACGATATTTTAAGAGATTTATAAATTTATTTTGAATTTTATCAAGTCGAATTTTTGCGCACTCATTATAAGGGGACCATATCGGGGAAGCATATTCTAAAACGGATCGAACTAAAGAACAAAATAACATTTTTTGACAAAATGGAGAAAATTCTCTAGCAAATCTACTAATAAAACCAAGTCTCTTACGCGCCAGATTACAGATTTTCTCGATATGCAAATTAAAAGTAATTTTGGCGTCAAACAAGACACCTAAATCAGAAACGTAATTGACATTTTTTAAAGGAACCCTATCAATTAAATATGTAAAATTTAAAGGAGAATTACTCTTGGTAAATGAAATTGAAACACATTTTTTTAGATTTAAAAATAAATAATTATCTTGACACCATTTCTGTACTTCTTGCAGGTCATAATTTAATTGATTACAGTGAGTAACATTATTGATTACATGGAACAATTTTAAATCATCGGCAAAAAGTAGAAAATTTGAATGTTTAATTACTTCACCAATGTCGTTAATAAAGAGAAGAAATAGAATGGGACCGCAATGAGTACCCTGCGGTACCCCAGATGTTACATTAATAGGTTTAGAGATATACTCATTAATTTTAACCAATTGTGTACGACCCATAAGAAAACTGGATATCCAATTGACAACTTGAACACCGAAGCCAAGTGCTTCGATTTTAGAAATAAGTATTGAATGATTTATTCTATCGAAGGCTTTTGCATAATCAGTATAAACTGTATCAACCTGGCTTCCACTTTCTAGAGCATGAACCAAAAAAGATTTAAAACATAAAAGATTTGTTAAAGTTGATTTACCAAGAGTAAACCCGTGTTGTTGATCGATAATAATTTGTTTACATGCCCATTGCAACTGTTTACTTACTAAATAGTCAAGCAACTTAGGAATTGCAGACTGGACAGCTATTCCTCTGTAGTTATTTATATCGTCGCGGGCACCAGATTTAAATAACGGTGTAATAAAACTATATTTCCAAACATTGGGGATTGTTCCAGTAGAAACTGACTTGCAAAATAATATATGCAGAGGAACAGCTAGAGTAAATCGACAATTCTGCAGAAAATGTTGGGGAATGCCGTCAGGTCCACAATTATAAGACGCTTTTAATGATGAAATACCCTCCAGAATGTCCTTTAAATCAAATTTATATATATTTTCGTACATAATTTAAAGCATGAAAAATTCAGAAACATTTTGGCGCTTAATTACTCTTCTCACTTCTGCGATCCTGATGCTTTATATTACATTTTCGTACATAATTTAAAACATGAACAATGCAGAAACATTTTGGCGCTAAATTACTCTTCTCACTTCTGCGATCCTGATGCTTTATATTAAATATTCGTCGGAAAATTAAAGCATGAAAAATTCAGAAACATTTTGGCTCTAAATTACTCTTCTCACTTCTGCAATCCTGATGCTTTATATTACATTTTCGTACATAATTTAAAGCATGAAAAATTCAGAAACATTTTGGCGCTAAATTACTCTTCTCACTTCTGCGTTCCTGATGCTTTATATTAAATTTTCGTACATAATTTAAAGCATGAAAAATTTAGAAACATTTTGGCGTTAAATTACTCTTCTCACTTCTGCGATCCTGATACTTTGCATTAATTTTAAAGCATGAAAAATTCAGAAACATTTTGGCGCTAAATTACTCTTCTCACTTCTGCGTTCCTGATGCTTTATATTACATTTTCGTACATAATTTAAAGCATGAAAAATTTAGAAACATTTTGGCGCTAAATTACTCTTCTCACTTCTGCGTTCCTGATGCTTTATATTAAATTTTCGTACATAATTTAAAGCATGAAAAATTTAGAAACATTTTGGCGCTAAATTACTCTTCTCACTTCTACGATCCTGATGCTTTATATTACATTTTCGTACATAATTTAAAGCATGAAAAATTCAGAAACATTTTGGCGCTAAATTACTCTTCTCACTTCTGCGATCCTGATTCTTTATATTAAATTTTCGTAGGAAAATTAAAGCATGAAAAATGAAGAAACATTTTGGCGCTAAATTACTCCTCTAATTTCTGCGATCCTGATACTTTATATTAGATTTTCGTAGGAGCATTAAAGCATGAAAAATTCGGAAACATGTTAGCGCTAAATTACTCTTCTCACTTCTGCGATCCTGATACTTTATATTAAATTTTCGTAAACAAATTTAAGCATGAAAAATTCAGAAACATTTTAGCGCTAAATTACTCTTCTCACTTCTGCGATCCTGATGCTTTATATTACATTTTCGTACATAATTTAGAGCATGAAAAATTCAGAAACATTTTAGAGCTAAATTACTCTTCTCACTTCTGCGATCCTGATACTTTATATTAAATTTTCGTAGGAAAATTAAAGCATGAAAAATTCATAAACATTTTGGCGCTAAATTACTCTTCTCACTTCTGCGTTCCTGATGCTTTATATTACATTTTCGTACATAATTTAAAGCATGAACAATTCAGAAACATTTTGGCGCTAAATTACTCTTCTCACTTCTGCGATCCTGATGCTTTATATTACATTTTCGTACATAATTTAAAGCATGAACAATGCAGAAACATTTTGGCGCTAAATTACTCTTCTCACTTCTACGATCCTGATGCTTTATATTACATTTTCGTACATAATTTAAAGCATGAAAAATTCAGAAACATTTTGGCGCTAAATTACTCTTCTCACTTCTGCGATGCTGATGCTTTATATTACATTTTCGTACATAATTTAAAGCATGAAAAATTCAGAAACATTTTGGCGCTAAATTACTCTTCTCACTTCTGCGATGCTGATGCTTTATATTACATTTTCGTACATAATTTAAAGCATGAACAATGCAGAAATATTTTGGCGCTAAATTACTCTTCTCACTTCTGCGATCCTGATACTTTATATTAAATTTTCGTAGGAAAATTAAAGCATGAAAAATTCAGAAACATTTTGGCGCTAAATTACTCTTCTCACTTCTGCGATCCTGATGCTTTATATTAAATATTCGTCGGAAAATTAAAGCATGAAAAATTCAGAAACATTTTGGCGCTAAATTACTCTTCTCACTTCTGCGTTCCTGATGCTTTATATTACATTTTAGTACATAATTTAAAGCATGAACAATGCAGAAATATTTTGGCGCTAAATTACTCTTCTCACTTCTGCGATCCTGATGCTTTATATTAAATATTCGTCGGAAAATTAAAGCATGAAAAATTCAGAAACATTTTGGCGCTAAATTACTCTTCTCACTTCTGCGATCCTGATGCTTTATATTACATTTTCGTACATAATTTAAAGCATGAAAAATTCAGAAACATTTTGGCGCTAAATTACTCTTCTCACTTCTGCGATCCTGATGCTTTATATTACATTTTCGTACATAATTTAAAGCATGAACAATGCAGAAACATTTTGGCGCTAAATTACTCTTCTCACTTCTACGATCCTGATGCTTTATATTACATTTTCGTACATAATTTAAAGCATGAAAAATTCAGAAACATTTTGGCGCTAAATTACTCTTCTCACTTCTGCGATCCTGATGCTTTATATTACATTTTCGTACATAATTTAAAGCATGAAAAATTCAGAAACATTTTGGCGCTAAATTACTCTTGTCACTTCTGCGTTCCTGATGCTTTATATTACATTTTCGTACATAATTTAAAGCATGAAAAATTCAGAAACATTTTGGCGCTAAATTACTCTTCTCACTTCTGCGATCCTGATGCTTTATATTACATTTTCGTACATAATTTAAAGCATGAACAATGCAGAAACATTTTGGCGCTAAATTACTCTTCTCACTTCTACGATCCTGATGCTTTATATTACATTTTCGTACATAATTTAAAGCATGAAAAATTCAGAAACATTTTGGCGCTAAATTGCTCTTCTCACTTCTACGATCCTGATGCTTTATATTACATTTTCGTACATAATTTAAAGCATGAAAAATTCAGAAACATTTTGGCGCTAAATTACTCTTGTCACTTCTGCGTTCCTGATACTTTATATTACATTTTCGTACATAATTTAAAGCATGAAAAATTCAGAAACATTTTGGCGCTAAATTACTCTTCTCACTTCTGCGATCCTGATGCTTTATATTACATTTTCGTACATAATTTAAAGCATGAAAAATTCAGAAACATTTTGGCGCTAAATTACTCTTCTCACTTCTGCGATCCTGATGCTTTATATTACATTTTCGTACATAATTTAAAGCATGAACAATGCAGAAACATTTTGGCGCTAAATTACTCTTCTCACTTCTACGATCCTGATGCTTTATATTACATTTTCGTACATAATTTAAAGCATGAAAAATTCAGAAACATTTTGGCGCTAAATTACTCTTCTCACTTCTGCGATCCTGATGCTTTATATTACATTTTCGTACATAATTTAAAGCATGAAAAATTCAGAAACATTTTGGCGCTAAATTACTCTTGTCACTTCTGCGTTCCTGATGCTTTATATTACATTTTCGTACATAATTTAGAGCATGAAAAATTCAGAAACATTTTGGCGCTAAATTACTCTTCTCACTTCTGCGATCCTGATACTTTATATTAAATTTTCGTAGGAAAATTAAAGCATGAAAAATTCAGAAACATTTTGGCGCTAAATTACTCTTCTCACTTCTGCGATCCTGATGCTTTATATTAAATATTCGTCGGAAAATTAAAGCATGAAAAAATCAGAAACATTTTGGCGCTAAATTACTCTTCTCACTTCTGCGTTCCTGATGCTTTATATTACATTTTAGTACATAATTTAAAGCATGAACAATGCAGAAATATTTTGGCGCTAAATTACTCTTCTCACTTCTGCGATCCTGATGCTTTATATTACATTTTCGTACATAATCTAAAGCATGAAAAATTCAGAAACATTTTGGCGCTAAATTACTCTTCTCACTTCTGCGATCCTGATGCTTTATATTACATTTTCGTACATAATTTAAAGCATGAAAAATTCAGAAACATTTTGGCGCTAAATTACTCTTCTCACTTCTGCGATCCTGATGCTTTATATTAAATATTCGTCGGAAAATTAAAGCATGAAAAATTCAGAAACATTTTGGCGCTAAATTACTCTTCTCACTTCTGCGATCCGGATGCTTTATATTACATTTTCGTACATAATTTAAAGCATGAACAATGCAGAAACATTTTGGCGCTAAATTACTCTTCTCACTTCTACGATCCTGATGCTTTATATTACATTTTCGTACATAATTTAAAGCATGAAAAATTCAGAAACATTTTGGCGCTAAATTACTCTTCTCACTTCTGCGATCCTGATGCTTTATATTACATTTTCGTACATAATTTAAAGCATGAAAAATTCAGAAACATTTTGGCGCTAAATTACTCTTGTCACTTCTGCGTTCCTGATGCTTTATATTACATTTTCGTACATAATTTAAAACATGAACAATGCAGAAACATTTTGGCGCTAAATTACTCTTCTCACTTCTGCGATCCTGATGCTTTATATTAAATATTCGTCGGAAAATTAAAGCATGAAAAATTCAGAAACATTTTGGCTCTAAATTACTCTTCTCACTTCTGCGATCCTGATGCTTTATATTACATTTTCGTACATAATTTAGAGCATGAAAAATTCAGAAACATTTTGGCGCTAAATTACTCTTCTCACTTCTGCGATCCTGATGCTTTATATTACATTTTCGTACATAATTTAAAGCATGAAAAATTTAGAAACATTTTGGCGCTAAATTACTCTTCTCACTTCTGCGATCCTGATGCTTTATATTACATTTTCGTACATAATTTAAAGCATGAAAAATTCAGAAACATTTTGGCGCTAAATTACTCTTCTCACTTCTGCGTTCCTGATGCTTTATATTAAATTTTCGTACATAATTTAAAGCATGAAAAATTTAGAAACATTTTGGCGTTAAATTACTCTTCTCACCTCTGCGATCCTGATACTTTGCATTAATTTTAAAGCATGAAAAATTCAGAAACATTTTGGCGCTAAATTACTCTTCTCACTTCTGCGTTCCTGATGCTTTATATTACATTTTCGTACATAATTTAAAGCATGAACCATGCAGAAACATTTTGGCGCTAAATTACTCTTCTCACTTCTGCGATCCTGATGCTTTATATTACATTTTCGTACATAATTTAGAGCATGAAAAATTCAGAAACATTTTAGAGCTAAATTACTCTTCTCACTTCTGCGATCCTGATACTTTATATTAGATTTTCGTAGGAGCATTAAAGCATGAAAAATTCGGAAACATGTTAGCGCTAAATTACTCTTCTCACTTCTGCGATCCTGATACTTTATATTAAATTTTCGTAAACAAATTTAAGCATGAAAAATTCAGAAACATTTTAGCGCTAAATTACTCTTCTCACTTCTGCGATCCTGATGCTTTATATTACATTTTCGTACATAATTTAGAGCATGAAAAATTCAGAAACATTTTAGAGCTAAATTACTCTTCTCACTTCTGCGATCCTGATACTTTATATTAAATTTTCGTAGGAAAATTAAAGCATGAAAAATTCAGAAACATTTTGGCGCTAAATTACTCTTCTCACTTCTGCGATCCTGATGCTTTATATTACATTTTCGTACATAATTTAAAGCATGAACAATGCAGAAATATTTTGGCGCTAAATTACTCTTCTCACTTCTGCGTTCCTGATGCTTTATATTACATTTTCGTACATAATTTAAAGCATGAACAATGCAGAAATATTTTGGCGCTAAATTACTCTTCTCACTTCTGCGATCCTGATACTTTATATTAAATTTTCGTAGGAAAATTAAAGCATGAAAAATTCATAAACATTTTGGCGCTAAATTACTCTTCTCACTTCTGCGATCCTGATGCTTTATATTAAATATTCGTCGGAAAATTAAAGCATGAAAAATTCAGAAACATTTTTGCGCTAAATTACTCTTCTCACTTCTGCGTTCCTGATGCTTTATATTACATTTTAGTACATAATTTAAAGCATGAACAATGCAGAAATATTTTGGCGCTAAATTACTCTTCTCACTTCTGCGATCCTGATGCTTTATATTACATTTTCGTACATAATTTAAAGCATGAAAAATTCAGAAACATTTTGGCGCTAAATTACTCTTCCCACTTCTGCGATCCTGATGCTTTATATTACATTTTCGTACATAATTTAAAGCATGAAAAATTCAGAAACATTTTGGCGCTAAATTACTCTTCTCACTTCTGCGATCCTGATGCTTTATATTAAATATTCGTCGGAAAATTAAAGCATGAAAAATTCAGAAACATTTTGGCGCTAAATTACTCTTCTCACTTCTGCGATCCTGATGCTTTATATTACATTTTCGTACATAATTTAAAGCATGAAAAATTCAGAAACATTTTGGCGCTAAATTACTCTTGTCACTTCTGCGTTCCTGATGCTTTATATTACATTTTCGTACATAATTTAAAACATGAACAATGCAGAAACATTTTGGCGCTAAATTACTCTTCTCACTTCTGCGATCCTGATGCTTTATATTAAATATTCGTCGGAAAATTAAAGCATGAAAAATTCAGAAACATTTTGGCGCTAAATTACTCTTCTCACTTCTACGATCCTGATGCTTTATATTACATTTTCGTACATAATTTAAAGCATGAAAAATTCAGAAACATTTTGGCGCTAAATTACTCTTCTCACTTCTGCGATCCTGATGCTTTATATTACATTTTCGTACATAATTTAAAGCATGAAAAATTCAGAAACATTTTGGCGCTAAATTACTCTTCTCACTTCTGCGATCCTGATGCTTTATATTACATTTTCGTACATAATTTAAAACATGAACAATGCAGAAACATTTTGGCTCTAAATTACTCTTCTCACTTCTGCAATCCTGATGCTTTATATTACATTTTCGTACATAATTTAAAGCATGAAAAATTCAGAAACATTTTGGCGCTAAATTACTCTTCTCACTTCTACGATCCTGATGCTTTATATTACATTTTCGTACATAATTTAAAGCATGAAAAATTCAGAAACATTTTGGCGCTAAATTACTCTTCTCACTTCTGCGATCCTGATGCTTTATATTACATTTTCGTACATAATTTAAAGCATGAAAAATTCAGAAACATTTTGGCGCTAAATTACTCTTCTCACATCTGCGATCCTGATGCTTTATATTACATTTTCGTACATAATTTAAAGCATGAACAATGCAGAAACATTTTGGCGCTAAATTACTCTTCTCACTTCTACGATCCTGAAGCTTTATATTACATTTTCGTACATAATTTAAAGCATGAAAAATTCAGAAACATTTTGGCGCTAAATTACTCTTCTCACTTCTGCGATCCTGATGCTTTATATTACATTTTCGTACATAATTTAAAGCATGAAAAATTCAGAAACATTTTGGCGCTAAATTACTCTTGTCACTTCTGCGTTCCTGATGCTTTATATTACATTTTCGTACATAATTTAGAGCATGAAAAATTCAGAAACATTTTGGCGCTAAATTACTCTTCTCACTTCTGCGATCCTGATACTTTATATTAAATTTTCGTAGGAAAATTAAAGCATGAAAAATTCAGAAACATTTTGGCGCTAAATTACTCTTCTCACTTCTGCGATCCTGATGCTTTATATTAAATATTCGTCGGAAAATTAAAGCATGAAAAAATCAGAAACATTTTGGCGCTAAATTACTCTTCTCACTTCTGCGTTCCTGATGCTTTATATTACATTTTAGTACATAATTTAAAGCATGAACAATGCAGAAATATTTTGGCGCTAAATTACTCTTCTCACTTCTGCGATCCTGATGCTTTATATTACATTTTCGTACATAATCTAAAGCATGAAAAATTCAGAAACATTTTGGCGCTAAATTACTCTTCTCACTTCTGCGATCCTGATGCTTTATATTACATTTTCGTACATAATTTAAAGCATGAAAAATTCAGAAACATTTTGGCGCTAAATTACTCTTCTCACTTCTGCGATCCTGATGCTTTATATTAAATATTCGTCGGAAAATTAAAGCATGAAAGATTCAGAAACATTTTGGCGCTAAATTACTCTTCTCACTTCTGCGATCCGGATGCTTTATATTACATTTTCGTACATAATTTAAAGCATGAAAAATTCAGAAACATTTTGGCGCTAAATTACTCTTCTCACTTCTGCGATCCTGATGCTTTATATTACATTTTCGTACATAATTTAAAGCATGAAAAATTCAGAAACATTTTGGCGCTAAATTACTCTTGTCACTTCTGCGTTCCTGATGCTTTATATTACATTTTCGTACATAATTTAAAACATGAACAATGCAGAAACATTTTGGCGCTAAATTACTCTTCTCACTTCTGCGATCCTGATGCTTTATATTAAATATTCGTCGGAAAATTAAAGCATGAAAAATTCAGAAACATTTTGGCTCTAAATTACTCTTCTCACTTCTGCGATCCTGATGCTTTATATTACATTTTCGTACATAATTTAGAGCATGAAAAATTCAGAAACATTTTGGCGCTAAATTACTCTTCTCACTTCTGCGATCCTGATGCTTTATATTACATTTTCGTACATAATTTAAAGCATGAAAAATTTAGAAACATTTTGGCGCTAAATTACTCTTCTCACTTCTGCGATCCTGATGCTTTATATTACATTTTCGTACATAATTTAAAGCATGAAAAATTCAGAAACATTTTGGCGCTAAATTACTCTTCTCACTTCTGCGTTCCTGATGCTTTATATTAAATTTTCGTACATAATTTAAAGCATGAAAAATTTAGAAACATTTTGGCGTTAAATTACTCTTCTCACTTCTGCGATCCTGATACTTTGCATTAATTTTAAAGCATGAAAAATTCAGAAATATTTTGGCGCTAAATTACTCTTCTCACTTCTGCGTTCCTGATGCTTTATATTACATTTTCGTACATAATTTAAAGCATGAACAATGCAGAAACATTTTGGCGCTAAATTACTCTTCTCACTTCTGCGATCTTGATGCTTTATATTACATTTTCGTACATAATTTAGAGCATGAAAAATTCAGAAACATTTTAGAGCTAAATTACTCTTCTCACTTCTGCGATCCTGATACTTTATATTAGATTTTCGTAGGAGCATTAAAGCATGAAAAATTCGGAAACATGTTAGCGCTAAATTACTCTTCTCACTTCTGCGATCCTGATACTTTATATTAAATTTTCGTAAACAAATTTAAGCATGAAAAATTCAGAAACATTTTAGCGCTAAATTACTCTTCTCACTTCTGCGATCCTGATGCTTTATATTACATTTTCGTACATAATTTAGAGCATGAAAAATTCAGAAACATTTTAGAGCTAAATTACTCTTCTCACTTCTGCGATCCTGATACTTTATATTAAATTTTCGTAGGAAAATTAAAGCATGAAAAATTCATAAACATTTTGGCGCTAAATTACTCTTCTCACTTCTGCGTTCCTGATGCTTTATATTACATTTTCGTACATAATTTAAAGCATGAACAATTCAGAAACATTTTGGCGCTAAATTACTCTTCTCACTTCTGCGATCCTGATGCTTTATATTACATTTTCGTACATAATTTAGAGCATGAAAAATTCAGAAACATTTTGGAGCTAAATTACTCTTCTCACTTCTGCGATCCTGATACTTTATAGTAAATTTTCGTAGGAAAATTAAAGCATGAAAAATTCAGAAACATTTTGGCGCTAAATTACTCTTCTCACTTCTGCGATCCTGATGCTTTATATTACATTTTCGTACATAATTTAAAGCATGAACAATGCAGAAACATTTTGGCGCTAAATTACTCTTCTCACTTCTACGATCCTGATGCTTTATATTACATTTTCGTACATAATTTAAAGCATGAAAAATTCAGAAACATTTTGGCGCTAAATTACTCTTCTCACTTCTGCGATCCTGATGCTTTATATTACATTTTCGTACATAATTTAAAGCATGAAAAATTCAGAAACATTTTGGCGCTAAATTACTCTTGTCACTTCTGCGTTCCTGATGCTTTATATTACATTTTAGTACATAATTTAAAGCATGAACAATGCAGAAATATTTTGGCGCTAAATTACTCTTCTCACTTCTGCGTTCCTGATGCTTTATATTACATTTTCGTACATAATTTAAAGCATGAACAATGCAGAAATATTTTGGCGCTAAATTACTCTTCTCACTTCTGCGATCCTGATACTTTATATTAAATTTTCGTAGGAAAATTAAAGCATGAAAAATTCATAAACATTTTGGCGCTAAATTACTCTTCTCACTTCTGCGATCCTGATGCTTTATATTAAATATTCGTCGGAAAATTAAAGCATGAAAAATTCAGAAACATTTTTGCGCTAAATTACTCTTCTCACTTCTGCGTTCCTGATGCTTTATATTACATTTTAGTACATAATTTAAAGCATGAACAATGCAGAAATATTTTGGCGCTAAATTACTCTTCTCACTTCTGCGATCCTGATGCTTTATATTACATTTTCGTACATAATTTAAAGCATGAAAAATTCAGAAACATTTTGGCGCTAAATTACTCTTCTCACTTCTGCGATCCTGATGCTTTATATTACATTTTCGTACATAATTTAAAGCATGAAAAATTCAGAAACATTTTGGCGCTAAATTACTCTTCTCACTTCTGCGATCCTGATGCTTTATATTAAATATTCGTCGGAAAATTAAAGCATGAAAAATTCAGAAACATTTTGGCGCTAAATTACTCTTCTCACTTCTGCGATCCTGATGCTTTATATTACATTTTCGTACATAATTTAAAGCATGAAAAATTCAGAAACATTTTGGCGCTAAATTACTCTTCTCACTTCTACGATCCTGATGCTTTATATTACATTTTCGTACATAATTTAAAGCATGAAAAATTCAGAAACATTTTGGCGCTAAATTACTCTTCTCACTTCTGCGATCCTGATGCTTTATATTACATTTTCGTACATAATTTAAAGCATGAAAAATTCAGAAACATTTTGGCGCTAAATTACTCTTCTCACTTCTGCGATCCTGATGCTTTATATTACATTTTCGTACATAATTTAAAGCATGAACAATGCAGAAACATTTTGGCGCTAAATTACTCTTCTCACTTCTACGATCCTGAAGCTTTATATTACATTTTCGTACATAATTTAAAGCATGAAAAATTCAGAAACATTTTGGCGCTAAATTACTCTTCTCACTTCTGCGATCCTGATGCTTTATATTACATTTTCGTACATAATTTAAAGCATGAAAAATTCAGAAACATTTTGGCGCTAAATTACTCTTGTCACTTCTGCGTTCCTGATGCTTTATATTACATTTTCGTACATAATTTAGAGCATGAAAAATTCAGAAACATTTTGGCGCTAAATTACTCTTGTCACTTCTGCGTTCCTGATGCTTTATATTACATTTTCGTACATAATTTAAAACATGAACAATGCAGAAACATTTTGGCGCTAAATTACTCTTCTCACTTCTGCGATCCTGATGCTTTATATTAAATATTCGTCGGAAAATTAAAGCATGAAAAATTCAGAAACATTTTGGCGCTAAATTACTCTTCTCACTTCTACGATCCTGATGCTTTATATTACATTTTCGTACATAATTTAAAGCATGAAAAATTCAGAAACATTTTGGCGCTAAATTACTCTTCTCACTTCTGCGATCCTGATGCTTTATATTACATTTTCGTACATAATTTAAAGCATGAAAAATTCAGAAACATTTTGGCGCTAAATTACTCTTCTCACTTCTGCGATCCTGATGCTTTATATTACATTTTCGTACATAATTTAAAGCATGAACAATGCAGAAACATTTTGGCGCTAAATTACTCTTCTCACTTCTACGATCCTGAAGCTTTATATTACATTTTCGTACATAATTTAAAGCATGAAAAATTCAGAAACATTTTGGCGCTAAATTACTCTTCTCACTTCTGCGATCCTGATGCTTTATATTACATTTTCGTACATAATTTAAAGCATGAAAAATTCAGAAACATTTTGGCGCTAAATTACTCTTGTCACTTCTGCGTTCCTGATGCTTTATATTACATTTTCGTACATAATTTAAAGCATGAACAATGCAGAAATATTTTGGCGCTAAATTACTCTTCTCACTTCTGCGATCCTGATGCTTTATATTACATTTTCGTACATAATTTAAAGCATGAACAATGCAGAAATATTTTGGCGCTAAATTACTCTTCTCACTTCTGCGATCCTGATGCTTTATATTACATTTTCGTACATAATTTAAAGCATGAACAATGCAGAAATATTTTGGCGCTAAATTACTCTTCTCACTTCTGCGATCCTGATGCTTTATATTACATTTTCGTACATAATTTAAAGCATGAAAAATTCAGAAACATTTTGGCGCTAAATTACTCTTGTCACTTCTGCGTTCCTGATGCTTTATATTACATTTTCGTACATAATTTAAAGCATGAACAATGCAGAAATATTTTGGCGCTAAATTACTCTTCTCACTTCTGCGATCCTGATGCTTTATATTACATTTTCGTACATAATCTAAAGCATGAAAAATTCAGAAACATTTTGGCGCTAAATTACTCTTCTCACTTCTGCGATCCTGATGCTTTATATTACATTTTCGTACATAATTTAAAGCATGAAAAATTCAGAAACATTTTGGCGCTAAATTACTCTTCTCACTTCTGCGATCCTGATGCTTTATATTAAATATTCGTCGGAAAATTAAAGCATGAAAAATTCAGAAACATTTTGGCGCTAAATTACTCTTCTCACTTCTGCTATCCGGATGCTTTATATTACATTTTCGTACATAATTTAAAGCATGAACAATGCAGAAACATTTTGGCGCTAAATTACTCTTCTCACTTCTACGATCCTGATGCTTTATATTACATTTTCGTACATAATTTAAAGCATGAAAAATTCAGAAACATTTTGGCGCTAAATTACTCTTCTCACTTCTGCGATCCTGATGCTTTATATTAAATATTCGTCGGAAAATTAAAGCATGAAAAATTCAGAAACATTTTGGCTCTAAATTACTCTTCTCACTTCTGCGATCCTGATGCTTTATATTACATTTTCGTACATAATTTAGAGCATGAAAAATTCAGAAACATTTTGGCGCTAAATTACTCTTCTCACTTCTGCGATACTGATGCTTTATATTACATTTTCGTACATAATTTAAAGCATGAAAAATTTAGAAACATTTTGGCGCTAAATTACTCTTCTCACTTCTGCGATCCTGATGCTTTATATTACATTTTCGTACATAATTTAAAGCATGAAAAATTCAGAAACATTTTGGCGCTAAATTACTCTTCTCACTTCTGCGATCCTGATACTTTGCATTAATTTTAAAGCATGAAAAATTCAGAAACATTTTGGCGCTAAATTACTCTTCTCACTTCTGCGTTCCTGATGCTTTATATTACATTTTCGTACATAATTTAGAGCATGAACAATGCAGAAACATTTTGGCGCTAAATTACTCTTCTCACTTCTGCGATCCTGATGCTTTATATTACATTTTCGTACATAATTTAAAGCATGAAAAATTCAGAAACATTTTGGCGCTAAATTACTCTTGTCACTTCTGCGTTCCTGATGCTTTATATTACATTTTCGTACATAATTTAAAACATGAACAATGCAGAAACATTTTGGCGCTAAATTACTCTTCTCACTTCTGCGATCCTGATGCTTTATATTAAATATTCGTCGGAAAATTAAAGCATGAAAAATTCAGAAACATTTTGGCTCTAAATTACTCTTCTCACTTCTGCGATCCTGATGCTTTATATTACATTTTCGTACATAATTTAGAGCATGAAAAATTCAGAAACATTTTGGCGCTAAATTACTCTTCTCACTTCTGCGATCCTGATGCTTTATATTACATTTTCGTACATAATTTAAAGCATGAAAAATTCAGAAACATTTTGGCGCTAAATTACTCTTGTCACTTCTGCGTTCCTGATGCTTTATATTACATTTTCGTACATAATTTAGAGCATGAAAAATTCAGAAACATTTTGGCGCTAAATTACTCTTCTCACTTCTGCGATCCTGATGCTTTATATTAAATATTCGTCGGAAAATTAAAGCATGAAAAATTCAGAAACATTTTGGCGCTAAATTACTCTTCTCACTTCTGCGTTCCTGATGCTTTATATTACATTTTAGTACATAATTTAAAGCATGAACAATGCAGAAATATTTTGGCGCTAAATTACTCTTCTCACTTCTGCGATCCTGATGCTTTATATTACATTTTCGTACATAATCTAAAGCATGAAAAATTCAGAAACATTTTGGCGCTAAATTACTCTTCTCACTTCTGCGATCCTGATGCTTTATATTACATTTTCGTACATAATTTAAAGCATGAAAAATTCAGAAACATTTTGGCGCTAAATTACTCTTCTCACTTCTGCGATCCTGATGCTTTATATTAAATATTCGTCGGAAAATTAAAGCATGAAAAATTCAGAAACATTTTGGCGCTAAATTACTCTTCTCACTTCTGCGATCCGGATGCTTTATATTACATTTTCGTACATAATTTAAAGCATGAACAATGCAGAAACATTTTGGCGCTAAATTACTCTTCTCACTTCTACGATCCTGATGCTTTATATTACATTTTCGTACATAATTTAAAGCATGAAAAATTCAGAAACATTTTGGCGCTAAATTACTCTTCTCACTTCTGCGATCCTGATGCTTTATATTACATTTTCGTACATAATTTAAAGCATGAAAAATTCAGAAACATTTTGGCGCTAAATTACTCTTGTCACTTCTGCGTTCCTGATGCTTTATATTACATTTTCGTACATAATTTAAAACATGAACAATGCAGAAACATTTTGGCGCTAAATTACTCTTCTCACTTCTGCGATCCTGATGCTTTATATTAAATATTCGTCGGAAAATTAAAGCATGAAAAATTCAGAAACATTTTGGCTCTAAATTACTCTTCTCACTTCTGCGATCCTGATGCTTTATATTACATTTTCGTACATAATTTAGAGCATGAAAAATTCAGAAACATTTTGGCGCTAAATTACTCTTCTCACTTCTGCGATCCTGATGCTTTATATTACATTTTCGTACATAATTTAAAGCATGAAAAATTTAGAAACATTTTGGCGTTAAATTACTCTTCTCACTTCTGCGATCCTGATACTTTGCATTAATTTTAAAGCATGAAAAATTCAGAAACATTTTAGAGCTAAATTACTCTTCTCACTTCTGCGATCCTGATACTTTATATTAGATTTTCGTAGGAGCATTAAAGCATGAAAAATTCGGAAACATGTTAGCGCTAAATTACTCTTCTCACTTCTGCGATCCTGATACTTTATATTAAATTTTCGTAAACAAATTTAAGCATGAAAAATTCAGAAACATTTTAGCGCTAAATTACTCTTCTCACTTCTGCGATCCTGATGCTTTATATTACATTTTCGTACATAATTTAGAGCATGAAAAATTCAGAAACATTTTAGAGCTAAATTACTCTTCTCACTTCTGCGATCCTGATACTTTATATTAAATTTTCGTAGAAAAATTAAAGCATGAAAAATTCATAAACATTTTGGCGCTAAATTACTCTTCTCACTTCTGCGTTCCTGATGCTTTATATTACATTTTCGTACATAATTTAAAGCATGAACAATGCAGAAACATTTTGGCGCTAAATTACTCTTCTCACTTCTACGATCCTGATGCTTTATATTACATTTTCGTACATAATTTAAAGCATGAAAAATTCAGAAACATTTTGGCGCTAAATTACTCTTCTCACTTCTGCGATCCTGATGCTTTATATTACATTTTCGTACATAATTTAAAGCATGAAAAATTCAGAAACATTTTGGCGCTAAATTACTCTTCTCACTTCTGCAATCCTGATGCTTTATATTACATTTTCGTACATAATTTAAAGCATGAAAAATTCAGAAACATTTTGGCGCTAAATTACTCTTCTCACTTCTGCGATCCTGATGCTTTATATTACATTTTCGTACATAATTTAAAGCATGAAAAATTTAGAAACATTTTGGCGCTAAATTACTCTTCTCACTTCTGCGATCCTGATGCTTTATATTACATTTTCGTACATAATTTAAAGCATGAAAAATTCAGAAACATTTTGGCGCTAAATTACTCTTCTCACTTCTGCAATCCTGATGCTTTATATTACATTTTCGTACATAATTTAAAGCATGAAAAATTCAGAAACATTTTGCCGCTAAATTACTCTTCTCACTTCTGCGATCCTGATGCTTTATATTACATTTTCGTACATAATTTAAAGCATGAAAAATTCAGAAACATTTTGGCGCTAAATTACTCTTCTCACTTTTGCGATCCTGATGCTTTATATTACATTTTCGTACATAATTTAAAGCATGAAAAATTTAGAAACATTTTGGCGCTAAATTACTCTTCTCACTTCTGCGATCCTGATGCTTTATATTACATTTTCGTACATAATTTAAAGCATGAAAAATTCAGAAACATTTTGGCGCTAAATTACTCTTCTCACTTCTGCGTTCCTGATGCTTTATATTAAATTTTCGTACATAATTTAAAGCATGAAAAATTCAGAAACATTTTGGAACTAAATTACTCTTCTCACTTCTGCGATCATGATACATAATATTAAATTTTCGTAGAAAAATTAAAGCATGAAAAATTTAGAAACATTTTGGCGTTAAATTACTCTTCTCACTTCTGCGATCCTGATGCTTTATATTACATTTTCGTACATAATTTAAAGCATGAACAATGCAGAAACATTTTGGCGCTAAATTACTCTTCTCACTTCTGCGATCCTGATGCTTTATATTACATTTTCGTACATAATTTAAAGCATGAACAATGCAGAAACATTTTGGCGCTAAATTACTCTTCTCACTTCTGCGTTCCTGATGCTTTATATTAAATTTTCGTACATAATTTAAAGCATGAAAAATTCAGAAACATTTTGGAGCTAAATTACTCTTCTCACTTCTGCGATCATGATACATAATATTAAATTTTCGTAGAAAAATTAAAGCATGAAAAATTTAGAAACATTTTGGCGTTAAATTACTCTTCTCACTTCTGCGATCCTGATACTTTGCATTAATTTTAAAGCATGAAAATTTCAGAAACATTTTGGCGCTAAATTACTCTTCTCACTTCTGCGTTCCTGATGCTTTATATTACATTTTCGTACATAATTTAAAGCATGAACAATGCAGAAACATTTTGGCGCTAAATTACTCTTCTCACTTCTACGATCCTGATGCTTTATATTACATTTTCGTACATAATTTAAAGCATGAAAAATTCAGAAACATTTTGGCGCTAAATTACTCTTCTCACTTCTGCGATCCTGATGCTTTATATTACATTTTCGTACATAATTTAAAGCATGAAAAATTCAGAAACATTTTGGCGCTAAATTACTCTTGTCACTTCTGCGTTCCTGATGCTTTATATTACATTTTCGTACATAATTTAAGGCATGAACAATGCAGAAACATTTTGGCGCTAAATTACTCTTCTCACTTCTGCGATCCTGATGCTTTATATTAAATATTCGTCGGAAAATTAAAGCATGAAAAATTCAGAAACATTTTGGCGCTAAATTACTCTTCTCACTTCTGCAATCCTGATGCTTTATATTACATTTTCGTACATAATTTAAAGCATGAAAAATTCAGAAACATTTTGGCGCTAAATTACTCTTCTCACTTCTGCGATCCTGATGCTTTATATTACATTTTCGTACATAATTTAAAGCATGAAAAATTCAGAAACATTTTGGCGCTAAATTACTCTTCTCACTTCTGCGATCCTGATGCTTTATATTACATTTTCGTACATAATTTAAAGCATGAAAAATTTAGAAACATTTTGGCGCTAAATTACTCTTCTCACTTCTGCGATCCTGATGCTTTATATTACATTTTCGTACATAATTTAAAGCATGAAAAATTCAGAAACATTTTGGAGCTAAATTACTCTTCTCACTTCTGCGATCATGATACATAATATTAAATTTTCGTAGAAAAATTAAAGCATGAAAAATTTAGAAACATTTTGGCGTTAAATTACTCTTCTCACTTCTGCGATCCTGATGCTTTATATTACATTTTCGTACATAATTTAAAGCATGAACAATGCAGAAACATTTTGGCGCTAAATTACTCTTCTCACTTCTACGATCCTGATGCTTTATATTACATTTTCGTACATAATTTAAAGCATGAAAAATTCAGAAACATTTTGGCGCTAAATTACTCTTGTCACTTCTGCGTTCCTGATGCTTTATATTACATTTTCGTACATAATTTAAAGCATGAACAATGCATAAACATTTTGGCGCTAAATTACTCTTCTCACTTCTGCGATCCTGATGCTTTATATTAAATATTCGTCGGAAAATTAAAGCATGAAAAATTCAGAAACATTTTGGCGCTGAATTACTCTTCTCACTTCTGCGATCCTGATGCTTTATATTACATTTTCGTACATAATTTAAAGCATGAAAAATTTAGAAACATTTTGGCGCTAAATTACTCTTCTCACTTCTGCGATCCTGATACTTTGCATTAATTTTAAAGCATGAAAAATTCAGAAACATTTTGGCGCTAAATTACTCTTCTCACTGCTTTATATTACATTTTCGTACATAATTTAAAGCATGAACACTGCAGAAACATTTTGGCGCTAAATTACACTTCTCACTTCAGCGTTCCTGATGCTTTATATTAAATTTTCGTACATAATTTAAAGCATGAAAAATTCAGAAACATTTTGGAGCTAAATTACTCTTCTCACTGCTTTATATTACATTTTCGTACATAATTTAAAGCATGAACAATGCAGAAACATTTTGGCGCTAAATTACTCTTCTCACTTCTGCGTTCCTGATGCTTTATATTAAAGTTTCGTACATAATTTAAAGCATGAAAAATTCAGAAACATTTTGGAGCTAAATTACTCTTCTCACTTCTGCGATCATGATACATAATATTAAATTTTCGTAGGAAAATTAGAGCATGAAAAATTTAGAAACATTTTGGCGCTAAATTACTCTTCTCACTTCTGCGATCCTGATACTTTGCATTAATTTTAAAGCATGAAAAATTCAGAAACATTTTGGCGCTAAATTACTCTTCTCACTTCTGCGTTCCTGATGCTTTATATTACATTTTCGTACATAATTTAAAGCATGAACAATGCAGAAACATTTTGGCGCTAAATTACTCTTCTCACTTCTGCGTTCCTGATGCTTTATATTAAAGTTTCGTACATAATTTAAAGCATGAAAAATTCAGAAACATTTTGGAGCTAAATTACTCTTCTCACTTCTGCGATCATGATACATAATATTAAATTTTCGTAGGAAAATTAGAGCATGAAAAATTTAGAAACATTTTGGCGCTAAATTACTCTTCTCACTTCTGCGATCCTGATACTTTGCATTAATTTTAAAGCATGAAAAATTCAGAAACATTTTGGCGCTAAATTACTCTTCTCACTTCTGCGTTCCTGATGCTTTATATTAAATTTTCGTACATAATTTAAAGCATGAAAAATTCAGAAACATTTTGGAGCTAAATTACTCTTCTCACTTCTGCGATCATGATACATAATATTAAATTTTCGTAGAAAAATTAAAGCATGAAAAATTTAGAAACATTTTGGCGTTAAATTACTCTTCTCACTTCTGCGATCCTGATACTTTGCATTAATTTTAAAGCATGAAAAATTCAGAAACATTTTGGCGCTAAATTACTCTTCTCACTTCTGCGTTCCTGATGCTTTATATTACATTTTCGTACATAATTTAAGGCATGAACAATGCAGAAACATTTTGGCGCTAAATTACTCTTCTCACTTCTGCGATCCTGATGCTTTATATTAAATATTCTTCGGAAAATTAAAGCATGAAAAATTCAGAAACATTTTGGCGCTAAATTACTCTTCTCACTTCTGCAATCCTGATGCTTTATATTACATTTTCGTACATAATTTAAAGCATGAAAAATTCAGAAACATTTTGGCGCTAAATTACTCTTCTCACTTCTGCGATCCTGATGCTTTATATTAAATATTCGTCGGAAAATTAAAGCATGAAAAATTCAGAAACATTTTGGCGCTAAATTACTCTTCTCACTTCTGCAATCCTGATGCTTTATATTACATTTTCGTACATAATTTAAAGCATGAAAAATTCAGAAACATTTTGGCGCTAAATTACTCTTCTCACTTCTGCGATCCTGATGCTTTATATTACATTTTCGTACATAATTTAAAGCATGAAAAATTCAGAAACATTTTGGCGCTAAATTACTCTTCTCACTTCTGCGATCCTGATGCTTTATATTACATTTTCGTACATAATTTAAAGCATGAAAAATTTAGAAACATTTTGGCGCTAAATTACTCTTCTCACTTCTGCGATCCTGATGCTTTATATTACATTTTCGTACATAATTTAAAGCATGAAAAATTCAGAAACATTTTGGAGCTAAATTACTCTTCTCACTTCTGCGATCATGATACATAATATTAAATTTTCGTAGAAAAATTAAAGCATGAAAAATTTAGAAACATTTTGGCGTTAAATTACTCTTCTCACTTCTGCGATCCTGATGCTTTATATTACATTTTCGTACATAATTTAAAGCATGAACAATGCAGAAACATTTTGGCGCTAAATTACTCTTCTCACTTCTGCGATCCTGATACTTTGCATTAATTTTAAAGCATGAAAAATTCAGAAACATTTTGGCGCTAAATTACTCTTCTCACTTCTGCGTTCCTGATGCTTTATATTACATTTTCGTACATAATTTAAAGCATGAAAAATTCAGAAACATTTTGGCGCTAAATTACTCTTCTCACTTCTGCGATCCTGATGCTTTATATTACATTTTCGTACATAATTTAAAGCATGAAAAATTTAGAAACATTTTGGCGCTAAATTACTCTTCTCACTTCTGCGATCCTGATGCTTTATATTACATTTTCGTACATAATTTAAAGCATGAAAAATTCAGAAACATTTTGGAGCTAAATTACTCTTCTCACTTCTGCGATCATGATACATAATATTAAATTTTCGTAGGAAAATTAGAGCATGAAAAATTTAGAAACATTTTGGCGCTAAATTACTCTTCTCACTTCTGCGATCCTGATACTTTGCATTAATTTTAAAGCATGAAAAATTCAGAAACATTTTGGCGCTAAATTACTCTTCTCACTTCTGCGTTCCTGATGCTTTATATTAAAGTTTCGTACATAATTTAAAGCATGAAAAATTCAGAAACATTTTGGAGCTAAATTACTCTTCTCACTTCTGCGATCATGATACATAATATTAAATTTTCGTAGGAAAATTAGAGCATGAAAAATTTAGAAACATTTTGGCGCTAAATTACTCTTCTCACTTCTGCGATCCTGATACTTTGCATTAATTTTAAAGCATGAAAAATTCAGAAACATTTTGGCGCTAAATTACTCTTCTCACTTCTGCGTTCCTGATGCTTTATATTAAATTTTCGTATATAATTTAAAGCATGAAAAATTCAGAAACATTTTGGAGCTAAATTACTCTTCTCACTTCTGCGATCATGATACATAATATTAAATTTTCGTAGAAAAATTAAAGCATGAAAAATTTAGAAACATTTTGGCGTTAAATTACTCTTTTCACTTCTGCGATCCTGATACTTTGCATTAATTTTAAAGCATGAAAAATTCAGAAACATTTTGGCGCTAAATTACTCTTCTCACTTCTGCGTTCCTGATGCTTTATATTACATTTTCGTACATAATTTAAAGCATGAACAATGCAGAAACATTTTGGCGCTAAATTACTCTTCTCACTTCTACGATCCTGATGCTTTATATTACATTTTCGTACATAATTTAAAGCATGAAAAATTCAGAAACATTTTGGCGCTAAATTACTCTTCTCACTTCTGCGATCCTGATGCTTTATATTACATTTTCGTACATAATTTAAAGCATGAAAAATTCAGAAACATTTTGGCGCTAAATTACTCTTGTCACTTCTGCGTTCCTGATGCTTTATATTACATTTTCGTACATAATTTAAGGCATGAACAATGCAGAAACATTTTGGCGCTAAATTACTCTTCTCACTTCTGCGATCCTGATGCTTTATATTAAATATTCGTCGGAAAATTAAAGCATGAAAAATTCAGAAACATTTTGGCGCTAAATTACTCTTCTCACTTCTGCAATCCTGATGCTTTATATTACATTTTCGTACATAATTTAAAGCATGAAAAATTCAGAAACATTTTGGCGCTAAATTACTCTTCTCACTTCTGCGATCCTGATGCTTTATATTACATTTTCGTACATAATTTAAAGCATGAACACTGCAGAAACATTTTGGCGCTAAATTACACTTCTCACTTCAGCGTTCCTGATGCTTTATATTAAATTTTCGTACATAATTTAAAGCATGAAAAATTCAGAAACATTTTGGAGCTAAATTACTCTTCTCACTGCTTTATATTACATTTTCGTACATAATTTAAAGCATGAACAATGCAGAAACATTTTGGCGCTAAATTACTCTTCTCACTTCTGCGTTCCTGATGCTTTATATTAAAGTTTCGTACATAATTTAAAGCATGAAAAATTCAGAAACATTTTGGAGCTAAATTACTCTTCTCACTTCTGCGATCATGATACATAATATTAAATTTTCGTAGGAAAATTAGAGCATGAAAAATTTAGAAACATTTTGGCGATAAATTACTCTTCTCACTTCTGCGATCCTGATACTTTGCATTAATTTTAAAGCATGAAAAATTCAGAAACATTTTGGCGCTAAATTACTCTTCTCACTTCTGCGTTCCTGATGCTTTATATTACATTTTCGTACATAATTTAAAGCATGAACAATGCAGAAACATTTTGGCGCTAAATTACTCTTCTCACTTCTACGATCCTGATGCTTTATATTACATTTTCGTACATAATTTAAAGCATGAAAAATTCAGAAACATTTTGGCGCTAAATTACTCTTCTCACTTCTGCGATCCTGATGCTTTATACTACATTTTCGTACATAATTTAAAGCATGAAAAATTCAGAAACATTTTGGCGCTAAATTACTCTTCTCACTTCTGCGATCCTGATGCTTTATATTACATTTTCGTACATAATTTAAAGCATGAAAAATTCAGAAACATTTTGGCGCTAAATTACTCTTCTCACTTCTGCGTTCCTGATGCTTTATATTACATTTTCGTACATAATTTAAAGCCGGAACAATTCAGTAACATTTTGGCGCTAAATTACTCTTCTCACTTCTGCGTTCCTGATGCTTTATATTACATTTTCGTACATAATTTAGAGCATGAAAAATTCAGAAACATTTTGGAGCTAAATTACTCTTCTCGCTTCTGCGATCCTGATACTTTATATTAAATTTTCGTAGGAAAATTAAAGCATGAAAAATTCAGAAACATTTTGGCGCTGAATTACTCTTCTCACTTCTGCAATCCTGATGCTTTATATTACATTTTCGTACATAATTTAAAGCATGAAAAATTCAGAAACATTTTGGCGCTAAATTACTCTTCTCACTTCTGCGATCCTGATGCTTTATATTACATTTTCGTACATAATTTAAAGCATGAAAAATTCAGAAACATTTTGGCGCTAAATTACTCTTCTCACTTCTGCGATCCTGATGCTTTATATTACATTTTCGTACATAATTTAAAGCATGAAAAATTCAGAAACATTTTGGCGCTAAATTACTCTTCTCACTTCTGCGATCCTGATGCTTTATATTACATTTTCGTACATAATTTAAAGCATGAAAAATTCAGAAACATTTTGGCGCTAAATTACTCTTCTCACTTCTGCGTTCCTGATGCTTTATATTACATTTTCGTACATAATTTAAAGCCGGAATAATTCAGTAACATTTTGGCGCTAAATTACTCTTCTCACTTCTGCGTTCCTGATGCTTTATATTACATTTTCGTACATAATTTAGAGCATGAAAAATTCAGAAACATTTTGGAGCTAAATTACTCTTCTCACTTCTGCGATCCTGATACTTTATATTAAATTTTCGTAGGAAAATTAAAGCATGAAAAATTCAGAAACATTTTGGCGCTAAATTACTCTTCTCACTTCTGCGTTCCTGATGCTTTATATTACATTTTCGTACATAATTTAAAGCATGAACAATTCAGAAACATTTTGGCGCTAAATTACTCTTCTCACTTCTGCGATCCTGATGCTTTATATTACATTTTCGTACATAATTTAGAGCATGAAAAATTCAGAAACATTTTGGAGCTAAATTACTCTTCTCAATTCTGCGATCCTGATACTTTATATTAAATTTTCGTAGGAAAATTAAAGCATGAAAAATTCAGAAACATTTTGGCGCTAAATTACTCTTCTCACTTCTGCGTTCCTGATGCTTTATATTACATTTTCGTACATAATTTAGAGCATGAAAAATTCAGAAACATTTTGGAGCTAAATTACTCTTCTCACTTCTGCGATCCTGATAATTTATATTAAATTTTCGTAGGAAAATTAAAGCATGAAAAATTCAGAAACATTTTGGCGCTAAATTACTCTTCTCACTTCTGCGTTCCTGATGCTTTATATTACATTTTCGTACATAATTTAAAGCATGAACAATTCAGAAACATTTTGGCGCTAAATTACTCTTCTCACTTCTGCGATCCTGATGCTTTATATTACATTTTCGTACATAATTTAGAGCATGAAAAATTCAGAAACATTTTGTAGCTAAATTACTCTTCTCACTTCTGCGTTCCTGATGCTTTATATTACATTTTCGTACATAATTTAAAGCCGGAACAATTCAGTAACATTTTGGCGCTAAATTACTCTTCTCACTTCTGCGTTCCTGATGCTTTATATTACATTTTCGTACATAATTTAGAGCATGAAAAATTCAGAAACATTTTGGAGCTAAATTACTCTTCTCACTTCTGCGATCCTGATACTTTATATTAAATTTTCGTAGGAAAATTAAAGCATGAAAAATTCAGAAACATTTTGGCGCTAAATTACTCTTCTCACTTCTGCGTTCCTGATGCTTTATATTACATTTTCGTACATAATTTAAAGCATGAACAATTCAGAAACATTTTGGCGCTAAATTACTCTTCTCACTTCTGCGATCCTGATGCTTTATATTACATTTTCGTACATAATTTAGAGCATGAAAAATTCAGAAACATTTTGGAGCTAAATTACTCTTCTCAATTCTGCGATCCTGATACTTTATATTAAATTTTCGTAGGAAAATTAAAGCATGAAAAATTCAGAAACATTTTGGCGCTAAATTACTCTTCTCACTTCTGCGTTCCTGATGCTTTATATTACATTTTCGTACATAATTTAGAGCATGAAAAATTCAGAAACATTTTGGAGCTAAATTACTCTTCTCACTTCTGCGATCCTGATACTTTATATTAAATTTTCGTAGGAAAATTAAAGCATGAAAAATTCAGAAACATTTTGGCGCTAAATTACTCTTCTCACTTCTGCGTTCCTGATGCTTTATATTACATTTTCGTACATAATTTAAAGCATGAACAATTCAGAAACATTTTGGCGCTAAATTACTCTTCTCACTTCTGCGATCCTGATGCTTTATATTACATTTTCGTACATAATTTAGAGCATGAAAAATTCAGAAACATTTTGGAGCTAAATTACTCTTCTCACTTCTGTGATCCTGATACTTTATATTAAATTTTCGTAGGAAAATTAAAGCATGAAAAATTCATAAACATTTTGGCGCTAAATTACTCTTCTCACTTCTGCGATCCTAATGCTTTATATTACATTTTCGTACATAATTTAAAGCATGAACAATGCAGAAATATTTTGGCGCTAAATTACTCTTCTCACTTCTACGATCCTGATGCTTTATATTACATTTTCGTACATAATTTAAAGCATGAAAAATTCAGAAACATTTTGGCGCTAAATTACTCTTGTCACTTCTGCGTTCCTGATGCTTTATATTACATTTTCGTACATAATTTAAAACATGAACAATGCAGAAACATTTTGGCGCTAAATTACTCTTCTCAGTTCTGCGATCCTGATGCTTTATATTAAATATTCGTCGGAAAATTAAAGCATGAAAAATTCAGAAACATTTTGGCTCTAAATTACTCTTCTCACTTCTGCAATCCTGATGCTTTATATTACATTTTCGTACATAATTTAAAGCATGAAAAATTCAGAAACATTTTGGCGCGAAATTACTCTTCTCACTTCTGCGATCCTGATGCTTTATATTACATTTTCGTACATAATTTAAAGCATGAAAAATTTAGAAACATTTTGGCGCTAAATTACTCTTCTCACTTCTGCGTTCCTGATGCTTTATATTAAATTTTCGTACATAATTTAAAGCATGAAAAATTTAGAAACATTTTGGCGTTAAATTACTCTTCTCACTTCTGCGATCCTGATACTTTGCATTAATTTTAAAGCATGAAAAATTCAGAAACATTTTGGCGCTAAATTACTCTTCTCACTTCTGCGTTCCTGATGCTTTATATTACATTTTCGTACATAATTTAAAGCATGAACAATGCAGAAACATTTTGGCGCTAAATTACTCTTCTCACTTCTACGATCCTGATGCTTTATATTACATTTTCGTACATAATTTAAAGCATGAAAAATTCAGAAACATTTTGGCGCTAAATTACTCTTCTCACTTCTGCGATCCTGATGCTTTATATAACATTTTCGTACATAATTTAAAGCATGAAAAATTCAGAAACATTTTGGCGCTAAATTACTCTTGTCACTTCTGCGTTCCTGATGCTTTATATTACATTTTCGTACATAATTTAAGGCATGAACAATGCAGAAACATTTTGGCGCTAAATTACTCTTCTCACTTCTGCGATCCTGATGCTTTATATTACATTTTCGTAGAAAAATTAAAGCATGAAAAATTTAGAAACATTTTGGCGTTAAATTACTCTTCTCACTTCTGCGATCCTGATACTTTGCATTAATTTTAAAGCATGAAAAATTCAGAAACATTTTGGCGCTAAATTACTCTTCTCACTTCTGCGTTCCTGATGCTTTATATTACATTTTCGTACATAATTTAAAGCATGAACAATGCAGAAACATTTTGGCGCTAAATTACTCTTCTCACTTCTGCGTTCCTGATGCTTTATATTACATTTTCGTACATAATTTAAAGCATGAAAAATTCAGAAACATTTTGGCGCTAAATTACTCTTCTCACTTCTGCGATCCTGATGCTTTATATTACATTTTCGTACATAATTTAAAGCATGAAAAATTTAGAAACATTTTGGCGCTAAATTACTCTTCTCACTTCTGCGATCCTGATGCTTTATATTACATTTTCGTACATAATTTAAAGCATGAAAAATTCAGAAACATTTTGGAGCTAAATTACTCTTCTCACTTCTGCGATCATGATACATAATATTAAATTTTCGTAGAAAAATTAAAGCATGAAAAATTTAGAAAAATTTTGGCGTTAAATTACTCTTCTCACTTCTGCGATCCTGATGCTTTATATTACATTTTCGTACATAATTTAAAGCATGAACAATGCAGAAACATTTTGGCGCTAAATTACTCTTCTCACTTCTACGATCCTGATGCTTTATATTACATTTTCGTACATAATTTAAAGCATGAAAAATTCAGAAACATTTTGGCGCTAAATTACTCTTGTCACTTCTGCGTTCCTGATGCTTTATATTACATTTTCGTACATAATTTAAGGCATGAACAATGCAGAAACATTTTGGCGCTAAATTACTCTTCTCACTTCTGCGATCCTGATGCTTTATATTACATTTTCGTAGAAAAATTAAAGCATGAAAAATTTAGAAACATTTTGGCGTTAAATTACTCTTCTCACTTCTGCGATCCTGATACTTTGCATTAATTTTAAAGCATGAAAAATTCAGAAACATTTTGGCGCTAAATTACTCTTCTCACTTCTGCGTTCCTGATGCTTTATATTACATTTTCGTACATAATTTAAAGCATGAACAATGCAGAAACATTTTGGCGCTAAATTACTCTTCTCACTTCTGCGTTCCTGATGCTTTATATTACATTTTCGTACATAATTTAAAGCATGAAAAATTCAGAAACATTTTGGCGCTAAATTACTCTTCTCACTTCTGCGATCCTGATGCTTTATATTAAATATTCGTCGGAAAATTAAAGCATGAAAAATTCAGAAACATTTTGGCGCTAAATTACTCTTCTCACTTCTGCAATCCTGATGCTTTATATTACATTTTCGTACATAATTTAAAGCATGAAAAATTCAGAAACATTTTGGCGCTAAATTACTCTTCTCACTTCTGCGATCCTGATGCTTTATATTACATTTTCGTACATAATTTAAAGCATGAAAAATTCAGAAACATTTTGGCGCTAAATTACTCTTGTCACTTCTGCGTTCCTGATGCTTTATATTACATTTTCGTACATAATTTAAGGCATGAACAATGCAGAAACATTTTGGCGCTAAATTACTCTTCTCACTTCTGCGATCCTGATGCTTTATATTACATTTTCGTACATAATTTAGAGCATGAAAAATTCAGAAACATTTTGGAGCTAAATTACTCTTCTCACTTCTGCGATCCTGATACTTTATATTAAATTTTCGTAGGAAAATTAAAGCATGAAAAATTCAGAAACATTTTGGCGCTAAATTACTCTTCTCACTTCTGCGTTCCTGATGCTTTATATTACATTTTCGTACATAATTTAGAGCATGAAAAATTCAGAAACATTTTGGAGCTAAATTACTCTTCTCACTTCTGCGATCCTGATACTTTATATTAAATTTTCGTAGGAAAATTAAAGCATGAAAAATTCAGAAACATTTTGGCGCTAAATTACTCTTCTCACTTCTGCGATCCTGATGCTTTATATTACATTTTCGTACATAATTTAAAGCATGAAAAATTCAGAAACATTTTGGCGCTAAATTACTCTTGTCACTTCTGCGTTCCTGATGCTTTATATTACATTTTCGTACATAATTTAAGGCATGAACAATGCAGAAACATTTTGGCGCTAAATTACTCTTCTCACTTCTGCGTTCCTGATGCTTTATATTACATTTTCGTACATAATTTAAAGCATGAACAATGCAGAAACATTTTGGCGCTAAATTACTCTTCTCACTTCTGCGTTCCTGATGCTTTATATTACATTTTCGTACATAATTTAAAGCATGAAAAATTCAGAAACATTTTGGCGCTAAATTACTCTTCTCACTTCTGCGATCCTGATGCTTTATATTAAATATTCGTCGGAAAATTAAAGCATGAAAAATTCAGAAACATTTTGGCGCTAAATTACTCTTCTCACTTCTGCAATCCTGATGCTTTATATTACATTTTCGTACATAATTTAAAGCATGAAAAATTCAGAAACATTTTGGCGCTAAATTACTCTTCTCACTTCTGCGATCCTGATGCTTTATATTACATTTTCGTACATAATTTAAAGCATGAAAAATTCAGAAACATTTTGGCGCTAAATTACTCTTGTCACTTCTGCGTTCCTGATGCTTTATATTACATTTTCGTACATAATTTAAGGCATGAACAATGCAGAAACATTTTGGCGCTAAATTACTCTTCTCACTTCTGCGATCCTGATGCTTTATATTACATTTTCGTACATAATTTAGAGCATGAAAAATTCAGAAACATTTTGGAGCTAAATTACTCTTCTCACTTCTGCGATCCTGATACTTTATATTAAATTTTCGTAGGAAAATTAAAGCATGAAAAATTCAGAAACATTTTGGCGCTAAATTACTCTTCTCACTTCTGCGTTCCTGATGCTTTATATTACATTTTCGTACATAATTTAGAGCATGAAAAATTCAGAAACATTTTGGAGCTAAATTACTCTTCTCACTTCTGCGATCCTGATACTTTATATTAAATTTTCGTAGGAAAATTAAAGCATGAAAAATTCAGAAACATTTTGGCGCTAAATTACTCTTCTCACTTCTGCGATCCTGATGCTTTATATTACATTTTCGTACATAATTTAAAGCATGAAAAATTCAGAAACATTTTGGCGCTAAATTACTCTTGTCACTTCTGCGTTCCTGATGCTTTATATTACATTTTCGTACATAATTTAAAGCATGAACAATTCAGAAACATTTTGGCGCTAAATTACTCTTCTCACTTCTGCGATCCTGATGCTTTATATTACATTTTCGTACATAATTTAGAGCATGAAAAATTCAGAAACATTTTGGAGCTAAATTACTCTTCTCAATTCTGCGATCCTGATACTTTATATTAAATTTTCGTAGGAAAATTAAAGCATGAAAAATTCAGAAACATTTTGGCGCTAAATTACTCTTCTCACTTCTGCGTTCCTGATGCTTTATATTACATTTTCGTACATAATTTAGAGCATGAAAAATTCAGAAACATTTTGGAGCTAAATTACTCTTCTCACTTCTGCGATCCTGATACTTTATATTAAATTTTCGTAGGAAAATTAAAGCATGAAAAATTCAGAAACATTTTGGCGCTAAATTACTCTTCTCACTTCTGCGTTCCTGATGCTTTATATTACATTTTCGTACATAATTTAAAGCATGAACAATTCAGAAACATTTTGGCGCTAAATTACTCTTCTCACTTCTGCGATCCTGATGCTTTATATTACATTTTCGTACATAATTTAGAGCATGAAAAATTCAGAAACATTTTGGCGCTAAATTACTCTTCTCACTTCTGCGATCCTGATGCTTTATATTACATTTTCGTACATAATTTAAAGCATGAAAAATTCAGAAACATTTTGGCGCTAAATTACTCTTCTCACTTCTGCGTTCCTGATGCTTTATATTACATTTTCGTACATAATTTAAAGCATGAACAATTCAGAAACATTTTGGCGCTAAATTACTCTTCTCACTTCTGCGATCCTGATGCTTTATATTACATTTTCGTACATAATTTAGAGCATGAAAAATTCAGAAACATTTTGGCGCTAAATTACTCTTCTCACTTCTGCGATCCTGATGCTTTATATTACATTTTCGTACATAATTTAAAGCATGAAAAATTTAGAAACATTTTGGCGCTAAATTACTCTTCTCACTTCTGCGATCCTGATGCTTTATATTACATTTTCGTACATAATTTAAAGCATGAAAAATTCAGAAACATTTTGGAGCTAAATTACTCTTCTCACTTCTGCGATCATGATACATAATATTAAATTTTCGTAGAAAAATTAAAGCATGAAAAATTTAGAAAAATTTTGGCGTTAAATTACTCTTCTCACTTCTGCGATCCTGATGCTTTATATTACATTTTCGTACATAATTTAAAGCATGAACAATGCAGAAACATTTTGGCGCTAAATTACTCTTCTCACTTCTACGATCCTGATGCTTTATATTACATTTTCGTACATAATTTAAAGCATGAAAAATTCAGAAACATTTTGGCGCTAAATTACTCTTGTCACTTCTGCGTTCCTGATGCTTTATATTACATTTTCGTACATAATTTAAGGCATGAACAATGCAGAAACATTTTGGCGCTAAATTACTCTTCTCACTTCTGCGATCCTGATGCTTTATATTACATTTTCGTAGAAAAATTAAAGCATGAAAAATTTAGAAACATTTTGGCGTTAAATTACTCTTCTCACTTCTGCGATCCTGATACTTTGCATTAATTTTAAAGCATGAAAAATTCAGAAACATTTTGGCGCTAAATTACTCTTCTCACTTCTGCGTTCCTGATGCTTTATATTACATTTTCGTACATAATTTAAAGCATGAACAATGCAGAAACATTTTGGCGCTAAATTACTCTTCTCACTTCTGCGTTCCTGATGCTTTATATTACATTTTCGTACATAATTTAAAGCATGAAAAATTCAGAAACATTTTGGCGCTAAATTACTCTTCTCACTTCTGCGATCCTGATGCTTTATATTAAATATTCGTCGGAAAATTAAAGCATGAAAAATTCAGAAACATTTTGGCGCTAAATTACTCTTCTCACTTCTGCAATCCTGATGCTTTATATTACATTTTCGTACATAATTTAAAGCATGAAAAATTCAGAAACATTTTGGCGCTAAATTACTCTTCTCACTTCTGCGATCCTGATGCTTTATATTACATTTTCGTACATAATTTAAAGCATGAAAAATTCAGAAACATTTTGGCGCTAAATTACTCTTGTCACTTCTGCGTTCCTGATGCTTTATATTACATTTTCGTACATAATTTAAGGCATGAACAATGCAGAAACATTTTGGCGCTAAATTACTCTTCTCACTTCTGCGATCCTGATGCTTTATATTACATTTTCGTACATAATTTAGAGCATGAAAAATTCAGAAACATTTTGGAGCTAAATTACTCTTCTCACTTCTGCGATCCTGATACTTTATATTAAATTTTCGTAGGAAAATTAAAGCATGAAAAATTCAGAAACATTTTGGCGCTAAATTACTCTTCTCACTTCTGCGTTCCTGATGCTTTATATTACATTTTCGTACATAATTTAGAGCATGAAAAATTCAGAAACATTTTGGAGCTAAATTACTCTTCTCACTTCTGCGATCCTGATACTTTATATTAAATTTTCGTAGGAAAATTAAAGCATGAAAAATTCAGAAACATTTTGGCGCTAAATTACTCTTCTCACTTCTGCGATCCTGATGCTTTATATTACATTTTCGTACATAATTTAAAGCATGAAAAATTCAGAAACATTTTGGCGCTAAATTACTCTTGTCACTTCTGCGTTCCTGATGCTTTATATTACATTTTCGTACATAATTTAAGGCATGAACAATGCAGAAACATTTTGGCGCTAAATTACTCTTCTCACTTCTGCGTTCCTGATGCTTTATATTACATTTTCGTACATAATTTAAAGCATGAACAATGCAGAAACATTTTGGCGCTAAATTACTCTTCTCACTTCTGCGTTCCTGATGCTTTATATTACATTTTCGTACATAATTTAAAGCATGAAAAATTCAGAAACATTTTGGCGCTAAATTACTCTTCTCACTTCTGCGATCCTGATGCTTTATATTAAATATTCGTCGGAAAATTAAAGCATGAAAAATTCAGAAACATTTTGGCGCTAAATTACTCTTCTCACTTCTGCAATCCTGATGCTTTATATTACATTTTCGTACATAATTTAAAGCATGAAAAATTCAGAAACATTTTGGCGCTAAATTACTCTTCTCACTTCTGCGATCCTGATGCTTTATATTACATTTTCGTACATAATTTAAAGCATGAAAAATTCAGAAACATTTTGGCGCTAAATTACTCTTGTCACTTCTGCGTTCCTGATGCTTTATATTACATTTTCGTACATAATTTAAGGCATGAACAATGCAGAAACATTTTGGCGCTAAATTACTCTTCTCACTTCTGCGATCCTGATGCTTTATATTACATTTTCGTACATAATTTAGAGCATGAAAAATTCAGAAACATTTTGGAGCTAAATTACTCTTCTCACTTCTGCGATCCTGATACTTTATATTAAATTTTCGTAGGAAAATTAAAGCATGAAAAATTCAGAAACATTTTGGCGCTAAATTACTCTTCTCACTTCTGCGTTCCTGATGCTTTATATTACATTTTCGTACATAATTTAGAGCATGAAAAATTCAGAAACATTTTGGAGCTAAATTACTCTTCTCACTTCTGCGATCCTGATACTTTATATTAAATTTTCGTAGGAAAATTAAAGCATGAAAAATTCAGAAACATTTTGGCGCTAAATTACTCTTCTCACTTCTGCGATCCTGATGCTTTATATTACATTTTCGTACATAATTTAAAGCATGAAAAATTCAGAAACATTTTGGCGCTAAATTACTCTTGTCACTTCTGCGTTCCTGATGCTTTATATTACATTTTCGTACATAATTTAAAGCATGAACAATTCAGAAACATTTTGGCGCTAAATTACTCTTCTCACTTCTGCGATCCTGATGCTTTATATTACATTTTCGTACATAATTTAGAGCATGAAAAATTCAGAAACATTTTGGAGCTAAATTACTCTTCTCAATTCTGCGATCCTGATACTTTATATTAAATTTTCGTAGGAAAATTAAAGCATGAAAAATTCAGAAACATTTTGGCGCTAAATTACTCTTCTCACTTCTGCGTTCCTGATGCTTTATATTACATTTTCGTACATAATTTAGAGCATGAAAAATTCAGAAACATTTTGGAGCTAAATTACTCTTCTCACTTCTGCGATCCTGATACTTTATATTAAATTTTCGTAGGAAAATTAAAGCATGAAAAATTCAGAAACATTTTGGCGCTAAATTACTCTTCTCACTTCTGCGTTCCTGATGCTTTATATTACATTTTCGTACATAATTTAAAGCATGAACAATTCAGAAACATTTTGGCGCTAAATTACTCTTCTCACTTCTGCGATCCTGATGCTTTATATTACATTTTCGTACATAATTTAGAGCATGAAAAATTCAGAAACATTTTGGAGCTAAATTACTCTTCTCACTTCTGTGATCCTGATACTTTATATTAAATTTTCGTAGGAAAATTAAAGCATGAAAAATTCATAAACATTTTGGCGCTAAATTACTCTTCTCACTTCTGCGATCCTAATGCTTTATATTACATTTTCGTACATAATTTAAAGCATGAACAATGCAGAAATATTTTGGCGCTAAATTACTCTTCTCACTTCTACGATCCTGATGCTTTATATTACATTTTCGTACATAATTTAAAGCATGAAAAATTCAGAAACATTTTGGCGCTAAATTACTCTTGTCACTTCTGCGTTCCTGATGCTTTATATTACATTTTCGTACATAATTTAAAACATGAACAATGCAGAAACATTTTGGCGCTAAATTACTCTTCTCAGTTCTGCGATCCTGATGCTTTATATTAAATATTCGTCGGAAAATTAAAGCATGAAAAATTCAGAAACATTTTGGCTCTAAATTACTCTTCTCACTTCTGCAATCCTGATGCTTTATATTACATTTTCGTACATAATTTAAAGCATGAAAAATTCAGAAACATTTTGGCGCGAAATTACTCTTCTCACTTCTGCGATCCTGATGCTTTATATTACATTTTCGTACATAATTTAAAGCATGAAAAATTTAGAAACATTTTGGCGCTAAATTACTCTTCTCACTTCTGCGTTCCTGATGCTTTATATTAAATTTTCGTACATAATTTAAAGCATGAAAAATTTAGAAACATTTTGGCGTTAAATTACTCTTCTCACTTCTGCGATCCTGATACTTTGCATTAATTTTAAAGCATGAAAAATTCAGAAACATTTTGGCGCTAAATTACTCTTCTCACTTCTGCGTTCCTGATGCTTTATATTACATTTTCGTACATAATTTAAAGCATGAACAATGCAGAAACATTTTGGCGCTAAATTACTCTTCTCACTTCTACGATCCTGATGCTTTATATTACATTTTCGTACATAATTTAAAGCATGAAAAATTCAGAAACATTTTGGCGCTAAATTACTCTTCTCACTTCTGCGATCCTGATGCTTTATATAACATTTTCGTACATAATTTAAAGCATGAAAAATTCAGAAACATTTTGGCGCTAAATTACTCTTGTCACTTCTGCGTTCCTGATGCTTTATATTACATTTTCGTACATAATTTAAGGCATGAACAATGCAGAAACATTTTGGCGCTAAATTACTCTTCTCACTTCTGCGATCCTGATGCTTTATATTACATTTTCGTAGAAAAATTAAAGCATGAAAAATTTAGAAACATTTTGGCGTTAAATTACTCTTCTCACTTCTGCGATCCTGATACTTTGCATTAATTTTAAAGCATGAAAAATTCAGAAACATTTTGGCGCTAAATTACTCTTCTCACTTCTGCGTTCCTGATGCTTTATATTACATTTTCGTACATAATTTAAAGCATGAACAATGCAGAAACATTTTGGCGCTAAATTACTCTTCTCACTTCTGCGTTCCTGATGCTTTATATTACATTTTCGTACATAATTTAAAGCATGAAAAATTCAGAAACATTTTGGCGCTAAATTACTCTTCTCACTTCTGCGATCCTGATGCTTTATATTACATTTTCGTACATAATTTAAAGCATGAAAAATTTAGAAACATTTTGGCGCTAAATTACTCTTCTCACTTCTGCGATCCTGATGCTTTATATTACATTTTCGTACATAATTTAAAGCATGAAAAATTCAGAAACATTTTGGAGCTAAATTACTCTTCTCACTTCTGCGATCATGATACATAATATTAAATTTTCGTAGAAAAATTAAAGCATGAAAAATTTAGAAAAATTTTGGCGTTAAATTACTCTTCTCACTTCTGCGATCCTGATGCTTTATATTACATTTTCGTACATAATTTAAAGCATGAACAATGCAGAAACATTTTGGCGCTAAATTACTCTTCTCACTTCTACGATCCTGATGCTTTATATTACATTTTCGTACATAATTTAAAGCATGAAAAATTCAGAAACATTTTGGCGCTAAATTACTCTTGTCACTTCTGCGTTCCTGATGCTTTATATTACATTTTCGTACATAATTTAAGGCATGAACAATGCAGAAACATTTTGGCGCTAAATTACTCTTCTCACTTCTGCGATCCTGATGCTTTATATTACATTTTCGTAGAAAAATTAAAGCATGAAAAATTTAGAAACATTTTGGCGTTAAATTACTCTTCTCACTTCTGCGATCCTGATACTTTGCATTAATTTTAAAGCATGAAAAATTCAGAAACATTTTGGCGCTAAATTACTCTTCTCACTTCTGCGTTCCTGATGCTTTATATTACATTTTCGTACATAATTTAAAGCATGAACAATGCAGAAACATTTTGGCGCTAAATTACTCTTCTCACTTCTGCGTTCCTGATGCTTTATATTACATTTTCGTACATAATTTAAAGCATGAAAAATTCAGAAACATTTTGGCGCTAAATTACTCTTCTCACTTCTGCGATCCTGATGCTTTATATTAAATATTCGTCGGAAAATTAAAGCATGAAAAATTCAGAAACATTTTGGCGCTAAATTACTCTTCTCACTTCTGCAATCCTGATGCTTTATATTACATTTTCGTACATAATTTAAAGCATGAAAAATTCAGAAACATTTTGGCGCTAAATTACTCTTCTCACTTCTGCGATCCTGATGCTTTATATTACATTTTCGTACATAATTTAAAGCATGAAAAATTCAGAAACATTTTGGCGCTAAATTACTCTTGTCACTTCTGCGTTCCTGATGCTTTATATTACATTTTCGTACATAATTTAAAGCATGAAAAATTCAGAAACATTTTGGCGCTAAATTACTCTTGTCACTTCTGCGTTCCTGATGCTTTATATTACATGTTCGTACATAATTTAAAGCATGAACAATGCATAAACATTTTGGCGCTAAATTACTCTTCTCACTTCTGCGATCCTGATGCTTTATATTAAATATTCGTCGGAAAATTAAAGCATGAAAAATTCAGAAACATTTTGGCGCTAAATTACTCTTCTCACTTCTGCAATCCTGATGCTTTATATTACATTTTCGTAGAAAAATTAAAGCATGAAAAATTTAGAAACATTTTGGCGTTAAATTACTCTTCTCACTTCTGCGATCCTGATGCTTTATATTACATTTTCGTACATAATTTAAAGCATGAAAAATTCAGAAACATTTTGGCGCTAAATTACTCTTGTCACTTCTGCGTTCCTGATGCTTTATATTACATTTTCGTACATAATTTAAGGCATGAACAATGCAGAAACATTTTGGCGCTAAATTACTCTTCTCACTTCTGCGATCCTGATGCTTTATATTACATTTTCGTAGAAAAATTAAAGCATGAAAAATTTAGAAACATTTTGGCGTTAAATTACTCTTCTCACTTCTGCGATCCTGATACTTTGCATTAATTTTAAAGCATGAAAAATTCAGAAACATTTTGGCGCTAAATTACTCTTCTCACTTCTGCGATCCTGATGCTTTATATTAAATATTCGTCGGAAAATTAAAGCATGAAAAATTCAGAAACATTTTGGCGCTAAATTACTCTTGTCACTTCTGCGTTCCTGATGCTTTATATTACATTTTCGTACATAATTTAAGGCATGAACAATGCAGAAACATTTTGGCGCTAAATTACTCTTCTCACTTCTGCGATCCTGATGCTTTATATTACATTTTCGTAGAAAAATTAAAGCATGAAAAATTTAGAAACATTTTGGCGTTAAATTACTCTTCTCACTTCTGCGATCCTGATACTTTGCATTAATTTTAAAGCATGAAAAATTCAGAAACATTTTGGCGCTAAATTACTCTTCTCACTTCTGCGATCCTGATGCTTTATATTAAATATTCGTCGGAAAATTAAAGCATGAAAAATTCAGAAACATTTTGGCGCTAAATTACTCTTCTCACTTCTGCAATCCTGATGCTTTATATTACATTTTCGTACATAATTTAAAGCATGAAAAATTCAGAAACATTTTGGCGCTAAATTACTCTTCTCACTTCTGCGATCCTGATGCTTTATATTACATTTTCGTACATAATTTAAAGCATGAAAAATTCAGAAACATTTTGGCGCTAAATTACTCTTGTCACTTCTGCGTTCCTGATGCTTTATATTACATGTTCGTACATAATTTAAAGCATGAACAATGCATAAACATTTTGGCGCTAAATTACTCTTCTCACTTCTGCGATCCTGATGCTTTATATTAAATATTCGTCGGAAAATTAAAGCATGAAAAATTCAGAAACATTTTGGCGCTAAATTACTCTTCTCACTTCTGCAATCCTGATGCTTTATATTACATTTTCGTACATAATTTAAAGCATGAAAAATTCAGAAACATTTTGGCGCTAAATTACTCTTCTCACTTCTGCGATCCTGATGCTTTATATTACATTTTCGTACATAATTTAAAGCATGAAAAATTCAGAAACATTTTGGCGCTAAATTACTCTTCTCACTTCTGCGATCCTGATGCTTTATATTACATTTTCGTACATAATTTAAAGCATGAAAAATTTAGAAACATTTTGGCGCTAAATTACTCTTCTCACTTCTGCGATCCTGATGCTTTATATTACATTTTCGTACATAATTTAAAGCATGAAAAATTCAGAAACATTTTGGCGCTAAATTACTCTTCTCACTTCTGCGATCCTGATGCTTTATATTACATTTTCGTACATAATTTAGAGCATGAAAAATTCAGAAACATTTTGGAGCTAAATTACTCTTCTCACTTCTGCGTTCCTGATGCTTTATATTACATTTTCGTACATAATTTAAAGCCGGAACAATTCAGTAACATTTTGGCGCTAAATTACTCTTCTCACTTCTGCGTTCCTGATGCTTTATATTACATTTTCGTACATAATTTAGAGCATGAAAAATTCAGAAACATTTTGGAGCTAAATTACTCTTCTCACTTCTGCGATCCTGATACTTTATATTAAATTTTCGTAGGAAAATTAAAGCATGAAAAATTCAGAAACATTTTGGCGCTAAATTACTCTTCTCACTTCTGCGTTCCTGATGCTTTATATTACATTTTCGTACATAATTTAAAGCATGAACAATTCAGAAACATTTTGGCGCTAAATTACTCTTCTCACTTCTGCGATCCTGATGCTTTATATTACATTTTCGTACATAATTTAGAGCATGAAAAATTCAGAAACATTTTGGAGCTAAATTACTCTTCTCAATTCTGCGATCCTGATACTTTATATTAAATTTTCGTAGGAAAATTAAAGCATGAAAAATTCAGAAACATTTTGGCGCTAAATTACTCTTCTCACTTCTGCGTTCCTGATGCTTTATATTACATTTTCGTACATAATTTAGAGCATGAAAAATTCAGAAACATTTTGGAGCTAAATTACTCTTCTCACTTCTGCGATCCTGATACTTTATATTAAATTTTCGTAGGAAAATTAAAGCATGAAAAATTCAGAAACATTTTGGCGCTAAATTACTCTTCTCACTTCTGCGTTCCTGATGCTTTATATTACATTTTCGTACATAATTTAAAGCATGAACAATTCAGAAACATTTTGGCGCTAAATTACTCTTCTCACTTCTGCGATCCTGATGCTTTATATTACATTTTCGTACATAATTTAGAGCATGAAAAATTCAGAAACATTTTGGAGCTAAATTACTCTTCTCACTTCTGTGATCCTGATACTTTATATTAAATTTTCGTAGGAAAATTAAAGCATGAAAAATTCATAAACATTTTGGCGCTAAATTACTCTTCTCACTTCTGCGTTCCTGATGCTTTATATTACATTTTAGTACATAATTTAAAGCATGAACAATGCAGAACTATTTTGGCGCTAAATTACTCTTCTCACTTCTGCGATCCTGATGCTTTATATTACATTTTCGTACATAATTTAAAGCATGAAAAATTCAGAAACATTTTGGCGCTAAATTACTCTTCTCACTTCTGCGATCCTGATGCTTTATATTAAATATTCGTCGGAAAATTAAAGCATGAAAAATTCAGAAACATTTTGGCGCTAAATTACTCTTCTCACTTCTGCGTTCCTGATGCTTTATATTACATTTTCGTACATAATTTAAAGCATGAACAATGCAGAAATATTTTGGCGCTAAATTACTCTTCTCACTTCTACGATCCTGATGCTTTATATTACATTTTCGTACATAATTTAAAGCATGAAAAATTCAGAAACATTTTGGCGCTAAATTACTCTTGTCACTTCTGCGTTCCTGATGCTTTATATTACATTTTCGTACATAATTTAAAACATGAACAATGCAGAAACATTTTGGCGCTAAATTACTCTTCTCAGTTCTGCGATCCTGATGCTTTATATTAAATATTCGTCGGAAAATTAAAGCATGAAAAATTCAGAAACATTTTGGCTCTAAATTACTCTTCTCACTTCTGCAATCCTGATGCTTTATATTACATTTTCGTACATAATTTAAAGCATGAAAAATTCAGAAACATTTTGGCGCGAAATTACTCTTCTCACTTCTGCGATCCTGATGCTTTATATTACATTTTCGTACATAATTTAAAGCATGAAAAATTTAGAAACATTTTGGCGCTAAATTACTCTTCTCACTTCTGCGTTCCTGATGCTTTATATTAAATTTTCGTACATAATTTAAAGCATGAAAAATTTAGAAACATTTTGGCGTTAAATTACTCTTCTCACTTCTGCGATCCTGATACTTTGCATTAATTTTAAAGCATGAAAAATTCAGAAACATTTTGGCGCTAAATTACTCTTCTCACTTCTGCGTTCCTGATGCTTTATATTACATTTTCGTACATAATTTAAAGCATGAAGAATGCAGAAACATTTTGGCGCTAAATTACTCTTCTCACTTCTACGATCCTGATGCTTTATATTACATTTTCGTACATAATTTAAAGCATGAAAAATTCAGAAACATTTTGGCGCTAAATTACTCTTCTCACTTCTGCGATCCTGATGCTTTATATAACATTTTCGTACATAATTTAAAGCATGAAAAATTCAGAAACATTTTGGCGCTAAATTACTCTTATCACTTCTGCGTTCCTGATGCTTTATATTACATTTTCGTACATAATTTAAGGCATGAACAATGCAGAAACATTTTGGCGCTAAATTACTCTTCTCACTTCTGCGATCCTGATGCTTTATATTACATTTTCGTAGAAAAATTAAAGCATGAAAAATTTAGAAACATTTTGGCGTTAAATTACTCTTCTCACTTCTGCGATACTGATACTTTGCATTAATTTTAAAGCATGAAAAATTCAGAAACATTTTGGCGCTAAATTACTCTTCTCACTTCTGCGTTCCTGATGCTTTATATTACATTTTCGTACATAATTTAAAGCATGAACAATGCAGAAACATTTTGGCGCTAAATTACTCTTCTCACTTCTGCGTTCCTGATGCTTTATATTACATTTTCGTACATAATTTAAAGCATGAAAAATTCAGAAACATTTTGGCGCTAAATTACTCTTCTCACTTCTGCGATCCTGATGCTTTATATTACATTTTCGTACATAATTTAAAGCATGAAAAATTTAGAAACATTTTGGCGCTAAATTACTCTTCTCACTTCTGCGATCCTGATGCTTTATATTACATTTTCGTACATAATTTAAAGCATGAAAAATTCAGAAACATTTTGGAGCTAAATTACTCTTCTCACTTCTGCGATCATGATACATAATATTAAATTTTCGTAGAAAAATTAAAGCATGAAAAATTTAGAAACATTTTGGCGTTAAATTACTCTTCTCACTTCTGCGATCCTGATGCTTTATATTACATTTTCGTACATAATTTAAAGCATGAACAATGCAGAAACATTTTGGCGCTAAATTACTCTTCTCACTTCTACGATCCTGATGCTTTATATTACATTTTCGTACATAATTTAAAGCATGAAAAATTCAGAAACATTTTGGCGCTAAATTACTCTTGTCACTTCTGCGTTCCTGATGCTTTATATTACATTTTCGTACATAATTTAAGGCATGAACAATGCAGAAACATTTTGGCGCTAAATTACTCTTCTCACTTCTGCGATCCTGATGCTTTATATTACATTTTCGTAGAAAAATTAAAGCATGAAAAATTTAGAAACATTTTGGCGTTAAATTACTCTTCTCACTTCTGCGATCCTGATACTTTGCATTAATTTTAAAGCATGAAAAATTCAGAAACATTTTGGCGCTAAATTACTCTTCTCACTTCTGCGTTCCTGATGCTTTATATTACATTTTCGTACATAATTTAAAGCATGAACAATGCAGAAACATTTTGGCGCTAAATTACTCTTCTCACTTCTGCGTTCCTGATGCTTTATATTACATTTTCGTACATAATTTAAAGCATGAAAAATTCAGAAACATTTTGGCGCTAAATTACTCTTCTCACTTCTGCGTTCCTGATGCTTTATATTACATTTTCGTACATAATTTAAAGCATGAAAAATTCAGAAACATTTTGGCGCTAAATTACTCTTCTCACTTCTGCGATCCTGATGCTTTATATTAAATATTCGTCGGAAAATTAAAGCATGAAAAATTCAGAAACATTTTGGCGCTAAATTACTCTTCTCACTTCTGCAATCCTGATGCTTTATATTACATTTTCGTACATAATTTAAAGCATGAAAAATTCAGAAACATTTTGGCGCTAAATTACTCTTCTCACTTCTGCGATCCTGATGCTTTATATTACATTTTCGTACATAATTTAAAGCATGAAAAATTCAGAAACATTTTGGCGCTAAATTACTCTTGTCACTTCTGCGTTCCTGATGCTTTATATTGCATGTTCGTACATAATTTAAAGCATGAACAATGCATAAACATTTTGGCGCTAAATTACTCTTCTCACTTCTGCGATCCTGATGCTTTATATTAAATATTCGTCGGAAAATTAAAGCATGAAAAATTCAGAAACATTTTGGCGCTAAATTACTCTTCTCACTTCTGCAATCCTGATGCTTTATATTACATTTTCGTAGAAAAATTAAAGCATGAAAAATTTAGAAACATTTTGGCGTTAAATTACTCTTCTCACTTCTGCGATCCTGATGCTTTATATTACATTTTCGTACATAATTTAAAGCATGAAAAATTCAGAAACATTTTGGCGCTAAATTACTCTTGTCACTTCTGCGTTCCTGATGCTTTATATTACATTTTCGTACATAATTTAAGGCATGAACAATGCAGAAACATTTTGGCGCTAAATTACTCTTCTCACTTCTGCGATCCTGATGCTTTATATTACATTTTCGTAGAAAAATTAAAGCATGAAAAATTTAGAAACATTTTGGCGTTAAATTACTCTTCTCACTTCTGCGATCCTGATACTTTGCATTAATTTTAAAGCATGAAAAATTCAGAAACATTTTGGCGCTAAATTACTCTTCTCACTTCTGCGATCCTGATGCTTTATATTAAATATTCGTCGGAAAATTAAAGCATGAAAAATTCAGAAACATTTTGGCGCTAAATTACTCTTGTCACTTCTGCGTTCCTGATGCTTTATATTACATTTTCGTACATAATTTAAGGCATGAACAATGCAGAAACATTTTGGCGCTAAATTACTCTTCTCACTTCTGCGATCCTGATGCTTTATATTACATTTTCGTAGAAAAATTAAAGCATGAAAAATTTAGAAACATTTTGGCGTTAAATTACTCTTCTCACTTCTGCGATCCTGATACTTTGCATTAATTTTAAAGCATGAAAAATTCAGAAACATTTTGGCGCTAAATTACTCTTCTCACTTCTGCGATCCTGATGCTTTATATTAAATATTCGTCGGAAAATTAAAGCATGAAAAATTCAGAAACATTTTGGCGCTAAATTACTCTTGTCACTTCTGCGTTCCTGATGCTTTATATTAAATTTTCGTACATAATTTAAAGCATGAAAAATTCAGAAACATTTTGGCGCTAAATTACTCTTCTCACTTCTGCGATCCTGATGCTTTATATTACATTTTCGTACATAATTTAAAGCATGAAAAATTCAGAAACATTTTGGCGCTAAATTACTCTTGTCACTTCTGCGTTCCTGATGCTTTATATTACATGTTCGTACATAATTTAAAGCATGAACAATGCATAAACATTTTGGCGCTAAATTACTCTTCTCACTTCTGCGATCCTGATGCTTTATATTAAATATTCGTCGGAAAATTAAAGCATGAAAAATTCAGAAACATTTTGGCGCTAAATTACTCTTCTCACTTCTGCAATCCTGATGCTTTATATTACATTTTCGTACATAATTTAAAGCATGAAAAATTCAGAAACATTTTGGCGCTAAATTACTCTTCTCACTTCTGCGATCCTGATGCTTTATATTACATTTTCGTACATAATTTAAAGCATGAAAAATTCAGAAACATTTTGGCGCTAAATTACTCTTCTCACTTCTGCGATCCTGATGCTTTATATTACATTTTCGTACATAATTTAAAGCATGAAAAATTTAGAAACATTTTGGCGCTAAATTACTCTTCTCACTTCTGCGATCCTGATGCTTTATATTACATTTTCGTACATAATTTAAAGCATGAAAAATTCAGAAACATTTTGGCGCTAAATTACTCTTCTCACTTCTGCGTTCCTGATGCTTTATATTACATTTTCGTACATAATTTAAAGCATGAACACTGCAGAAACATTTTGGCGCTAAATTACTCTTCTCACTTTAGCGTTCCTGATGCTTTATATTAAATTTTTGTACATAATTTAAAGCATGAACAATGCAGAAACATTTTGGAGCTAAATTACTCTTCTCACTTCTGCGATCATGATACATAATATTAAATTTTCGTAGGAAAATTAAAGCATGAAAAATTTAGAAACATTTTGGCGCTAAATTACTCTTCTCACTTCTGCGTTTCTGATGCTTTATATCACATTTTTGTACATAATTTAAAGCATGAACAATGCAGAAACATGTTGGCGCTAAATTACTCTTCTCACTTCTGCGATCCTGATGCTTTATATTACATTTTCGTACATAATTTAAAGCATGAAAAATTCAGAAACATTTTGGCGCTAAATTACTCTTCTCCCTTCTGCGATCATGATACATAATATTAAATTTTCGTAGGAAAATTAAAGCATGAAAAATTTAGAAACATTTTGGTGCTAAATTACTCTTCTCACTGCTTTATATTACATTTTCGTACATAATTTAAAGCATGAACAATGCAGAAACATTTTGGCGCTAAATTACTCTTCTCACTTCTGCGATCCTGATGCTTTATATTAAATTTTTGTACATAATTTAAAGCATGAACAATGCAGAAACATTTTGGAGCTAAATTACTCTTCTCACTTCTGCGATCATGATACATAATATTAAATTTTCGTAGGAAAATTAAAGCATGAAAAATTTAGAAACATTTTGGCGCTAAATTACTCTTCTCACTTCTGCGTTTCTGATGCTTTATATCACATTTTTGTACATAATTTAAAGCATGAACAATGCAGAAACATGTTGGCGCTAAATTACTCTTCTCACTTCTGCGATCCTGATGCTTTATATTACATTTTCGTACATAATTTAAAGCATGAAAAATTCAGAAACATTTTGGCGCTAAATTGCTCTTCTCCCTTCTGCGATCATGATAAATAATATTAAATTTTCGTAGGAAAATTAAAGCATGAAAAATTTAGAAACATTTTGGCGCTAAATTACTCTTCTCACTTCTGCGATCCTGATGCTTTATATTACATTTTCGTACATAATTTAAAGCATGAAAAATTCAGAAACATTTTGGCGCTAAATTACTCTTCTCACTTCTGCGTTCCTGATGCTTTATATTACATTTTCGTACATAATTTAAAGCATGAAAAATTCAGAAACATTTTGGAGCTAAATTACTCTTCTCACTTCTGCGATCATGATACATAATATTAAATTTTCGTAGGAAAATTAAAGCATGAAAAATTTAGAAACATTTTGGCGCTAAATTACTCTTCTCACTTCTGCGTTTCTGATGCTTTATATCACATTTTTGTACATAATTTAAAGCATGAACAATGCAGAAACATGTTGGCGCTAAATTACTCTTCTCACTTCTGCGATCCTGATGCTTTATATTACATTTTCGTACATAATTTAAAGCATGAAAAATTCAGAAACATTTTGGCGCTAAATTACTCTTCTCACTTCTGCGATCCTGATGCTTTATATTACATTTTCGTACATAATTTAAAGCATGTAAAATTCAGAAACATTTTGGCGCTAAATTACTCTTGTCACTTCTGCGTTCCTGATGCTTTATATTACATTTTCGTACATAATTTAAAGCATGAACAATGCAGAAACATTTTGGCGCTAAATTACTCTTCTCACTTCTGCGATCCTGATGCTTTATATTAAATATTCGTCGGAAAATTAAAGCATGAAAAATTCAGAAACATTTTGGCGCTAAATTACTCTTGTCACTTCTGCGTTCCTGATGCTTTATATTGCATTTTCGTACATAATTTAAGGCATGAACAATGCAGAAACATTTTGGCGCTAAATTACTCTTCTCACTTCTGCGATCCTGATGCTTTATATTACATTTTCGTAGAAAAATAAAAGCATGAAAAATTTAGAAACATTTTGGCGTTAAATTACTCTTCTCACTTCTGCGATCCTGATACTTTGCATTAATTTTAAAGCATGAAAAATTCAGAAACATTTTGGCGCTAAATTACTCTTCTCACTTCTGCGTTCCTGATGCTTTATATTACATTTTCGTACATAATTTAAAGCATGAACAATGCAGAAACATTTTGGCGCTAAATTACTCTTCTCACTTCTGCGTTTCTGATGCTTTATATTAAATTTTCGTACATAATTTAAAGCATGAAAAATTTAGAAACATTTTGGTGTTAAATTACTCTTCTCACTTCTGCGATCCTGATACTTTGCATTAATTTTAAAGCATGAAAAATTCAGAAACATTTTGGCGCTAAATTACTCTTCTCACTTCTGCGATCCTGATGCTTTATATTAAATATTCGTCGGAAAATTAAAGCATGAAAAATTCAGAAACATTTTGGCGCTAAATTACTCTTCTCACTTCTGCAATCCTGATGCTTTATATTACATTTTCGTACATAATTTAAAGCATGAAAAATTCAGAAACATTTTGGCGCTAAATTACTCTTCTCACTTCTGCGATCCTGATGCTTTATATTACATTTTCGTACATAATTTAAAGCATGAAAAATTCAGAAACATTTTGGCGCTAAATTACTCTTCTCACTTCTGCAATCCTGATGCTTTATATTACATTTTCGTACATAATTTAAAGCATGAAAAATTCAGAAACATTTTGGCGCTAAATTACTCTTCTCACTTCTGCAATCCTGATGCTTTATATTACATTTTCGTACATAATTTAAAGCATGAAAAATTCAGAAACATTTTGGCGCTAAATTACTCTTCTCACTTCTGCGATCCTGATGCTTTATATTACATTTTCGTACATAATTTAAAGCATGAAAAATTCAGAAACATTTTGGCGCTAAATTACTCTTCTCACTTCTGCGATCCTGATGCTTTATATTACATTTTCGTACATAATTTAAAGCATGAACAATGCATAAACATTTTGGCGCTAAATTACTCTTCTCACTTCTGCGATCCTGATGCTTTATATTAAATATTCGTCGGAAAATTAAAGCATGAAAAATTCAGAAACATTTTGGCGCTAAATTACTCTTCTCACTTCTGCAATCCTGATGCTTTATATTACATTTTCGTACATAATTTAAAGCATGAAAAATTCAGAAACATTTTGGCGCTAAATTACTCTTCTCACTTCTGCGATCCTGATGCTTTATATTACATTTTCGTACATAATTTAAAGCATGAAAAATTCAGAAACATTTTGGCGCTAAATTACTCTTCTCACTTCTGCGATCCTGATGCTTTATATTACATTTTCGTACATAATTTAAAGCATGAAAAATTCAGAAACATTTTGGCGCTAAATTACTCTTCTCACTTCTGCGATCCTGATACTTTGCATTAATTTTAAAGCATGAAAAATTCAGAAACATTTTGGCGCTAAATTACTCTTCTCACTTCTGCGTTCCTGATGCTTTATATTACATCTTCGTACATAATTTAAAGCATGAAAAATTCAGAAACATTTTGGAGCTAAATTACTCTTCTCATTTCTGCGATCATGATACATAATATTAAATTTTCGTAGGAAAATTAGAGCATGAAAAATTTAGAAACATTTTGGCGCTAAATTACTCTTCTCACTTCTGCGATCCTGATACTTTGCATTAATTTTAAAGCATGAAAAATTCAGAAACATTTTGGCGCTAAATTACTCTTCTCACTTCTGCGTTCCTGATGCTTTATATTACATTTTCGTACATAATTTAAAGCATGAAAAATTCAGAAACATTTTGGAGCTAAATTACTCTTCTCACTTCTGCGATCATGATAAATAATATTAAATTTTCGTAGGAAAATTAAAGCATGAAAAATTTAGAAACATTTTGGCGCTAAATTACTCTTCTCACTTCTGCGTTTCTGATGCTTTATATCACATTTTTGTACATAATTTAAAGCATGAACAATGCAGAAACATGTTGGCGCTAAATTACTCTTCTCACTTCTGCGATCCTGATGCTTTATATTACATTTTCGTACATAATTTAAAGCATGAAAAATTCAGAAACATTTTGGCGCTAAATTACTCTTCTCACTTCTGCGATCCTGATGCTTTATATTACATTTTCGTACATAATTTAAAGCATGAAAAATTCAGAAACATTTTGGCTATAAATTACTCTTTTCACTTCTGCGTTCCTGATGCTTTATATTACATTTTCGTACATAATTTAAAGCATGAAAAATTCAGAAACATTTTGGAGCTAAATTACTCTTCTCCCTTCTGCGATCATGATAAATAATATTAAATTTTCGTAGGAAAATTAAAGCATGAAAAATTTAGAAACATTTTGGCGCTAAATTACTCTTCTCACTTCTGCGATCCTGATGCTTTATATTACATTTTCGTACATAATTTAAAGCATGAAAAATTCAGAAACATTTTGGCGCTAAATTACTCTTCTCACTTCTGCGTTCCTGATGCTTTATATTACATTTTGGTACATAATTTAAAGCATGAACAATGCAGAAACATTTTGGCGCTAAATTACTCTTCTCACTTCTACGATCCTGATGCTTTATATTACATTTTCGTACATAATTTAAAGCATGAAAAATTCAGAAACATTTTGGCGCTAAATTACTCTTCTCACTTCTGCGATCCTGATGCTTTATATTACATTTTCGTACATAATTTAAAGCATGAAAAATTCAGAAACATTTTGGCGCTAAATTACTCTTCTCCCTTCTGCGATCATGATAAATAATATTAAATTTTCGTAGGAAAATTAAAGCATGAAAAATTTAGAAACATTTTGGCGCTAAATTACTCTTCTCACTTCTGCGATCCTGATGCTTTATATTACATTTTCGTACATAATTTAAAGCATGAAAAATTCAGAAACATTTTGGCGCTAAATTACTCTTCTCACTTCTGCGTTCCTGATGCTTTATATTACATTTTGGTACATAATTTAAAGCATGAACAATGCAGAAACATTTTGGCGCTAAATTACTCTTCTCACTTCTACGATCCTGATGCTTTATATTACATTTTCGTACATAATTTAAAGCATGAAAAATTCAGAAACATTTTGGCGCTAAATTACTCTTGTCACTTCTGCGTTCCTGATGCTTTATATTACATTTTCTTACATAATTTAAAGCATGAACAATGCAGAAACATTTTGGCGCTAAATTACTCTTCTCACTTCTGCGATCCTGATGCTTTATATTAAATATTCGTCGGAAAATTAAAGCATGAAAAATTCAGAAACATTTTGGCGCTAAATTACTCTTCTCACTTCTGCAATCCTGATGCTTTATATTACATTTTCGTACATAATTTAAAGCATGAAAAATTCAGAAACATTTTGGCGCTAAATTACTCTTCTCACTTCTGCGATCCTGATGCTTTATATTACATTTTCGTACATAATTTAAAGCATGAAAAATTCAGAAACATTTTGGCGCTAAATTACTCTTCTCACTTCTGCGATCCTGATGCTTTATATTACATTTTCGTACATAATTTAAAGCATGAAAAATTCAGAAACATTTTGGCGCTAAATTACTCTTCTCACTTCTGCGATCCTCATGCTTTATATTACATTTTCGTACATAATTTAAAGCATGAAAAATTCAGAAACATTTTGGCGCTAAATTACTCTTCTCACTTCTGCGATTCTGATGCTTTATATTACATTTTCGTACATAATTTAAAGCACGAAAAATTCAGAAACATTTTGGCGCTAAATTACTCTTCTCACTTCTGCGATCCTAATGCTTTATATTACATTTTCGTACATAATTTAAAGCATGAAAAATTCAGAAACATTTTGGCGCTAAATTACTCTTCTCACTTCTGCGTTCCTGATGCTTTATATTACATTTTCGTACATAATTTAAAGCATGAACAATGCAGAAACATTTTGGCGCTAAATTACTCTTCTCACTTCTACGATCCTGATGCTTTATATTACATTTTCGTACATAATTTAAAGCATGAAAAATTCAGAAACATTTTGGCGCTAAATTACTCTTCTCACTTCTGCGATCCTGATGCTTTATATTACATTTTCGTACATAATTTAAAGCATGAAAAATTTAGAAACATTTTGGCGCTAAATTACTCTTCTCACTTCTGCGATCCTGATGCTTTATATTATATTTTCGTACATAATTTAAAGCATGAAAAATTCAGAAACATTTTGGTGCTAAATTACTCTTCTCACTTCTGCGATCATGATACATAATATTAAATTTTCGTAGGAAAATTAAAGCATGAAAAATTTAGAAACATTTTGGCGCTAAATTACTCTTCTCACTTCTGCGTTCCTGATGCTTTATATTACATTTTCGTACATAATTTAAAGCATGAACACTGCAGAAACATTTTGGCGCTAAATTACTCTTGTCACTTCTGCGTTCCTGATGCTTTATATTACATTTTCGTACATAATTTAAAGCATGAACAATGCATAAACATTTTGGCGCTAAATTACTCTTCTCACTTCTGCGATCCTGATGCTTTATATTAAATATTCGTCGGAAAATTAAAGCATGAAAAATTCAGAAACATTTTGGCGCTAAATTACTCTTCTCACTTCTGCAATCCTGATGCTTTATATTACATTTTCGTACATAATTTAAAGCATGAAAAATTCAGAAACATTTTGGCGCTAAATTACTCTTCTCACTTCTGCGATCCTGATGCTTTATATTACATTTTCGTACATAATTTAAAGCATGAAAAATTCAGAAACATTTTGGCGCTAAATTACTCTTCTCACTTCTGCGATCCTGATGCTTTATATTACATTTTCGTACATAATTTAAAGCATGAAAAATTCAGAAACATTTTGGCGCTAAATTACTCTTCTCACTTCTGCGATCCTGATGCTTTATATTACATTTTCGTACATAATTTAAAGCATGAAAAATTCAGAAACATTTTGGCGCTAAATTACTCTTCTCACTTCAGCGTTCCTGATGCTTTATATTAAATTTTTGTACATAATTTAAAGCATGAAAAATTCAGAAACATTTTGGAGCTAAATTACTCTTCTCATTTCTGCGATCATGATACATAATATTAAATTTTCGTAGGAAAATTAGAGCATGAAAAATTTAGAAACATTTTGGCGCTAAATTACTCTTCTCACTTCTGCGATCCTGATACTTTGCATTAATTTTAAAGCATGAAAAATTCAGAAACATTTTGGCGCTAAATTACTCTTCTCACTTCTGCGTTCCTGATGCTTTATATTACATTTTCGTACATAATTTAAAGCATGAAAAATTCAGAAACATTTTGGAGCTAAATTACTCTTCTCACTTCTGCGATCATGATAAATAATATTAAATTTTCGTAGGAAAATTAAAGCATGAAAAATTTAGAAACATTTTGGCGCTAAATTACTCTTCTCACTTCTGCGTTTCTGATGCTTTATATCACATTTTTGTACATAATTTAAAGCATGAACAATGCAGAAACATGTTGGCGCTAAATTACTCTTCTCACTTCTGCGATCCTGATGCTTTATATTACATTTTCGTACATAATTTAAAGCATGAAAAATTCAGAAACATTTTGGCGCTAAATTACTCTTCTCACTTCTGCGATCCTGATGCTTTATATTACATTTTCGTACATAATTTAAAGCATGAAAAATTCAGAAACATTTTGGCTATAAATTACTCTTCTCACTTCTGCGTTCCTGATGCTTTATATTACATTTTCGTACATAATTTAAAGCATGAAAAATTCAGAAACATTTTGGAGCTAAATTACTCTTCTCCCTTCTGCGATCATGATAAATAATATTAAATTTTCGTAGGAAAATTAAAGCATGAAAAATTTAGAAACATTTTGGCGCTAAATTACTCTTCTCACTTCTGCGATCCTGATGCTTTATATTACATTTTCGTACATAATTTAAAGCATGAAAAATTCAGAAACATTTTGGCGCTAAATTACTCTTCTCACTTCTGCGTTCCTGATGCTTTATATTACATTTTGGTACATAATTTAAAGCATGAACAATGCAGAAACATTTTGGCGCTAAATTACTCTTCTCACTTCTACGATCCTGATGCTTTATATTACATTTTCGTACATAATTTAAAGCATGAAAAATTTAGAAACATTTTGGCGCTAAATTACTCTTCTCACTTCTGCGATCCTGATGCTTTATATTACATTTTCGTACATAATTTAAAGCATGAAAAATTCAGAAACATTTTGGCGCTAAATTACTCTTCTCCCTTCTGCGATCATGATAAATAATATTAAATTTTCGTAGGAAAATTAAAGCATGAAAAATTTAGAAACATTTTGGCGCTAAATTACTCTTCTCACTTCTGCGATCCTGATGCTTTATATTACATTTTCGTACATAATTTAAAGCATGAAAAATTCAGAAACATTTTGGCGCTAAATTACTCTTCTCACTTCTGCGTTCCTGATGCTTTATATTACATTTTGGTACATAATTTAAAGCATGAACAATGCAGAAACATTTTGGCGCTAAATTACTCTTCTCACTTCTACGATCCTGATGCTTTATATTACATTTTCGTACATAATTTAAAGCATGAAAAATTCAGAAACATTTTGGCGCTAAATTACTCTTCTCACTTCTGCGATCCTGATGCTTTATATTACATTTTCGTACATAATTTAAAGCATGAAAAATTCAGAAACATTTTGGCGCTAAATTACTCTTCTCCCTTCTGCGATCATGATAAATAATATTAAATTTTCGTAGGAAAATTAAAGCATGAAAAATTTAGAAACATTTTGGCGCTAAATTACTCTTCTCACTTCTGCGATCCTGATGCTTTATATTACATTTTCGTACATAATTTAAAGCATGAAAAATTCAGAAACATTTTGGCGCTAAATTACTCTTCTCACTTCTGCGTTCCTGATGCTTTATATTACATTTTGGTACATAATTTAAAGCATGAACAATGCAGAAACATTTTGGCGCTAAATTACTCTTCTCACTTCTACGATCCTGATGCTTTATATTACATTTTCGTACATAATTTAAAGCATGAAAAATTCAGAAACATTTTGGCGCTAAATTACTCTTGTCACTTCTGCGTTCCTGATGCTTTATATTACATTTTCTTACATAATTTAAAGCATGAACAATGCAGAAACATTTTGGCGCTAAATTACTCTTCTCACTTCTGCGATCCTGATGCTTTATATTAAATATTCGTCGGAAAATTAAAGCATGAAAAATTCAGAAACATTTTGGCGCTAAATTACTCTTCTCACTTCTGCAATCCTGATGCTTTATATTACATTTTCGTACATAATTTAAAGCATGAAAAATTCAGAAACATTTTGGCGCTAAATTACTCTTCTCACTTCTGCGATCCTGATGCTTTATATTACATTTTCGTACATAATTTAAAGCATGAAAAATTCAGAAACATTTTGGCGCTAAATTACTCTTCTCACTTCTGCGATCCTGATGCTTTATATTACATTTTCGTACATAATTTAAAGCATGAAAAATTCAGAAACATTTTGGCGCTAAATTACTCTTCTCACTTCTGCGATCCTCATGCTTTATATTACATTTTCGTACATAATTTAAAGCATGAAAAATTCAGAAACATTTTGGCGCTAAATTACTCTTCTCACTTCTGCGATTCTGATGCTTTATATTACATTTTCGTACATAATTTAAAGCACGAAAAATTCAGAAACATTTTGGCGCTAAATTACTCTTCTCACTTCTGCGATCCTAATGCTTTATATTACATTTTCGTACATAATTTAAAGCATGAAAAATTCAGAAACATTTTGGCGCTAAATTACTCTTCTCACTTCTGCGTTCCTGATGCTTTATATTACATTTTCGTACATAATTTAAAGCATGAACAATGCAGAAACATTTTGGCGCTAAATTACTCTTCTCACTTCTACGATCCTGATGCTTTATATTACATTTTCGTACATAATTTAAAGCATGAAAAATTCAGAAACATTTTGGCGCTAAATTACTCTTCTCACTTCTGCGATCCTGATGCTTTATATTACATTTTCGTACATAATTTAAAGCATGAAAAATTTAGAAACATTTTGGCGCTAAATTACTCTTCTCACTTCTGCGATCCTGATGCTTTATATTATATTTTCGTACATAATTTAAAGCATGAAAAATTCAGAAACATTTTGGTGCTAAATTACTCTTCTCACTTCTGCGATCATGATACATAATATTAAATTTTCGTAGGAAAATTAAAGCATGAAAAATTTAGAAACATTTTGGCGCTAAATTACTCTTCTCACTTCTGCGTTCCTGATGCTTTATATTACATTTTCGTACATAATTTAAAGCATGAACACTGCAGAAACATTTTGGCGCTAAATTACTCTTGTCACTTCTGCGTTCCTGATGCTTTATATTACATTTTCGTACATAATTTAAAGCATGAACAATGCATAAACATTTTGGCGCTAAATTACTCTTCTCACTTCTGCGATCCTGATGCTTTATATTAAATATTCGTCGGAAAATTAAAGCATGAAAAATTCAGAAACATTTTGGCGCTAAATTACTCTTCTCACTTCTGCAATCCTGATGCTTTATATTACATTTTCGTACATAATTTAAAGCATGAAAAATTCAGAAACATTTTGGCGCTAAATTACTCTTCTCACTTCTGCGATCCTGATGCTTTATATTACATTTTCGTACATAATTTAAAGCATGAAAAATTCAGAAACATTTTGGCGCTAAATTACTCTTCTCACTTCTGCGATCCTGATGCTTTATATTACATTTTCGTACATAATTTAAAGCATGAAAAATTCAGAAACATTTTGGCGCTAAATTACTCTTCTCACTTCTGCGATCCTGATGCTTTATATTACATTTTCGTACATAATTTAAAGCATGAAAAATTCAGAAACATTTTGGCGCTAAATTACTCTTCTCACTTCAGCGTTCCTGATGCTTTATATTAAATTTTTGTACATAATTTAAAGCATGAAAAATTCAGAAACATTTTGGAGCTAAATTACTCTTCTCATTTCTGCGATCATGATACATAATATTAAATTTTCGTAGGAAAATTAGAGCATGAAAAATTTAGAAACATTTTGGCGCTAAATTACTCTTCTCACTTCTGCGATCCTGATACTTTGCATTAATTTTAAAGCATGAAAAATTCAGAAACATTTTGGCGCTAAATTACTCTTCTCACTTCTGCGTTCCTGATGCTTTATATTACATTTTCGTACATAATTTAAAGCATGAAAAATTCAGAAACATTTTGGAGCTAAATTACTCTTCTCACTTCTGCGATCATGATAAATAATATTAAATTTTCGTAGGAAAATTAAAGCATGAAAGATTTAGAAACATTTTGGCGCTAAATTACTCTTCTCACTTCTGCGTTTCTGATGCTTTATATCACATTTTTGTACATAATTTAAAGCATGAACAATGCAGAAACATGTTGGCGCTAAATTACTCTTCTCACTTCTGCGATCCTGATGCTTTATATTACATTTTCGTACATAATTTAAAGCATGAAAAATTCAGAAACATTTTGGCGCTAAATTACTCTTCTCACTTCTGCGATCCTGATGCTTTATATTACATTTTCGTACATAATTTAAAGCATGAAAAATTCAGAAACATTTTGGCTATAAATTACTCTTCTCACTTCTGCGTTCCTGATGCTTTATATTACATTTTCGTACATAATTTAAAGCATGAAAAATTCAGAAACATTTTGGAGCTAAATTACTCTTCTCCCTTCTGCGATCATGATAAATAATATTAAATTTTCGTAGGAAAATTAAAGCATGAAAAATTTAGAAACATTTTGGCGCTAAATTACTCTTCTCACTTCTGCGATCCTGATGCTTTATATTACATTTTCGTACATAATTTAAAGCATGAAAAATTCAGAAACATTTTGGCGCTAAATTACTCTTCTCACTTCTGCGTTCCTGATGCTTTATATTACATTTTGGTACATAATTTAAAGCATGAACAATGCAGAAACATTTTGGCGCTAAATTACTCTTCTCACTTCTACGATCCTGATGCTTTATATTACATTTTCGTACATAATTTAAAGCATGAAAAATTCAGAAACATTTTGGCGCTAAATTACTCTTCTCACTTCTGCGATCCTGATGCTTTATATTACATTTTCGTACATAATTTAAAGCATGAAAAATTCAGAAACATTTTGGCGCTAAATTACTCTTCTCCCTTCTACGATCATGATAAATAATATTAAATTTTCGTAGGAAAATTAAAGCATGAAAAATTTAGAAACATTTTGGCGCTAAATTACTCTTCTCACTTCTGCGATCCTGATGCTTTATATTACATTTTCGTACATAATTTAAAGCATGAAAAATTCAGAAACATTTTGGCGCTAAATTACTCTTCTCCCTTCTGCGATCATGATAAATAATATTAAATTTTCGTAGGAAAATTAAAGCATGAAAAATTTAGAAACATTTTGGCGCTAAATTACTCTTCTCACTTCTGCGATCCTGATGCTTTATATTACATTTTCGTACATAATTTAAAGCATGAAAAATTCAGAAACATTTTGGCGCTAAATTACTCTTCTCACTTCTGCGTTCCTGATGCTTTATATTACATTTTGGTACATAATTTAAAGCATGAACAATGCAGAAACATTTTGGCGCTAAATTACTCTTCTCACTTCTACGATCCTGATGCTTTATATTACATTTTCGTACATAATTTAAAGCATGAAAAATTCAGAAACATTTTGGCGCTAAATTACTCTTGTCACTTCTGCGTTCCTGATGCTTTATATTACATTTTCTTACATAATTTAAAGCATGAACAATGCAGAAACATTTTGGCGCTAAATTACTCTTCTCACTTCTGCGATCCTGATGCTTTATATTAAATATTCGTCGGAAAATTAAAGCATGAAAAATTCAGAAACATTTTGGCGCTAAATTACTCTTCTCACTTCTGCAATCCTGATGCTTTATATTACATTTTCGTACATAATTTAAAGCATGAAAAATTCAGAAACATTTTGGCGCTAAATTACTCTTCTCACTTCTGCGATCCTGATGCTTTATATTACATTTTCGTACATAATTTAAAGCATGAAAAATTCAGAAACATTTTGGCGCTAAATTACTCTTCTCACTTCTGCGATCCTGATGCTTTATATTACATTTTCGTACATAATTTAAAGCATGAAAAATTCAGAAACATTTTGGCGCTAAATTACTCTTCTCACTTCTGCGATCCTCATGCTTTATATTACATTTTCGTACATAATTTAAAGCATGAAAAATTCAGAAACATTTTGGCGCTAAATTACTCTTCTCACTTCTGCGATTCTGATGCTTTATATTACATTTTCGTACATAATTTAAAGCACGAAAAATTCAGAAACATTTTGGCGCTAAATTACTCTTCTCACTTCTGCGATCCTAATGCTTTATATTACATTTTCGTACATAATTTAAAGCATGAAAAATTCAGAAACATTTTGGCGCTAAATTACTCTTCTCACTTCTGCGTTCCTGATGCTTTATATTACATTTTCGTACATAATTTAAAGCATGAACAATGCAGAAACATTTTGGCGCTAAATTACTCTTCTCACTTCTACGATCCTGATGCTTTATATTACATTTTCGTACATAATTTAAAGCATGAAAAATTCAGAAATATTTTGGCGCTAAATTACTCTTCTCACTTCTGCGATCCTGATGCTTTATATTACATTTTCGTACATAATTTAAAGCATGAAAAATTTAGAAACATTTTGGCGCTAAATTACTCTTCTCACTTCTGCGATCCTGATGCTTTATATTATATTTTCGTACATAATTTAAAGCATGAAAAATTCAGAAACATTTTGGTGCTAAATTACTCTTCTCACTTCTGCGATCATGATACATAATATTAAATTTTCGTAGGAAAATTAAAGCATGAAAAATTTAGAAACATTTTGGCGCTAAATTACTCTTCTCACTTCTGCGTTCCTGATGCTTTATATTACATTTTCGTACATAATTTAAAGCATGAACACTGCAGAAACATTTTGGCGCTAAATTACTCTTGTCACTTCTGCGTTCCTGATGCTTTATATTACATTTTCGTACATAATTCAAAGCATGAACAATGCATAAACATTTTGGCGCTAAATTACTCTTCTCACTTCTGCGATCCTGATGCTTTATATTAAATATTCGTCGGAAAATTAAAGCATGAAAAATTCAGAAACATTTTGGCGCTAAATTACTCTTCTCACTTCTGCAATCCTGATGCTTTATATTACATTTTCGTACATAATTTAAAGCATGAAAAATTCAGAAACATTTTGGCGCTAAATTACTCTTCTCACTTCTGCGATCCTGATGCTTTATATTACATTTTCGTACATAATTTAAAGCATGAAAAATTCAGAAACATTTTGGCGCTAAATTACTCTTCTCACTTCTGCGATCCTGATGCTTTATATTACATTTTCGTACATAATTTAAAGCATGAAAAATTCAGAAACATTTTGGCGCTAAATTACTCTTCTCACTTCTGCGATCCTGATGCTTTATATTACATTTTCGTACATAATTTAAAGCATGAAAAATTCAGAAACATTTTGGCGCTAAATTACTCTTCTCACTTCAGCGTTCCTGATGCTTTATATTAAATTTTTGTACATAATTTAAAGCATGAAAAATTCAGAAACATTTTGGAGCTAAATTACTCTTCTCATTTCTGCGATCATGATACATAATATTAAATTTTCGTAGGAAAATTAGAGCATGAAAAATTTAGAAACATTTTGGCGCTAAATTACTCTTCTCACTTCTGCGATCCTGATACTTTGCATTAATTTTAAAGCATGAAAAATTCAGAAACATTTTGGCGCTAAATTACTCTTCTCACTTCTGCGTTCCTGATGCTTTATATTACATTTTCGTACATAATTTAAAGCATGAAAAATTCAGAAACATTTTGGAGCTAAATTACTCTTCTCACTTCTGCGATCATGATAAATAATATTAAATTTTCGTAGGAAAATTAAAGCATGAAAAATTTAGAAACATTTTGGCGCTAAATTACTCTTCTCACTTCTGCGTTTCTGATGCTTTATATCACATTTTTGTACATAATTTAAAGCATGAACAATGCAGAAACATGTTGGCGCTAAATTACTCTTCTCACTTCTGCGATCCTGATGCTTTATATTACATTTTCGTACATAATTTAAAGCATGAAAAATTCAGAAACATTTTGGCGCTAAATTACTCTTCTCACTTCTGCGATCCTGATGCTTTATATTACATTTTCGTACATAATTTAAAGCATGAAAAATTCAGAAACATTTTGGCTATAAATTACTCTTCTCACTTCTGCGTTCCTGATGCTTTATATTACATTTTCGTACATAATTTAAAGCATGAAAAATTCAGAAACATTTTGGAGCTAAATTACTCTTCTCCCTTCTGCGATCATGATAAATAATATTAAATTTTCGTAGGAAAATTAAAGCATGAAAAATTTAGAAACATTTTGGCGCTAAATTACTCTTCTCACTTCTGCGATCCTGATGCTTTATATTACATTTTCGTACATAATTTAAAGCATGAAAAATTCAGAAACATTTTGGCGCTAAATTACTCTTCTCACTTCTGCGTTCCTGATGCTTTATATTACATTTTGGTACATAATTTAAAGCATGAACAATGCAGAAACATTTTGGCGCTAAATTACTCTTCTCACTTCTACGATCCTGATGCTTTATATTACATTTTCGTACATAATTTAAAGCATGAAAAATTCAGAAACATTTTGGCGCTAAATTACTCTTCTCACTTCTGCGATCCTGATGCTTTATATTACATTTTCGTACATAATTTAAAGCATGAAAAATTCAGAAACATTTTGGCGCTAAATTACTCTTCTCCCTTCTGCGATCATGATAAATAATATTAAATTTTCGTAGGAAAATTAAAGCATGAAAAATTTAGAAACATTTTGGCGCTAAATTACTCTTCTCACTTCTGCGATCCTGATGCTTTATATTACATTTTCGTACATAATTTAAAGCATGAAAAATTCAGAAACATTTTGGCGCTAAATTACTCTTCTCACTTCTGCGTTCCTGATGCTTTATATTACATTTTGGTACATAATTTAAAGCATGAACAATGCAGAAACATTTTGGCGCTAAATTACTCTTCTCACTTCTACGATCCTGATGCTTTATATTACATTTTCGTACATAATTTAAAGCATGAAAAATTCAGAAACATTTTGGCGCTAAATTACTCTTCTCACTTCTGCGATCCTGATGCTTTATATTACATTTTCGTACATAATTTAAAGCATGAAAAATTCAGAAACATTTTGGCGCTAAATTACTCTTCTCACTTCTGCGATCCTGATGCTTTATATTACATTTTCGTACATAATTTAAAGCATGAAAAATTCAGAAACATTTTGGCGCTAAATTACTCTTCTCACTTCTGCGATCCTCATGCTTTATATTACATTTTCGTACATAATTTAAAGCATGAAAAATTCAGAAACATTTTGGCGCTAAATTACTCTTCTCACTTCTGCGATTCTGATGCTTTATATTACATTTTCGTACATAATTTAAAGCACGAAAAATTCAGAAACATTTTGGCGCTAAATTACTCTTCTCACTTCTGCGATCCTAATGCTTTATATTACATTTTCGTACATAATTTAAAGCATGAAAAATTCAGAAACATTTTGGCGCTAAATTACTCTTCTCACTTCTGCGTTCCTGATGCTTTATATTACATTTTCGTACATAATTTAAAGCATGAACAATGCAGAAACATTTTGGCGCTAAATTACTCTTCTCACTTCTACGATCCTGATGCTTTATATTACATTTTCGTACATAATTTAAAGCATGAAAAATTCAGAAACATTTTGGCGCTAAATTACTCTTCTCACTTCTGCGATCCTGATGCTTTATATTACATTTTCGTACATAATTTAAAGCATGAAAAATTTAGAAACATTTTGGCGCTAAATTACTCTTCTCACTTCTGCGATCCTGATGCTTTATATTACATTTTCGTACATAATTTAAAGCATGAAAAATTCAGAAACATTTTGGAGCTAAATTACTCTTCTCACTTCTGCGATCATGATACATAATATTAAATTTTCGTAGAAAAATTAAAGCATGAAAAATTTAGAAACATTTTGGCGTTAAATTACTCTTCTCACTTCTGCGATCCTGATACTTTGCATTAATTTTAAAGCATGAAAAATTCAGAAACATTTTGGCGCTAAATTACTCTTCTCACTTCTACGATCCTGATGCTTTATATTACATTTTCGTACATAATTTAAAGCACGAAAAATTCAGAAACATTTTGGCGCTAAATTACTCTTCTCACTTCTGCGATCCTGATGCTCTATATTACATTTTCGTACATAATTTAAAGCATGAAAAATTCAGAAACATTTTGGCGCTAAATTACTCTTGTCACTTCTGCGTTCCTGATGCTTTATATTACATTTTCGTACATAATTTAAAGCATGAACAATGCATAAACATTTTGGCGCTAAATTACTCTTCTCACTTCTGCGATCCTGATGCTTTATATTAAATATTCGTCGGAAAATTAAAGCATGAAAAATTCAGAAACATTTTGGCGCTAATTTACTCTTCTCACTTCTGCAATCCTGATGCTTTATATTACATTTTCGTACATAATTTAAAGCATGAAAAATTCAGAAACATTTTGGCGCTAAATTACTCTTCTCACTTCTGCGATCCTGATGCTTTATATTACATTTTCGTACATAATTTAAAGCATGAAAAATTCAGAAACATTTTGGCGCTAAATTACTCTTGTCACTTCTGCGTTCCTGATGCTTTATATTACATTTTCGTACATAATTTAAAGCATGAAAAATTCAGAAACATTTTGGAGCTAAATTACTCTTCTCACTTCTGCGATCATGATACATAATATTAAATTTTCGTAGAAAAATTAAAGCATGAAAAATTTAGAAACATTTTGGCGTTAAATTACTCTTCTCACTTCTGCGATCCTGATACTTTGCATTAATTTTAAAGCATGAAAAATTCAGAAACATTTTGGCGCTAAATTACTCTTCTCACTTCTACGATCCTGATGCTTTATATTACATTTTCGTACATAATTTAAAGCACGAAAAATTCAGAAACATTTTGGCGCTAAATTACTCTTCTCACTTCTGCGATCCTGATGCTCTATATTACATTTTCGTACATAATTTAAAGCATGAAAAATTCAGAAACATTTTGGCGCTAAATTACTCTTGTCACTTCTGCGTTCCTGATGCTTTATATTACATTTTCGTACATAATTTAAAGCATGAACAATGCATAAACATTTTGGCGCTAAATTACTCTTCTCACTTCTGCGATCCTGATGCTTTATATTAAATATTCGTCGGAAAATTAAAGCATGAAAAATTCAGAAACATTTTGGCGCTAATTTACTCTTCTCACTTCTGCAATCCTGATGCTTTATATTACATTTTCGTACATAATTTAAAGCATGAAAAATTCAGAAACATTTTGGCGCTAAATTACTCTTCTCACTTCTGCGATCCTGATGCTTTATATTACATTTTCGTACATAATTTAAAGCATGAAAAATTCAGAAACATTTTGGCGCTAAATTACTCTTGTCACTTCTGCGTTCCTGATGCTTTATATTACATTTTCGTACATAATTTAAAGCATGAACAATGCAGAAACATTTTGGCGCTAAATTACTCTTCTCACTTCTGCGATCCTTATGCTTTATATTAAATATTCGTCGGAAAATTAAAGCATGAAAAATTCAGAAACATTTTGGCGCTAAATTACTCTTCTCACTTCTGCAATCCTGATGCTTTATATTACATTTTCGTACATAATTTAAAGCATGAAAAATTCAGAAACATTTTGGCGCTAAATTACTCTTCTCACTACTGCGATCCTGATGCTTTATATTACATTTTCGTACATAATTTAAAGCATGAAAAATTCAGAAACATTTTGGCGCTTAATTACTCTTCTCACTTCTGCGATCCTGATGCTTTATATTACATTTTCGTACATAATTTAAAGCATGAAAAATTCAGAAACATTTTGGCGCTAAATTACTCTTCTCACTTCTGCGATCCTGATGCTCTATATTACATTTTCGTACATAATTTAAAGCATGAAAAATTCAGAAACATTTTGGCGCTAAATTACTCTTGTCACTTCTGCGTTCCTGATGCTTTATATTACATTTTCGTACATAATTTAAAGCATGAACAATGCATAAACATTTTGGCGCTAAATTACTCTTCTCACTTCTGCGATCCTGATGCTTTATATTAAATATTCGTCGGAAAATTAAAGCATGAAAAATTCAGAAACATTTTGGCGCTAAATTACTCTTCTCACTTCTGCGATCCCGATACTTTGCATTAATTTTAAAGCATGAAAAATTCAGAAACATTTTGGCGCTAAATTACTCTTCTCACTTCTGCGTTCCTGATGCTTTATATTACATTTTCGTACATAATTTAAAGCATGAACACTGCAGAAACATTTTGGCGCTAAATTACTCTTCTCACTTCAGCGTTCCTGATGCTTTATATTAAATTTTCGTACATAATTTAAAGCATGAAAAATTCAGAAACATTTTGGAGCTAAATTACTCTTCTCACTTCTGCGATCATGATACATAATATTAAATTTTCGTAGGAAAATTAAAGCATGAAAAATTTAGAAACATTTTGGTGCTAAATTACTCTTCTCACTGCTTTATATTACATTTTCGTACATAATTTAAAGCATGAACAATGCAGAAACATTTTGGCGCTAAATTACTCTTCTCACTTCTGCGATCCTGATACTTTGCATTAATTTTAAAGCATGAAAAATTCAGAAACATTTTGGCGCTAAATTACTCTTCTCACTTCTGCGTTCCTGATGCTTTATATTACATTTTCGTACATAATTTAAAGCATGAAAAATTCAGAAACATTTTGGAGCTAAATTACTCTTCTCACTTCTGCGTTTCTGATGCTTTATATCACATTTTTGTACATAATTTAAAGCATGAACAATGCAGAAACATGTTAGCGCTAAATTATTCTTCTCACTTCTGCGATCCTGATGCTTTATATTACATTTTCGTACATAATTTAAAGCATGAAAAATTCAGAAACATTTTGGCGCTAAATTACTCTTCTCACTTCTGCGTTCCTGATGCTTTATATCACATTTTCGTACATAATTTAAAGCATGAAAAATTCAGAAACATTTTGGAGCTAAATTACTCTTCTCACTTCTGCGATCATGATACCTAATATTAAATTTTCGTAGGAAAATTAAAGCATGAAAAATTTAGAAACATTTTGGCGCTAAATTACTCTTCTCACTTCTGCGTTTCTGATGCTTTATATCACATTTTTGTACATAATTTAAAGCATGAACAATGCAGAAACATGTTAGCGCTAAATTATTCTTCTCACTTCTGCGATCCTGATGCTTTATATTACATTTTCGTACATAATTTAAAGCATGAAAAATTCAGAAACATTTTGGCGCTAAATTACTCTTCTCACTTCTGCGTTCCTGATGCTTTATATTACATTTTCGTACATAATTTAAAGCATGAACAATGCAGAAACATTTTGGCGCTAAATTACTCTTCTCACTTCTACGATCCTGATGTTTTATATTACATTTTCGTACATAATTTAAAGCATGAAAAATTCAGAAACATTTTGGCGCTAAATTACTCTTCTCACTTCTGCGATCATGATACATAATATTAAATTTTCGTAGGAAAATTAAAGCATGAAAAATTTAGAAACATTTTGGTGCTAAATTACTCTTCTCACTGCTTTATATTACATTTTCGTACATAATTTAAAGCATGAACAATGCAGAAACATTTTGGCGCTAAATTACTCTTCTCACTTCTGCGTTCCTGATGCTTTATATCACATTTTTGTACATAATTTAAAGCATGAACAATGCAGAAACATGTTAGCGCTAAATTATTCTTCTCACTTCTGCGATCCTGATGCTTTATATTACATTTTCGTACATAATTTAAAGCATGAAAAGTACAGAAACATTTTGGCGCTAAATTACTCTTCTCCCTTCTGCGATCCTGATGCTTTGCATTAATTTTAAAGCATGAAAAATTCAGAAACATTTTGGCACTAAATTACTCTTCTCACTTCTGCGTTCCTGATGCTTTATATTAAATTTTCGTACATAATTTAAAGCATGAAAAATTCAGAAACATTTTGGAGCTAAATTACTCTTCTCACTTCTGCGATCATGATACATAATATTAAATTTTCGTAGGAAAATTAGAGCATGAAAAATTTAGAAACATTTTGGCGCTAAATTACTCTTCTCACTTCTGCGATCCTGATACTTTGCATTAATTTTAAAGCATGAAAAATTCAAAAATATTTTGGCGCTAAATTACTCTTCTCACTTCTGCGTTCCTGATGCATTATATTACATTTTCGTACATAATTTAAAGCATGAAAAATTCAGAAACATTTTGGAGCTAAATTACTCTTCTCACTTCTGCGATCATGATACATAATATTAAATTTTCGTAAGAAAATTAAAGCAAGAAAAATTTAGAAACATTTTGGTGCTAAATTACTCTTCTCACTGCTTTATATTACATTTTCGTACATAATTTAAAGCATGAACAATGCAGAAACATTTTGGCGCTAAATTACTCTTCTCACTTCTGCGTTCCTGATGCTTTATATCACATTTTCGTACATAATTTAAAGCATGAAAAATTCAGAAACATTTTGGAGCTAAATTACTCTTCTCACTTCTGCGATCATGATACATAATATTAAATTTTCGTAGGAAAATTAAAGCATGAAAAATTTAGAAACATTTTGGCGCTAAATTACTCTTCTCACTTCTGCGTTTCTGATGCTTTATATCACATTTTTGTACATAATTTAAAGCATGAAGAATGCAGAAACATGTTGGCGCTAAATTACTCTTCTCACTTCTGCGATCCTGATGCTTTATATTACATTTTCGTACATAGTTTAAAGCATGAAAAATTCAGAAACATTTTGGCGCTAAATTACTCTTGTCACTTCTGCGTTCCTGATGCTTTATATTACATTTTCGTACATAATTTAAAGCATGAACAATGCAGAAACATTTTGGCGCTAAATTACTCTTCTCACTTCTGCGATCCTTATGCTTTATATTAAATATTCGTCGGAAAATTAAAGCATGAAAAATTCAGAAACATTTTGGCGCTAAATTACTCTTCTCACTTCTGCAATCCTGATGCTTTATATTACATTTTCGTACATAATTTAAAGCATGAAAAATTCAGAAACATTTTGGCGCTAAATTACTCTTCTCACTTCTGCGATCCTGATGCTTTATATTACATTTTCGTACATAATTTAAAGCATGAAAAATTCAGAAACATTTTGGCGCTAAATTACTCTTCTCACTTCTGCGATCCTGATGCTCTATATTACATTTTCGTACATAATTTAAAGCATGAAAAATTCAGAAACATTTTGGCGCTAAATTACTCTTGTCACTTCTGCGTTCTTGATGCTTTATATTACATTTTCGTACATAATTTAAAGCATGAACAATGCATAAACATTTTGGCGCTAAATTACTCTTCTCACTTCTGCGATCCTGATGCTTTATATTAAATATTCGTCGGAAAATTAAAGCATGAAAAATTCAGAAACATTTTGGCGCTAAATTACTCTTCTCACTTCTGCGATCCTGATACTTTGCATTAATTTTAAAGCATGAAAAATTCAGAAACATTTTGGCGCTAAATTACTCTTCTCACTTCTGCGTTCCTGATGCTTTATATTACATTTTCGTACATAATTTAAAGCATGAACACTGCAGAAACATTTTGGCGCTAAATTACTCTTCTCACTTCAGCGTTCCTGATGCTTTATATTAAATTTTCGTACATAATTTAAAGCATGAAAAATTCAGAAACATTTTGGAGATAAATTACTCTTCTCACTTCTGCGATCATGATACATAATATTAAATTTTCGTAGGAAAATTAAAGCATGAAAAATTTAGAAACATTTTGGTGCTAAATTACTCTTCTCACTGCTTTATATTACATTTTCGTACATAATTTAAAGCATGAACAATGCAGAAACATTTTGGCGCTAAATTACTCTTCTCACTTCTGCGTTCCTGATGCTTTATATCACATTTTTGTACATAATTTAAAGCATGAACAATGCAGAAACATGTTGGCGCTAAATTACTCTTCTCACTTCTGCGATCCTGATGCTTTATATTACATTTTCGTACATAATTTAAAGCATGAAAAGTACAGAAACATTTTGGCGCTAAATTACCCTTCTCCCTTCTGCGATCCTGATGCTTTGCATTAATTTTAAAGCATGAAAAATTCAGAAACATTTTGGCGCTAAATTACTCTTCTCAATTCTGCGATCCTGATGCTTTATATTAAATTTTTGTACATAATTTAAAGCATGAACAATGCAGAAACATTTTGGAGCTAAATTACTCTTCTCACTTCTGCGATCATGATACATAATATTAAATTTTCGTAGGAAAATTAAAGCATGAAAAATTTAGAAACATTTTGGCGCTAAATTACTCTTCTCACTGCTTTATATTACATTTTCGTACATAATTTAAAGCATGAACAATGCAGAAACATTTTGGCACTAAATTACTCTTCTCACTTCTGCGTTCCTGATGCTTTATATTAAATTTTCGTACATAATTTAAAGCATGAAAAATTCAGAAACATTTTGGAGCTAAATTACTCTTCTCACTTCTGCGATCATGATACATAATATTAAATTTTCGTAGGAAAATTATAGCATGAAAAATTTAGAAACATTTTGGCGCTAAATTACTCTTCTCACTTCTGCGATCCTGATACTTTGCATTAATTTTAAAGCATGAAAAATTCAGAAACATTTTGGCGCTAAATTACTCTTCTCACTTCTGCGTTCCTGATGCTTTATATTACATTTTGGTACATAATTTAAAGCATGAAAAATTCAGAAACATTTTGGAGCTAAATTACTCTTCTCACTTCTGCGTTTCTGATGCTTTATATCACATTTTTGTACATAATTTAAAGCATGAACAATGCAGAAACATGTTGGCGCTAAATTACTCTTCTCACTTCTGCTATCCTGATGCTTTATATTACATTTTCGTACATAATTTAAAGCATGAAAAATTCAGAAACATTTTGGCGCTAAATTACTCTTCTCACTTCTGCGTTCCTGATGCTTTATATCACATTTTCGTACATAATTTAAAGCATGAAAAATTCAGAAACATTTTGGAGCTAAATTACTCTTCTCACTTCTGCGATCATGATACATAATATTAAATTTTCGTAGGAAAATTAAAGCATGAAAAATTTAGAAACATTTTGGCGCTAAATTACTCTTCTCACTTCTGCGTTTCTGATGCTTTATATCACATTTTTGTACATAATTTAAAGCATGAACAATGCAGAAACATGTTGGCGCTAAATTACTCTTCTCACTTCTGCGATCCTGATGCTTTATATTACATTTTCGTACATAATTTAAAGCATGAAAAATTCAGAAACATTTTGGCGCTAAATTACTCTTCTCACTTCTGCGTTCCTGATGCTTTATATTACATTTTCGTACATAATTTAAAGCATGAACAATGCAGAAACATTTTGGCGCTAAATTACTCTTCTCACTTCTGCGATCCTGATGCTTTATATTAAATATTCGTCGGAAAATTAAAGCATGAAAAATTCAGAAACATTTTGGCGCTAAATTACTCTTCTCACTTCTGCGATCATGATACATAATATTAAATTTTCGTAGGAAAATTAAAGCATGAAAAATTTAGAAACATTTTGGTGCTAAATTACTCTTCTCACTGCTTTATATTACATTTTCGTACATAATTTAAAGCATGAACAATGCAGAAACATTTTGGCGCTAAATTACTCTTCTCACTTCTGCGTTCCTGATGCTTTATATCACATTTTTGTACATAATTTAAAGCATGAACAATGCAGAAACATGTTGGCGCTAAATTACTCTTCTCACTTCTGCGATCCTGATGCTTTATATTAAATATTCGTCGGAAAATTAAAGCATGAAAAATTCAGAAACATTTTGGCGCTAAATTACTCTTCTCACTTCTGCAATCCTGATGCTTTATATTACATTTTCGTACATAATTTAAAGCATGAAAAATTCAGAAACATTTTGGAGCTAAATTACTCTTCTCACTTCTGCGATCATGATAACTAATATTAAATTTTCGTAGGAAAATTAGAGCATGAAAAATTTAGAAACATTTTGGCGCTAAATTACTCTTCTCACTTCTGCGATCCTGATACTTTGCATTAATTTTAAAGCATGAAAAATTCAGAAACATTTTGGCGCTAAATTACTCTTCTCAATTCTGCGATCCTGATGCTTTATATTAAATTTTCGTACATAATTTAAAGCATGAAAAATTCAGAAACATTTTGGAGCTAAATTACTCTTCTCACTTCTGCGATCATGATACATAATATTAAATTTTCGTAGGAAAATTAGAGCATGAAAAATTTAGAAACATTTTGGCGCTAAATTACTCTTCTCACTTCTGCGATCCTGATACTTTGCATTAATTTTAAAGCATGAAAAATTCAGAAACATTTTGGCGCTAAATTACTCTTCTCACTTCTGCGTTCCTGATGCTTTATATTACATTTTGGTACATAATTTAAAGCATGAAAAATTCAGAAACATTTTGGAGCTAAATTGCTCTTCTCACTTCTGCGTTTCTGATGCTTTATATCACATTTTTGTACATAATTTAAAGCATGAACAATGCAGAAACATGTTGGCGCTAAATTACTCTTCTCACTTCTGCTATCCTGATGCTTTATATTACATTTTCGTACATAATTTAAAGCATGAAAAATTCAGAAACATTTTGGCGCTAAATTACTCTTCTCACTTCTGCGTTCCTGATGCTTTATATCACATTTTCGTACATAATTTAAAGCATGAAAAATTCAGAAACATTTTGGAGCTAAATTACTCTTCTCACTTCTGCGATCATGATACATAATATTAAATTTTCGTAGGAAAATTAAAGCATGAAAAATTTAGAAACATTTTGGCGCTAAATTACTCTTCTCACTTCTGCGTTTCTGATGCTTTATATCACATTTTTGTACATAATTTAAAGCATGAACAATGCAGAAACATGTTGGCGCTAAATTACTCTTCTCACTTCTGCGATCCTGATGCTTTATATTACATTTTCGTACATAATTTAAAGCATGAAAAATTCAGAAACATTTTGGCGCTAAATTACTCTTCTCACTTCTGCGTTCCTGATGCTTTATATTACATTTTCGTACATAATTTAAAGCATGAACAATGCAGAAACATTTTGGCGCTAAATTACTCTTCTCACTTCTACGATCCTGATGCTTTATATTACATTTTCGTACATAATTTAAAGCATGAAAAATTCAGAAACATTTTGGCGCTAAATTACTCTTCTCACTTCTGCGACCCTGATGCTTTATATTACATTTTCGTACATAATTTAAAGCATGAAAAATTCAGAAACATTTTGGCGCTAAATTACTCTTCTCACTTCTGCGATCCTGATGCTTTATATTACATTTTCGTACATAATTTAAAGCATGAAAAATTCAGAAACATTTTGGCGCTAAATTACTCTTCTCACTTCTGCGATCCTGATGCTTTATATTAAATATTCGTCGGAAAATTAAAGCATGAAAAATTCAGAAACATTTTGGCGCTAAATTACTCTTCTCACTTCTGCGATCCTGATACTTTGCATTAATTTTAAAGCATGAAAAATTCAGAAACATTTTGGCGCTAAATTACTCTTCTCACTTCTGCGTTCCTGATGCTTTATATTACATTTTCGTACATAATTTAAAGCATGAACACTGCAGAAACATTTTGGCGCTAAATTACTCTTCTCACTTCAGCGTTCCTGATGCTTTATATTAAATTTTCGTACATAATTTAAAGCATGAAAAATTCAGAAACATTTTGGAGCTAAATTACTCTTCTCACTTCTGCGATCATGATACATAATATTAAATTTTCGTAGGAAAATTAAAGCATGAAAAATTTAGAAACATTTTGGTGCTAAATTACTCTTCTCACTGCTTTATATTACATTTTCGTACATAATTTAAAGCATGAACAATGCAGAAACATTTTGGCGCTAAATTACTCTTCTCACTTCTGCGTTCCTGATGCTTTATATCACATTTTTGTACATAATTTAAAGCATGAACAATGCAGAAACATGTTGGCGCTAAATTACTCTTCTCACTTCTGCGATCCTGATGCTTTATATTACATTTTCGTACATAATTTAAAGCATGAACAATGCATAAACATTTTGGCGCTAAATTACTCTTCTCACTTCTGCGATCCTGATGCTTTATATTAAATATTCGTCGGAAAATTAAAGCATGAAAAATTCAGAAACATTTTGGCGCTAAATTACTCTTCTCACTTCTGCAATCCTGATGCTTTATATTACATTTTCGTACATAATTTAAAGCATGAAAAATTCAGAAACATTTTGGCGCTAAATTACTCTTCTCACTTCTGCGATCCTTATGCTTTATATTAAATATTCGTCGGAAAATTAAAGCATGAAAAATTCAGAAACATTTTGGCGCTAAATTACTCTTCTCACTTCTGCAATGCTGATGCTTTATATTACATTTTCGTACATAATTTAAAGCATGAAAAATTCAGAAACATTTTGGCGCTAAATTACTCTTCTCACTTCTGCGATCCTGATGCTTTATATTACATTTTCGTACATAATTTAAAGCATGAAAAATTTAGAAACATTTTGGCGCTAAATTACTCTTCTCACTTCTGCGATCCTGATGCTTTATATTAAATTTTCGTACATAATTTAAAGCATGAAAAATTCAGAAACATTTTGGAGCTAAATTACTCTTCTCACTTCTGCGATCCTGATGCTTTATATTAAATTTTCGTACATAATTTAAAGCATGAAAAATTTAGAAACATTTTGGCGCTAAATTACTCTTCTCACTTCTGCGATCCTGATGCTTTATATTAAATTTTCGTACATAATTTAAAGCATGAAAAATTCAGAAACATTTTGGCGCTAAATTACTCTTCTCACTTCTGCGATCCTGATGCTTTATATTAAATTTTCGTACATAATTTAAAGCATGAAAAATTCAGAAACATTTTGGAGCTAAATTACTCTTCTCACTTCTGCGATCATGATACATAATATTAAATTTTCGTAGGAAAATTAAAGCATGAAAAATTTAGAAACATTTTGGCGCTAAATTACTCTTCTCACTTCTGCGATCCTGATGCTTTATATTAAATTTTCGTACATAATTTAAAGCATGAAAAATTCAGAAACATTTTGGCGCTAAATTACTCTTCTCACTTCTGCGATCCTGATGCTTTATATTAAATTTTCGTACATAATTTAAAGCATGAAAAATTCAGAAACATTTTGGCGCTAAATTACTCTTCTCACTTCTGCGATCCTGATGCTTTATATTACATTTTCGTACATAATTTAAAGCATGAAAAATTCAGAAACATTTTGACGCTAAATTACTCTTGTCACTTCTGCGTTCCTGATGCTTTATATTACATTTTCGTACATAATTTAAAGCATGAACAATGCAGAAACATTTTGGCGCTAAATTACTCTTCTCACTTCTGCGATCCTTATGCTTTATATTAAATATTCGTCGGAAAATTAAAGCATGAAAAATTCAGAAACATTTTGGCGCTAAATTACTCTTCTCACTTCTGCAATGCTGATGCTTTATATTACATTTTCGTACATAATTTAAAGCATGAAAAATTCAGAAACATTTTGGCGCTAAATTACTCTTCTCACTTCTGCGATCCTGATGCTTTATATTACATTTTCGTACATAATTTAAAGCATGAAAAATTTAGAAACATTTTGGCGCTAAATTACTCTTCTCACTTCTGCGATCCTGATGCTTTATATTAAATTTTCGTACATAATTTAAAGCATGAAAAATTCAGAAACATTTTGGAGCTAAATTACTCTTCTCACTTCTGCGATCCTGATGCTTTATATTAAATTTTCGTACATAATTTAAAGCATGAAAAATTTAGAAACATTTTGGCGCTAAATTACTCTTCTCACTTCTGCGATCCTGATGCTTTATATTAAATTTTCGTACATAATTTAAAGCATGAAAAATTCAGAAACATTTTGGCGCTAAATTACTCTTCTCACTTCTGCGATCCTGATGCTTTATATTAAATTTTCGTACATAATTTAAAGCATGAAAAATTCAGAAACATTTTGGAGCTAAATTACTCTTCTCACTTCTGCGATCATGATACATAATATTAAATTTTCGTAGGAAAATTAAAGCATGAAAAATTTAGAAACATTTTGGCGCTAAATTACTCTTCTCACTTCTGCGATCCTGATACTTTGCATTAATTTTAAAGCATGAAAAATTCAGAAACATTTTGGCGCTAAATTACTCTTCTCACTTCTGCGTTCCTGATGCTTTATATTACATTTTCGTACATAATTTAAAGCATGAACACTGCAGAAACATTTTGGCGCTAAATTACTCTTCTCACTTCAGCGTTCCTGATGCTTTATATTAAATTTTTGTACATAATTTAAAGCATGAAAAATTCAGAAACATTTTGGAGCTAAATTACTCTTCTCACTTCTGCGATCATGATACATAATATTAAATTTTCGTAGGAAAATTAAAGCATGAAAAATTTAGAAACATTTTGGTGCTAAATTACTCTTCTCACTGCTTTATATTACATTTTCGTACATAATTTAAAGCATGAACAATGCAGAAACATTTTGGCGCTAAATTACTCTTCTCACTTCTGCGTTCCTGATGCTTTATATCACATTTTTGTACATAATTTAAAGCATGAACAATGCAGAAACATGTTGGCGCTAAATTACTCTTCTCACTTCTGCGATCCTGATGCTTTATATTAAATTTTTGTACATAATTTAAAGCATGAACAATGCAGAAACATTTTGGAGCTAAATTACTCTTCTCACTTCTGCGATCATGATACATAATATTAAATTTTCGTAGGAAAATTAAAGCATGAAAAATTTAGAAACATTTTGGCGCTAAATTACTCTTCTCACTGCTTTATATTACATTTTCGTACATAATTTAAAGCATGAACAATGCAGAAACATTTTGGCGCTAAATTACTCTTCTCACTTCTGCGTTCCTGATGCTTTATATCACATTTTCGTACATAATTTAAAGCATGAAAAATTCAGAAACATTTTGGCGCTAAATTACTCTTCTCACTTCTGCGTTCCTGATGCTTTATATTACAATTTCGTACATAATTTAAAGCATGAACAATGCAGAAACATTTTGGCGCTAAATTACTCTTGTCACTTCTGCGTTCCTGATGCTTTATATTACATTTGCGTACATAATTTAAAGCATGAAAAATTCAGAAACATTTTGGCGCTAAATTACTCTTCTCACTTCTGCGTTTCTGATGCTTTATATCACATTTTTGTACATAATTTAAAGCATGAACAATGCAGAAACATGTTGGCGCTAAATTACTCTTCTCACTTCTGCGATCCTGATGCTTTATATTACATTTTCGTACATAATTTAAAGCATGAAAAATTCAGAAACATTTTGGCGCTAAATTACTCTTCTCACTTCTGCGATCCTGATGCTTTATATTACATTTTCGTACATAATTTAAAGCATGAAAAATTAAGAAACATTTTGGCGCTAAATTACTCTTCTCACTTCTGCGATCCTGATGCTTTATATTACATTTTCGTACATAATTTAAAGCATGAAAAATTCAGAAACATTTTGGCGCTAAATTACTCTTCTCACTTCTGCGATCCTGATGCTTTATATTACATTTTCGTACATAATTTAAAGCATGAAAAATTCAGAAACATTTTGGCGCTAAATTACTCTTCTCACTTCTGCGATCCTGATGCTTTATATTACATTTTCGTACATAATTTAAAGCATGAAAAATTTAGAAACATTTTGGCGCTAAATTACTCTTCTCACTTCTGCGATCCTGATGCTTTATATTACATTTTCGTACATAATTTAAAGCATGAAAAATTCAGAAACATTTTGGCGCTAAATTACTCTTCTCACTTCTGCGTTCCTGATGCTTTATATTAAATTTTCGTACATAATTTAAAGCATGAAAAATTCAGAAACATTTTGGAGCTAAATTACTCTTCTCACTTCTGCGATCATGATACATAATATTAAATTTTCATAGGAAAATTAAAGCATGAAAAATTTAGAAACATTTTGGTGCTAAATTACTCTTCTCACTGCTTTATATTACATTTTCGTACATAATTTAAAGCATGAACAATGCAGAAACATTTTGGCGCTAAATTACTCTTCTCACTTCTGCGATCCTGATACTTTGCATTAATTTTAAAGCATGAAAAATTCAGAAACATTTTGGCGCTAAATTACTCTTCTCACTTCTGCGTTCCTGATGCTTTATATTACATTTTCGTACATAATTTAAAGCATGAAAAATTCAGAAACATTTTGGAGCTAAATTACTCTTCTCACTTCTGCGATCATGATACATAATATTAAATTTTCGTAGGAAAATTAAAGCATGAAAAATTTAGAAACATTTTGGCGCTAAATTACTCTTCTCACTTCTGCGATCCTGATGCTTTATATTACATTTTCGTACATAATTTAAAGCATGAAAAATTCAGAAACATTTTGGCGCTAAATTACTCTTCTCACTTCTGCGTTCCTGATGCTTTATATTACATTTTCGTACATAATTTAAAGCATGAACAATGCAGAAACATTTTGGCGCTAAATTACTCTTCTCACTTCTACGATCCTGATGCTTTATATTACATTTTCGTACATAATTTAAAGCATGAAAAATTCAGAAACATTTTGGCGCTAAATTACTCTTCTCACTTCTGCGATCCTGATGCTTTATATTACATTTTCGTACATAATTTAAAGCATGAAAAATTCAGAAACATTTTGGCGCTAAATTACTCTTGTCACTTCTGCGTTCCTGATGCTTTATATTACATTTGCGTACATAATTTAAAGCATGAACAATGCAGAAACATTTTGGCGCTAAATTACTCTTCTCACTTCTGCGATCCTGATGCTTTATATTAAATATTCGTCGGAAAATTAAAGCATGAAAAATTCAGAAACATTTTGGCGCTGAATTACTCTTCTCACTTCTGCGATCCTGATGCTTTATATTACATTTTCGTACATAATTTAAAGCATGAAAAATTCAGAAACATTTTGGCGCTAAATTACTCTTCTCACTTCTGCGATCCTGATGCTTTATATTACATTTTCGTACATAATTTAAAGCATGAAAAATTAAGAAACATTTTGGCGCTAAATTACTCTTCTCACTTCTGCGATCCTGATGCTTTATATTACATTTTCGTACATAATTTAAAGCATGAAAAATTCAGAAACATTTTGGCGCTAAATTACTCTTCTCACTTCTGCGATCCTGATGCTTTATATTACATTTTCGTACATAATTTAAAGCATGAAAAATTCAGAAACATTTTGGCGCTAAATTACTCTTCTCACTTCTGCGATCCTGATGCTTTATATTACATTTTCGTACATAATTTAAAGCATGAAAAATTTAGAAACATTTTGGCGCTAAATTACTCTTCTCACTTCTGCGATCCTGATGCTTTATATTACATTTTCGTACATAATTTAAAGCATGAAAAATTCAGAGACATTTTGGCGCTAAATTACTCTTCTCACTTCTGCGTTCCTGATGCTTTATATTAAATTTTCGTACATAATTTAAAGCATGAAAAATTCAGAAACATTTTGGAGCTAAATTACTCTTCTCACTTCTGCGATCATGATACATAATATTAAATTTTCATAGGAAAATTAAAGCATGAAAAATTTAGAAACATTTTGGTGCTAAATTACTCTTCTCACTGCTTTATATTACATTTTCGTACATAATTTAAAGCATGAACAATGCAGAAACATTTTGGCGCTAAATTACTCTTCTCACTTCTGCGTTCCTGATGCTTTATATCACATTTTTGTACATAATTTAAAGCATTAACAATGCAGAAACAGGTTGGCGCTAAATTACTCTTCTCACTTCTGCGATCCTGATGCTTTATATTACATTTTCGTACATAATTTAAAGCATGATAAGTACAGAAACATTTTGGCGCTAAATTACTCTTCTCCCTTCTGCGATCCTGATGCTTTGCATTAATTTTAAAGCATGAAAAATTCAGAAACATTTTGGCGCTAAATTACTCTTCTCAATTCTGCGATCCTGATGCTTTATATTAAATTTTCGTACATAATTTAAAGCATGAACAATGCAGAAACATTTTGGCGCTAAATTACTCTTCTCACTTCTGCGTTCCTGATGCTTTATATCACATTTTTGTACATAATTTAAAGCATGAACAATGCAGAAACAGGTTGGCGCTAAATTAATCTTCTCACTTCTGCGATCCTGATGCTTTATATTACATTTTCGTACATAATTTAAAGCATGATAAGTACAGAAACATTTTGGCGCTAAATTACTCTTCTCCCTTCTGCGATCCTGATGCTTTGCATTAATTTTAAAGCATGAAAAATTCAGAAACATTTTGGCGCTAAATTACTCTTCTCACTTCTGCGATCCTGACGCTTTATATTACATTTTCCTACATAATTTAAAGCATGAAAAATTCAGAAACATTTTGGCGCTAAATTACTCTTCTCCCTTCTGCGATCCTGATGCTTTATATTACATTTTCGTACATAATTTAAAGCATGAACAATGCAGAAACATTTTGGCGCTAAATTACTCTTCTCACTTCTGCGACCCTGATGCTTTATATTACATTTTCGTACATAATTTAAAGCATGAAAAATTCAGAAACATTTTGGCGCTAAATTACTCTTCTCACTTCTGCGATCCTGATGCTTTATATTACATTTTCGTACATAATTTAAAGCATGAAAAATTCAGAAACATTTTGGCGCTAAATTACTCTTCTCACTTCTGCGATCCTGATGCTTTATATCACATTTTTGTACATAATTTAAAGCATGAACAATGCAGAAACATGTTGGCGCTAAATTACTCTTCTCACTTCTGCGATCCTGATGCTTTATATTACATTTTCGTACATAATTTAAAGCATGAAAAATTCAGAAACATTTTGGCGCTAAATTACTCTTCTCACTTCTGCGTTCCTGATGCTTTATATTACATTTTCGTACATAATTTAAAGCATGAACAATGCAGAAACATTTTGGCGCTAAATTACTCTTCTCACTTCTACGATCCTGATGCTTTATATTACATTTTCGTACATAATTTAAAGCATGAAAAATTCAGAAACATTTTGGCGCTAAATTACTCTTCTCACTTCTGCGACCCTGATGCTTTATATTACATTTTCGTACATAATTTAAAGCATGAAAAATTCAGAAACATTTTGGCGCTAAATTACTCTTCTCACTTCTGCGATCCTGATGCTTTATATTACATTTTCGTACATAATTTAAAGCATGAAAAATTCAGAAACATTTTGGCGTTAAATTACTCTTCTCACTTCTGCGATCCTGATGCTTTATATTAAATATTCGTCGGAAAATTAAAGCATGAAAAATTCAGAAACATTTTGGCGCTAAATTACTCTTCTCACTTCTGCGATCCTGATACTTTGCATTAATTTTAAAGCATGAAAAATTCAGAAACATTTTGGCGCTAAATTACTCTTCTCACTTCTGCGTTCCTGATGCTTTATATTACATTTTCGTACATAATTTAAAGCATGAACACTGCAGAAACATTTTGGCGCTAAATTACTCTTCTCACTTCAGCGTTCCTGATGCTTTATATTAAATTTTCGTACATAATTTAAAGCATGAAAAATTCAGAAACATTTTGGAGCTAAATTACTCTTCTCACTTCTGCGATCATGATACATAATATTAAATTTTCGTAGGAAAATTAAAGCATGAAAAATTTAGAAACATTTTGGTGCTAAATTACTCTTCTCACTGCTTTATATTACATTTTCGTACATAATTTAAAGCATGAACAATGCAGAAACATTTTGGCGCTAAATTACTCTTCTCACTTCTGCGTTCCTGATGCTTTATATCACATTTTTGTACATAATTTAAAGCATGAACAATGCAGAAACATGTTGGCGCTAAATTACTCTTCTCACTTCTGCGATCCTGATGCTTTATATTACATTTTCGTACATAATTTAAAGCATGAACAATGCATAAACATTTTGGCGCTAAATTACTCTTCTCACTTCTGCGATCCTGATGCTTTATATTAAATTTTCGTACATAATTTAAAGCATGAAAAATTCAGAAACATTTTGGCGCTAAATTACTCTTCTCACTTCTGCGATCCTGATGCTTTATATTACATTTTCGTACATAATTTAAAGCATGAAAAATTCAGAAACATTTTGACGCTAAATTACTCTTGTCACTTCTGCGTTCCTGATGCTTTATATTACATTTTCGTACATAATTTAAAGCATGAACAATGCAGAAACATTTTGGCGCTAAATTACTCTTCTCACTTCTGCGATCCTTATGCTTTATATTAAATATTCGTCGGAAAATTAAAGCATGAAAAATTCAGAAACATTTTGGCGCTAAATTACTCTTCTCACTTCTGCAATGCTGATGCTTTATATTACATTTTCGTACATAATTTAAAGCATGAAAAATTCAGAAACATTTTGGCGCTAAATTACTCTTCTCACTTCTGCGATCCTGATGCTTTATATTACATTTTCGTACATAATTTAAAGCATGAAAAATTTAGAAACATTTTGGCGCTAAATTACTCTTCTCACTTCTGCGATCCTGATGCTTTATATTAAATTTTCGTACATAATTTAAAGCATGAAAAATTCAGAAACATTTTGGAGCTAAATTACTCTTCTCACTTCTGCGATCCTGATGCTTTATATTAAATTTTCGTACATAATTTAAAGCATGAAAAATTTAGAAACATTTTGGCGCTAAATTACTCTTCTCACTTCTGCGATCCTGATGCTTTATATTAAATTTTCGTACATAATTTAAAGCATGAAAAATTCAGAAACATTTTGGCGCTAAATTACTCTTCTCACTTCTGCGATCCTGATGCTTTATATTAAATTTTCGTACATAATTTAAAGCATGAAAAATTCAGAAACATTTTGGAGCTAAATTACTCTTCTCACTTCTGCGATCATGATACATAATATTAAATTTTCGTAGGAAAATTAAAGCATGAAAAATTTAGAAACATTTTGGCGCTAAATTACTCTTCTCACTTCTGCGATCCTGATACTTTGCATTAATTTTAAAGCATGAAAAATTCAGAAACATTTTGGCGCTAAATTACTCTTCTCACTTCTGCGTTCCTGATGCTTTATATTACATTTTCGTACATAATTTAAAGCATGAACACTGCAGAAACATTTTGGCGCTAAATTACTCTTCTCACTTCAGCGTTCCTGATGCTTTATATTAAATTTTTGTACATAATTTAAAGCATGAAAAATTCAGAAACATTTTGGAGCTAAATTACTCTTCTCACTTCTGCGATCATGATACATAATATTAAATTTTCGTAGGAAAATTAAAGCATGAAAAATTTAGAAACATTTTGGTGCTAAATTACTCTTCTCACTGCTTTATATTACATTTTCGTACATAATTTAAAGCATGAACAATGCAGAAACATTTTGGCGCTAAATTACTCTTCTCACTTCTGCGTTCCTGATGCTTTATATCACATTTTTGTACATAATTTAAAGCATGAACAATGCAGAAACATGTTGGCGCTAAATTACTCTTCTCACTTCTGCGATCCTGATGCTTTATATTAAATTTTTGTACATAATTTAAAGCATGAACAATGCAGAAACATTTTGGAGCTAAATTACTCTTCTCACTTCTGCGATCATGATACATAATATTAAATTTTCGTAGGAAAATTAAAGCATGAAAAATTTAGAAACATTTTGGCGCTAAATTACTCTTCTCACTGCTTTATATTACATTTTCGTACATAATTTAAAGCATGAACAATGCAGAAACATTTTGGCACTAAATTACTCTTCTCACTTCTGCGTTCCTGATGCTTTATATTAAATTTTCGTACATTATTTAAAGCATGAAAAATTCAGAAACATTTTGGAGCTAAATTACTCTTCTCACTTCTGCGATTATGATACATAATATTAAATTTTCGTAGGAAAATTAGAGCATGAAAAATTTAGAAACATTTTGGCGCTAAATTACTCTTCTCACTTCTGCGATCCTGATACTTTGCATTAATTTTAAAGCATGAAAAATTCAGAAACATTTTGGCGCTAAATTACTCTTCTCACTTCTGCGTTCCTGATGCTTTATATTACATTTTCGTACATAATTTAAAGCATGAAAAATTCAGAAACATTTTGGAGCTAAATTACTCTTCTCACTTCTGCGATCATGATACTTAATATTAAATTTTCGTAGGAAAATTAAAGCATGAAAAATTTAGAAACATTTTGGTGCTAAATTACTCTTCTCACTGCTTTATATTACATTTTCGTACATAATTTAAAGCATGAACAATGCAGAAACATTTTGGCGCTAAATTACTCTTCTCACTTCTGCGTTCCTGATGCTTTATATCACATTTTCGTACATAATTTAAAGCATGAAAAATTCAGAAACATTTTGGAGCTAAATTACTCTTCTCACTTCTACGATCCTGATGCTTTATATTACATTTTCGTACATAATTTAAAGCATGAAAAATTCAGAAACATTTTGGCGCTAAATTACTCTTCTCACTTCTGCGTTCCTGATGCTTTATATTACATTTTCGTACATAATTTAAAGCATGAACAATGCAGAAACATTTTGGCGCTAAATTACTCTTGTCACTTCTGCGTTCCTGATGCTTTATATTACATTTGCGTACATAATTTAAAGCATGAAAAATTCAGAAACATTTTGGCGCTAAATTACTCTTCTCACTTCTGCGTTTCTGATGCTTTATATCACATTTTTGTACATAATTTAAAGCATGAACAATGCAGAAACATGTTGGCGCTAAATTACTCTTCTCACTTCTGCGATCCTGATGCTTTATATTACATTTTCGTACATAATTTAAAGCATGAAAAATTCAGAAACATTTTGGCGCTAAATTACTCTTCTCACTTCTGCGATCCTGATGCTTTATATTACATTTTCGTACATAATTTAAAGCATGAAAAATTAAGAAACATTTTGGCGCTAAATTACTCTTCTCACTTCTGCGATCCTGAGGCTTTATATTACATTTTCGTACATAATTTAAAGCATGAAAAATTCAGAAACATTTTGGCGCTAAATTACTCTTCTCACTTCTGCGATCCTGATGCTTTATATTACATTTTCGTACATAATTTAAAGCATGAAAAATTCAGAAACATTTTGGCGCTAAATTACTCTTCTCACTTCTGCGATCCTGATGCTTTATATTACATTTTCGTACATAATTTAAAGCATGAAAAATTTAGAAACATTTTGGCGCTAAATTACTCTTCTCACTTCTGCGATCCTGATGCTTTATATTACATTTTCGTACATAATTTAAAGCATGAAAAATTCAGAAACATTTTGGCGCTAAATTACTCTTCTCACTTCTGCGTTCCTGATGCTTTATATTAAATTTTCGTACATAATTTAAAGCATGAAAAATTCAGAAACATTTTGGAGCTAAATTACTCTTCTCACTTCTGCGATCATGATACATAATATTAAATTTTCATAGGAAAATTAAAGCATGAAAAATTTAGAAACATTTTGGTGCTAAATTACTCTTCTCACTGCTTTATATTACATTTTCGTACATAATTTAAAGCATGAACAATGCAGAAACATTTTGGCGCTAAATTACTCTTCTCACTTCTGCGTTCCTGATGCTTTATATCACATTTTTGTACATAATTTAAAGCATGAACAATGCAGAAACATTTTGGCGCTAAATTACTCTTCTCACTTCTGCGATCCTGATACTTTGCATTAATTTTAAAGCATGAAAAATTCAGAAACATTTTGGCGCTAAATTACTCTTCTCACTTCTGCGTTCCTGATGCTTTATATTACATTTTCGTACATAATTTAAAGCATGAAAAATTCAGAAACATTTTGGAGCTAAATTACTCTTCTCACTTCTGCGATCATGATACATAATATTAAATTTTCGTAGGAAAATTAAAGCATGAAAAATTTAGAAACATTTTGGCGCTAAATTACTCTTCTCACTTCTGCGTTTCTGATGCTTTATATCACATTTTTGTACATAATTTAAAGCATGAACAATGCAGAAACATGTTGGCGCTAAATTACTCTTCTCACTTCTGCGATCCTGATGCTTTATATTACATTTTCGTACATAATTTAAAGCATGAAAAATTCAGAAACATTTTGGCGCTAAATTACTCTTCTCACTTCTGCGTTCCTGATGCTTTATATTACATTTTCGTACATAATTTAAAGCATGAACAATGCAGAAACATTTTGGCGCTAAATTACTCTTCTCACTTCTACGATCCTGATGCTTTATATTACATTTTCGTACATAATTTAAAGCATGAAAAATTCAGAAACATTTTGGCGCTAAATTACTCTTCTCACTTCTGCGATCCTGATGCTTTATATTACATTTTCGTACATAATTTAAAGCATGAAAAATTCAGAAACATTTTGGCGCTAAATTACTCTTGTCACTTCTGCGTTCCTGATGCTTTATATTACATTTGCGTACATAATTTAAAGCATGAACAATGCAGAAACATTTTGGCGCTAAATTACTCTTCTCACTTCTGCGATCCTGATGCTTTATATTAAATATTCGTCGGAAAATTAAAGCATGAAAAATTCAGAAACATTTTGGCGCTGAATTACTCTTCTCACTTCTGCGATCCTGATGCTTTATATTACATTTTCGTACATAATTTAAAGCATGAAAAATTCAGAAACATTTTGGCGCTAAATTACTCTTCTCACTTCTGCGATCCTGATGCTTTATATTACATTTTCGTACATAATTTAAAGCATGAAAAATTAAGAAACATTTTGGCGCTAAATTACTCTTCTCACTTCTGCGATCCTGATGCTTTATATTACATTTTCGTACATAATTTAAAGCATGAAAAATTCAGAAACATTTTGGCGCTAAATTACTCTTCTCACTTCTGCGATCCTGATGCTTTATATTACATTTTCGTACATAATTTAAAGCATGAAAAATTCAGAAACATTTTGGCGCTAAATTACTCTTCTCACTTCTGCGATCCTGATGCTTTATATTACATTTTCGTACATAATTTAAAGCATGAAAAATTTAGAAACATTTTGGCGCTAAATTACTCTTCTCACTTCTGCGATCCTGATGCTTTATATTACATTTTCGTACATAATTTAAAGCATGAAAAATTCAGAGACATTTTGGCGCTAAATTACTCTTCTCACTTCTGCGTTCCTGATGCTTTATATTAAATTTTCGTACATAATTTAAAGCATGAAAAATTCAGAAACATTTTGGAGCTAAATTACTCTTCTCACTTCTGCGATCATGATACATAATATTAAATTTTCATAGGAAAATTAAAGCATGAAAAATTTAGAAACATTTTGGTGCTAAATTACTCTTCTCACTGCTTTATATTACATTTTCGTACATAATTTAAAGCATGAACAATGCAGAAACATTTTGGCGCTAAATTACTCTTCTCACTTCTGCGTTCCTGATGCTTTATATCACATTTTTGTACATAATTTAAAGCATTAACAATGCAGAAACAGGTTGGCGCTAAATTACTCTTCTCACTTCTGCGATCCTGATGCTTTATATTACATTTTCGTACATAATTTAAAGCATGATAAGTACAGAAACATTTTGGCGCTAAATTACTCTTCTCCCTTCTGCGATCCTGATGCTTTGCATTAATTTTAAAGCATGAAAAATTCAGAAACATTTTGGCGCTAAATTACTCTTCTCAATTCTGCGATCCTGATGCTTTATATTAAATTTTCGTACATAATTTAAAGCATGAACAATGCAGAAACATTTTGGCGCTAAATTACTCTTCTCACTTCTGCGTTCCTGATGCTTTATATCACATTTTTGTACATAATTTAAAGCATGAACAATGCAGAAACAGGTTGGCGCTAAATTAATCTTCTCACTTCTGCGATCCTGATGCTTTATATTACATTTTCGTACATAATTTAAAGCATGATAAGTACAGAAACATTTTGGCGCTAAATTACTCTTCTCCCTTCTGCGATCCTGATGCTTTGCATTAATTTTAAAGCATGAAAAATTCAGAAACATTTTGGCGCTAAATTACTCTTCTCACTTCTGCGATCCTGACGCTTTATATTACATTTTCCTACATAATTTAAAGCATGAAAAATTCAGAAACATTTTGGCGCTAAATTACTCTTCTCCCTTCTGCGATCCTGATGCTTTGCATTAATTTTAAAGCATGAAAAATTCAGAAACATTTTGGCGATAAATTACTCTTCTCACTGCTTTATATTACATTTTCGTACATAATTTAAAGCATGAAAAATTCAGAAACATTTTGGAGCTAAATTACTCTTCTCACTTCTGCGATCATGATACATAATATTAAATTTTCGTAGGAAAATTAAAGCATGAAAAATTTAGAAACATTTTGGCGCTAAATTACTCTTCTCACTGCTTTATATTACATTTTCGTACATAATTTAAAGCATGAAAAATTCAGAAACATTTTGGAGCTAAATTACTCTTCTCACTTCTGCGATCAAGATACATAATATTAAATTTTCGTAGGAAAATTAAAGCATGAAAAATTTAGAAACATTTTGGCGCTAAATTACTCTTCTCACTGCTTTATATTACATTTTCGTACATAATTTAAAGCATGAACAATGCAGAAACATTTTGGCGCTAAATTACTCTTCTCACTTCTGCGTTCCTGATGCTTTATATCACATTTTTGTACATAATTTAAAGCATGAACAATGCAGAAACATTTTGGAGCTAAATTACTCTTCTCACTTCTGCGATCATGATACATAATATTAAATTTTCGTAGGAAAATTAAAGCATGAAAAATTTAGAAACATTTTGGCGCTAAATTACTCTTCTCACTGCTTTATATTACATTTTCGTACATAATTTAAAGCATGAACAATGCAGAAACATTTTGGCGCTAAATTACTCTTCTCACTTCTGCGTTCCTGATGCTTTATATCACATTTTTGTACATAATTTAAAGCATGAACAATGCAGAAACAGGTTGGCGCTAAATTACTCTTCTCACTTCTGCGATCCTGATGCTTTATATTACATTTTCGTACATAATTTAAAGCATGATAAGTACAGAAACATTTTGGCGCTAAATTACTCTTCTCCCTTCTGCGATCCTGATGCTTTGCATTAATTTTAAAGCATGAAAAATTCAGAAACATTTTGGCGCTAAATTACTCTTCTCCCTTCTGCGATCCTGATGCTTTGCATTAATTTTAAAGCATGAAAAATTCAGAAACATTTTGGCGCTAAATTACTCTTCTCAATTCTGCGAACCTGATGCTTTATATTAAATTTTTGTACATAATTTAAAGCATGAACAATGCAGAAACATTTTGGAGCTAAATTACTCTTCTCACTTCTGCGATCATGATACATAATATTAAATTTTCGTAGGAAAATTAAAGCATGAAAAATTTAGAAATATTTTGGCGCTAAATTACTCTTCTCACTGCTTTATATTACATTTTCGTACATAATTTAAAGCATGAAAAATTCAGAAACATTTTGGAGCTAAATTACTCTTCTCACTTCTGCGATCATGATACATAATATTAAATTTTCGTAGGAAAATTAAAGCATGAAAAATTTAGAAACATTTTGGCGCTAAATTACTCTTCTCACTGCTTTATATTACATTTTCGTACATAATTTAAAGCATGAACAATGCAGAAACATTTTGGCGCTAAATTACTCTTCTCACTTCAGCGTTCCTGATGCTTTATATTAAATTTTCGTACATAATTTAAAGCATGAAAAATTCAGAAACATTTTGGAGCTAAATTACTCTTCTCACTTCTGCGATCATGATACATAATATTAAATTTTCGTAGGAAAATTAAAGCATGAAAAATTTAGAAACATTTTGGTGCTAAATTACTCTTCTCACTGCTTTATATTACATTTTCGTACATAATTTAAAGCATGAACAATGCAGAAACATTTTGGCGCTAAATTACTCTTCTCACTTCTGCGTTCCTGATGCTTTATATCACATTTTTGTACATAATTTAAAGCATGAACAATGCAGAAACATGTTGGCGCTAAATTACTCTTCTCACTTCTGCGATCCTGACGCTTTATATTACATTTTCCTACGTAATTTAAAGCATGAAAAATTCAGAAACATTTTGGCGCTAAATTACTCTTCTCACTTCTGCGATCCTGATGCTTTGCATTAATTTTAAAGCATGAAAAATTCAGAAACATTTTGGCGCTAAATTACTCTTTTCACTTCTGCGATCCTGATACTTTATATTAAATTTTCGTAGGAAAATTAAAGCATGAAAAATTCAGAAACATTTTGGCGCTAAATTACTCTTCTCAATTCTGCGATCCTGATGCTTTATATTAAATTTTCGTACATAATTTAAAGCATGAACAATGCAGAAACATTTTGGAGCTAAATTACTCTTCTCACTTCTGCGATCATGATACATAATATTAAATTTTCGTAGGAAAATTAAAGCATGAAAAATTTAGAAACATTTTGGCGCTAAATTACTCTTCTCACTGCTTTATATTACATTTTCGTACATAATTTAAAGCATGAAAAATTCAGAAACATTTTGGAGCTAAATTACTCTTCTCACTTCTGCGATCATGATACATAATATTAAATTTTCGTAGGAAAATTAAAGCATGAAAAATTTAGAAACATTTTGGCGCTAAATTACTCTTCTCACTGCTTTATATTACATTTTCGTACATAATTTAAAGCATGAACAATGCAGAAACATTTTGGCGCTAAATTACTCTTCTCACTTCTGCGTTCCTGATGCTTTATATTAAATTTTCGTACATAATTTAAAGCATGAAAAATTCAGAAACATTTTGGAGCTAAATTACTCTTCTCACTTCTGCGATCATGATACATAATATTAAATTTTCGTAGGAAAATTAAAGCATGAAAAATTTAGAAACATTTTGGCGCTAAATTATTCTTCTCACTTCTGCGATCCTGATACTATGCATTAATTTTAAAGCATGAAAAATTCAGAAACATTTTGGCGCTAAATTACTCTTCTCACTTCTGCGATCCTGATGCTTTATATTATATTTTGGTACATAATTTAAATCATGACAAATTCAGAAACATTTTGGCGCTAAATTACTGTTTTCAATTCTGCGATCCTGATGCTTTATATTACATTTTCGTACATAATTTAAAGCATGAACAATTCAGAAACATTTTGCCGCTAAATTACTCTTCTCACTTCTGCGATCCTGATGCTTTATATTACATTTTCGTACATAATTTAAAGCATGACAAATTCAGAAACATTTTGGCGCTAAATTATTCTTCTCACTTCTGCGATCCTGATACTTTGCATTAATTTTAAAGCATGAAAAATTCAGAAACATTTTGGCGCTAAATTACTCTTCTCACTTCTGCGTTCCTGATGCTTTATATTAAATTTTCGTACATAATTTAAAGCATGAAAAATTCAGAAACATTTTGGAGCTAAATTACTCTTCTCACTTCTGCGATCATGATACATAATATTAAATTTTCGTAGGAAAATTAAAGCATGAAAAATTCAGAAATATTTTGGCGCTAAATTACTGTTCTCACTTCTACGTTCCTGATGCTTTATATTACATTTTCGTATATAATTTAAAGCATGAAAAATTCAGAAACATTTTAGCGCTAAATTACTCTTTTCACTTCTGCGATCCTGATACTTTATATTAAATTTTCGTAGGAAAATTAACGCATGAAAAATTCAGAAACATTTTGGCGCTAAATTACTCTTCTCACTTCTGCGATCCTGATACTTTATATTACATTTTCGTACATAATTTAAAGCATGAAAAATTCAGAAACATTTTGGCGCTAAATTACTCTTCTCCCTTCTGCGATCCTGATGCTTTGCATTAATTTTAAAGCATGAAAAATTCAGAAACATTTTGGCGCTAAATTACTCTTTTCACTTCTGCGATCCTGATACTTTATATTAAATTTTCGTAGGAAAATTAAAGCATGAAAAATTCAGAAACATTTTGGCGCTAAATTACTCTTCTCAATTCTGCGATCCTGATGCTTTATATTACATTTTCGTACATAATTTAAAGCATGAACAATTCAGAAACATTTTGGCGCTAAATTACTCTTCTCACTTCTGCGATCCTGATGCTTTATATTACATTTTCGTACATAATTTAAAGCATGAACAATTCAAAAACATTTTGGCGCTAAATTACTCTTCTCACTTCTGCGATCCTGATGCTTGGTTTGTTTCACAAATATTTTTTTTTTCAACTAGTTTTGGCTTATTGCCATTGTCAAGATTGATGTACAAAATACTGTTACCGGTATTTAAATACATTGACGGTGCATCAGGTAATTAGGGCGTTTAATATCGAGAAGTTCCAAATCTCGTCGTTGTCATTAACCACGTTTTTTCCCGCTTTTACGGCTTTATAAATTTCAAGTAATAATCCCTTATTAACTTATCTTATCTTACTACATTAATTTTTTCCCTATTTGTCATACATAATCCCATCTCTGCAGAGCCCTACCGGCAATATTTGTAATATGAGTGGTAAATGAATGTTTGTAATCGAACTTAACACCAAGGTCCTTTATAGTTTCAACTTTAACCAAATTCGAAGAATTGATATTATATGTAAAGTTAATGTTAGTCATGGAGTAACATTTGTTTACATTAAGATGTAATCGGTTTTTAACACACCATTCATTTAGATTATTAATATCATCTTGAATAGATATACAATCATCATAAGTGCGGACAACTTTGAATAATTTTAAGTCATCAGCATATAATAGAAAATTATAGTTTTTGATTACTAATTCCAAATCGTTGATGAACAATATAAATAGAATAGGCCCACAATGTGAGCCTTGAGGCACCCCTGAAGTAACTGAGATTGGTTCAGATAAGAAATTATTTATTCTAACATGTTGTATTCGATTCGTAAGAAATGAAGTTAGCCATTTAAGTGTACTGAGGCAAAAGCCGTAGGATCCTAACTTATCTAGTAACAAACCGTAATCAACCCTGTCGAATGCCTTGGAAAAGTACGGCAACTGTCACAATAATGAAATTTAACCGACTGAAGGTCTTATTTATACCTGATTAGATTACTGAATTCTACGGAAATAATTACGTTCCTTAACCTTCAGTCGATTATATTTCATTATTGCGTCAGTTGCCGTACATATCTGAGTGAGTTATTTATATTTCATTATATTTATTTTAGTAAACGTTTTTATTTATGTTTAAAATTAATTTTATAATAAAGCTGTACTGAAGAGATTGAAATATCGAAACACGTGTCTATAGATGGTTTTAAAATTGAGTATTGAATTAATTAATTGCTTTTGCTAATTTATTTTAATTACATCAACCTAAATTCATGTCTTGTTCCAAATAACCATAGTATAGTCACTCACAAACTATTTTAACGTAAATACAATCACTTTTAGTTCATTTTACAGAAAGAAATACGTTTAAACTAGTGTTGCTTTGATAGCCTTGCTATTTTGTAACACGCAAATTACTTTTGTATTATTCAATGTCTGTCGAAGTATTAGCTAGAGAAGTAGTTGTTTCAAAAGTGATTTGTTCTTGTAGTCTTAATAAGACTCATTTGTTGTAGATTTTACGAAAATATTTTCGGGTTTTTTCTATTTATTAGTGAATTTTCTACAACGTAAAGGACTTATATATTTTAATAATAATGTGTACTGCATAATAATATCTGCGCTTATATAGGACCTAGTGCCTTGTCAGCGACTCCTAATCTGGAACGTGACGATAAGGGGGCAGGTGCCTGGTTTCTTACATATACAGGGTTATTCACGCTATACGGCACGGAATATTGTGGCCAAAATACGTGACTTTCAAAAAGTTTCACTTTGGAGATATATGGGGGTCTATTAGGGCTACTTTTTAAAATTACTTTCATAATATACAGGGTGTCCCAAAAACCCTAAAAGTATCAAAGTTGTGTTTTTTTTAATGAAACACCCTGTATTTTATTGCATTTTTGAATCCTTCGATCAAAATAAGTGTGTGTTTTAATGAGGTTTTTATTATCTAAACCTTAAGGTTTTTTAAATAATTTGAATTTTGTAAAAATTTAACCTAAATTTCATGTTTTAAATACTTACAAAGTAATTAAGTTATGCATACCAAATTTACACTGAAATGTAACAATAGATCATATTTTATTTTCCAAGTATAATAAACTTGACATCTTATACCGGGTGTAAAAAAATTGGAATTAAACAAATGAGAACTTTAAATGGCTATAACTTCAATTATTTAAATGGAACGCCATATTTTTTAATTTGTCAGCAAATGCACTTTTTAATTACCCATCTTATGGTATTTATATCTTAACTCTTAAGTCTTCTCGTTTTTACAGAAAACGCCAAAATATTGTTTATTGCACCGTTTTAGTACTTTTTAAGTAAAAATGTATCTAGTTTTCCATCGTATTTAAAAACGTAAGATAATTAATTTAGTCTGATACTTTAGTTTAAAAAGTCTGTCTTTCGTTATAGTTGTGTTATTTTGCGTTTTTGTGTTAGATCGTTAGTAATCGTTATTGTTTGAACATCGTTGTTGTATTCAATAGTAAAAAATGAAGATTTACACAGATTTTCTTATACTGGGGTTTTTATAACTGACACTTCCAATTTCTTTAAACTGGTTTAATAGTCTCTCAAAAATGGCTGGCTTAGGGTGATTTCTTTCGGGAAACCTTTAAGTATAAACTTGACAAGCCAATAAACAATTTTGATGATATTCTCCAAGCATAATACCCCCTTCTTTTGTGTAAATCTTCATTTTTTACCAAAAAATACAACAGCGATGTTCAAACAATAACGATTACTAACGATCTAACACAAAAATGCAAAATAAGACAACTATAACAAAAGACAGGCTTTTTAAACTACAGTGACAGACTAAATTAATTATCTGACGTTTTTAAATACCATAGAAAACTAGATACATTAAATTTTTTACTTAAAAAGTACTAAAACGTTGCAATAAACAATATTTTGGCGTTTTCTGTAAAAACGAGAAGACTTAACATTTAAGATATAAATACCATTCGATAGGTAATTAAAACGTGCATTTGCTGATAAATTAATAAATATAGTGTTCCATTTAAATAAATAAAGTTATAGCCATTTAAAGTTCTCATTTGTTTAATTCCAATTTTTTTACACCCGGCATAAGATGTCAAGTTTATTATACTTGGAAAATAAATTATGATCTATTGTTACATTTCAGTGTAAATTTGGTATGCATAACTTAATAATTTTTTAAGTATTTGAAATATGAAAATTAGGTTAAATTTTTACAAAACTCAAATTATTTTGAAAACCTTAAGGTTTATGTAGTAAAAACCTTATTCAAACACACACTTATTTTTATCGAAGGATCCAAAAATGCAATAAAATACAGGGTGTTTCATTAAAAAAAATACAACTTTGATACTTTTAGGGTTTTTGGGACACCCTGTATATTATGAAAGCAATTTTAAAAAGTAGCCCTAATAGACCCTCATATATCCCCAAAGTGAAACTTTTTGAAAGTCACGTATTTTGGCCACAATATTCCGTGCCGTATAGCGTGAATAACCCTGTATATCATAAAATTTATAACGATTGTAAAGCTGATTAACAGAAATATGTTACTTTTAAAATTTTCAATATAGGCAAACGACAGTATATAAAGATAAAAATAACAGACTTTTCAAGAAATGTTAGTTTTTTCTAAATGTATGCATATACATTATTCATTATTTACAATAATAATAATGGCAATAATAAAGCATAATCTTATCTCTTTCATAATTACATGCAAATTAGGAACTTATCTAGAAATTATCATTTGGATGCATAATATGGCAAAAAACTATATAAATATATATTTTCTTTTAAATAATAGCACAACAAATTCAAAGATGTTCATGGGGTTACAAGTAGTTATATTGGGAATATTTCTTGTAAGTACAAATTTTACTATTTATTTATTTTGAAGAACAATATGTAAACTAAAAATTCGCTATGTTTTAATATTTTTAACTATAATTTTAAATTATTAACTGTGATTATATTATATTATTATAGATGATTTATAATAGAGCTTTTTTATTTTAGAAATACTTAATCTCTATCTTATTTAATTTATTTTAATTAGAAGTCATATTTAAAATAAGAATAGTGTTGTAATTTGCAAATGTATCATTATAAAATGTTACGAGGCTTCTCATTCTACACAAAAGAATTTTATTTATTTAATTTAAAATAATATAATGCATGAAAATTTATTATTTATTATTTTGATATATACACACTAGTTTCGGTTTGAACTAAATCATTAATGTTTCAGATCCCAGCATCTATAGCATGTGAGACACCCACATATTGTGAATGCATGAGTAATGTAACAAGAACTAAAACCAACTATGAATCTTCGTATGAAAATTACTTTACAAAAGTGGACGGATTTAAAAATGTAATACTTCCTCAAATAGAAGTAAATATAGCTCAATATCAAGTTGAAATAACATCCTGCCAGCTATCTACCAATGCAATGGAATATTTAGATTATTTGGTAATGATGGTTGGTGGTCGAATTATATCTAGAGATTTATTTTTCCCCATTTGGAATCAACAAGCAAATCTTGGTGATCATGATATTTGCGTATGGATTGTTCGCCAAGCACCAGCCTTTTGTGTACAATCTGAGCGCAATAAAATTTTGATGGATGAAAATAAGCACATGGATCACTTCAATAAGACATTTATTGATATATTTAAAGCTTGCGGCGGAATATATGCAAATGGTTGTTAGTGAATTTTGAAAGTAAAATTAATTTTAAGTATAATTATGGTGACGGAAACTAATCAATAAGAAATTATATTATATTTAAAAATAAAAATTTACTGTAACATAATTCGAAAACTCAAATATAAATTAGCTATCCCTTTAATTAATTTATTTAATTAATGTTTTCAAACATGTATATCCAAGTGAACAAAGAGAATCCTTGGCTAAAACCATTTGGTTGCTAATTTTATATCAAAAAAATTTGAATATGTTATGACATTTTCTCCAAAGACATTCTGTTATTAATAATAATCTTTTGACTTGTTATCGAACAAGTACAATAAGCGCATTTTTTTAAATTTACAAGCTCTTTGAAAATTAAAAAAAAGGATGAGTGGCTTAATTTTTATCTCTATAACATGCCTTCATGTATAACAGTTGAGAAAGCAAGCAAGAAAAGCGTATAAAAAAGCACAAAAGCGCAACACTCCAAGCAGGAAATCGATTTAACTTATTACAAGAGCTTCAACGGCTGTACAAAAAGAAAATAAGACAACGGCAGAGAGAATCCCGGAGAAACTTTTGTGACCAAAATGAGTCCACAACCATAGCCACAAGGATGAGAAAGGTTCTCTCCAAAGACCTAACAATACAGACTTGAATAATGAAAAAAGAGGGTGGCAGTTATATTGACAACCTCGTGGAGTCAATGAATTAACTCTTAAAAACCCATTTTCCTGACTTCAAAAACGTAGAGGACAAGAATAAGGATCAGCATGAGATTCAAAAGAAGATTGGAGCATAGCCTCCATTATAATAACAGGGCTCAAGATAACCTGGACCCTTTTAAGTCTCCAGGAATGAGTTGGGTTTACCCAGCCCTACTTATATAAGGACTCGAACCTATTCCTCAGCACCTGGTAGGCATATATTGTGCCGAACAGAATGTGGAACTAAAAATACCCCTGAAGAAACACTCTACAATCATACAGGCGAATGATTGTTAGTTCCCAAAAGTAACTGAACTGGGGATAGCAGATCCCCACGAGTACTAATTTCTAGTTGTACAGCAAAAGTTTTGCAACAAACGCAGATATTACACTTTTAGTTTTGATTAAATTTAATGTGTTACCTTGTAGTATTGTTAAATCTGGCAAATAAATCAGTACTCTCTTCTGTGCGCCATGGGGAGGCCGCAAAACTACTCTGGTTCTACAGGAGTGGCATTTGAACCTCTTTTTACGAGTTCATCTGCCACTTCGTTGCCTTTAATATTCCCGTGCAACGGGACTCACATGAGGGTCAACGAGTTGTTCTCGCCAGTTGCGAGAGGGTTCTTCGATATCCCCAGACAGTGAGCCGTGACTATAAGCTCGAACGGCCTTCAATGTGGCTTGGCTGTCTGAGCAGATGTATATATGTGCGCCATTTCTGGTGCACATATCAATTCCGCTTGAAAATCGAGGGTGTCGTACCCAGAGCCATGAAGATCCTGTGGTTTTGGTTAGGGCCATAAATGCCTATTCCAGTACCTCTTTTATTCTTGGCATCATCCGTATACCAGGCTGGTATTCCTCGACCAAACTCCTTGAATCTCATGAAAGCCGTTTTGGAGTCCTCAATCGACACCTTAAACACTGTCACTGTAATTCGAATTCGAGCTTCCTGGACATGATGTCCGTCGGTTTGGACAGGAGGACCGATTCGATATGCTGCAGTATTTCTAAGTGTCCTGTCCAGTCCCCCGACAGCGGTTTCTGCCTCTGGTGTAGTCGGAGGACCGCCACAAGTCTTTTATTTTGTACCACTTGAGGCCTACTCAGCTTCTTTTGCGTGTCTAGTTTTTGGGTCTTTGATCACCACACAAGAGCAGCATAGGTGACATAGTCACACTTCTTCCTGTATGACCTACATTCATATTATTGCATTCTGAACAACGGATCTCATACATACCAGAATTTTAAAGAGGATCTTTTGCATTGAATAGCATATTTGATAATTTTCCAGGTGGTTTAAACGCTACTTGATGATTCTGTTTTCGAAATATATTAGCTATCTGTCCTCTGCTTTCACCTTACTTCTCCTGCAATAGAGAATTCAATATGGCTTCCTCCAACTCTTCCACTGATCCTACTTTCTCCCACTTAACCTCCTTTAGTGTTTCTTGCATCCCCCACAATGCTTTTTACCCGCTCTCCATCCTCTCCTCTTCCTGTTCTTTTCCCTCCTCTCTCATTCTCGCATTCCTCACTTCTACCTTCAGTGGCCAATGGTTTGAGCCCCTTCACCGCCATATAATCACCTATCCTCCTTTCGGCCCTACGTACGTTATTCTCCCATTCCAATCTCCCTCCGCACATCCACTTAGTAACTCCCATCCCTCTTCCATCTCCCACTCTTGCATCCTTCTAATATCTTCTTTCACATAGTTATTCTGAGACTTCCTCTTCATCACTTCCCCCTCTTCGTTATCCCTTCCCTAATTCTCCTAATATTCGTCCTCCACCACACACTTTCTTCCTTCGCCCGTCTTCTTTTCTATCTTTTCTCTTATCTCCCTCTCTTTCACATACACCACTCCCACAGTAATCCATTGCCTTCTTAGGTGTATCTGTAGTCAATCAGGTTCAAAATTTCTTGGTGCCCGAAACTTTGTTCTGTACCATGCCAGTTCAGTCTCAAAGCACTCAATAGACCTTCTTTTCTGATTTGTTCGTGTAGGGGAAGTAGACCTAGTAAAGCTTCCATTGCTACAAAGTGGGTAGTAAGTATAGCACCCGTGATTCCAAGACAGACCATTCTCTGAAGGATTTCAAAGTTCTTTTGTGCCGTTGCTTGTCTAGTCTTGACTCACCATACTAGTGAGCCATATGTAATAATGTACAGCCATTTTGTTGCTTTCTCTAGATGCACGTTCCAATTAAGTTTCCATCTAGTGTTAAACCTGGATATTTACCCTGATCGGACAGGATAATTTCTTGTCCTTTTACTTCGAAAGCTTTGATATTCAGCTACCTACGATGAGTGAAAGGTATCACCACAATTTTACATTGAAGTCATTCAGGCACCATTTTACTATGATATTGCGGGCATCTTAGGCTAGGGACGTTTTGATGTCATATTTACCCCTTTTGGCAATTGCTATATCGTCAGCATAACCTTGTATACAATAACCCTTATCGAACAAGGTCGTCAGGAGGTCAACCACGATCTTATTGTAGATATATGTTGATAGCCTCTATTTCTATGGTTTTAAAAGTTGTGTTGTCAAACGCACCTTCAATATCTAATACAATCAGTGCACCCGCCGTCTATATTTTTCTCCACGATTCTTAGGAGAAGTTAGGTAACTTAATAAACAAAAAATATGATCAAACCACAAGGGTTTTAATATATCCGAGAATACCTAATTTATTCATTCCACTCACATACTTTGGAAAAACTAACGAACAGATTGCTAATATTTTTCGAAAACAGAATCATCAAGTAACGTTTAAACCACTAGGAAAATTATTAAACATGCTATTTAAAGCAAAAGATCCATCCTCTTAAAAAATCTGGTGTGTATGAGATCCGTTGTTCATAATGCAATACTGTGTATGTGTAGGTCAAACAGGGCGAAGTATATCAACTCGTTTTTCCGAACATTATCGTGCATTTCGTCTTAATCAAGACTATATCTCTTGTCATTGATAGAAACACCAATTTCCGGATATAAATAATCTAAAAATCTTGCATAACTACAAGGACGCTAAGCTTATTCTCCTGGAGTCATTGGAAATCTTCAACAGAGCCGTAATCTGTCAGTAAATATTCTTAATGAGCAGAACAAGCTAATATTTTCGCCACTTTCTAATCTGTCCTCCCGAGATAATCTGCAAACAACTAGTGGCATGTATATTCCCTTACCCCAAAATAGTTAGTATAAAATTTAATCAATCTGTAATTTACTTAACAATGACGTTAAAACGTCGAAACTCGAGTCGTGCTGTTGTTTAGATTTATATAATTGTGCCTACACTTTATATAATATTTTTACAATAATTATCTGTGGTTAAAACATAGTGAATTTTTCAATACAGTGTAAGTATGGATTACCATATTAGTAGTTCCATTTATTTCTTCCGCCATATCGTAAGATGTTAGATTTAAATTTGTTGTCCTTGTACAAGGACTCTGCATACATCTTGTAAAGATAAAATATCTTCCTTAGCCCGAATGGAGCTTCAAGATAACACTGAAACCACATATTAAAACTAGCTTGTTTGGTTAATAGGAATATTTTTTCACATAGATATTTATAAAAAAGGATTTTTATAATGCTCTATCGATTTTACTACCACAAATACTCCATTAATTACCATTCAGTAATTACGCTCTGGTTTTGACAAGTTTTTACTAATATATCTGAATACCTTCTCTTGTTTATTTTGGATTTATGAGAGACAACTCAATATTACTTGCATTGGTATCCAACACGAATTATATTAATAACGGGTAACTTGAAACTGATGCGGCTGTTAGTTCATTCTGCTCCAAACATGCCTTCTTCCATTGCAACCTACCATTTAAAATAGGTACAAAACCAATGTTGATATAAATTGAAACAACAAATATCTTGCATATTGACTGCAACCCCTAGGTACTTCACCTCCTTATTGAAAAATTGATATTCCTTTAGACTGATTATAACTCCGGAATATCTTTTTTAAGATCTTCATGTAGTCCTTGAAAGTTTTTACTGTCACGATTATTTCGTCGAGTTACTCAATACTGGTTTTCTAAATAGGACCTTTTAATATTAAAAGAGTTTATATTTTGGAATAAAGAACAATAAAAAAATAAACATCGTACATGGGTATATTGTTTTAAGAATATTCTCCATAAAGATCAATACACTTTTGTATGCGCTTGAGTCAATTATCAAAGCACTTTTTTCACTCTGATTGAGGTAAATCCAAAACATGCATTTCACACGATTCTTCAGGAGTCAAAAAACGTTGACATCGTAATTTACTTTTGATTTGTGGGAATTAAAAAGAATTCATTAGGTACCAGTTAATGACTGAAAGGTGAAATACTAATAAATTGTCAGTTCTAAAAAAGTTTTTTGTTTGTCCTGGTCGAAAATGATCATAGCATAGCCATCCGACATTGCACTAATGATGCAGCTTCCATATATACAGATTTTCACACAAAAAAAAACAGATGACCATTTCTTTCTGTGCACTGTACACTTGTTGTTGAATTTTGCTCATCTTGAAAGACCTATACCCATACAGTCGATTGCTGTATACGGGCTCTTACGCGTATATCTATGATTCATTACCTCTTATACCGGGTGGTGTGTCGAAAAACGCACCATAGATAGATATTATATGGGTGGCATCAGCTCCCGTTGCACCGCGACCTTTTCAGATCTATTGTGGATCCCTATTTATCTCGGATGACCAGCTCTAGCTTTGCCTCTTTGATTATTCCTATTAGCTCTGCCGGAGGGGCTTGGGTATAGGTCTCCGCGCTTGGGTTTGTAGTGCCCAGCTTTTGATATCTAATCCTTGCTAGGCGCAGTGGCATAGGATGTCAAACGAGTCTTCTTCTTCCTCTAAGCAGAATCTGCATGGTGTTTCCTCCACCAGGCCTATTTTACTCATATGTTTGTTGAGCTTGCAGTGTCCTGTCATCAGACTTACTATTGTTTTAACCATTTTTCTGTCTTGGTTCAGAAGTTTGGTCGTGAATTTTGGCGATTGTTTCTTAAGGAACTGTTTCGCCTGACTCTGTTCTGGTGAGTTCGTTCACCAGGTTTGTGCCTGTGTCTCGGCCCATTTTTGTATGGATCGTTTGACGTTTGGCGGTTTTGGAGATTCCGCAGGAGGGTTCCGGGCCAATTACTGCTTTTGACGAGCCTTGTTTGGCCAATTCGTCTGCTTTGTCATTCCTCGGATGTCATTCGTGTCCTGGAACCCATGTGATTGTTACTTTTTTGTGACTGCCAAGTTCATTAAGAGCACATAAACAGTCCCATACTAGCTTCGACCTTTTTTGGATTGTGTGGAGCTTAGTGCTCTTAGTAACGCCTGGCTGTCGGATAATATAGCAATTGACCTACTTTTGGTGTCTTGTCTTGCTATTTCTCTTGTGAAGTGGTGAAGAGCTATCGCCTCTGCTTGGTGAGACTGACAGAAATCTTTGTCTCGGATTTTGTACCGTACATACCTGTTCCCACCCCTTTGTCGGTCTTTGAGCCGTCCTTGAACCAATTTGATTCTGCTTTGGTGGGTTGGTCGTCGGTCCAGTTTTCACTTTGCGGGATTAGTACCTTGTATTTCGCACCATAAGAAATTTAATGTATTTTAATAAATATGCAATTATTTTCTCCCCTGGTCATTTTAGCACTATTCATAATACATCACAATTATTTTAAAGCGAGATATTTAAAATTATAATTTCGGCCTATTTATTTATAATTTAAAATGGATAGCCATGGAATGTTAAATGGTATCACAGAGTCAAACTAGGAGAAATTTAATAATATAAATAAAATAATTAACACAAAACTTATTTAATTACCTTTAAATTAAAACAATATTAAGAAAAATTATAATAAATGTTCAAATCTCCATTCACCACCTGGCAATAATCTAGCCGATAATAAAATTTACATTCATTGACATTCCATGGCTACGCATTTTAAATTTAAAAAATAGGCCGAAATTATAATTTTAAATATCTCGCTTTAAAATAAGTACAATTATGTATAGGTGATTTAATATCTACAAAATTTCTCTCTTGTGTTTTTTGCTAAAATGACCTGGGCAAAAAATAATGCATTTATAAAAATACATTGAGTTTCCTATATGCGTTTGTCGTCGCACCACGCGGTATACACTCGATTTTATATGAAATTCACCACCCAGAAAGAATAATACGATTGATGCGAAACTTGATGAAAATAATTGTTTATTCGTTGGTACACGATGATTACACTATCAAAAGAAACAAAATCTTTAATTTAAATAAATAATAATATTCGAACAGCAGAGCAAGAATTTACCCTTCTAGGCATACTTTCAAAGCAACTTCTAACTGAAGTCTCATATCATCAAGTTATCAGGAGGTCTTGGCATGTTGCAAATTCTTTTACCCATTAAGTCCCAATCATTCTCGATGGGGTTTAAGTCGAGAGACCTTGCTGACCAAGGCAGCATTTGTAAATCCCCTTCTTCCGCTTGTAATGTTTGCCGTGTGGGGCCATTAGATAGCGTCTGCATAAATGGCACAAGACGGGATCCAAGAGATTATCAATGAATCGGCGAACGTTTCACCCTTTGCACTCGTAATTATTCTTTAGACAGTTAGCAAATAACTAATTGTTTTTCATGTTCGATCAAGATGATTTTTTTAATTGAAATGTGTTTAAATTTAACTAGATGGTTCATCCTTAAATGAGAAATAAAATAAAAATATAACCCCTGAAAACACCCCTAGGCCTAGGATGGGATGTGGTCACATAATATTTTATTTTTTAATGTGTCAAAATAATTTATTGAAACTACTAAGAATTCTTTACTATAGTACACTAAACCACATTAAAAATCTAGGGATCATATTTATATAAACAATATTTAGGGGCGGAACGTAATACTGGCACCTCCACCATAGCAAATCAATGCTCTGAACAGATTAGTTTTGGTTACATCATCACAGGTTGGCCAAAGAATATCTGTTTTCTATAACTAGTAAGAAGTAAGTAACTAATAAAACTAACTAAAATTTCCTCCACGTACTTTTATGTTTATTAGCTGAGTACCCGAAACATCCTAACAACTAACTGCAGTGACGACCCCTTTATCTTTCTAGGCCAATAATAGTAAGTTTTCCGATCTGCAGGCAAATGTATTATCCTTGGAAAACTGCGGTCTTTTTATAGAGTTGGGTACAAATTTCAGACTAATTTGGATAGTTCCGGTTAAGTACACGTTTATTTTCACATATTTTCATTCAAGTGGTAGGCTTGTATAATACCTGTCAGTAAATATATGGTATCCTTTACTGCCAGGATTGTCTTTCAGTAAATTTTGGCACAAATGCAGTACAACTCGTGAACTTAAAGGAAGGTCAGGACTTACTAAATTTTCTGATATCAAGCTTTCGTATTAAGGCAAAATGGAATATAAAAAAAAAACCTTTATTGGCATATCATAATCCATTAAACAAAACATCTTTCTTACAAGCTATTTACAAATCTACAATGGAATATATATGTATCGAGTATAAGCATCTGCCAACACATATATCCCGATTCCACACTTTGTTAGTTTATTTGGGTTATAAGTCAAAAAACTTATTCTGTCTTTGAATCCAACTACAGACTCGTCCACCGAAATTTCCCTTCACGGAACCAAATGTTCCTTGAACTTTTTCTACAAAATATTTAAATAATGACCTTTTGCATCCGACTCCACAAACTTTGGATCTGTCTCATGTAAATAAAGCATCCATAAGATTTGTATAAATCAGTCCCTTCTAAATATGCCACTAAAGAAATTTTGGCATTGAAGTTTTGGGAACAATATTCCTGAAAATGGCTAACCGTTATTGTATCCATATTTAGAATAACTCCTAAAAAGGCCTCAAATTCTGCCACTGTAAGATCCATCGCATTGATAAGGTTTTTTGTTTAATTTTATTGCGAGCAAAATTATTCGTCGATTCTACAATTTTTCTATCAATTCATCCGCAAAAAATGTTCAAAAAAGTCATTGGGTTTTGTACAGTTGACAGGGAGCCAGTGGATCTCTAACTCAGCCCGAAAGAAGAGGTCAAATATTTCAGCATTCTTCTAGATAACAAACTGAACTGGAATTCCCATCAGACGGAGAGATCCAAGAAAGTATGCATAACACTCTGGCAATGCAAACGAGCTATGGGGAAAACATGGGAACGATCGGACGGCCATCGTGCGGCATATGCATCAATAATATGGTGGCCAAGAACGACTATGAAAACAGCCGCAAGACTTCTAGATCACTTCTAATGCACCGCTTTCCTGAGCGCAACAGGAGCAATGAGAACAACATCAAATGCGGCTATGGAAGCCCTGCTGCAGCTGCCATTCTTTTTTTTTAATTGAGGGACGTGATTGGCCGCGCACGACCAAAAGTGGCCCCTCTGAATTCCGAAGGCACCAGCGGAACCGTTACATTTCATCGCCTGGTGCCCTCCTGCCATTTTATTATAAATAAATTATACATACATACATTACATAATTACATACAGTACATACAGATAACATTAACATTAACATATAAACCTCCTCCATTATCCGTCGGTCACCAGCATGGTCGCAAATTCCGCCAAAGCAGCTTTCTTCGCCTCCAGATTTGACGGCTGTCTCCGCCGCTTCCCCGACCAGGGCATATCTCAGCATGGCCTCTTCGAGCGTGGACGGACTCAACTCAGATCCCACGGCACACTCCAGTGCATAGCGCTGATCGATCCACCTTTGACATATGAAGAAAGTATGCCGTGCATCGTCCTGGGTTCCCGGGCACCATACGCAATCGCCGTCATCTATCTTCCCAACCCTATTAAGATACTCCTGGAAGCAACCGTGTCCCGTCAGGAGCTGAGAGAGGTGAAAGCTAAGCTAACCATGTTTCCTGCTCAGCCATGCATCCAGGCGGGGAATAAGGCTTCTTGTCCATGATCCGTTTGGGCTCCTGGTCCACCTCGCCTGCCACCTCTCCATAAGTCGGTCACGCGCCTCCTTCCTCGCCACCCCCTTAGGGACCCCTGCCCGCACGGCTACGTGGATCTCCTGTCTGGCCAATATATCCAGGTCAGGTGGAGGCGATGATGCCAGAACTTCAGCTGCGTCAGTAGAAGTCGCCACCCGTATTGCGCTAGGGCAGAGCGCCCTCCGTAGACGGTGCCGATTTCTCTGCGCGCCGGCGCATGCTGCCCATGCTGGGGAGGCATACAGGAGCTTCGCCCTCGCCACTCCCGCGAGGAGCCGCCTCTTCCCTTCTAATGGACCGCCTACATTGGCCAAGAGCTTGGTAATGGCCCTTGTAGCTTGCGCCGCTCCTTGAGATGCTTCAGGCACATGAGAGCTGCCGAGTAGGTTAGCCTCAATACGGAACCCCAGGTACTTCAGTGAGTGGCATACCTCCACTTCGTGCCCCTCGATCCTCACATCTTTCCGACCAGCACCTTGATAGCCAGACTGCTGCCGTTTTCTGGGCTGCCACCTCCAGTCCCACGGAGTTTATCCTCCCAATTATGCTTGTGGCTTCCTTGGCCAGAGCCGCTACCTTCTGGATATCCCTGGCCCTTACCAACACCATGATGTCGTCCACAAAGCCTACTATGTCAACTCCTTGTGGTAGTGGCAAGGCCAGGACTCCGTCGTACATCGAGTTCCAAAGGGTGGGCCCAAGCACGGAGCCCTGGGGAACACCGGTCTTGACCGCCCACCTCTCCATCGTTCAGCCCTCGCTGGTGAAGAGGACCTCACGGTCAGCCAAGAAGTCGGCCAACATCGCCATTAGGTGCTGCGGGACGTCTCTGGAGCGTCGAGAGTCGATGAACGCCTGCCAAGGAATCGAATTGAATTCGTTCCTGACATCAATTGCGATCGCCAGGCAGTGCCTTCTCATCCTCCATGTTCCCTCGTTGGCCTCGTCTGCCAGCCGGCGCACCTTTAGGAGAGCATCAGTAGTCGAGCGGCCCCTGCGGAACCCGTACTGATTCGAGGAGAAACCCCCGTTCGAACAGCTCCAGCTCGTCCAAGCTCGGTCTACAGCTCCAGCTCGTCCAAGCAAGCAGAAGGCCCTCTTGGAAAATTGTGGGGCTCACCTTTGGGGAACAATGTCTCCAGGACTATGCGCATGCCTCCTGGCACAATATGGCAGGGTTAGGACGGAGTTGGCCCATCCTTTTAGCCACAACCTGGTAGGGCAGACCCCACGGATCGTCCTCCTCCAGTAGGCGTTTTCACGACGCAGCTTTGCTTGCTCGGATGGCATTTTTAAAGGAAACCTGAGCGTCCTTCGCCGCATATTCAAGGGCTTCCAGGCCGACGCACCCAGAACGCCTACATCATAAAAGGTCCCTCCTATTGCTGGCATGCTTGGACATATATATGAGCGAATTGGCAGCAGCGGCTGTTATAAGGCTACGAGTAACAAAAAGATGGCTTGTAAGCAACGGAGGAGGTGAATACCACAAAATCTTAGAGCCAGATACTGTTGTATGCAACTGTCCAGAAAAAACCTACGAAAACTTGTAGGGCTGCAGAGGGTGCGAAGAGGAAACCGCCAAGCATGTGCTTCTGGACTGCCCGGTCCTATCCAACTTATGTGAATCCACAATGGGAAAGGGATGTCTACAGTCATTAAACATTCTAAGAGCAAATGTGGACTCAAATGGGAGGACTTTCAAAGGGCCCACTGAGGCCTACGTGCTGTGGAACTCTCTGCCCTCCCATCGTACAAATCTAGATCCAGAGTTGTCAGGAATCTGTGGTCCTTCAGCTTCATCACCAGAAGTAAAATATATCCTGTGCGCAACATTATCCTGCGTTGTAACATTCACCTATGGCCCAGAATTCCATTCTCTTGCATCGTAAATTGCGTCGTCATCGCTGCTTCTACTGGGCAAAGATAATGCCCGATTTCTTTTGGTAACTATATTGTCACTACCACTAGTACCGTTTTCTGCAGCTTCTACGCTGCAGCATTCGATACTACTTTCATTGCACTCTAATTCTCGATCATAATAGTACATATGAAATTCGTCGTCACTGTTATCAAATTAATTTTCAAAGTTGCCTAATAAATGTCGCTTAGGCATTGCGAACAAAAAAAATATAAAGTAATTGTACTATATAACTATAACACAACTGTCTCGGGCGGTGTTCGTTATGACACTAAACTAAATGTGTACACCCAAAAGTGAACGTCTATAAATATTTGAAAAAGTGAATATAAAGAAACATATCTGGATGATCAATAACGCATTCATTTTATTGAATTTATTTATTTTATATAATAATATTTTGCTTATATATACACGTTGTCCCCTGAAATTTTGAATATGGGTAATGTAATGTGTGTATAGTATCTCGATTATTATTATTGGTTGCTATGGTTCTTGCTGCAATATGCATGTTAATTTGACTTACATAGTTTCAAAATGTTAACAGGAATTTTATGATCATCTGGGATATTGTTTGGCTCAATAAAGAGATGTTTTCGAACATTGAATAAGATGAAAATTGTAGTTATTTGTTATACGTTACGTCAGATTGTGTAAATATGTTTCATTTTAATTCCCTATTTTATTACAAATTAGAAATTACTGATTATTTCCCGTTGGTCAGTCCATTAAAATACGTCACGAGCGTGGTAACTAAGTAACAAGTAACGAATTTAAATGCCCGTATTCAAATTTTCAGGTGTATACACGTTTTCTCATTCTTTTATATCTTTAAAAATATCACTTTTAGGTATAGGGTATGCTTAATATTTTTTGTACGAAATTAGATGCAGAATAATATAAAATTTAAAAAAATATATGATTCCATTTAAAAAACAAGAGTTACGACAATTTGAAATTTTAGAAAATGGCGTGTCTGATACAAAGGCAGGGTTCCTCAAAAGTAAAAATGTTTAACACTGATACCTAAACAGTACTTATGGCCAACCATAGGAAAAAGAAAAATTCTTAAATTTTAAATAGAACATCAGAATAATTTTTTTTGTGAACCTTCGCTTTTTACATTTTTTTGTGAAAAACGTCAATAACTCGGAAATGCCATATCGAAATTAAAAACTAAAAAAAGGTTCAAGTTATAAAATATTATCCAAATTAGAAAATTAAAGAATATACAGGGTGTTCCATTTAAAAAAATGTTTGCTTTTGTTATACCGCAAAATTGGGACACCCTGTATATTTGAAAATAATTTTACGGCATAGAGATTTTTAAATCAATAAATTTTTATACGAAACATTTTTTTCTATCTCATACGAGAAAGGCGCTAGGAAAGCCTGACGCACTGTTGCAGGACCCTGTATATATAATAAACGATTATTTTCACATCAATCGTATTATTCTTTCTGGGTGGTGCATTTCATATGAAAGTGAGTGTATATAATCGGTAAAACCTTATTTTTGGTATTAGGGTAAATACACCATTATTTTTGTTCTTCTCAATTATTTGTTTTATTGTGAATATGTGTATTCCTCGTCCTTTCCTAAATCCATATTAGGGTTTTTCTAGTTGTTCTTCGGTGATCACTTTTAGTTTCTTTTATAGTATCCTTTCCTATACTTTTGGTACCACACTTATCAAAGTAATTCCTCTGTAGTTTTTTTTTTTTTTTTTATCCTCACGAGGTGGTGTCGCTTAGCGTCCCTGCACTGCGGTCTCCGTGGTCATTTTGTGCGCCTCTGGCTGTTTTACTCCTTCTTCTTGTTTGTATGCTTCGCAAGTGCACAGTAGGTGTTCGGGAGTTTCCTCTTCTTCCAGACACCCACGGCATAGGGGGCTTTTCTCAATGCCCATCCTATGTTTGTGCTTGTTCAGGTCACAGTGTCCAGTGACTAGTCCTGTGATTTTTCTTAGTTTCAGTCTGCTCAGTCTAGACAGCTTCAACATGCTGTCAGGTACCGGACCATCTAGGAAGAGTCTTGTATGCCTCATTCCATTTTGGTTTTGCCATGCCTTTTTGTGCTCCTCTGCTAACTTGCGTCGGATTATTTCCTTTCCGGTTCCATGGGGTATACCGAAAGCGGGTTCAGGTCCTATGCATTCACCTGTTGCTCCTTGTTTAGCCAGCAAGTCGGCCCCCAAGTGTCCAATAATTTTTTGGCCTTGGGTACCCATACTAGCTGTGTTTCTCTTGTTGTCGCCAGTGCGTCCAGTCTGTTTATGCAAGTCATGACCAGCCTGGACTGCACTATCGGTGAGGCTAGCGCTTTTATGGCTGCCTGGCTATCTGTCATAATGGTAATTGGTCCTTTTTTAAGTCCCGATTCCATTAAGTGATGAGCACACCAGTCAATGGCGGCTATTTCGGCCTGGAAGATAGAGGCATGCTTCCCCAGAGCAATCGCGAATTGTTTGCTCCGGTTGCAGCCTCCATAGATACCAGCCCCGGTTCCTTTAGTATTTTTGGCCCCGTCTGTGTACCAGATGGTTCCTTTACTCGTTCCCGGGTATGTTCCATTTGTCCATTCACTCCGCTGTGGTATGATCGTTTTGAATCTGCGGGATGGGTGTACGATTTTGGTGAAATCGGACCTCATTGTTAGTGTCTCTTCTTCTTGTAGTACTTTAAATGTTGCCGGTCTTGAAGGCCCCATATTTAAAGTATGTCCATTTATGTGCATCCTATAGGCTGCCTGTCTAGCTTCCATCATTACAAATAAATGTAGTGGTGGTAGCGATAATATGTGTTCCATGGCTGCCGTGGGCGTTGTCCTCATTGCCCCAGTGATTAGCAGACACGCCTGTCTTTGCACTCTTTCGAGTTTTACTGCTGCACTTTTGGTTTGGGTCTTTTCTCCCCAAACGAGCGCCGCGTATGTCACTATAGGTCTTATGACCACAGTGTATAGCCATTTGGTCATACTGGGTCTCAGTCCCCATGTGCGTCCTACCATTTTTCGGGTCGCAAAAAGTCCTCTCATGGCCTTTTTGCTGATGCTCTCTAGGTGGAAGTTGAAGTTCAATCTGGTATCAAGTATGACCCCTAAATATTTTACTTCATTTTTGATTGGAACTTCCATTTCATACATACGTAGTGATTTTATGTCATTGGTTTTTCGTCGCCTAGTAAAAGGGACGATCGCCGTTTTGACCGGGTTTACAGTTAACCCTTCATTCCTGCACCATCTTTCTACGGTATTTAGTGCCTTCCTCTGTAGTTTCTACACTCTCTACTGTTTCCTTTCTAATGTAATGGCAGTATTATACCTAGCTCCCAATCTTTCGGTATCCGTTTTTCTTTCCATACTTTGTTGTCTAATATTGTAAGTACTTCTATTTCATTTATTCCTAAGTTTTTCAACACATCTGATGTTACTTCATCATTACCTGCTGCTTAACCTACTTTTAAGATTTTAGCAGCTTCGATTACTTCTGCCTTTATATCGTTTTGATCTCCACATTCATCTTCCTCTTGTGTATTGCCCTCTTCATTATCTTCTGTTTCTTGCTCATTATGCAGTTGTTCAATATTTAATCTGTCTTCAAAGTACTCTTTTCATCGTGACATTATATCTTGTTCTTCTTCTAGTATCTTTCTCTTCTTATCTTTTATGTATCCATTATTGTATTGCTTCTTTCTCATAACTGTTTTCAGTCTCTTGTAAAATAATTTTTGATTTCCGTGTCTATCCTATTCCATTTTGTTTCCAAACTCTTCCCAGTTTTTTAAGTTTTATTCTTTGCCCATAGTTTTCTTTTTTTCTATTTCCCACGTATATTCTCCATTTCTTCTTTTTCAATTTTACTTCTGCTTTTATTTCTTTACTCCATCATCTTGTTTGTTTCCTTTATCTGTTTATTCTAATTGTTCCACAAACTTTCTATGCTACTTTAATGATTATTTCCATTATGCTATCCCACAGGTTTTCCATTGATACATTATTTATAGTTTCCTTAAGTTTGGACATTTCGAACTCAGTTTTTTCATTGTATATCTTAGCATTACGTTTTTCATTTAGTTTATACGTTTTTACTTTTTCTTTTACTTTATTGATTTTTCTTTCTACTCCTTTTTTGTTGTTCTCGTATTTTTCTTCTTTGATTTCTACATCTGACACTCTTGTGTCTTTTACTTCATTTCTATTTATAATTATACAGGGTGAGTTTTTTTCGATGTTCTCTATGGGGATCTCGGAAACTATAAGAGATAGAGAAACGGTTAAATGGGAAAAGAAGTGTAGATTTACGAGACGAATAAAATTCCACTTTCAAAGTTTTCAAAAAAGTCAAGGGTAACCAGATATTTTGAAAAAAGTAGAAAGTGTCAATTTTTTCAAATCAATATATCTCGGTTATTATAACAGATAGAAAAAAACTGTAAAGGACAAAGTTTTTGATAATTTAATTAATAAAAAATAATCAGAAAATTTTGATCGCCATTATTTTCCGAGATATGACGCAAACTTACATTTTTTTAATGGAAACCATAGTTGGCTGTGACCTCATTCAAAAGGTAATTTTTTTCTCTTTAATCCAATATGGCATACGACATAGTTATTTCTAAAAATGAGTGAGTTATAGTCATTTTAAATTTTATTATAAATAAAAAATGGGTAGCCATGAAAACGGTGAAAGTAAAACAATATTAGCAATATTGTAAATATTAGTTTTAGAGACATAAACCAAAATAAAACAAGTGCATAAAGTAATTCTGTAATTATCAATATATCAATGGGAGAGAAATTTTAATATTAAAAAATATAGTCAGAGTCCACATAATTTATGTCATAATAGTATTAATTATTATGACATAAATTATATCTTTTTAAAATTGAATTTATGGCTTTTTGACTATTCTCATGTAAATTGAATTAAATGTTTCAATAACAACTAGTTTATGATCCTCCACAGATTGATATGATTTTTCATATACTTTGTTTTTTACATAACCCCACAGAAAAAAATCTAAAACGCGCTGATCGGGAGATCTAGGTGGCCCTGGGATTGGTTTATTTCTTCCCACTTATGAGTTAGGAAAAGCATCATTTAAATAATTTGTAAATCAGGTTTAGCACCGTCATATTGAAACCATTTTAATCTTGCTTGTAATGATAAATTTAAACAATCGAGCGTATCTTCAAATGTTTTCTGAAGAAAATGAAAGTAATCAGTTTTACTTAGTGAGCTTTCAAAAATATATGGACCGAGAATTATTAATCCAAACACACCATGGATTAAACCCAAATTTAATTTGTAGTTTTCTCTGTGAAACTTCTCGTGGATTCTCTTAAGTTCATCTATGTTCATTGTGGCGATTAGAAATACCACAATTAGTGAATCACGATTCATCTGTTCATAATATTTTTCTAAGAAACGTATTATCCTCTTGACAAATGGGTTTATACCACATACAGAAGGCCATTTGATAATTACAAAATTATTATTCTTATGCTTGTTTTTCATTTTTATTTAACTTTGTAGAACTAATAATTACATTATTGCTATTATTATAAACAACTGCAATTGTTTTACTTTCATATTTTTCATGGCTACCCATTTTTTATTTATAATAAAATTTAAAATGACTATAACTCACTTATTTTTAGAAATAACTACGTCGTATGTCATATTGGATTAAAGAGAAAAAAATTACCTTTTGAATGAGGCCATAGCAAACTATGGTTTCCATTTAAAAAAATGTAAGTTTGCATCATATCTCGGAAAATAATGGTGATACAAATTTTCTGATTATTTTTTATTAATCTACATAAAATTATCTAAAACCTTGTCCTTTACAGATTTTGTCTATCTGTTATAATAACCGAGATATATTGATTTGAAAAAATTTACACTTTTTACTTTTTTCAAAATATCTAGTTACCCTTTACTTTTTTGAAAACTTTGAAAGTGGAATTTTATTCGTCTCGTAAATCTACACTTCTTTCCCCAGTAGTAGTAGTAGTAGTGTGAGGCTATCGACCACGTGGTCCTTCCGCCATGTGTCATTTGTGTATTTGTGAGTGTGTAAATGAGCTTGTTACTTTAAAGGATCGCCCCCGTCACTCTAAAGCACCATTAATTGTATCCCAATGGTGAATGGTACCGGTCACCCATCCGACTACTGACCCGAATCAACGTTGCTGCACGACAGTTCGGAGCCGTAACCGATGCGCCACCACCGGCGTGTTTCTTTCCCCATTTAACCGTTTCTCTATCTCTTATAGTTTATAGAGAACATAGAAAAAAACTCACCCTGTATAATCTATTACCGACTTCTCTCCTCTAGTTTGGACTTCTCTTGTATACTTGTGTATGTCTGTGAATGTAGAAGGTATTTGTTATTATTTGTTATTATCAAATTGTTTGTTATGCAGAAATCTATCAGCATCGTTCCATTGTTATTTCTAATACTTTGTCCTTGTTTTCCAATTGTTTCTCCTGATTCGCCGTCCTTTTTCCCTACCCGTCCGTTAATATCTCATAGGATTATCAATAGTACCTTGTATTCCTCTGTTGCCTCTGTTAATTGTACCCAGAAGGCGTCTTTTCTTTTAGCTGTTTTGTCTTCATTTATTCCGTATACAACTATAAACGTTATTTCTGTTTGCTCGTCGATTTGCATCTATATCTTTAGTATTCCTTCACAAATTCCAATCTAGTTTCGTACGTATTTCCAGTTTTGTTGGTTTATAATGTAGCCTACTCCTTCATTCCCTCTGTTTTGCTATTCTATCAGGACATATTTAGTACAATTTCTCATTTTCCCTTCTTCTTCGTTTCTGTTATACCTAGTACGATATCATAATCGCATTTTGAAGCACGTCAAATGTATTTCTTGAACCCCCGTTGTCGTTGAAATGAAAACTTCGATTTCACTTTCACTCTCGATTAAAAATCTTTCTGTAGTTGGGGTTATCCGGAACGTCGCCAATTTGCAATCTCAAAAAGCTACTTCGTTTTCCTCATAAAAATCAAAATACGTATAGTTTTCCCTTTGTGTTAAATATTAACATCGACTCAGTGCCAGATTTCATCGGAAAGTGAAGATGAGAGCACTCCACGACCTAATAGAGAAGGTATAAGCAGCTCAGATACTACAGGGGAAGGTAATGAAAAAGCGGAAAAGAACAGCGAAAGCAATAGAGTTAAACCATTCATACGGCGAGGTATGATGAACAATAGCCAGTAACCATTATTCTAATTAGTACAAATGTGGAAAAGCTTAGCGCTCTTAGCGCAATCGTAACTGATATGTTCCAGTAAGAAAAATAGAAACCACCTTCTAAACCCAGAGAAACCAAAAATGTTTACCGAATACAAGGTACAAGCTTTTACCGTTAGAGCGTTTGGAGTAAAACTATAAGGAGAGTGGCCAAGTATAAAATGAAACTGTGGGGAGATTGGTGATAGAGGTATGGAAGGGAAGTGTGGTCACATGAGTGGATAGATGGAGAGCGGAAAGGAGGATAATGTATAATAGGGTTGGTTTGTCAGAGGGGATCATGAAGGAGTGAATGGCTGGAGCAGAGGGATAATGTGGCGGGATAGGTGAATGAGAAGGCAAAGGCGGTGTAGAAGCAAGAAAAACAAGGATGTATGGGGAAGACTACATATAATGAGGGCTATAGTGAGTGGCAGGTACATGGGAGAAGGCCAAGGTTCCCTAAAGGAACTCTACGATGAATTAAATTCTCTAAACATTTTTATGATAATTAGAAGGTTAATTAAACAATTGGTTTGGTTTTTTGTCACTATTTTAAAAATAGTGAATCAAAACCATGTATTTAATTAACCTTCTTATTATCAATAACTCTGTTTCTTCTTCTTTTACTCCAGACAGAGAACTCCCCGAAGGCTCTCCTTTTTTCACCTCATATTATTTAACCCTTTAACGCAGGACTTTATTTATTTTTGCAAATATTTAAAAAACACACTGTTTCAGTACATATACAATATAAATAAAGGGATTAATTTTTAATGAAAAAACACTTTAGTTTTCAAAATATAATGCGTGATCATATGAACACGCTAGGCGCATAAGGGATCAATAATCACATTTTTCAAACTGGTGCATAATAGTGAAATATTAATAAACCTATATATTACTTAGTATGGAAACAATTTATACATAGTCCTACATCACATTTTTGACACATAGTACGAACTGTATTTGAACAATTCCCACACATCTACGTCTGTTACTTGATTCCACTAAATGCCCACTTCCATCCAATCGGACATCGTCAGATATTTTTGCCGCTATTGAGCTAAATTTAGATGTCGATGATCTATCAGCCGCAATTGGCATTTGTCTATAATTTTTAATTAACGATGGCTCGTCGAAATTCAAGTTGAGATATAGATTCCGCACTGTTTTTCTTTATCAGCCAACACCTGTTTATTGCTGCAACCATCATCCACTAAAATAAAGGCCAGTACAACTTTTTGCCACGAATGCCTATCCAATAATAAGATATATTTTCGTCCATACGATCTGTTCCACCGATAAATTTATTGTATTTCTTGATCATAGCTGGCTGTGAAACACTACTATTTCTTTTTTCCCTTCTGATAAATCTTTGCACTTGAGTCAGTGATGGTACCCCGTAGCAAGTTGAAGCAACGGCAACAACAGAGTTATCGACCCATTTGAAAATGCTGATACTTTTTTCCTCGCAAATCGCATTTTCGTATGATCCTCGGATTCGCTTTTTTATTGAAGCATGTGAGGGCAAAGGACAACTTTTAGATATACGATTTTCCCTAATAGTTCCCGTTGCACCATAGCCTCTCTCATGGAAATGGCTCAATAAATTCATACTCGTAAATAAATTATCGAAGTATAGTTTATACGGTAAGTGTTGTTTTTCTTGCGGAAAATTATCGAGCATTTGCGATAAGGGTGCAGCAGCACTTCCAAACGTTCTTATATATTCGTTTTGGGAATTCGAATTTTTTCCTTGATAGACTTCAAAGTCTACTAAATACCCAGAAGGAGTATTTATTAACCAGACTGTATAACCAAACCTAATTGGCTTGCCTCTTTTTGTGTTTGCATGAGTGCCTCTCAAAATACGGAACCATATATTCAGGGTCCAGGTGGTCTTCAGGTATAAACATGCCTAAAAATCACTGACGTAATAATTCCATAATGCGGAAGAGGTGCATTTTATCACATTGAACAAATTTTATACTGTCTGCAAAATGAATAAATTTAGATATTGCTAGGAAACGATCTCTTCACATTGCGTTCACAATCAACTCATTCCGAATGTCTTGAGAGGATTCACAATAAGAGCTCTTGCTCGGAACAGTGTTGTTCAATTACTTTTTCAAAAATTTGAACGGAAGCTCGGAATTCCACACAAAATGTTCCATCTTTTGCTTTTTTGATTTTGGCGGTTTATATTCTTCTTTACTTGAAATTGTTTTGAAATTGTTTCGACCCTATCTTTGTTGTTCAGAAGAATTTGAGCTCCACTTCGCAATTGTCGTCCACTAAGGTTGTCTACTAAACCTCCCTCATCTTCTTCAGCAGAATCCTCATCTGTGTTGACATTTATTTCCGGTGGTTCAATAAAAATTCCCTCAATCCCTTCTATATCATCGTTTTCTATCAAATCAATTGCATCTCGTAGAGCTAAATTGCTAAATAAGAGAAGAAAAATAAATACTATATACAAATTTCTCAATTATATGCAGTATAATATCAACAAAAAATGTAAAAATTGCAACAACTTTCCTAATATATTACATATTAGCATAACATAATTATTGTTCTTTCAGAAAATAAATATGATGATTTGTTTACATATTTTTAAATAAATAGTTATGTACTAACCTGAAATGTATATTTTGTCGTCAATAAATGAACTCGTACTTGCTTCCATGGCTCACATGTTTTATATGCAAAAAATATATCCACGTGCATTTGTAGGATGTTTTTAAACACAGCGAGAGATAAGAACCTTTTAACTCAAGTGTCGACAGACAAGGGGTCATTTAAATGTGACTATGTTGCTCGTGATCATATAAACACGCACGGCGTAAAAGGGTTAACATTTTTTTTTTAGTTAGTATATATAACTCCGATCCTTTTTTACTTTAATACTTTCAAATTTCTCCTGCAATCTGCTCTGAACATATCATCGTGTAGTTAAATTAACTATAATATTCTAATAACATCCATTTATATTTTTTCCAAAGTAGAGTCCTAATGCAGGTCCTATACTGCAATCTTTTGGATAAATTATATTTTCTACCACTATTAATAACAGCCGGGCCAAGTATACAACCATGAATACAGCCGGGTATTCCAGGTAATCTGTGACCATAGAAAATATAGTGGAATAGAAAGGTCACTGCAATTTATGGCTGGGTGACTGCTGTCAGCGCACATTTGAGACTTTCACCAACTAGAAACGATACCAGCGTACTCTCTGTAAATCGACTAATTTCAAATTTTTATTATTACTATATGTATTTAATAAAAGAATATTTATTTGTACCGTAATATTAGAGGAATACCGCATTACACACTGGAAAAACAACTAGTGTAATAATAATAATAATAATAATAATAATGATGAACTTACCTTAGCATTTATATCTTTTCAGAGAAAATAAGTGAAAATGATTAAGTATGTAAGGAAATGCAGCATTTTCGATAATTACAATAAATTTACAATATGTAATCTAAGAGGGTGTTTTTTATTATTTGTAGTTTATAAACGTAGATAGAACATGCATCAATACAAAAAATAAATAAAATAAAATATAATAGTATATTACATAACGAGATTTGTAAGTTATATATTACGTACGAGTGGAAAAAGTTGCGCACGAGCCGTTAGGCGAGTGCAGTAATTCCACGAGTACGCAAGTGACTTACAACTCGAGTTGTGTACTATACTTTTTCTACTCCCATTCATTATAATTTGGAATACTTTGCAATATTGAGGTTATGTTTCACTATTAAAACACTTCGCAGCATCGAATACATGGCCAAAGAGATGAAGGTTTGTACTTCTTACTTATTTCCCCAAAATAGGCTAATAACACATTTTCCGAAAAAGACTGAACACTATTCTTACGCCAATCCATGAATTTACCGTAAACCACTTCATAACGCTCTTTGGATTTTTCCGGGAGAAGATCCGCTGCGGTATGCTCTGCTATTTACCTAATTTCTGGTGGAGTTCCAACAATTTTTTCTGTGGAGTCACTTTCACTCATTTTAACAATGAATAATTAATAATAATTAAACCAAAATAACGTCAATGTAATATGTATTCAACAACGATAAATGTCAAATTCATTTGTCTAGGCTACTTGATTTGAGTTTCGTAATAATAATGGTTACGTAATATATTACGTGCTAGTTTTTTCTTCATTATGTGCATGTATCATAATGCCATGGTTACTAATCAACAAACGATTGCGTTATTGCCTACTTACTACAATGGGAGTAGAAAAACAAATTTAAATTTAAAAAATTATAATAATTTAAAATTGTAATTAAAGCCATTGCCATTAAGGTACCATCTATTGTCAAAGCATTGCACTAGATCCCTCTTTAGGTGAATAACCCCCGATAAATTATAGGGAACTGTGAAAAGCGACAATTATAACAATTATTAATTTTAATAAAATCCTATAATTACAACCTGTAGAAATATAACATAAGGCTAATTATAATAATTTATTTGTATATAAAACATAACCCCTATATGAAGTAAACCAACAAGTTTCACATAATAATAAAGATAAAATATAACGTATTACTTACCTTTACTTTCTTGTACGACAGCGGATGCTTTCATAAAATAGCAATTAGAACATCCAATCTGCGTTTAATAATATTTTTAAACCCAACAATCGAAATTGTAACCTGCTAAATTAAAACAATGAATTATGTGCGGGAAAACATGAGAAAACGACAAATTAGAAACCTGTATTGTGACTAGCGCCACCAGAGAGACTTTCCCAAATTAATCTGCGCCATAGTGATAATTATTATAGTCTGTGACTTGTCACTGATCCATAGAAAATAATCCTTAGAGGTTATGTTTACATAAACAAGTTCATACCTCTAGCTTGAATCATTTAGAAATTAGCAAACATAATTTAATATGGACAGTATAAGTCCACAAAGAAAAATTTTACAAGCAGCAGTCTCCAGCTTCCTTCTATCAAATGGAATTGACTCTGCAGAGCGGGATGTTTTGGAGACACTATCGGAGATGATGCAATGTTGTAAGTAAACGACTGCTTCATTTTTCAAGTATTCCTTTTAACTAAATGAATATCAGTTACAGTATTAGGTTATTTAATTTATTATGGTAATCCAATGTTTTTTTTTAAATAAAATCACTGTCAATTCAATAGGTTAATCGGTTTTTAAGATGCAAGTAATATTTCTATATAATTTATCAAAAACAAAATATGGAGTTTATTACCATAAATATAGCAGGAAATGCAAACTTTACAAGTATTTAATTGTATTTTTTTTACAAGGGTTGACTGACAAATATTTAGTAAATTTGAATATTATACCATAATAGTAACTAAAGCATTAAAATAATCATGATTATAATAAATATTTCATTTTTTTAAATCTACATATAATTAAAACTAATTATTTATAGCAATTTCAAAATTGACTCATTCAACTTTCTCTTGCTAAATTGTGGTTGATTAATTACTCACTTAATCAATGGTGAAATATTTTTGGCTTATCTGAATTTATTAAAACACTCAAATAATCTAAAATTCCAACCAAAGAATGCAAACTATAGTCACAAATACACTGGCAAAATAATATTATCGAGTTTAATTTCATTGAATCTATTATTCAGGTATATCAGATATGTTTTTAACAATTACAATAAAAGTGAGTGAACCATTTAAAATTTCATTATTTGTGACATCAAATAACGTATTTTAAAAGAAATAACTATTGAAAAACATGATTGTTGATATAGCATCATTCACCTAACTTATCCCTATAATTTGCGTAGTTTTAAAGTGAAAATTAAATAACACTATAATTATAATAGCAAACCAATTTTAGTTTTATCAGAAATTGGCAATGCCAGCAGAAATTATTGTGAACTATCTGGAAGAACTGAACCTATAATTGCTGACGTTATTTTAGGATTTGTTGAAATGGGTAAGTATAATATCTATTTCTTTTTTATTACCGTTTAATTTCTTTATACAATTTATTTCAGTATTATGATTCTCTTACTAAAGATATTTAGTATTTTTAGTTGAAATATTTTTTAAAATAAACATTTTGTCAAATAAATGTTTTATGTGAATTAAATCACTTTACATGTGACTACACATAGATATACACTATTTTTGTATACATACACATTCACTAAATACTAAATTCATTTGTAGTACTTTGTTTAATAACATTTCTTCCTCAGTCTTTATCTGATCATAAAAATCGTTATTATTATTAATAATTGTTAATTTTTATCTTGCTAATTCATTTATTTATATTTTATAGGTATCGATTTCAATAACTTGAGTGAATTTATTAAGAATGGAAAGCATACAGTATTACCCACACTTCAGCCACAGCAGCAACCCAAACAACTAAATATGCTGCAAGCAGGAACAAAGCATTCATTACCGAGTCACATACCAGTATATTTCCCACCATTTCCAGACCCTCATGCTTATATACGGACACCAGTAGGTGTATTCTAAAATTATTTATAGTAGTTAATTAAGTCATACATTATTTTAGACGCACAAGCAGCCAGTTATTGATTATGAAGCTATAAGAGAAAAATTTGCCATTCAGAAACGTGATGTTGAAAAAGCACTAACGAAATTTTTGGCAAAAACCAGCCAAACGCATAATCTGTTCGAAAATGATGAATTAATTTTTCCACGTAAGTAAACCACAATTATTTCACATATTTAATCATTGAATGATGAATTGTTTTAGTAATTGCGTGTAAACCAGCATTCCCTCCATACCTTAATGCATTATTACCACAGGATCAAATATTTGATCTCGAAGATTTAGAATACAAATCTGAAGAATTGAACACTCCACCTAGGAAACGTCTAAAGTCAGAAAACAAGGTGGAGACTAAACAGGAACCCGAAGAACATGAAGACGAAGCCGAAAAACATGTTGAGCCTAGTAAGGTTGAGGAAACTACATCGCAGAATTCTCAGTCAGATATTGATAATCCTTATCTGGCAGCAACAAAGCTGCCAAATAAGAAAATGGATTAAACAAATCACAATACTTCAATTTTTGTATTATAAAAAATACTTTTATATGAATTAGGAGAAAATTTATGATTTTCACTTATCCTAATGTAGATATATAAAATTAATTTAATCAAGGATTTATAATTTTATTTTAATATATTTAAATATGTTTATGATTTAGCTAGTTTAATATTTATTTTTTAACAATTTATAGAAATTTAGAGGTTAAAATTTTGTTTGAAGCATATTATTTTGTTTTTCCAAAATGTAAGTCTGTATTATGTTGCACTATTTTCTATAATCTACATTTTTTATAGGATGAAAATAAAACCTGTTTTATTCCATATATGTATTGTATAGTCTAACCTCCGAGAGCTGACTGTGACTCATGCGTTTTCGTACTAAGAACGTTATAGCCATTAATATTTATCTCGTGTATGACCCTAGGATGACCGGGACAGAATGAAATAAAGGTCTGATTCCTCTAATATAGAGCGATGAGTCACAGTCAGCCCTCAGCAGCCCGACTATATGTGGGTATATGCAGTGTAATTGATAATATGTGAATATAAACAATAAACACAAACAAGTTTAACCTTAGAGTATTGTGTATTATAAATTTCGTAATTATAATTCTTAAAGATAAATTGCTTGGAAATTTAAACGAAAAATAAAAAAAAGAAAGAGATATACATCACCATGCAACGAAAAATAAAGATTTGAATAAAATACAAGAAGTATTAAACGGAGTAGGAGCTGTTGATTGAAAGGATTTAATGTCAAAACTAACTAGGATATCTGTTAGATAGTTTTGTTGATTTGATGAGGCCTGGGAAGTGTATTTAGTTTTTGAAATGGGATTTCGCTTTTTCCCCAGTAAGTTGAAGTTGTGTGGCTAAAAATTTTGGGAATTTTTATTTATGTGAGTCGAAAGAACTAACAATGGGTTAGAGAGCTGTGGCAGGTTCGTGTATTTTAGGTAGGCCAAATGCTGGAAAATAAGACCTGCTGCAGTTAATTCCGTTCTGTAGCAGAATTATAAAGAATAATTTAAAGAATTGATGGCCCAATCATAACACCCGTGGATACATTGACTCTGGTGACCTAACTCGAGAAGTGGAGGGATCTGTAATAATAATTTCTTATTAATATTTGTCACCCTGTATAGCAGACGACTTGAAAATATCTTGAAGAATTGCTCCGATCTTTAAAAAAAAGGTCGGGGGAATAGAACAGTTATTCTGTAGCCAGTACAATATCGAGATTTTGGTACGTAGAGTCAATAAATACCGTAATTTTCAAACTCCAAGGCGCCCTTTTTTACATAGAAAAATGGACTAAAATTTTTCGAGCGTCTTATAGACCGAAGGTAACATTTATTTTTTTTGTAAATCGTCTCTATATTTGAGATATGTCTTATAGTCCAAAAAATATGCCACTGAAAGTAGGTGCTTTATATTAATGAAAAGACATGAGTTATGTAGCGCCGTGGGGTTCTATGATGCAAAGAGGCGACCTCATCAGGCGGCAAAATCACTGGATTACATTAAAGAAAAAATTGAAATGCAGCGATTTTATTCCTATATATATTACTCATCTGCGCTTATTGTCGGTAATATTTGCAAAGGCGAGCGTTCTCCGTTAGATTTTTTATCTGAGAGCGCAGTGTTTATGGTATACCGCGCGCTAACTCATTCTTTGACATTGCGATATCAGCTCTGTCTGAATCACCTCCTAAAGAAGTTGTTGAAGAGAGCCAATAAATTCCACTCTTAGAAGATTATCAAAGTTCCACCAAATAGACAAGATCTCTGACGATCCTGCACTATCATCCAAAACTCGTCGGATACTGGTTCATAAAGGTCCACATCAATTTTCAGCAATTAAGCAATGGTGAAATTGTTGAGTGAAATTGTTGGTTTACTCTGTTACAACTGATGCCGTTTTTTGCCCATGCTGCATAATGTTTGATAATTCGTCTTCCCATGATTGGTCTAAAAAAGGTTATTCTGACTGGGCAAATATTGTACGTGCGCTCACAATGCACAAAAAGTCTGAAAATCACATAACTTATCTAAGCAATAATATACAATCAGAACTATGTTCGTTGTGCCCGTCACTCTTTAAACCTAGTTCTGAATGATGTAGCGTCAATCAACGTCAAAAATTTTGCTCCTTCAATAGAAATACTGTCAATATGCACTATTTGAAACGGTTTGGTGGCTGTAAGGGTAATATTGTATTTTACTTTATCAATTTTTTCGGACACTAAATCTAACTCGAAATCGTTAGTAAGCATATTGAGCGTTGTGTTCAAATCAGCTGGATTTTTAACTCGTAAGATGTGAACCTATTGGATCTTTTAGTCCATGTAAAAGTACTCTAAGTGCATTGTTTCTGTAAAATATTGACAAATAACGACGTTCTAATAAATCTTCGACATGTGTGGTTAAATAAGAAATTTGTAAATTCAATAAGCCTTGCAGTTTGTTGAAAAAGTCGAATGGCGATTGATTAACGGATTGTTTTAATTGTATAATTTCAATATTTAAACTAAATAAGTCCCGCTTGTTGAAATAAGAATTATGCAGTGCATTTTTAAGATCGTGCCAGTTGGTATAACGCTAGATGAAATATTTACGGCTGCTTCGCCCTTTATTTTGGCTATAATGCTAGACATTAAATAATAATTTTGGAAGTTCGTCGGATCTCCCAAGTTATCTCCCAGGTTATTAGTGCTTTATTTGTCAGATAAATATTCTGTTATAAGAAGTTGTAATATCCACCCCGACCCCGCGACGAGCGCGCACCCTTCGCAGGTAGCCAAGGCGGCTGTCAGACATCGTTGTACCCCCTACCTCTGAAGAACATCATCCCTCTCCACTCCCACTCAATCACACACCAGCTTCGCGCCCTACTTAGCTGTTAGCGCTCGTCTTCTCGGCCTAACACCTCTCTTTGGTAACGCACGTCTACTCGACTTACTAATTATACTACGCTACACCGTCGAGACATCTCCGAGGACCACCCGCACAAGCTCTGCCCCAGGACGCCGACCCCTGGAACAACCCCTAGCTGCCGTGAAGAAGCCCTAGTCGCCCCACCGCTCACCACATCAACAGCTACGCTGCAATCATATACTGTCACATATATTCCATAATTATGATTCTGTACATTCTGTAAATAAACGGTCACAACCATAACATAAAGAGTGTTATAAACTAGCAGCCCAACGCGTGGCCGAAAGAAGTACAAGAAGAATCACTAAGAGTATGGCAAATATAGTGATGACGGAGGCGCCGTTCCAAGCAATTATGAACAGGATGTTACAAATTCCACAACAACCTGTCGCGAGAGGAAGTTTCTCAAAATGTACAGCACGATCTAAGGGAGAAACCGAGAGTCAAATTGTTGAAACCTTCATCAGCACGATCACCGTGTATAAGAACGCCGAACACGTAACGGAAACAGACGCGATCACAGGATTCCAGCTTCTCCTAGAAGGACCCGCAAACAATTGGTAGGAAGGGATCAAAGCAGAAATCACGACCTGGGACCAGCTCATCACAGCTGTCCGAAACAAATTTGCCCCGCAAATCCCGAATTTTAACAAATCTTCAACGAAAAACAATATAGACCGATGAATACGGAGCAGTTCATTATAAACAAAAGAGCGCTGTTCGGCAAACTAAACGGAAACATAGAGGCAGCATTGCAATTAGATGCAATCTACGGCCTGCTACACCTGGACATAAGAAAAAAAGTTCCACGGGCTTCGTTCGGACTTTACGATGAATTTCTAAACGCAGTGAGAAATGCTGAAACACTCCTAGAGGAGGAAGCACGGACAGGGAAAAATAATGTCCAGGATAAGAGTAAATGCGCTTACTGCAAAAATCACGGCCACAGAGTAGAGGAATGCCGCAAGAAACTTCGCGAAACCGCCGTCCCCGACAGAAGAACCACTTTGAATGTTACGGGTGTGGAAAACCGAACACGATACGCAGCAGATGCACGACTTGTAATGAACAACAGCGGAACCATATCTCCTCAATCACAGTAGCCTTAGACCCACGCAGACCGCATGTTTTCATTAATGTAAATGGGAAACAGATCAGCACGATCACGTAACTAGACAAGATGCCACCAAAAACCAGCGGTAAAGCTGCCAAAAAGGCTGGAAAGGCCCAAAAGAACATCTCCAAGGGTGATAAAAAGAAGAAGCGCAGAAGGAAGGAGAGCTACGCAATCTACATCTACAAAGTACTGAAACAAGTACATCCCGATACCGGTATCTCCAGTAAGGCCATGAGTATTATAAACAGTTTCGTCAATGATATTTTTGAACGTATCGCTGCCGAAGCTTCCAGGCTCGCGCACTACAATAAGAGATCCACCATCACCAGTAGGGAAATCCAAACTGCAGTGCGTCTCTTACTGCCCGGTGAATTAGCGAAACACGCCGTTAGTGAAGGTATAAAGGCCGTCACCAAATACACCAGTTCCAAGTAAAGTTTTTACATGGAAAACAATGTTTCTGTCGCATCTCTGAAACTATATGATGTGCAGATGTGAAGAGACACAGCCATCGATTTAGGAAAGAAACCGGGGACATTTTATTCGACGTCGTACTTAAGGATAAAATCGTTTCGACAACATTTTGTGTACTGCCGAACAGTGAAACCCGCGAAACCATTTTAGGAACGGATTTCATGGAACAGGCAGGCACTTTAATCGACATGGGCCAGAAAACTTGGACATTTACAGGAGACATTATGACGCTGCGAAACCTAGAGTGGAAAAACCAGTCGTCAGCCCAAGTATAAGCAAGCCCGAAGAATGCTTATTCCAGAAGCCACTGAGAAAAATCCAGCCCGACGAAGAAACTTTTTTCCAATTCTACCCGGAAGCGATGGGCATCGCAACAATCTCTCTTCAACTGAGGCCTGACCAAGGATCTTCCCTAAATCCGGAGAAAGAGAGGAAAATTATTCATATGCTCGAGAGCAACGAGGAAGCATTTAGAAGCACCTACCACCTTAGGACGACACCACATCAACACCGAGAAAAGCGCACCCGTCAGCGCCCGGCCTTACCAGATGTCGCCACCCAAGAAAGAGGAGCTGGAGCATCAAATTCAGCAGCTCTTAGAAGACGACATCATTCAATCGTCATCATCACCTTGGGCATCACCCGCCGTTATGGTACCAAAGAAAGACGGTACCTCTCGCGTCTGCATCGATTACAGGGCATTGAATGCCGTGACAATACCCGACAGATACCCGCTCCCACGGATGGACGACCTACTACACAACGGGTCAACAGAAAAATACACATCCACTATAGACTTGAGAAGTAGATACTGGCAGATTCCGGTCGCAACCGAGGACACGGAGAAAACCGCATTTACCTACCCCTTTGGACTATTTGAATTCAAACGGATGCCGTTCGGATTCAGAAACGCGCCGGCTACTTTCCAGCGAACAATGAACCGCCTCCGAGCCAAGGTGCCCCACGTCCGAATGCTAACATACTTAGACGACATTATTCTAATTTCCGACGTCCTTAAGCTCGTGACTAAGATGTCAATGTCGGCAAACAGAGAGAAGACCAATCTATGTTCAGTACGAATAAAATATCTGGGCCACGTCATTTCAATCGGAGAAATTACGACGGATCCGGAGCGCATTCAGTTCAAACCTGTTCATGGTACCGCAGATTCATCCCCGGCTTTGCCGACCTAAGCAGGTCGATAACCAGTCTGTTTAAAAAGAACGCCACCTGGAAATGGGAGGAGACACAGCAAGCCGCAATGGATCAACTGAAAACGCTGCTAACTACTGCCCCAATCCTGAAGCCAGCCGCCTTCGAGAAACCATTCTTGATGTGAACTGACGCTAGCGACTTTGCCCTCGGAGCAGTTCTAGTCCAGGGGGAGGGACTAGAAGAACATCCGGTCGAATACACAAGCCGCTTGCTCACACCAGCCGAACAGAACTATACCATGACGGAACGAGAAGCTCTAGCCATAGTATGGGCCTTGAATAAATTCAGAGTATACATCGAGGGCTCACCGATTACCATCGCCACAGATCACCAAGCCCTACGTTGGTTAATGTCATTAAAAGCACCCGTCCCACTAGATGGGCCTTACAACTACAGCCGTTTGACATTAACATAAAATACATCCCTGGAAGATCAAATTTCGTTGGCGATGCCCTATCCAGGATACGGAGCCTCAACATCACCAAAATCAATGTAGTTCATGTTCCGCAGCACGGAGCTGCCGATATCCGGAGGACACAATATCAGGACGAAAACTTGAAGAAGATTATCGACGCCCTTGAAGCTCAGCCGAAAGCGGAAGATGCCGGGTATTGGAGCAGGAAAGGGTACCTCCTCGAAAAGGGAGTGCTATACCGATACACCCCGACAGTCGACAACGAGGATGCTCAACAATGTATCGCGAAAGACGAAGTGCCAGCACTGTTTAAAGAATTCCATGATAACCCAACCGCAGGACATTATGGATTCCACGGAACCTACCACAGACTGTCTCAATGTTATTATTGGAAGAAGATGAGGGACGATATTACTAGGTACCTCAAAAATTGACTATGATTTCGTTTGACTTATTCGGACCGCTGCCTACGTCACCAGAGGGATATACCACTATTCTCATAGTGGAAGACGTCACCAGCAAATGGGCCGAAATCCTGTTGCTGCGGAAAGCCACGGCCATGGAATGCGCCACAGCGTTACTAAATGAGGTCTTCCTACGTTACGGAATTCCTCGCCGCTGCATATCCGATAACGGCACTCAATTCGTTAGTGCCGTTATGCAGCAAGTGATGTACAGCCTAAGAGTGCATCACCACTTCATCTCGTCTTACCACCCGCAAGCTAACCCGGTGGAAAGGAAGAATAGGGATATGTAAACTCAGCTTTCGATCTTAGTGGGAACACAGCATGATTCCTGGCCTACGAAATTAGCCGCCATCAGATTCGCTTTGAACACCCACGTCTCCAGCAGCACAGGACATAGCGCTGCCTACCTCACCTTCGGAAGAACCCTACGAACTGCCGAAGATGTGAGCAGGGACCTAAGGACAATCGTCTCAGCAGAGAACTTCGTTGCCGAAGTCACACCACACCTTCTCCAGTTAGCTGACACCCTGGAAGCCGCCCAGCAGCTAGCAGACGAGAAGCAGGACGACCACAAGAAGTATGTAGACGCCACCCGGAGACCTTCACCCGAGTATCATGTCTGGGTCACATATATTTCATAATTATGATTTTGTATGTTCTGTAAATAAACGGTTACAACCATAACATAAAGAGTGTAAAGTGCCATTTTTATGAAATTTATTATTAAATGTGCTGATAATGAAAATGCAAAGATAATCAGGTAACGCGGAGTTGTCGACGCGAAAAGTGATGAATTGTATGACCATGATAAACGTGTAGACTTACAGTAAAAATAAAATCTTACTCATCCCTCGTGTTCACCGAAGATGGGTAATTTTGAGATGTGGGCCTCTGGAACGGACGTCTGGGCAGGTTTCTCGATTTTTGGAGAGCCTTGGTGTCGTCTCGGAGCTGCTGAACCCGTTCGAATTTCCGTGAATCGTAGAAACGAAGAAAATGTTGAAACCGATATTCGTTCGATAATTGACTTTTCCCGGAAATCCTACCGACTGCGCCAAATAAATTATTACTCGTGTACTTGACGTTTTTAAAACAGAGATTTATTACTTAAAATACAAGTTTACTCTTAGGCGGTACGACTACGACTAATCATTAAACTAATTCACTGCACTATGCCGCGACGAACACCTGCGGCACTAAGATAAGCTTATGCTAACATTACATGAGAAATGCTGGTGATGCACTCATGTGCATCTCAGCCTATGGTACTGGAGGCTGCACGGGATGGAGAGTTGTGGGTGGTAATCGCTAGATGACTTGTATGTAAAAGTTTCGACTCCACATGGAAAGACTCACGTTAACGCCACGATCAGACAGTCATCAATACGTGAGCGATTGCGTAATTTATTTTCGGCCCAATACACCGTCAGAATGAACTCAATATATCACTCAATAAAAATTCACAATTTGTGCGGTGGAAACACTTGATTCATTTATTTTCATTTTGTGTCGTTGTTCTTTTATACACCTGAAATTCCCCAGTAAAATGGAGAATGGCATCGTACAATTAAAAATTTATATCGGAATCGTGTTACAATTTGTGGCATTAATTAATTTTCTTTGACTACCCTTTGTAAGTTTTACATTTCTTACAAAAGACTTACATTTAGAATATATGCATTTAAAATTAATTGTAATATATTAGTAAATAACATAACGAGCATGGCTTCTATTAAAGAGTGCAGTAAATAACAATCACATGTTATTATTTAATAAGTATTCTATAAAAAAAAACTATTATCATTACAAAGTAGAATATTATGAAAAGTTAAAAATGACATTGTTAATTACAGAAATCTGTACGATTATTATTATTTTGCGAACGCAATTTCAACCATCAAAACTATAAAACTTATGCCGAGCCCACTAGCTAATACGAAAAACAAATCTTTTAGATCACTTATACGAATTATCACTGCTAATGAATTATTAATAAATTTAATCTTATGTTCGGGATCCCTTTGAATTGGAATATTTTCGATTATTGCATTCAGCCATACTAAATATGGACTTCCAGTTTTCGCAAAATATCCGTCAAAAGTCGGAATGAAAGATTCAGACAAAACGTGGAATTCGTTGTACATATTATTTTCTTTAATAATATTAAATAAGTCTATTATATATTTATCCATAATAGCATAACAATAACTGGTATTTCCCTGCAAAATGTTTGTATAAATATCCAGACTATTGGCAACAATAATCCTATCAGCAAAGTTTTGCGGAATCTTTTCTAATATTTCACTAGATATCATTATTTTTAAGTTTGTGTCCTTAAGCTGTTGTAAAGTATCGATTTCATCATGATATTTCATCGATACTATAGCCTCAAGTATACCAAAATTAAAACAGTTTGTAACTATCATGCAAAATATTAACCAAGAAACAAATATTATATTACTTATCGCTTTAAATTTACTAAAACGTGTATAAGAAACATTTAATAGAGGTGATATAATTCCTAAGATAATACCAGATATTGGAAGTCTTTCTAAAATTTTTACTAAAATCACTAATGAAATAATTAGACATTTAATTAATATCCATAACTTCCAGTTAATTATGGCAAAAATTCGTTCGAAGAGAGTTTTGCTAGATGCTTTCTTTATAACAATTTTAACATCATTTCTCTGAATAGGATATGAATAATCAACACCTTTAAGACTATTACGAAAGCTCGGTGTAACGCATCCCTGGATCTTTCCCTTTATTACGTCCTCGTGTATTTGCTCTAGTGAATTATATTCGACTTGCGTAATAAATGATGGCAAAAGCTTAGGTGCAAAATACTGCCCAATTTTTAACCGCAGTTTTCCGAATAGAAGAGTTTTTCCTTTAGGTCGTTCGAAATAATCAGTCAATGTATCTTTTGATGGATTTGACTGAAAAACCTTCACTCCTTTATTGGTTGGTATGTAGGCAAGTATATATGGCATTCTTCTAATAGTTCCATTAAAACCTTTCCCAATATCCAATGCATTAAAATTGGGATCATTGTAAGAAAAAAATATAGTCATATATTTGATTCTATCTAAAAAAAAATTTCCTTGAACTGATAACGCATACTTATTAAAGCTTTCCGCGTTTTTTAAAATTACAACCCATCCATCTGTTTCTCTGTTAAAACGTAAATCGTTGCTATAGATTTGTCGTGTGAAAAAAAGGCAAGTTGAATAGTATTCAAATAGAATATTTGCGTTAAAACTATCTTGATCTATTATATGTATTATTTTGAACGGTGTGATTTTAATGCACTTGTTATTCGTAATAAAATAATCTATGTTACTGCGATTGTAATTAGGTATAGTTAATGCAACTACGTGCAATACTGAAACGATGTTGTAGTAGAGAATTGGTATTTTCATGGTTAGACACTAAATGAAAAATGAAAGGGAAATTGATCTATTTTTTTGTATATTATTTACAATACATAATATAAATTATATACTCATAAAAAGTGTTTATACTAACCATAAGTAGATTTGTAAAATAAAATATACCTATTCGCTTTAATAACTATAATATTGATTATTGATTAGAGTAATAATACTGTATAATAATGTATATATAATAATGTATATCTATGTGCTACTTTTAATATACTAAATGTGGTCTTTGTGTAATGTAATATTGTTAATATATACATATCAATAAATTTATAATAATTCGTCATATATTAATTAAATGTCAATATCTCGCTTTAATAATTTAAAAACTTGATTTTCCTTTATTTATTAATTAATATAATATTATTTTACTATGTATATTATATTTATACATAGTAAAATATATCATATAGCTGAGAGAGGTTTGAGAGGGGGTTTCAAAGGGTGGGTGACGAATCGTCAAAAGACAGGAGGCAATATTAATCATGGACATATATTTTAGTATGGTTAAGTGTGTGAGTTCTGTTTAAGGTAATAATGGATGTATAAAACTGGAGAACTGGTAACTTTATTAATGAACTTCTAAATTACAAAAACGTCACTGTTATTTATCCTGTTTGACAATACTGTTTTCAATGCTGTCTATAACAGCCCAACATACAACATTCCTCCTATAGCAATTCAAGCTTCAAAACGGGTCGGTGGTTTCCTACTTCGTGGGGATTTCTTCTGGTGCTGGCTTTAATTAGATTTTTGTCTTCAACATTCAGACTTGTTGTTTTCGATTCGGACTGCTCAGACTTCTTGATTTTGAATCGGTTCCTCGTTGGGTACGTCGTCGGGTAACTTGTTGGTTGATGAAGTTGGTAAATATTACACTGGATTCGAAATCTCCGGTTGAAATGAGGTAACGACATGATTCCTTGGTCTCAGTTGATCTGCATGTTTCCGTTTTATTTGATTATTTATCTCTACCAAGTACGAATAGATTCCATTTTGTGATTTTATTATCCCAGGTGTTGATCCTCTACCTATTGGATTATTTACTCATACTGTCTGTCCGACTTCAAATGTTGCTTCTTTGAATTTCTTGTCATTAGCTGTTTCATATTCTTGTCTTCTTGACACATCAGGTTTTTAAAAATTGCATTGTTATAATCGTAACATACAATGAAACCATACATACCAAACTTATTGTTTAATTGATAGATGCATTTTTTTTAGTCATGGCTATCTATTGAAAAACAAATTCGTATTCAAGGACCGTTTGAAATATAAATGTTTTTATATCTTGAAAAATATCACTTTTAGGTATAGGGTATGCTTTATATTTTTTGTAGGAAATTAGATGCAGAATAATATGAAATTTAAAAAAATATATGATTCCATTTAAAAAAAAAAAGAGTTACGACAATTTGAAATTTTAGAAAATGGCGTGTCTGATACAAAGGCAGGGTTCCTCAAAAGTGAAAATTTTTAACAGTGGTACATAAACAGTACTTGTGACCAACTATAGGAAAAAGAAAATTTCTTAAATTTCGAATAGAACATCAGAATAATTTTTTTTGTTAACCACCGCTTTTTACATTTTTTTCAGAAAAACGTCAATAACTCGGAAATGCCATTTCGAAATTAAAAACCAAAAAAAGGTTCAAGTTATAAAACATTATCCAAATTATAAAATGAAAAAATATACAGGGTGTTGCATTAAAAAAAATGTTTGCTTTTGTTGTACCGCAAAACTGGGACACCCTGTATATTTGAAAATAATTTTACGGCATAGAGATTTTTAATTCAATAAATTTTTATATGAAACATTTTTTTCTATCTCTTACGAGAAAGGCGCTAGGAAAGCCTGACGCACTGTTGCAGGACCCTCTATAAATTCGACATCAGTCAGAGTTCTGGATATATAGGATATTGGCCTAAACTAATGTATCGCTAGATGTTAGATGTTAGTTGTTTCTTGAGTGTTGTGAAAATTTCGTTATCTTGCTTAGTCCAATTCCACTGTAATTCTTTCTTAAGTAATCGATGTAAAGGAACGCATTTTACGTGAAGATTCAGTATGAATTTGCTATGCTAAGTAAAAGATCTTAAAAATGATCGTAATTCAGTTACGTTTGTTGGAGTTAGCATTTTATTTATTGCTTTAATGTGTTCATCCGTTGGATGGAGTCCTTTCTTGTCGATTCGATGTCCTAAGAAAACTACGCTGTCTTGTAACCAAGCACATTTTGATTGATGTGTTTTTATTCCTGCGTTCGTTAATCGTTTTAATACTTGTACTCGTATGTGTTCTGTTATATTTGCAGCTTTTATGAGAATATCATCAAGATAACAAATTGTTCCATCAATTCTCGATAGTATAATATCCACTGTTCCTTGAAAGAATGAAAGATATTCCAGAAGGTAACCTTTTGTAACTGAAATATCCCTTATGTGTTGATATGAGCAAGTACTTTCTTGATTATGGATGCACGTTGAGTTGTAAGTAAGCATCTAGTAGATCTATTTTGGTAAATTGTTGACCGCCTGCTAGTTTAGACATTATGTCTTCAAAACGAGGAATCGAGTAATCGTCTCGTTGTACATGTGGATTCATAGTTACACGAAAATCGCCACAAATTCGTACATTGCCATTTGAATTAACCGCTATTACAATCGGTATTGCCCATTCTACACTCTGAGTTATCATGTCTACTGGTTCGAGAATACCCTCTATTTGTAAACGTTTAAGTTCTGCCTCTACTTGTTCCTGTAATGCGATAGGTACCTGTCGGGGTCGAAAAACCTTAGATGTTACCTGTGGGTCAATATGAATCTTTACACTGTGTCCGTTTATTGAACCTAGCTTTCCATTAAAAATTTCTTGATGATTTTTGAGAATTTTTTGAATCTCTGCATCGTCTACTTGTTCCGTTTTTACGCACATTTTTGCTCCTGTTAGCATTGGCAATTAAATTTTAGACACCAATCTAAACCAAACAATGGAAAATCGTTCCCATCAACTACATACACCTTTAGAACTTGATTTTTGTTAAATGCTTCAATGTTAAATTCAGTTATACCAAGGGTTTTTATTTCAAGATCTGTGTATGCCAAGTTACGTCTAGGTTTCAATTTTGGTGAACCAATTTGTGTCCATAGTCTTCTGCCAATCACTGAATATGCTGCACCTGGATCGTGCAGCATGTCGATATTCTTTCCATTTAATTTAACTAAAAGTAGTACCTTTTTCGGAGTATCTATACACCTAAGGCTTGTTGTGTTTGTTGATGAATCCGTATCGTTCACGTCTGTATTATTTTAATGCACATACCTTGTGTTATTTGATTTAAACTTTCTTTGTTTAGTGTTTTTGTTTTGTACGATTGAATGTCCGAATTGAGTTCCACGTCCGGTTGCGATACATACATTTGCAAAATGATTTAATCGTTCACACACGTTGCACTTCTTTCCATTCGCAGAACAATTTTTTTGTCTGAATGTCGTTCGTTGCCGCAAAACATACATTTTGTACGATTTTGGGAAGTGCTTTTCTGTGTAAACTGTTGTTGATAGTTTTTGTACGCGATTCGTGTTAGGACTCAGTTGTGTATTTGTTAACAGTGTTAGTCGCTTTGATTGCACTTCTGCTTGTTCCAGTTTAAGCCCTGTTTCCTCAATTTCTGCTAGTGTAGCATCGTTTGATTGATGTTGACGAATTATTTCTTGTTGCCACGAATTATTGTTTAATTCGATCACTACCTGGTCTCCTAAACGTTCATTTTAAGTTGATTTGAAATCACATTTGCCTGCTAACGCCCGTAAAATTGATATGTATTGCGATATTGACTCGTGTTGATGTCGCATGCGCAGCGTAAATTACATTCTGTCCGTAAGAACGTACGATGTTTTTCCAAAATATCCACTTAAAACTGCTTTCTTTTGGCAGAGGAATATATACTGGTCAATGAGGCGGACAGTCTAGCAACCTTCAGTAGCAGTAGAGGGGAGAGCTGGACTGATTTAAGAGCTGGGAAAAACTGCGAAACACACAACTGGGAAGTTAAAGGAGAAGAAATACTACCGACCATCGAAAAGGACAGATTAAACGCGAAGGGAGAAGGATCAAATGATAACACCGACTGGGAAGGACTCAAGAGAGAGGTTAAAGAACAGAGATACGATCACAAGGAAAATGTGGAGGAAGAAATAAGAAAATATCAATATAGAATCCAGAGACTTTTCTCAAAACATATAAAAACAAGGATTGCCACGGACAACAGCAAGTCATGATGGACAGGCGAATGATTTGAGACACAAAGCCACAAGACTCAGAAGAGAATAGCAGTCACAGAAAACAATAGGAGGGGAAGAGACGGAGATCAGAAAGGACAGATACATCGAAGCAAGAAGCAAATATAAAAAGAAAATCAAAGAAGTTAAGGAGGCAACATTTAGGGAGTTTGTAGATGAAACAACAGAGAAACAACCTTGGCACAGAGTATGGAAAACACTTGGAGACATGAAAAAGAAAGTAAAATACAGAAAATGAGTTTGAATGGAGAGGAAAATGGCATAAACATAGAAGAAGAACACAGGCAGATCATAGCGAAACACTTCCCGAGAGATCTAATTAATAACGATAATGAAATTGCACGACAGATAAGAGAATGAAAACAAAAGTACGAAGTGGGGGATGACAGGGAAATCACAATGTAGGAAGGGATCATCAAAGACATGAAAAAGGGGAAGGCAAAGATCAAAGATAGTATATTAATAAGGACCTCACTACCGAAGAACGAGCAATTAAAAGCATCCTTAATAAACATAGAAAACGAGCGCTGGACTCTGGACAACGAGCGTTTATTCTTTGTAACTCATTAAAAGTAGGTGAGAGAATTATTCCATCGATGATTTAAATGCTGATCCTGACTTCTCCTCGCAATTCGAAAATATCGTACTAACCAACGATGAATCAGTGCTTCAGAAAAATCAACAGAGTACTTCAGGAACGGGCAACTCGTCAGGTGAAAATAATATTAACACTTTTTCGTCTATAAATCGTCGCTATATGACGAGAAATGCAAATAAAACAATCAATTTTCAAAAGTAATCACGCACCTGTTAGTATTTATTACCAGAACGTTCGTGGCCTTAACTCTAAATGTAGTAAAATCTATTAGAATAGTGCTATTCGTGATTTTTATATTTTTGCGTTTACTGAGACATCGCTGAATAAAAATGTGGACAGTTGTGAGCTATTTCATGAAAATTATACAGTTTTTCTTAATGATCGCAATTGTGTATTAAGTAATAAGAAATGTGGTGGTGGGGTGTTAATCGCTGTTGATTCCGCGCTGAATGCTACCAAAATGTCATTTGATAGAGTTGCGCTATCTACTAATAGAATTGAACTATTAATTGTAAGAATATTTATTCATAATGTAACCATGTATATAGTTAATGTTTATATTTGTCCACCAGTAAATTTGATTTAACTTTTAGTTGTGACTGAAAACTTGATATTTTTACTTAGGAGTAACGTAATTATTGTTGGCGACTTTAATCTGAGTGATTTTATTATTAACCCAATGTGAAGTCCTTCATATACGTGCTTGCATAACAGTATTCAATTTTTAGGTCTTAGCCAGTACAATTTTATCAATAATCATAATAATCGTACTCTGGACTTAGTTTTTAGTAATATTCAGTGCTCGATAAATCAAGTTGATCCAATTACTGCCGAAGATAAACATCACCCAGCTTTATAACACTTAACATACCTACAAGTAAAAATAATCCCAATTCATCGATGCTGTTTAAAAATGATACTTCTAACCGTATATTTAATTTTAAGAAAGCTAACTTATATGACAATTACTTCTATTGATTGGTCTGATGTTCTATCAATTCATTCTGTGAATGATGCTTGCACTATATTCTATGAAAAACTGTTTTTTCAAGATAACGTTCCTTCGGTCAAACGTAGTTCAAATAAATTCTCCCCTTGGTTTTCGAGAACATTAAGCGAAAAATTCGTGAGAAGAATAAATTCCTTCAGCTGAAAAAATCAAATCCTCTATCACAGTTTTTTATTCTAATTTACGATGTGAAGTGAAACGACTGTCTAAAATAGACTATAATTCATGTATTAGCAGCACCGAAAATAAAGTGTCCAGGGAACCAAGTAAATTCTGGAATTTTATCAATACTGTTCGTAAAGAATCATCTGTTCCTCCCAATATGCAATATGAGAATAAATATTCTGAACCTTCTAAATCTAACTCTAGTGAAGTTTATGACAAGTCGGTCAATAGGCATGAATATCTTATTATTTCTACAATCAGTACCGACACCGTGATTGAAGCAATTGCAAAATTGAGTAATAAAGTTAGCGCAGGTCCTAATTTAGTCCTTAATTATTGCCGTTATATCTTACACCCTCAAAGCATATTTTTAATGTATGTCTTATTTCTAATGAGATTCCTGTATTTTGGAAAAGTGCACGAATTATACCTATTTTTAAATCGGGCAATAAAAGTGAAGTGTCGAACTATCGACCTATTGCTATTATTTCCAACATAGCTAAGTGTTTTGAGCTGATACTTTGTAAATACATCCATACCTATATAACAAACTGTCTTCTAAACAACATGGTTTTAGACCTAATATTTTGCTTCAAACTCAATTTCTTTCTAAACATATTGATAATCGCACTCAAGTTGATGTCATATACACGGACATATCTAAAGCTTTTGATAGAATCGATCATAAATTATTTTTAAATAAATTAAAACTTCTAGAATTTTCTCCTAATCTTTGTGATTTATTTAATAACAATCTACCGAATTGATCTTTATTCGTGGAATATAGGGGGTTTAAGTCAAGACAATTTACTGCAGTATCCGGTGTTCCACAGGGTTCTAACCTTGGTCTGGTGCTATTTAATTGTTGTATAAATGATATAGCTGATAATATTAAGCCAAATATCTTAATGTTTGCAGATGATGTAAAAATATTTGCCCCTATATACACGATGGATGATTGTCAAACTCTACAACGTAACTTAAATCAAATAGTGCAATGGTGTCTAGATAATAATATGTCCTTAAATGCAGCTAAATGCAAGGTTATGTCATATACAAGAAATAAATCTGTAATATCGTATGATTATAATCTTAATGGTACTTGTTTGTCCAAGGTCGACACTTTTAAAGATCTGGGAGTGATATTTGACAATAATCTTTCTTTTAGTGATCATATTAAACAAATTGTATCTGCCGCTAACCGCTCTTTGGGCTTCATAATTCGTACTAGCAAACCATTCAAGAGTATTAATGTTATAAAAATGTTATACTATGCATATGTGTGATCTAAACATGAATTGCTTGTTCCGTTTGGAATCCTTATTATATGAAATATTCTTCAATGGTTGAATCAATACAGAAAAAAAATTGTTAGATATTTATATTTTAAGAAATTTGGTTTATATCCAGACGTTGATTGTAAGTACGAAGATTTATTACGAGAATTTAACCTTGAAAACTCCTTAGAAAGTCGGCGTAAATCTCATTCAGTAACCACACTGTATAAAATACTTAATAATCAGATTGATTGTCCTGAGCTGCTTCATTTTACCTACCAATACGAACACAAATACCATGTTAAAGTTACCAGTTTTTGTAATGTGCGCTACCTATAATTAAATTGCAGCCAAACATCCTGATGTCGATAAATTTTATTGTAGATCTGCTAAAGCATTCTTTAATCTGATTATTGGGCATTTATCTTAATGTTACGTTTCTCCATTATCACTATTTTGTCATTAAATTTTGTTTTAGTTATGGATTTTTTTGTTCATTTTACATGTATTATATTTTAGTTTGTTGATTTTTTTATTTCAATCTGTAATTGGACTCGTTCAAAAAAAAAAGAAGAAACTGAGAGGGAATGTCCACAAGGATCAAGCCTGGGATTCACGCTATGCACTCATTGATGGAGGCTTGGTTTCAGGAGATCAGAAGAGTAAATCAGGAAAGAACACAGGAGAGAAATAAGGGAGTACCGATATAACACTGCCACAGAGAGTAACAGATTCGCGCACAGGCCTACGCAGACGACTAAGCAATCATAGTGTAGGGGAAGTCAGTCAGAGACATTGAAAGGCGTGGTTGCAAACATGGGAAGCTTGCAATAATTTGCAAATGTCGCAAAACTAGAGTATAATCTTGGAAAAACAGAATGCATCTTCATCGCACACGGCATAGGAAGGAATAAGGAAAGCACCAGAAGAAGGAGTGCAGGTAGGAATAGATGCGTCAGTCGAACAGGAATATGATAGGTTATTGATCAGCCAGAGAACAGAATAACGGGAGGGAAAAAGATTATTATGGCATAAACATTAAAGAAGCGGAGCTGGCGGCTCTTCTAGTGGGGGTAACAGAAGCACGCAGGAGAGGACATTAGCATATAACAACAGAGACGGCCGAAAAACAATAAAAAAACAACAGAACAGAAAACTAGTAAATGCATAAGTAACAGAATAATGTAAATACTTGTACAAAACAAATAAAGACAACTAAATTATCCCCGCTAATTTTTGGAGTAAGGTTTTGGGTTCACTTGGCAGTAGGTGGAAATAGATTAAAAAAAACACATTATCCCCGCTAATTTTTGGAGTGAAATGTTGGGATGGATTCACAACAAGCTTAATATCGATAGGTAGGCAAACAACATACACATCCTCTGTATGGCGAAACATCTTGCAGTGTTCAACAATAAATGTGAAACCCTCTCAACCTTGTAGTTTTATTTTAATGTGTCTTATTTATTTAAAACGATTTTGATTTAGCTACTTAGATATGCTTTCTATTTGTGTAGTTGCGGGGGCCATCCGGAAAGTAGTGGCCGTTTTGGAATAAATTAAAAAGTAGTATATATTCACAAATATTAACGCTTTATTTGAAAATAACGCACCTTAAACTTCTCTAGATAATCACCTCGCAAATTAAGTATTTGTCGTATCGTGTGGCGAGTTTTTGTATCGCACCTTCATATTTCTTCGCCACTAGGGTACTGAGATATGTATCACAGCGTCTTTCACTTTCTCATCTGTTTCAAATTTTTTCTTGATAAAAAGTCGTGTTTTATAAACAGATGGTAATCTGAAGGAGCTAAGTCTGGACTATAGGGATGGTTGGAAGTTTCCCATTTATATTGTTGCATAACTTGTTTTGCTGTATACACATTCCTCAATTGACGATAAATATTGCAAGACCGCACATTTCTTGCGTGGAGAAATCTAATCACGCCCTAACTTCACAATTGGCGTCGACTTTTATTTTCTTGAACATTATAAACACTCACACAAAAAGCACTGTCAATACCAGCGAGATGTAACTTTGGACACAAACAGCTGAAATACAACTAAACATGTTCAACAGGTCAACCGCACATCGCAGTAACCGCGCTGTGAGGATGTGCACAAGGCTACCCGCGTGCTTGTCCCGTGCGTGAAGACCCGAAAGGGAGGACAAAGGGAACCTGGTGGCTGAGTCGCCCTCGTGATGCGTCACGTACGGCGGCAACACTCCACTTTGACCCTGAGTTCTCCATAAACGGGGGGTCGGAACCAACCCACTCCGATCAATCGGCTGCGTTGTAAGGTTAGACTTACGATAGGGTGAGCCCCTGGAGGCGGAGGGGCGTTCAACGGACCCAGCACATGTGCCAGGCACCCGTTAGAGTGCAACCCGTCCTTGGTGACTATATCCCCTTGGTAGCCCTGGCGATCGATTATCGACGTCCCCAGTGCGGGCTCCGTGGCGGGTGGGGAGTCAAAGGGATGAAACATCACAACTAGCAAGGGCGTTTCCAGTCAACTGGCTTAGGGGGGGTAATTTGAAAAAATGAAAATAATTTTTTTATTCCATAAATAAATAAAATATAATTCTATTATTTTTAAATATAAACAAAATAATATCACACCCGAAATAAATATAGCACATATAAAATCATAATAATATATTTTGTAAAATTTGAAACAGACTTTTGTAACTAAATTTATTAAAAAAACGATTTTCTTTGCTTTTTAATAATATTGTCAATATTAATATCCATATATCAATGAATATGTAATACAGCTAACTCGGTTAGACTTTTTTGAGACATAGTGGCTCGCAGCCACCATTTGAATCTTTTCAGTGCAGAAAAACTCCTTTCTGCAGAAGCAACGCTAACAGGAAGAGTACATAATATTTGTAAAATTATTTTTATGTTCAGTAAATATTCAGGTCATATTTTCTGTATACATCTAAAGCATTTTCTGGTAATTGTTCTGTGATTTTCTTTTTCTTTTGCCATTGTAATTTCCAAAATGCCAATTCAGACTTAATTGCTATTGCACATGTTACGTTTTCAGGTAAAATTTTATTTAAATATGTTGCAACAGATTTTGAAGTGACATCTAAATCTTCGCCAGTTTGTTATCAATAAAACACTAGGTATTGTTGTGTTAAATTTGAACAAATTCATCGTATCTTTATTAAATCTGTATTGCAGATCTGTAATAATATTATTCAGGAGAGGTAAATATACACGTTGTCCCCAGAAATTTTGAATATGAGTAATGTGTTTGTATTGCATCTCGATTATTATTATTGGTTGCCATGGTTGTTGCTGCAAACGAATGTCAATTTGACTTATATAGCTTCAAAATGGGAATTTTATGATCGTTTGGGATATCGCTTGGCTCAACAAGATGTTTTCGAACATTTAATAAGATGAAAATTGTAGTTAGTTGTTATTTGTTACGTCAGAATTGTGATTGTAAGAATAGTAATATTAAAATATTATGTAAATGTGTTTCATTTTGATTCCATATTTTATTACAAGCGTGGTAGCTAAGCAACAAGTAATGCATGCAATTGCCCGTATTCAAAATTTCAGGGGACAACGTGTATATTAATTCGATAATAATCCTCTGTTCAGTTCAGAGGAACTTAAAACAGCGAACCACGTACATGCAAAAGTCCATAAAAAGTAAATAAGTAGTGTTAAAATATATAAAACTAAAAGGAAGTGGGAAATAAAGAAACAAATGAGTACAAAAAGAGAAAGAGATATCGACAGCCCTAATTATGGATTCCAAATGAGCAATGGAGAATAGAAAAAGATAGAAAAACGAAGCAGTGAAACAAAACGTTGTAATAACAACAGGGTACAAAAATAAAACAAAGGAAGATGAAAACAGAAAAAAAAAACTCACGGAGAAGGAAAATTTAAATATATCTAAGAACGATGTGATAATGGAGGAATTAAAGAGCATGTTTAAAGACTCCATGAGAGAAATGACAAAAAACTCAGAAGAACTAAAAGAAGAGAGAGAGCAAAAAAGATACAGGGGAAAGTATGGAGATGAGAACAGAAACGAAAATGGAAAAACAATTATAGAATTATGTATAGCAAACAACCTCATTGTGACAAACACAAAATTCAAATACATACATAAACACACTAGAGAAGTTAGACCAAGAAAAGAGAAATAAAAGACTACTCCTTAATAGACGCAGAAGAATGGAAAAGGTGAAAGATGTTAAAGTAATAAGACAAGCTCAAATAGGGAGCGACCACTACTTAGTAAAAATATAAATTAACACAAAAGCTGAAAACTTGAAGTATACGAAGTCGAAAACAATAATAAAAAACACATAAAGCCAAAAATTGAAAAGAAAGAAACTAGGAATGAATACCCATCAAAAATAGAGAAAAAGACAAACAAAATAGAAGGAGAAAAGAAAAAGATCAAAGAAATCATAAGTGAAGCAGCCCAAGAAAGCTGTGAAACAATCACTATATCAAACAAACAGAGGAAGAAAAACAGGTGATCTGACTATCACCTGTTTTTCTTAAAAACAATTTGTAAAAACAAAAGAAGAGAATTGGAAAACTTACATAAAAACAAGGAAAGGAATAAGATTATAGAAGACATATAATAGCAAATAAAAAAGTGGAACAAAAATTCAAGATAGCAATAAAGCAATCCTGAGAGCAGTTCGTTAAGAAACTGAAAGAAACGTTCACAGGAAACAAAAAGATGTTTAACAGCACTATTAAACAAATGAGCAATTAAAATACATTAACCCAGCCAAGTATAAAAGATAAAAACGTAAATATAATAACAGAAGAAAAGAAGATATTAGAAAGATGGAAAGAATTCTTTAATGAAATAACCAAAACAGACCAGCACGAAGATATAGAAGGTGAAACAAATGGAGGAATCAACGAAATAAGAATCGAAGAACTGGAGGCAGCAATCAAAAAAATAAAACTAGGAAAATCTCCAGGTATAGATGACATCACAGCCGAAATGATAAAATATACGGGGAAAGGAGAAGGAAGAATTCTTGGAAATAGTAAATGACATTATCAAAAATCACAAGATACCCGAGGAATGGAACAATGGAATTATAATATCCATACACAAAAAAGGAGACACAAAAATATGTGATAACTACAGAGGTATTACACTCACAATCAAACCAGGGAAAATTTTTACTAGGTTAATAGAAGCAAGAATTAAAGGAAAATTAGATCAACAGCTGGGAGAAGAACAACACGGATTCAGAAAAATAGAAGCAAACAAGACTTAATATACATAATGAGCCAATTAACAGAAAAGATTATTAAAAAGAGAAAAGATTTACACATATGCTTCATCAACCTAAAAAAGCGTATTACAGGGTAAGAAGGGAGGACATATGGCATATACTCGAGACAAGAAGGATAAAAAAGCATTATAAATATAATAAAGAAATAACAAAAATAAAGTAAGAATAGGAAATAAATAATCAGAGGAGTTCAAGACCAAAACAGGACTGAGACAAGGATGTATATTAACCCCGTTACTATTTGCATCACTTAATGAAGAAGCAATAAGAAATAGCAAACAAAGAGCCGAAAGCACAAAGATAGGGTATAAAAATATTAAAAACTATTAAAAATGCAAAAATGTATTAATGTTTGCCGACGACATAACATTAATAGCAGATTCAGAAGAAAACCTGGAAATATTCAAAAAAGAGCTGGAAAAGATAAATATAATATCATCAAAAGGGAGCAATCACAAAATAGGGTTAAATACCTGGGATCAACAATAGAGGAAACAGGGAAGATAGAATCAGAAAAAGATGAAAAACTAGGCAAAGCAGGAATGATCTACAACACAATAAAGAAAACATTCTTAGAGAAAAAAGAGATTGCAAAAAAAATAAAAACAGAAGTATATAAAAAACATTAACTGCTATATATAGTCCATCCGTTGGATGTTCCGTCCTACGTCACAAAATATCGCTTCGAGAAACGACACAAAAACATTCAGTCTGATAAAGTAAACCAAATGCGTTAGAAAAAGAACGCATTGTAAAACTTTCGTTTTTTGAAGCGATAGTTTGTGATGTAGGACGGAAGATCCAACGGATGGACTATAGTAGTGAATCGTGAGTAACCACAGAGAATAATAACAAAAAAAACCAATGCAATGGAAATGAGATACCTAAGAAAGATAGAGGGAATTAGGAAGACCAAGGGTTGGAACGAGCAAGTACATCGGAAAGAAAGGGAATAGAATGGAAAGAAATAAGAAAATAGCCCAAGCTACGCAACAGTGGTAAAGAAGTGTAAAAGAAATTAACTGAGACATATTGTAGAAAATAAGTCTGACACCCATAATGGATAAAAGGGAAAAAGATAAATAAAAATAATCTGCTATAATAGGTTTATCCAGGTTTGGTCTATTCCTCTGGCATTTGGTAATTCGCGGTTTTGTCATTTAAATTTGTAATTCGTTTAAAATATTGACTGCATCATTATAAATTGTTTAAAAGATGTGGCAGTATTTTTCCTCTTGTTGGATAAAACATCAATAGTGTTATTTATAAAGTTATTAGAGTAAGATTCATTTTATTTATTCTATTTACTCAAAGTCACTGTATTTCAAGAGACATTTGTGAAATATGTTTAATGGTTTTCCAAATGATTTTTTAAAGTTGTCACCAGATGCAATTCGAAATGTAGAATTTCACAAAAATTGCCCTCGTTTGTAATAGATTTTGTATTTAAGAGAGAACCAGCAGCACGATGATCTCGTAAGGGAATATTTTGTTTCCCCTAAATATGATACTTTTGATTATTGGTTTTAATCTATGTCTATTTTCTTCAATTTGTCGAAGTCTTTCCATATTTAATTTATTTCTTATATCTCGTGATTTTATAAAACAATTTCGCATAAACAATTGAATTTTTATGGTAATATTTTTATAACACAACATTTTTACCTGATAATTTAGAATATTGAGATACTGTCTGAGATACTTATTTTTGCAATGGCACTTGTTGGTGCAACCCACCAAATTTTGTAAAAAAGAAGCAATATTTGCAAAAGAATATGTTTAAATAATTAGAAAAGATTAACCAATTAAATTGTCTAAAATGTTTTCCAGACAAATAATATTTAATATCCTTCCTCCTTTTTATGTACAGAATAGGGTAAAACAAAAGTATCTTTTACAATTTAAAATTCGAAATTTCTCAATTTCATTAACATTACTAAATTTAACTATATGAATGTAAATTTCAACATTACTATATGTACATGTTGTATGCTTATTTTTCTCATGATGGGAACAACCTAGTGAAGATTTCTACTGCTAAATGTCAATGAAGATGTAGATGGATTTAAATTGACTGTTGACATAGATCGATCTTTATTTGTTGAAAAATCGTGTTTTTTAATTTTCTGAACAAATGAATCCAACGTAAATTATCAATTTTCATTTACTAATTTAATTACAACAAAAATCAGGAATAAATTAATTTAAAAGAATGCATATATTATTCCTAAAATCAAAAAAATGCCTTATGTATAATTGATCGAATTATAATAAATTGGTAATTTATCAGCAATCACTAAAAATTTAGGATTTACATGCGACGTGTAAACAGTTTCGGTTTCTATCTTTTACATTTAAACCAAGTAAGACAAGAAATATTATAAATTAAACTAAGAAATGTGAATCGCGCTCTTTTAATGTAAAACAATGTAACGATTTACGATACCAAAGAGGCGAATAGTATCAATATATGTCGGGTATTATTAGAAAGGGGAACCCCTCGTGCAAAGGAAGTCATCACTTTTCAAACGGTGCTTGCGCAGATAATTTTAATTTGTGTACATGGAAAAATGCACTGTCATAGATCGCTGACTAGAATTACCAACAGTTAACTTGTTTGTTTGAAATATTAGTAATTTTTAAGAATAAACAAAATAAGCGAATAAATAATTCTTAGGGGGGGTAATTACCCAATTACCCCCCCCTGAATACGCCACTGACAACTAGCATGGACAAAAACAAACAAATAACAACAACGGCAGTAGCAGGCAGGTCGCAAGATCAACCTGCTACTACAAAGACAACAAATGTGGGAGAGTCCCTAGATTCCCCGCAACAAACAGTGGCTGCGGGCGGGTCTACTGATCCACCCGTAACCACAAAAGAAGCCGACCCACAGAGGCAACCCCCAAAAAGGAAGCGCATTTGTGGAGCCGAGCTAAAGCGCAGAAGGAAGGCCAGGGAGGCATTGGCTGCTGCAAAGACAGCTGAAGCCCCCAAGACCCCTTCTGGTAAAGAAGTGCGCCCCCCAGCACATGGTGGCAACCCAATGCCGAAAGGCAAAGGGATGCTGCCGACTGGCAGCGCACAGAAAAAGAGGAATCGATCCGCTGCCTCTGAGCCATCACCGGGTCAGCTCAGGAAGGTGGCAAAAAAGGCAGACGGGAGATCCTCCAGGAAGAATGCTCCGAATCCGCCTCTCTCGAGAGTAAGGAGCGACGGGACCAGCTACAAGGAGGCTGCCTCTAGACACCTCCGAGTAGCCATTATAAACCAAAACAACCCCTTGGGCAAAATCACCAAGGAACAGGCAGCGATGGTCGAAAAAGCAATGCTTGAGGAGCTGGACAAATTGCTCGACTCCTCGGATCAAATCCCTACATTTCAGGAGTGGGCACACTCAGGGAAGATACTACGTATCACCTGCGATAATGAGCCCGCCCTGAAATGGCTCAAAGACGAAGTCCCCCGCCTACCACCACTGTGGGAAGGGGCCAAACTGACTGTCGTCCAGGTCGATCAGCTGGCAACGCTGACGAAAGCTCGTCTGTGGATTCCGGGGCAACCGGAAGACATAGACCTAGTAAAGAGGCGGTGGGCGGCACAAAACGCCGCAATGGAAGTAAAGAGCTGGTGCGTCTTCCACGTTGAAGAGAAGAAGGAAACCTTGGGTCACCTACTTGTCTTCGGAGTAGGAAAATGCCCAGTTCATCAAAGAAAAGGGAGGGATAATTAGCTATTAATTCTCCACTCTTCCCATAAAACTGGCTAATTTAGCCACAACAGGAACACCTTCGGATGGAGGCACACCAACGGAGTCGGCTCTGCGCACTGTTGTAGACCGAATCGAAAGATCTCTGGACAACAAAATGTCCACCTTGGGCGCGTTGCTAAAGGCTGTCCACAGGGTGGAGTACTCTCACCACTCCTGTGGAACATAGTTGTTGACATCCTACTGCGGCGACTTAACGACAATGGCTTCCGCACCATAGGATATGCCGTCAAAGACTGAAATGGTCCACTTCGTAGGAACCACATCTCAATATGAAATGTAAAAAAGCATGTATCTCCCTCTGGCAATGCCGGAGGGCTGTGGGGCAGACATGGGGGCTATCTCCCAAGATAGCACTTTGGCCGAACCTGGCCAACATTAGGGATAACCCTCCAAGCGTTGTGCTGTCCTTTGCTCGTCACCTTGGGTGATTTGATCACCTTTGGCAAACTCAATCCAGATCCAGATCCAGAACTAAACATGTTAGCAAATATCCGGTGGCTACTCTATTCGCCTGAGCCCCGCACGGTGCACACGGGCACTACTTTCCGAAAATTCCTCGTATTTCTTGTGCTCAGCATCATAAGTATGTTGTGTAGATAGAGGACAATTTAACCTACAAAATCGCATTTTTCAGCTGTTATCTTTTGAGACAATTCATAAACATTCTGTATCACAATCTTTTTTTAATAATAATAATGTAATAAAATATATTACAGTCATTTTAAATCATATTAAAATATATATTTTTTCCAATATACTATATATTATATTTAATTATAACATATTATTTACACAATATTTTACATATAAAAATAATAAAAGGATCCTTTGAATTACAAGTTCTGCATCTAGCGCTAGTAAAGAGTATTTATAAATAGAATAATAACAAAAATAAGATAACTATAGGAAATATGCACAGCAGAAGATTGATATAATAATGGTTGAAATAAAGCTGTATCTTCAGTATTTGTGGTCCATCCGATGACACTTTCATCGCGGTTCTGAACACGTAACCAATTTAAAAGTGGTTGGAAATATGTAAGCATTGCATCAGCAGATAATTGGTCTTCTTTTCCTCTGGTGAGTATTCGTAGTACATCTCGCCAATGTCTAGATTTTCCCAACTTCATCGCTTCTCTATAAACAGAATATATTTACAAAGAGTATACTTTACATATTCTTATGAACAATTTTAAATCTACTAATTCTTTATAAGGTATAGGTTATGGGTTAATTCAAATAAGTAAAAACATCTTTAAAATAATAATTAAGTACATACCTTAAAATTCTTCCAGCTTCTCGAGATCTATAAATATCACACGTATGCATTTGTCCGGAATGACCGGCAGCTGAACAAAGTGAACTGTATATCTGAAACTCCAGCAGAAGTCCAACATAATAGCGTGTATATGGAATATCTGCTATAATGTGTCGTTTAGCAGCTGCATCTAAATGTTGTTCAGTTCGTACACTTGGTGGAACTATTCCTTGGTAACGTAATCTCAGATCCCACCATGCCGAATTCATTGTTTGTAAACCATCTCGAAATACATGGTATCTCCACTAGGTTAAAATATTTAATATTTATTATATTGTAAGTATACATGTATACCATTTGGAGATGTAAAAATACTATTTCAATTCTTACAGATAAATAATTATTAAAGTATTTTTAGTACGTTATTAAAGTCATAAAGTATTTACCTGATCAACTAATAAAGCATATGGTGCGTATGCCACTTTTTGTAAAGCCATCGTCATTAAAAAGTTCATGTTGATTTCATAGGTTTCAGATGTGTTTGTATATAATCCTACGTGATGAAAGTGTGTTGGGTTAAATACAGATAAACCTATCGCATTTGATATTGCTTCATGGAAACCTAAAATTATATATAAATGTCATAAAATTATTGCATTAATCATATTAATAAAACAAGTTATTCAAGTACGTTGAAGCGAAATATGAGGATCAAAGAGATTATATGAAAATCAGTCAGAAGCGACGAAGGAAAGGACTTCAAGGAAATACTGTGAGAAATTCGTGCGGAGAATGTAGAGTGAGGGGTTAGTGAAAGTGGCGAAGCCAGTCAAGAAAGAGTGGGCTGAGGAGCAGGCCGAAAAGGAAACCAAGATGGAATAGAGGAACAATTAGAAGTAGGTGACTGCGATGGAGTGTTGTCGAGTTTATCGAGGGAACCACGCATAAGGATCCTGGGCTGTGAAGGATTATACAAATTAATGGACCGGTAAATTACATAGTTAAAGATGTTTACAGCAAAAAGACTGAAGCGGTGCAAGTCAATCGAATAAAACTATGTTACACGCGAATTAATGACGAATTAGGTGGAGAACAACCTGAAAAGGGGATTATCGAGGCACCAAAGAAGACGAAGGAAGTATTGGACTTTCATGAATCTTATAAAGGTATAGACGACAACCAGATAATGTTCGGAATATGCAAGTAAACGAGAATGTACACGAAGGTGAATCCAGTAACAGTAGTTATAAAAGCGCCGAAAATCAGCAGAGCGTAGGAGAGTAGAATCAGTGGAATCAGACAAGAGTGAGAGTGAGTTTAGTAGAGGACAATGAAGGCGAAATAGACGAGCCAAATATGAATTATGAAAGAATGGCTACGAGTATTCGGAGAAAGAAGATTGTGTCGAGAGTTGAAATGTAGTTGAAATGATAGATGGGCTTGTGACACGTTCAAGGAACGAAGCCGAGTTCGACGTGGATATTTAACACAAAGGAAAAACAAGGATTTTGAATCGAGAGTGAAAGTGAAAATCGAAGTTTTCGTTGCAACGAAGACGGGGAAATATAACCAGCGACTCAGTGCCAGATGTCATGGGAAAATGAAGGTGAGCACACCAGGACCTAATAGAGAAGGTATAAGCAGCTCAGCTCCAGGGGAAAGTAATGAAAACGAGGAGAACAGCGAAAGCAATAGAGTTAAACCATTCATATGGCGAGGGTTTTTCGAGACATATAAGACAAAGAAGTGGGCGAGAATGGCTGAATATAAGCCGAAAAATACCGAGAGAGTGAGGTTGGAAAATTTTAAATTTCAAGAATAGACAGATGACAGACTTTTGAGAGTGAATGAAGATGGTACGAATAAGTTTCAGTGTACAGCTTTAGGCGGGTCAGCCGACAATCAATATCATTAGATTGAAATTCCATAAACCAATTAGACAATCACTTTAGGCCAGTGTTATTAAATGCGATTAAACAGGAAGGATCATTCAAATGTACAAATGGCATTATCTCAGATTAAATAAAAACATCATTAAGAGTCGCCCTTATAAACCTAAAGGACAAGCCAGAAGCCATCATTCAGGAGTTAAAGTCCAATACGAATAAATCAAGAAAGTAAACCAAGATGGCGACGATCGGTTTACTGCGTGTATAGTGGGCTTGTATTATTATTTGCCCTGGATGCCACCCACTGGATCCCACCACTTTTAAAGGCTTCGGACAGTTGGAATTCAAGCTGCTGGACCATCAACGGACGGCGATCTTATCGTTTTTAACAGGAGCAGCCCGGATGGTCATATACGCACGAGTGGCGTTAATAACGACGAAGTCCAAGTGGGACGAGGTAGCAGAAGAAGAGCCCTGCCAACTCTAGGATTTCCAACGCGAGGACCTCCCGGCAGCAGCCATGCCTTTTCCCTTCCACATGTTGCCGTGCAGCACCTGCGAGGAGCACCGGCGAGAAGACGACTGGTTGGAAGAGGACGACGAGGTGGACGAGAGGTTTCGCGGATGGTAACATGTAAGTGCCAGAGGCCTTTCAATTTTCGGGCCTTTCAAGGTATTAGGGTCTTTTTTGAGTTTTTCGAGTTCGGGCAATTAATCCAATTCTTAATATTTAGTATCGGTCGCGTAGGGTAAGGTTGCTCCTCTTACTAATGAGTGAGATAATTATAAATTGACAATAACAGGTATAGCTAAACCACTCAATAGAATGTTCACTTATTTTGCTGTAATTAACATTTTGTATCATGTATGCACGAAATCAATGTGTTGATGCTGAGATGCCGTTCAATGGAGAGATGAAACAGATGCGAAGGTAAGTAATGATATCACATTCAGTGAAACGATTGACGGAATACCGCAATATTAAAATCATTATTATTCTTTATAAAAATTAAAAGTGACTCGTTCAGATTTAAAATTGTGAATGAGAAACAGTATTTTTAAAACACAATATTATTAAATAACACTTTTAATTCGTGTATTTTTAAATACATACCTGGATTTGCTCCTTCTCTGTAGACAAATGGTTGGTCGGAATAATGCATGTAGTATTGCACATGGGCCAATTCATGGTGGACTGATACTAAATCTTCCATTGTTACTTCAGTGCATTGTTTTATCCTAAAAAAATATTAACGATACTTTTTTTCAACAAATACATCACAATATTTATACAAGGTTAGGAGATAATATCAGAACGGTCGATTATTTCAAGAGTTGTAAGGCTTTAAAAAATCTATTTATCTGTAATAAATTATAATATACAGGGTGGGCCACAAAATTGTGGTGAATTAAGGTTATATTTTTTAAATGGAACACCCCGTATATTACTATTTATTTGGATAGTCCTATCAATTTTGAACATATTTTATTAACCATACATTATACCTAAATTCATTCGTTTCCTAGATATCGATGTTTCGAATAATAATGAATAACAGTGCGATATTTTAACGTAATCATAGTTACCTGACCAACACAAATTAGGTATGACCTTGGAAATTAATCTGAAAATCAAGATCTGTCGAAATTGAACAAACAAGAAAATTTAATATTTTATTAACCATACGTTGCAACTAAATACATTAGTTTCTTGGATATCATGACATTCTGTTCAGTTACAAAACTCAAAATAAATCAGTTAACATAAAACAATAGATATAACAAATTATGGAAAAAGCGGATTTACTAACTGACAATGATATAAATTGTCGCAAAAATTTTGTTGGGTATGTAAAACTATTTCCCTTATTAATTTCTCACTTTCATTTAAAATTTTAATTCTTAGTTCTTCCAAATTATTGGATTTGTTCCGATAAACATTATTTTTCAAGTAACCCCAATAAAAGAAAGGCCATTCGATAGGCCCTCTTCTTCCTATCCATCTATTTGGGAAGGTAACATCCAAAAATTCTCTAACTTCCCGAGAAAATTCGGAGGAGCTTCATCTTGCTGATAATTGTTAAGTTAATATCGGGAGTTAAATTGTTTGTAGTTGGAACTATTTCTTGCCGAAGGAGTTGGAGATATCGTTCACAGGTCAAATTTCTCTCGATAAAAAAGGATCAAATTACATGTTCTGCAAACAATCCAGCCCAGACATTAACTTTTTCTGGAACTGTAAATGCAGTTCTTCATACCAGTTTGGGTTATTTCGCCTCCAGTAACGGCAATATTGCTTATTGACTATTTCGTGTAGTGTGAAAGTCCCTTCATCCGAAAAATCAATATGGTTTGAAAAATGAGGGTTTTCTTCAATCTTTCTGGTAATTATTTCAAAAAATTGTAGTTTTCGTTCATAGTCAACGTCACAAAATTCTTGTACAACATTAACTTTGTATGGATTCATTTTCTCGGTATGAAGAATGGTTCTTACAGAATTTTTAATAATTTCATGATCCAAAGCAAGGTGGTTGATGGATTGTCTGGGATTTTCTTGAATTGAAAGCAGAATTTCCAATTTTTATCATCGACAGTAGCACTCCTAGGTTTTCTGTAACGCATTTCCTGTTGCAATAAACGATATTCAATTTTTACCGAACGTCTCTTTTTTGTTAAAATGGCGAATTGCGGCTAAAGGAATTATTTTAAATACTATGTTTGATACATAAATTCGCAACAAAAATGACCCAGGAATCTAAATATGCAATAATATACAGGGGGTTTCGTTAAAAAATCGACTTTTATATTAATCACCCTGTATAGCACTTGCAATTCAGTCAAAAATATTTTAAGGTTGTAGGCTTAAGGGTCCTCCAACGTGTCCCAATAACGGATTTAAAAAAAATACGTTAATAAACCCACAATTTTCCATCCACACAATAATGGCACACCCTATATAGCTTATTGGATATCAAGCACTAATTTTAAAAGATCGAAATACCTACCTACAGGTGTTTTTAAACTTGATTTTTACATTATTTAAAGTTGATACAAAAAGTGTTCAATGTAACATTTAAAAGATTTTCCGTTAAAATTTGACTTTCAATTATAAAACTATTTTAATTAGAAGTTACATTGACCAAAGATCTTTATACATAGAATATAAAGGATTAAAGTCTAATACCTTAATTTCTACTTCCAGTGTGCCACAAGGCTATAAACTGGCTCTCCTATATTAAATAATATACGTCACATTCTTACAAAGAGAATCAGGAAAAAACAAGATACGTCACTTAAACCACATTTCTCGATTCTAGAAAATTCCAAGAACTACAGTAACTATCATATACTCTTACAAGGAGGAATGAGATTCTAGAAAAAACGAATCAATCTCAAGAAATCCAGAGAACTATGTCCCGTCACCGTCTTATAAATACGAATGATATATTCGTCTAATTCAAGTTAATCTCATCAAACGCAAAAGGAAAAATCCCTGCAAATAATCCACGTTCTACAAACACTTATGTATGTATTTAATGAAAATGGACCATTTACATAAATGTAAATCCTATGCCAACTGCAGATATTTCGGCTAGATTTCGAAATAAAACAACATATAGTAAAACTACATTTTCTTATTCACTAGTTACGACACCAAAATCAGTGACCTACACCTAACGCCCTCTATATGTATGTCTAAACTAACGTAAAAATATATTATCAGTCTGTGCAGAACATTAAAAGTGTGTACATTTATTTACTTCGCGTGCCCAATTTAACAGGTTATTGGCCCAGGACCCACGTGTTGTTTAATAAATTAGCTTATAAAGTGCACAAGAATGACTAGAAACTATTTGTTGAGAATTCCCAAGTTGAATGGAAGGGAAATTACAACGATGATGCATTTGTCATAAAAAAATTTCTGATATTGGAAGGCTTAGAAAAGAACAAGAAGTCGGCGAAAGATGCGAAAGCGAAAGCCAAGAAGCACTGTGGAACCATCTCAAAAAATATTCGATGATTCAGGGTTTACAGGAAAAGTAAATTTGTTCCGTACGTCAATTTCTATTCGTTTGCGATTCCATGACAGAATATGTAAACCAAATGGTGGAAACAGGACAGAAACTTTGCCTGAAAGATTTTCTCCTCTTATCATGGCGGTCAAGCATTCGGGCATTAACATAAGACCGAACGCTATTAAATCCAAGTTCCTGGATACGGAGACAGATGACGCTGGGAAAGAAACGGGTTCGTTTCCACACGGTTTAATAACAAGAATAAAATCCAGGTTAGTAACACTTTTGCGCCACCTAGTGGCAACGGCAAGAAGGAAATAAGATGCTACGAATGTAAACAAATCGGACATTTTAAAAGTCGATGAACTAGGAAGAATTATCCAAAGAGTGACCGAAGCGGTTCTAGCTGTGGAGAAGTGAATGCTTTTAGTGCCACGTTCTTAAAAGGACAGTTCATTTCTTTTCATTCAGGGACTAGTTTTCATCTTGCCACAAGTGAACAATTTATGAAAAACAAGTCATATGATTTTAGTGTTACATTGGTAAATGAAGGGAGACTCACAGTCACATGTGTGGGAGACCTTGATTTAACAACAGTGGTAAATAATGTCAGTCATAGTGTAGTTATCAAAAATGTACTTTGTGTTCCTGGTCTAACGACAAATCTTTTATCTGCTAGTCAACTTATTAAAAATGGAAATTCAGTCAACATCACAAAGAATTCCTGCAACATTTTTAATAGAAATAGTGTACTAGTGTAACTGAACTTATTCAAAATGCATGTAGACTAAACTTTGCTAAATCAAATGAGTGCTTGCTTGCTACTGCAAATAATGTATCAGAAGACATATGGCATAGGAGACTTGGGCACATAAATTCATCAGATTTAAACAAGATGAGAAACGGTGCAGTAACAGGAATACCATAGCATCAAGAACTGCAGACGAAGTTACCCTCAACAAGCAAAGCTCAAGATCAAAAGAAATATTGGATATCATTCACACAGACTTATGTGGCCCAATGGAAAACAAGTCTATTGGAAGATCGAAATGTTATGTCAGTTTTCACAATTACTCCAGGATGGTATACGTTTATTTTCTGAAATCCAAGGGATAAGTCCTCAAATAATTCAATATATTTAAGAATAAAGTGGAAAACCAGCAAGAAAGAAAAATTAAGATTCTATGACCTGATAGAAGAACCGAATTTTGTAATAAAGAATTCCAAAAGTTTTTGGAGCGTAATACACCAAACAACAGCACTTTGGTAGTAAAATCAAGATGTTTGCTATTTTATGCGAATCTTGAAAACAGGTTTTGGGCAGAAGCTGTGGATACTACCACATATCTCAAGAATAAAGGATAAAACACCGTTTGAAATGAAGAACAACAAGAAACCTGATGTAAGCCATATAACAATTTTTGGAAGTGCGCATTACAAAAACGCAGGGAACGAAATGGGATAAGAAATCCAGAAAGATGATTCTGTTGGGCTACAGTGATAACACGAAAGGATATAGACTGTATGGCGAAACCAGAAATAAGGTAATCATCAGTAGAGATGTAATTCTAATGGAGAATGAAACTGATAGCGTGTTGGTCAGAATCTTAGAATCTGTGGGAGCCAACATTGAAAGCCAACAGCCACGGCTTACGGACTGTCTGGGAATATCTACAATCTCTCTCGCAACTGGCGAAAAACAACTTGACCCTCATGTGGGTCCCAGGGTATAGGGATATTAAAGGCAACGAAGTGGCAGATGAACTCGCAAAAAGAGGCGCAAATGCCACTCCTATAGGACCAAAGCCGGTTTGCGGATTCCCCGTGGCGCACAGAAGAGAAGTGGTGCAGAAATCGGAAGCGGATAAAAGACCCAATCACTGGAACAATGTACCAGGCCTACTTCAATCAACACGACTCATCAAATTCAATCACAGCCATAAGGTGCTTGAACTTACAAGGAACAAGCTAAGAACTTTGCCTGGAATAATGACAGGTCAGTGTGCCCGGTACCATTTGTGGAAAATGGGAAAAGAAGAACGTGGAAACTGCAGGCTATGTGATTCGGCAGATGAAACGAACGAGCACATACTATGCACTTGTGTCGCGATTGTTCACTTGTGTCGCGATTGTTGTTTAGCCTCTCTTCTAATCCGGAACGAGTAAGAGAGTCTATCACGCGTAGCCCGGCGAAATCAGTTCCGAAGGCTAGTCGACTATTTGATAACTTTTATGGAAACGCTAACAACTACGTCCTTATCGTTTGCAGCTATTGCAAGCTCTTTAACTGTTTGAGTTGCACTTTCATTTTATGTATTAATTATGATGTTAAGTTTTACGTAATGTAATAAATATTACAAACAAAATTTAAAATTCATTTAGAAACACCCGGTATACAAGTTTTATTATCTGCGAGTGTAATTATTTTGCTACGAAAAGTTTGAAGTGATTAATGTTCTTGTAGCCTTTTTCAATTATTGCTAGTTTTTATTCGTATGTTTGTTTTATGAAGCAAAATTTTTATTGTCCTATATATGCAAATTTATTGAAGAAAAACACCTTATTTTACTGATCGAAACACGTGTCAGGCAACTGTAAATAAAAACAATAATACGGAATACTACGCGTGTTTTTCTTTAATAAAAATACTATATAAATGCACAGTTAATAAATTAATAATTTCAAATTTAGATAAATGAAAAATCATGCTTACCGGTAATCAACTTTATTACAAAAATCCCAAGCGCTCGCAGTGCACTGAACTCTTCTATCAATAGGTTTTTCCAACAGAGAATGCCTCCAGAATTCGGGTGGCATAGGCTTCAGGCCCAGTGAAGTGAAGAAACTTTCCGCTATTTGAAAGATTCTGAAACATATTAATTTAAAATATGATCAAATTTGTAAACCTAGCTTACCTCGTTGGCGTGAATCCTTGTCGTAGTAATTCGTCCGTTACTTCAATCTTTTTAGCAGATGGATAAGGCAACAATAAATCCACAATATTACTCCAATCTTGTCCCCACACGTTTCCTATCAAATGGGCTGGCAAAGGTCCATCGCTTCTAATGTGTTCAGGTCCATATTTTATGAGTAATTTCCTTCTAACATAGGTAAATAGTTCCTTATATAGTGGCTGTAATTTTTGCCATGAATCCTCCAGTTCAAACTCAAACTTGTCATCTTCGTATTGGTACCGCATCTGCTCGCCAGCGTCCACGAAACCTGTTAGTAATAATATTAATAATAATAGTTATTTAAGGTACAAATATAAAAAGTGATGCTTTATTGCACGAACTGGCGTTTAAAAACACGAGCGAGGAACGATATATACACCATGTATATCTGGAATCAGTTTTTGCATTTTCTCAGATAGATGCTTATAAAAAACCACCGACTTTTTTACATGAAGTAATTCATTCTTTCTCATGCTGTAAATCCACCCTGGTTTTGACAAGGTCTTACCAAAGTAACTGATTACATTATCTATGTCCATAATGGGTGCATCAAATTCCCAAATCGCTATTAAAATCTATTTATACGTCATTTAGTAAAGTAGAACTGTTGCAGTTTTATAATACGCCTTCTCACAGTTTTCGTTTTCTTGAATTATCTGTTTTTCTGTGGTGAGGCATGGGTACCATCGATAATAAATGCATAACTGAAAAACCTTCGAAGTCCATCGACTACAATCCCTTTACTCGTCATGATGTGTCCTTGGTACGGTACATTTTTCTTAGAAAGTTTTAATCCGAAATATCTTAATAATCAAAACACCTCTTCTAAATTTCTAGATTTACTAGTCATGTTTTCCAGGATAGTTATGTTACTGACATAAACCTATACCTAAGCTGTGTTCTTATTGCTGTCAGACTTCGAGAGCTACTTCCACCTACCTATATTCGCTTCTAAAATCAAGCATAAAAAATTATTGGATTTATCCAATGTGTTTGAAGTGTCGTCGATTTAGGGTATTGGAAATTTGTTCAATTTAGTCACATTATAGAGTTGGCGATAACACAAAAATGAGTTGATCCATTCGTTTTCTTAACCAACACGACTAACGAAAACCATGCACTATTGGATGGCTTTAATTAATGCCCTCTGTCTCCATTTCCTGAAACATTCTATATTAATTCGTCCTTCTTTGCCAGTTGTAGTCTTCTGGTTATTTGTCTAATTGATCTTCTTAAATCCTTAGAATTTATTTCATGTTGAATGATTTAAGTCCTTTTCGTCCAGTGTCGAAAACATCCTGGTATCTTATTATCAACTAAGCTTAGGTCAGGTTAAAGTTGTTCAAATTTTCCAATTCCTTTTTGTACAATTATATGGTCTTTCGGCATCAATGACTCTGACAAACAATATACTAGCAAAATTACCTTCCTCAATTGCACAGAGTAATAGATAGTATTCATTTTTTTAACTAGAACGATATTAATGAAGGTGGTGGTGAGTTCCTTTATTATGTGGTAGTTTTTAGAGACTAAATAAATATTGTCATAATTGGTAACTCTGGAACCGATATTTCTAAGACTCTACCAATACTTCGTCTTTGAAGTACAATTTCTACCTGAGGCATCCGGTATGAATTTCCAACTATATATTTACCCATAAAAACACTATTTGTATTATGTGACAAATATACTACTTTTGAAAACCTTTATGTAGCTTGGTGCTTCGACGTGTATTTCCTCAATTTTTGCGTTCTATATAGTTCTTAACTATAATCAAAAACACCTACTATCTCATAACATTGTTCAAGTTCTTCTCTGCCTTTCCGATTTTGACTTTGACTAATTGTTTTGTCTCCTTCGATCTAAAGCACACAATCGAGTACATTCACAAATTTAATTGACCGAAGAAGTATTGTTGTTCTCTATTCTTAGTTCATCTAAAAAACCTGCACAGACTTTCATTAGAGTTTCGGAAGGGGTTCTTAAGTTTTTTAAGGATAAACATGTTTAAGATGTGTAACATACCTCCGTTTCAGATTCTTGATACTAAGAAATCATAAGGTAAATAAGTAATTAAAGCACTTGGGTTTTCTTCTTTCATAATTTATATTTAACACATTTATGTAACTTATATAAATGTCTTAATATAATATGAAACAAGGAAAACGAAGTGCTTTAGTTGCTAATTTACTTAATTGTTAAATTATATTTCACCAAGTGATAGATTAGCAAAAAGTAAGTAGTTTAAGTAATCAGAGTTCATTTCACTCTGAGAGACGCGTCTCTTCATAGTGATAGAGACAACACGGTAGTCTTTTCCTCTGAATCCCATCTATTTTCTGATGTAGGAAAAGATGTTTAGCCATTAAGATGAGGTTGTTGTATTTTCATTCCATGAACAGCATTTCATTTAATTTGTTCTAACTTTAATTTCTACGTTAAATTTCTGTTTCCAGTTTCCAGCAATTTCTTTTCGAAATCTTTGTTCTAGAGTTTGAGAATGTCCTCTTCCAAATTTCTACAATTTTTCAGCATCTTTTGCGGTCAAATTGCTTTATCTTTCTATCATTTTCTGCTGAATAAAATCCGAATTCTCCAGAAATTTCTGATCTAAATTATGAGAATTTTTGTCAAGATTTCTAGATTTTTCAAGCAACTTATCGTCTAATTTTTAGATGTTGGCAAAATTTTTTCAATTTAAATTCCTTTCAACACCGTTATACCTATAGTTTGATGTAATGCAGTTGTTCGTTTGCTTGCCATCAATTTATTTTTATGCGAAATATTTGAATATTAATAACTTATAACTTACGTTAAAATAAATTAATATTTTGATGTTCTGAATTGAAGAAGCTGTTACTTGTTGAAACTCCATATCACTTCATAAAATACTTATACAGTATATGGTTTCAAAAACGTTTTTATTACTTTACAACAATGTTTCACCACATAGTAGCTTCATCTGGTAAATGAAAAATATGAGTATTACAATTTACAATTAGGACTTATATACTAGGTTGAGTGAATATAATGAGACATATTCTCACTTCTCCCTGTTTGGCTAACGTAAACTTTTGGACAATCCCCACAAGTCAATAGATAAACGCCCAACTCTTTGTTTTTATTTGTTTTGTCTTTAGAATTATTAATTAATTTTGACAGTATGTTGGTGGTTTTAAATGAAGTGCTGATGTTAAAATGACTTAAAGTATTGGCAACATTTTCCGATATTCTTCCTAAGAATACTATTGAGGTGTACTGATTTTGAGGTTTTGGGGTAAAATCATTGAGCTTATATGTTTTGTTGTTTTTTGACTAGTGTGTTTTTAATTGATGCTACTTGAAAACCGTTATTTTTAGCAATGGCGAAGATGCAATTTAATTCAATATTAAAATTAGTTTCTGAGAGGAGATAATGATTACAATATTTGGGATGATAAGATTGCATGTGTATGACTGTATCAGTGTGGGTTAGTTTATGGAACATGAAAAATTCATGCGTATTGTTCGCTTAACTAATAGTTAAATCTAGAAAGTTAATTGACTGATTTGATTCTAATTCTAATGTCAATTTGATGTTACTATGGATGTTATTGATGACATTTAGAAATGATTGAAGTTGTCTGTTGAATAAACTATGATTTTCTATTATGGATTCGAAATGTGACATGAATATTTCAGCGAGCAAGGGGCTTAAAGGATTATCAATTGCAAATCCCTCTGTTTATTGGTAAAACCGATCGTTAAATTGAAAATTTTGTGTTAAGCATATCTTCAAGAATAAGAGGATTTTAGCCACAACGCTAGGATTTGTACCATTAGATGTAAGTACCTCCTTTATTATGCCGATTACCTCCCTTGGTAGTATGCTTAAAAACAAATTGGTTACGTCAAATGATACATGGGTTGAATTAGCTAGAATTTTAACCTTGGAAGTTCTATTAATTTTGTGAATTCTAAAATGGTTTTGTTTAATGTTTTGATAACTTTCTACACGGTGCAAAAATGTATGATACCACGTTTCGAATTGAGACAGGGGTTTTGTGAAGTTTAAGTTGTCCATATAATTTAGGTGTTCGAGGGTTCATCGTGGTTAATTTACGTTTCTGAATTTCGCTAAATAGGGCATTATTATCGGATAATGTGGGTTTAAGTTGTTTCTAGGATCAATTTTTAGTAATCTATCTAGATCAGAATCAACCCAATGATTCACAAGAAGTATCTGACCCAAAATATGAAACTAGAACACCTCGTCTCAAGAAACCCATCACCCAAGTGAACCGACAGTTTTGCGACAGATTCGATAACTTAATATCCACTCGATTCACCGGCAATGAGACATAATTATTATCGAAAGGTTTTAAATATAACATAAAAAAATGATACAAAAAGCAGACATTGGAAAGTTAACGATCGATATGGAAATAGCACTCATCAAATCAATAAACAGCACATTGGAAAAGTAAGGGCCGATTAAAATCTACGATTACGAAAAATAGTCAAGGCAGCAAACCAAATCACGAAATCCATCTAGCGAAGAATATCCGGAAAAAATTCATCGAAAACAACATATATATACTCCAAAGCCGATAAAGGTAATACAGTGGTTTCTCTACCGGTTGTTGATTATAATATGTCACAAATGTCATCAATAACATTAACTATTAGACGAACGAATAATAAGCATAAATTTAATATCTTCCATACACCAACCCAACTGATACAGTCATAAACATGCAATTTTAATATTGAATTAAATCGCATTTTCACCATTGCTAAAATTAATGGTTTTCAAGTAGCATTCACTAAAAATATACTAGTCAAAAAACAAAAAAAACATATAAGCTCAATGATTTTCCAAAACCCGCGACATCGCTCAATATCAACCTCAATAGTATACTTAGGAAGAATATCGAAAAATGTAGTCAGTACTTTAAGTCATTTTAATTCTAAAGACAAAACAAATTAAAACAAAGAGTCGGGGGTCTACCTATTGAATTGTGGGGATTGTCCAAAAGTTGAAGTAGACCGAACATCTATGTTACTGTAAGTAAATGTAATCTTCATTATGTCATTGTATTATGTTAGCATATATTCATTATTATTATTATTAATTATATGTTTCATTTATTTTCTGTATTTTAGTAATCTCTTATTGTAACAATAGGTGGACCAATCAAACACAACTCAATATGTTTCATTTCGCTCACTCAACCTAGTATATAAGTCCTAATTGTAAATTGTAATAATCATATTTTTCATTTACCTAATGAAGTCATATGATGATACATTGTTGTAGAGTAATAAAAACGTTTTTGAAACCATATACGGTATAGAACGAGTATAATTTTTGAAACATCATATTAAAATTACGTACATACAGAAATAAAGACATTACTGTACATTTTAAAACAGTTTTCTTCATTCTTTGTTGCATGTAATAATTCGTATAATGGCACCCAGGATAAACTATTTTGGCGAAAATAATTGGCACAGACTGCTCGCCGCCGATTCTACAAAAACTGTTCTTCCGCTATTCATTAGTAATTATGACGCGTCTAAGATGTCAAAACAAAATATTCCGCTACTATTATTCAACCAAATTACCTTCAAATCTAGCTGCTTGGTTAGCCAATTGGACGTATCTCATAAATTTATTCTTCATCGGAGGCCCCGTTCTGTCGTGCCATTCCCTCCAAATGTGAGCCAGTTCTCCTGGATTCCGTGAGTGTGCCATCAGACGAATAATATCCGGGTCCAAAACTAAGTCACAGAAACGGTTCTCCATGTTGTTAAACGGACACACGCGGACGCTGTTGTATATTTCTTTCATTTCAGAAATTAAATGATGTATCTAAAATTATCAAAAATATTACACATAAAATGTAATTTATTGTTATAAAATACATAATTCAAACTTATTAAGCTAGGCTGATAAAACAATCAAGGTATAAATTTGTGATGTGAGCTTATAAATCAATCACATTAGTTGATAGATTATGCCAAAGAACTAATATAGAGAGACTTAAATGAAAACTAGGAAAGTATAATGTTATAAAAACAGTTTAAATAACATGAGGACTTTATTTTATGGTACTACTACTAAATATCACTATAATAACAAATAATATTTTATAGCCGAATATTTTTATTGTATTAGATCTTCACGTAACTCAATCAATCACTGTATTAGTTCCTACTTCGAAACTACAATCAATCAATTTCTAGTGGACCAATTTTGCCTAAGAAAAATGTTTAGCTTTACAAGGCTCAAACATTGATCCAATGAGTTACAAAATTGTTTTTTGGAACATGAGACATTGAATTGTCCTCAATACCTACATATTGTAGCACATATATCTTTATTTAATGCGTGTAGTGGCTCTAAAACAAACTTTAAAATTTAAAAACTAAAAAATCTACGTTCAATATTTTACTAACCTCATTATATTTATCATCTGGTAGGCTGGCTCTTCCTTTTGTTATCAGTAGTTTTAACTGTCTTCTCGCCATTGGATCAGGTAGTCGCATCCAGTCAAAAGAAATAGCTTTTTTCCAAGATAGTTTCTCAAATTTAGCCTTAATCATTTGTTCTTCAATCATGCGCCTTTTGTTAAAATCCGTCATGTTGGTAGAATATCTCCACTGGGCAGTACTAACCCGGAAACACATACTCGATGCTTCCCCTTCATATTCGCGAAGGAATTGTAGAGCTTCTCCTAAATTCTGATTACTGCCCTGTAACAAATGTAAGATCTTTTTTAAAACTTTATTACATAATTAATATTCTGTATCATAAAATAAATATTTTTAAATGAATATCTACTTAAAATACGCAGGTGTTACTACTACTACAACTACCTACTTAAATTTAGAACCTTAAACCGAAAAGTTAAAGTATATTATATAAAGTACATTAAAATACATTTCAATAAATTAATGATCCCGCATCCGCTTAACGGAGCTTTCTTTAAGGGTGATACACCCTCATGCGCCGAGACCGATTGGTGACCATTAAGTTATAAATAAATGGGATTTTTTGAATATCGCTGGATTTTTCTTGGACCCGACACAAGTTAACTAACTGTTAGATTTTATGACCAGCCAGAAGCCGTCGTTTATGGCTACTGGTTAGTTATGAAAATACCGGTTAGTCAAGTGCGGATGCGTTTTGGAAGAAACTGCTTATTATAAACCTAGAATCCATTGACAACATCGATTTCCTGGTCATACAAGAAACATCATTGTCGCCACAATGGTTCAACCAAATCTCCGAATTTACTATTCATGGCTGCAAAGATGTAAATAGGTGAGGCGTCGTACTTTTATGATGCCATATAATATCCGGTATTCTTGTCAACATTTCTTATCTCCGATGTCTCTATTTGCATTATTCTCCATCTACATACGTACAATTGGTTCTTTTCCCACGGTGCTGTTAAACCAAATTGCGGGTGAGCCCTTGTCAAAATCCTCGGCGATCTAAAATCCAGACAACAACGAAGACGTATTTCTGAACTTACTCTCCATCGCAAAACTCAACCAGTATTTCAAGTAACGAACCCACATTCGTCAAAGGTCAAACGGTTACCTCCATCGATCACCACTTCTTTACATCGTTCTTTTCAGGACACTGCCTTCTTTGAGTAATCTATCACCAGCAACTACATTTTCGCCACCTGTAAGCTGGCGAATCTGCCATACCGCCTCTGTCAAATAGTAATAGAATTCAAAATACCACTCCCATATTCTTAACCTTATCCAAGGATAATGCCGCTTTTATTGAAAAAATAAATAAACAGGATGCCTTGAACAAAATTTGCCTTAGTGTCAGAGCCTCCTGGTCAAAGAGCACACCAATTCAACCTGAGGAAATATAGCCGTCATCCATCAACCATCACGTCACCATATTCTGGGATAAATTTAACGCACTCATAAGCCAAAAAACGTAGCCGATGGCCAACAATTAACCAGCAGATAATCGCCATTTCTGAGAAGTTCGCCAACCATCTCCAAAGAACCTATTTACACCGACTTTAAAGAACTTATCTTCACCAGACGCCATTTCATGAACTTGCTAACTTTCGTCATGTTTCTTGAAGTGAATCACCCCTGAAACGCTCCTGGGGTGTGAAGTTTGTCCCAGTCTATTTCCTTAACCCGTATAATTTTAGAATCTATATCTATATAAATATTTCTTTACTTCTTTCTTAGTTTTACTAGTTTATCATTGTTACTTTCCCTATATAGTATATATAGGGGAAGTATTGTTTTCGTGCATGAAAATATCTGTGGGCGCTGTATCTCAAAAACGAATGATTGAGATGAAACTTTAAACTTAAGGTTTTATCGTTAAAAACTGGAACTGAATAGCTTTTGGTAAACAATCATTAACCGGAAGTGGATGTTTTATAGAGGCGTTTTTTTTCATTTTTCTCGATATTTTTCCAAATTTAAAAATATTACATAACTTTTCAAACAAAGGTTAAATGAAATGAGAAAATGAAGAAGTTTTATTAAAACATGTTTTTCGTAAAATTTTTAATTTGTGAGAAAAAAAATTAACTTCCTTTCCAAAGAATTTTCAAGTTTAGCAAAGATTTTATTCAAGAGTTACAAAATTTTTTAGAATGTCATCATTTATATTTATTTATAGAAATTTCCTTGTTGTTTTTGTAGAATATTTTGTTTAACTTTTTTATAATTATCTCAGATGATCCATACTTTTTTTACATTGAGGTTTCTAGAATTTTTCATAAGATTTCATTTTAGATTTATAAAACTTTTTTTGTGGATTCTAGAAGTGTACATTAATTTCTTTTTCTTATCTAATAAATAAATAGATATTTCCAGAATTTTTAGCAAAGATTTTATTCGAGAGTTCTAAATTTTCAGAAAGTTCTTTCAAGATTTTGTTTAATTTAACAATTTATTAGGAATTTTTTTCTAAATTTCTAGAACTTACTTAGAGGCTTCTGGAAGTTTCAGGAATTTCTTCTCCATATTTTCATTTTTTTGTATCTTCCTTTCCAAAGAATTTTGATCGAGGATTCTAGAATTTTTCAGGTTTTCCTTGTAGATTTCTAGAACTTTTTTAGAGGATTCTAAAAGTAATTTCTTCTTCATATTCCCAGAATTTTTAGCAAAGGTCTTATTCGGGAGTTTTTTTTTTAGAAAGTTCGTTTCAATATTTATAGAATTTTCTTTGAGGCTGTTTCCAGTAACTTCTCTTCCAAATTTTATTATTGCAAAGATTTCCTTTAGAGCTAAAAAAATAATTTCCAGAACTTTGAACTTTTTTCGAGAGTTCAGAAATTTCCAGTAACTTTTATTCAGATGTGGATGCTATAGATTTTTCTAGGAATCTAGACTCTTTTCAGTCATTTCTCCAGATATCAAGATTGTTTTTTAAATTGAGAAGTTTTTAGAATTAAAAAAAATCTAGAAATGTATATTTTTTGTAGAATTCAGAAAATTTCCAGTAAGATTTAAATGAAGGCTTTTTTAGAAAATTTGTTTTTAAAAATCTAGACTTTTTTCGAGAGTTCGGGAAATTTCTATTAATTTCTTCTCCACATTTCAAGATTTTTTCAACTTGTCTTCTAAATAATGATTTTCTTTGGGGCTCTAGAATTTTTAGAATTTTCTTCTAGAAATCTAGATAATTTTCTCGAGGGTTCAGGAAATTTCTAGCAACTTATTCTCTAGAATTCAAGAGTTTTTTTGAAGTCGTCTTTTAAATTGCAAATACTTTCTATGAGGCATTAGGATTTACTAGAATTTTTTTTCTAAAAGTTTAATAACTTCTTCCAAAAATTATTTTTTTTTTCAACTTTTCTTATAAATTGCGAAGATATTTATCAGGCCCTACTAGTTTTTTAATTCGTCTTCTTTTCGAGAATTTAGGTAAATTTGAGCAATTTCTTCTCTAAAATTCAACATTTTGTTTCAACTAGTCTTAAACTTATTTAAAAAGTTCTAAATTGCGGAATTTTTCATGGAGGGTCTAGATTTTTTTAGAAAATTTTTCTTTCTCCTATTTTCGAGTAAGTTTAAAAGAATTTACAATTTCTCTTCCCGATTTCAAGATATTTTTTCAACTGGTCTTCTAAATTTCTAGGAGGCTCTAGAAATTTTTAATTTAGAAATCTAGACTTTTTTCCAGATTTCAAGGTTATCTTCTTATCTTCTAAATTGCAAAGATTTTTTTGTAGGCTCTAGAACTTTTTATATAATTTGTTTGTAGAAATCTAGACTTTTCTTCAGGAAGTTCAGGAAATTTGAATTTCTCTTTTTTTTTTAAGCTAGACTTACTTTTTCAAGAATTCAAGAAATTTCCACTAATTTTTCTCTAGGTTTCAAGATTTTTTAATTCAACCCGCTTTCTAAATTGTGAAGACTTTATTGGAAGCTGTAAACTTTAAAAACAATAGTTTAGAAATATAGACTTTTTCTTTCACTGAATTGAAAAATTCAATATGTTTTAACCACAAACTATTATAAGTAAGTATGGATTACCAAGTAGTAACGGTCGCAAACATTCTCTTTATCAAAATTTTTACTTTACTTTTGTAATTAAAATTATTGCAAACCGCGAGGCAATCAGTAATTAAAGTTAATATGTATATGTAGGGTGGGTGGGTGTCCTCTAACCCACCCTCCAATCAGTAAATCATAAGCAAGGGTTTCAATTAAAAGTTGTAAAACGTAAATAAACATAATATTATTGCAAAATTTAATAGATTTATTCAAACAAATTTTGAAATTTAAGAAATTTTGAAAAATAAGACATAACTTTTCAAACAAAAGTTAAAGAGAATGAAAAACTGAAAAAGTTTTATTGAAACATTTTTTTGTTCATAAGGATTGTGGTGACCGTTACTACGTGGTAATTCATGATAAACACTTAACTAACGCACTTACTATGTTTTAACCACTAAAAATTATGTAATATATATACATATATTACATAATTTTTAGTGGTTAAAACATAGTAAGTGCGTTAGTTAAGTGTTTTCATTTTTTTGTTCTTAATTTAAAAATTTTGAATTTTATTTGCTTATTGCTAATAAACTAAAGGAGCTAAATTGCATAGCGTGTAATAAACCCTATCATCGGAGATGCGTAAATCAAAAACGAAATTGCAAAAGTCAGCAATTGATAAATGATAAAGATACGTTAGTGTTGCAATAACGATCAATCTGAGATTACCCCAAAACAGTGCGATGACACAAACTTCATACTCAAGACTCTGGTATGTGAATTACGTACCTAGTTAGTAAAATAGAACGTCTAGAATCCATGTTGACGGTTAAAGATCAAAAATATTTAAACAATTGTAATAACCCATCTCCAAAACCCTGCAACACACACAGCACTAAGAACAAACAAAATTGGGAATCTATAACCTATAAGAAAAATAAGTTGAATCTCGTAAAAGAATGTTGATTTATCACTACGAGCTGCTAAAAAAATGGCATGGCTGTATATAGGCAACTGTGATGTTTCTGCAAATGAAAAAATATTGGAACATTACTAAATTTCAAACCATCCTGAAATAAAACTCAAATTAAGGAAGTCAAAATAAATTCCAGAAACAAATCTTTAAAGTTAGGTGCGGATTTCAAATTCCTTGAGGTTCTAATGGATGAACAAACCTGGCCAATAGGAATCAATATCAGAAGATTCAGATTCACAAAATCTGAAGCTAGAAATTTTCTATGCCGCCAATCCATAGCCTAAATATAATCCCCTTGTGTTATATATCTTTGCCTCCACCAAACGAAAATAGCATCCGGCTGAATATATTATTTTTAAATATTCGATCAATTAGAAATAAGTTTTTGGAACTGGAATCCTTGTTAATTGACAAACCTCATAAAATTCTTGGAATTTCCGAACCCTTGCTCTCCACCGATGAATGCAGTCTATCTAAGATCAACAATCTGGAACCTAAGGCGCACTACGCTCATAGTACGAACCTTTATGGAGGATCTATACTATACGTATCAGCGGACTTAGCTGCAAATGGTTACAGTGAAATAACGACAAATATTAATTCAGATAAAAATTGTGAATTGTCATGTATATATTGTCACAAGCAACATGGAAGGTACTCAACAGAATAAGGGGAAACCCAATGTAAAAAATATTGCTTGTTCAGTTATGTGATGACTTTAACCATTTTTTTGTTAATATCCCAGATAACCACAAAGGAAAATCCTCGTATAACACCGATGCAGACCGCAGCATATATAATATAAAAAACAAATTTAGTTTTCGTGATCAACCCTAAATCAAGTCAAAGATAAGTAAACTTAAAAACACCAAGAGCCCAGACATATACGGATTAAATTCCGAAATTATAAAAAGCACAAAAGAAAATCTTGTCTTACCATTAACTGCACGAATCAATGACTCTATTAGATCAGGCGAGTTTCCCAATATCCTAAAATTTGGTAAGTATGAAAAATTATTTCTTATTTATTTTTTCCAGACTGGCGTCTGTTTCACAGTAGAATTCTTCTCCGTGCGTAAATGTACTGTGGTTTTTCGAGAAGGACGATCCCACCCCCTTCACGTCAATACGTAAAACGGTATTTAACATCTCCGTGGCCAATATTCTACGTACTACTCAGTATAAAGGATTAAAATTAATCTGTCAATAGAAGGATGTATCGTCGTTCTGGACCTCAATTCCATTGACTCGCCTTGCCAGGCTAACTTGTATGCTAGTAGCTCAGTCCCACAAATTGGCATTTGGCGGATAAAAAGCACACAGCCAAATCCAACTGTTTCTTAACAACCACAAGAAATGCGATCCTCCACCTTTTGCTTTTATGGACGAAACCGTCAGGCCCGTTTGGAGCGTCACTTATCTTTTATTTATTTATTTCTTAAAAAATACACTTTAAAACAAATTATTAAAACAAAACTATACATAAAATTTTGTCCGAAAGAAGCACGGGCGGAGTTCACAATTAAATATGTTCTTCCACTCAAACCCAATCCATCACCATGATGTTAAGGCAGCAAAGATCCTCCTCGACATCTGGAATATTTGATTTCTGTTTCGGTTTCTTCTTATTTCACCTTTTCAGGGAGATTTATTTGGCTGTTAATGTCAGCATGACAGATATACGTATATATAATAGTGCAGGTCTCTCACATAAAACGTCCGAATGTTCACAGAAAATCAATTGCGCTCACGTTCTTGCAGTAAGCAAGAACCACGTCTTTGATGTCAGCCCTAATACGGCCGACTCTACGTTCAATCTCTTGAGCACCTGCAGGTAAAAGGCTGATTTGATAGTTTCGCCCTACGGTTCAAACTCAAAATTGAATGTTCTCAGAACGTCAAAAAAAGCAATGAGCGTCGTTTTGATGCGAGACTTGCTCATTCGCGCTTTCTTGGGGCAGGGGGATGATTTTGCTGCACTGCCTTTTCGACTCTGGGTCGTACTCGAACATCTAGGATTCGTCTTCGGTTACGCAGAGTTAAGAGAGTGCGGCTCATTTTGAATCAAATCCAAGAATCCTTGATAGCGCGAAACTCAAAGTTCTTTCTGGTCTTCCATCAACACATTCGGCACAAGCTTCGCGCATACCTTATGCATTTGCAGAAACTCGGCCACTATCCCATGTACTACAAATTTGTGCTCGCAAAAGTTCGATACAAATCATATTATTCCTCGTGGCCAGGAGTTGAAATTTGGGTATTTTTTAAGGATGGAAAGCGAAATGTCAAAAAAGACAATGAGCGTCACGTGTTATCGTGGCCAGGAATTGAATTATGGGTATTTTTTAAGTATGGGAAGCGGAATGTTATCGTGGCCAGGAGTTAAATTATAATACTAAACTCCGATAAAAATTCAACCCCTGACCACGATAACATTCCGCTTTCCATACTTAAAAAATACCCAAAATTCAACACCTGGCCACGATAACATTCCGCTTTCCATACTTGAAGAATACCCAACACTATCCATGATCTTATCCTAAAAATTCTTTATTTTGCTACAGAAACCAGTACATCCCTCCCAAATAAGTCTCCGGTCTAACTAAGAAAAACATTTTTTAGTAATGTCATTTTATTCATTAACATATTCTCCTTCAAGAGTGATACATTCATTCCAATGTTCCTCTAACTTATCGATGCTCTTTATGTAAAAAGACTTGTCTTTGCTCTCAAAATAAGTCTCAGTTTCGGCAATCACTACTTCATTTGAGCCAAATTTCTTTTCCTGGAGCATCTTTTTCATATCTGAAAAAAGCCAGTAGTCGCAATTCAAAGCATAATTCATCCAATTTAACCATTGTTTTCATCGACTTGTGACACGGGGAATTATCCTGATGAAACAAAACCTTCTTCTCTTATATGTGGGGCCGTTTTTTCTAGATTTCTGCACTCAATCGATCCAATAATGCAAACATTTCGTGAATCTACAACAATGAGTCTTACTAAGACTACAAAACAAATTAATTTTGAAACAATTACTTCTCTGGCTAATAACACTTCATTTTACGGTCTTTTAAAACTATTTTGTGGACATTTTCAATGTTTCGGTGCTTGTACAACCACGTTTAAATTCAGAATATAAGTTAATAATTGTCGATTTCCTTATAAAGAGTCCCCATAATACGACCGTATTCTTCCCCATCAAAAAAACAGTGTTTAATCAACACCCGAATTTCCTTTCTATCCATTGTCTTAAAAATTACCAAACTGGGTCACTAAAACGACTGTAACTTCTAAACTAACGGTCAGAATTCCATGAATTACTATTTTAAGGTTAGTATTATCCGGAAATAACGTAAGTCTGTCAACAATGTTGCCTTATAAGTGTCAGACCGGGGACTTATTGAATGACGTATTAAAAGGTAGGTGGAATAATTATCTATATCTAAACCAGACTTCCTTCGTGGCAAACTACTGCCCCATTACCCTACTTCCATTTCTACTTAAAGTTTTCGAATCCCTGCTAAAACAGAAAATCTTCAAATACACAATTTCTCCCAATTTTGATTCCTACCCAACAAATCAACAATTCTCCCTCTAACTATCGTAACCTCCAACCACCATTGTCTTTTCAGATCATAAAAAAAGCGTTTAGCATCGAGGAATGCTTTAAAAATGTCTACAGTTAGACTTCAACAGTTAAACCTCGAATTCCTAACAAATCGCTCCTGCAAAGTTAAAATCAAAGACTAACGGATTTTTACTTATGTCGCCGGCGACACAGCCTCAGTATGAAAACTTCCAATATCTCCGGACATACACTTGCACATCAAGGGATAGAGTTGATAAGGGATCAGCACAGAACCGTGTCAGTAAAATTCGAAATGAAGGAGAGACAGCTTGGAAATGTCATACGTCGTCAAAGGCTCTTTGGAAGTCAAGCTGCACTGACGTTACCATGCTTTGTGTCACGATATGGAGTGGCAGGAATAGGTAGTAAAAGGTCTTCCAATAAGGACTTCCGTACTTTAACAGTTGATAACGGCCATATTGTTGAAGCTACATCTGTCGAATTGGCTGTTATTTATTCAGTTTGTTTTGCCAAATCACCATGGATGGATATAGCGTTGAACAATACATGCAAATGATAAAATTGTTGTTGCTCAGGCAATGTTCCGCGTGCTTCGCCCATTTTACAGTCGCCAGTCCACTAGTTAAATAAACAATGAACCAACATCCGTACGACCACAAAACGCAAGATCTGCTGAAAACATCGCCGCTGTCTCTGAGAGTTTTCAGGAAAATATAAGGTAGTCGAACTCGGCCATTCGCAGTCCACAACTTTGAGAACGACGTTGGTGAGGCCATCACCGACAAGGACGAGCGCTATGGGTCGATAATTACCAATTTCTTTTGACATTAATTAGATGATATGGACACCAACGACATGTGGTTTTAACAGGACGGCGCTATGTGCTACACAGTTCATTGGACATTTTGCACAAGCGATATGAGGGCATGGTCATCTCACATAGAGATGATGTGAACTGGCCATCAGCCACAAAACATAGCCCTCAAACCCAACATAACCCATGATATCGGTAAAATTCAGAATGATTTATGCGCCAGAGTCATGGAAAATTGAACATTTCAGATGCACGCCACCCAGCATAGCCGGGGGGCACATTTGTATGATGTTATATTCCATTCATAATGACATAGTAGGCCTTTCAAATGAATAAAAAAAATCTATACTATCTTACACACACTTTGTTTAATTTAAATTTAACATAAGTTAATATATAATTTTAATAACAATTTAAAAATAATGATGATGTTATTATTAGAAAAAGAATGGAAATTATACCTCAATTAATTAATATGGTAAACGTATAATTTACAGATTTCTTTTCTTGCAATAATAATGAATGCCCATTGAGGAATTATATTGAACGGCCAATAATTTTCCAGTGATCAATTGGGCCACTTCAAGAAACTTTCCTCGAGGGAAATGAACCATACATCCGTATTAACTAATTCATTTATCGATTAGATATCCTTAAAACTCAAACCGTACAGTTACATTAATCTTTATTCCCAACTATGAACGTTACGGTATTTAAATGAGAACAATATAAATGCGTGACGACCTGGAATTAGCCACCGTAACACGTGCCACGGAAGGCATTTCTTGTAAATTTAAAATTTTGCTGATTCTGTCGAAACACACTCAATGGTAAAGTACATGTATGCTAAAACGTAACCTTAAAGATTTAAATGATGGCCTCTAACATCAAGAATCCTTTGATAATAAAAGGATTAATTAAGCACTTGGTACGAGGACACGTCAGATTTTTTTCTTAGAAATTTCAACATTTTCTAAAGTGTTACTAGATAACACTAGGTTTATCTGGCAAATATGAATGATATTTACCATAAGTTAATGTTTAAATAATATTTATTATTATTTGCCATTCTAATAAAATAATATAATAATAATAATAATAAGGCGGAGCTTAATGTAATGCAAAGAAAATAACATTTAATGAGTGTTTTACGCCAGAATAAAAAGTAAGATTACTTTCTCCTAGCTTTGAAGACATTTTGTATGTTATAAAATATATTTATTTATTAAATGCATTTTAATAAAAATAATATGAATAAGTAAACAGTTTATAAAAATATTTTTAAATTATTTTCTAATAGTAGTAGTAGTGTTTGGCTATCGACCACGTGGTCCTTGCGCCATGTGTAATTTGTGTATTTGTGTGTGTGTAAATGAGCTTGTTACTTTGAAGGATCGCCCCCATCACTCTAAAGCACCATTAATTGTATCCCAATGGTGAATGGTACCGGTCACCCATCCAACCACTGACCCGAATCAACGTTGCTGCACGTTCAGGGCCGTAACCGAATGCGCTACTATGCGTGTATGTTATCTAATATTAGTTTTGATTGTTTTACATGAAGAAATTTTGACATACTTTGTGTAACTACAATAATAATTAATTTTTAAGTTAAAATAATTATAAAAAGAAATTTAAAAAAAATGTATGGGACGCATTTTATACTATTATTTGTTACTGATTATTAAAATCACAATCGACTATAGTTTCAACTCTTGTGAGTCATTGTCAAGTGTGTGATACAATGTTCAGTGAGCTCTGTTTATTGATTATTAACTCCGTTTTTACAAATGAGTAAATAAATTGAAATAGTTAAATTTATACAATTTATACAGATAAAATCACTATCATATGAGACCTAAATACCGCACAGACTCAAATCCGATTCTCACCTCCACGACTTATGAACCCTAGTAACTTGGTTGAAACTGCTCGAGAATGGTAACCAAACAATATGGAGAGCCCGAGAGATCAGGGCTAAAGAGAAATAGCTTTGACTACCCCAACAAATCAAATAAGGGACTAAGATTTGGAACATGGAACGTGAGAAGCCTAAACAGGCCAGGCCCTCGTCGCCATGCTGAAAGACTTGACGGAAGACCAGGACATCGAGGACGACTGGCAATCCATCAAAAAGCAATCATTAAAGTGACATAAACATCAATATGATACAAACCAAAGACAACCAGAAACGAATGGAATGAAATGCAATGCAGACAATGTCTGAAATAAAAACAGACAAGCACACATAAAAAGGCCGACAAGGATAAAGAAGATGGCATACGAGGAATCTAGAAGGGCGGCAATGAAAATAGTAATAAAACAAAAGAGGGCGTACCTTAACAATGTACAAAGAGTCGAGACTATTTACATCTGAGCGAATATAAAAGACTGCGAAATTTAATAAAAACACAAATATCACTCGTTTATGAGAGATGTCATGAGAAAATTGAATCCACAATTAAAACTAATCCAAAACAATTGTGTAAATTCCTCTCTAATGTTAATTAGATGTATAAAACCACAAAATTACATGAAAATAGAAAATGCATTAACGTTTGCTTGCACTATAAGGATACAGAGTTTGGAAAGCGTTAGCATCCCCGACGACATCATCCTCAGACTCAGTCTCCCCGTCAGATTCGAATGTATTATTAGGAATATCGTACAGGTGAATCATCGGCTTGTTGAGATCATCCATGATGAGATACTTTCCATCCTTCTGCTTCATCACGATATCCACGATGCAACGTATAATACCCCAAGCATTGTCCATGTTCAGATTGATTTGCGTGGCGATCTGGACACATAACCGAACTTGATCTGGTCACTTCCAGCCAGCAAGGCTTGGATGGTCCATTTGGCCAGTAAAGCACCTCTTTGAGTGTCCAACTTTTGCCTCCATTCAACACCATTGGCTAGTTTAGAGTCCCATTCATTCAAGGCTTTGATTGATAAGTATTGAAGTTCTCCATTAGGGGATTATACAACTGCATCATGTTCACAACGAGCAACCAACACCACTCCATTATCAAGATCCCACTTTCTGTACCTGTAGGCCACACTTGCAACTTCACCCTCTTCCTCCTCAGAAATGAATGGGTTGGGGTTGGTTTAGCTTTGTAAATTCAAAAATAGGTACGTCAAGTATACCGAACCTAATGCATAAGAATAACGTAGAATACATTGATCCTCCGGGGCGGTCCTTTAAAGTAACAAGCTCATTTACACACACACAAATACACAAATCACACGGCGGAAAGACCACGTAGTCGATAGCCAAACACTACTACTACTACTACAATGATCCACAAAGCATAGTTGATGCATTTAGCAGTTATTTCAGTAGTGCATTTGGTCAAAACAACCAAAACCTAACAAATTACAATTTTAAATTTAAACATTATAAGCATATATCACTATAAGGTGCTAAAAGACTGAAAAATACTTTTACATCCGGTAATGATAAGTTACCAAGTTTTTTTTGTGAAGGACTGTGGTCCTATACTTGCATATCTGCTTGAGATAAAATTTAATCAATCCTTGCGCACTTCTGCCTTTCCAAATATATGGAAAATTGGTAGAGTATATACTGTATTTAAACATGGTAACCGTGATGATATATATAAATAATTTGGGGCCACCCCAATTTTAAATAATTTTGCAAAAAAATGCTATTTACTTGAATGTTTAACCGAAAATAAAATTAAATATTTCAGAATTTCAACATGGGTTTGTTGATTGTCATTCAACAGTAACAAATTTAACCCATATAATACAATATATATCTAGTGCCATAGATAAAAAACTCTAAGTTGATGTCATCTATCTTGATTTTAATAAAGCATTCGATACCATAGATCACTTTTTATTACTTAAATAAATTGTTAACTTTGGCTTTTCTGATTCTTTAATAAATTTTCACTATGTATCTTACAATGGCTTTAATTCATCAATGATTAATATATCCTCCGGTGTGCCTCAGGGATCAAGTATAACAATTTATGATTTTCAATTTTTATTTAAATAAAATAAAAAGTTAAAAATCATAAATAGTTTACTATTATTATTATATTAAGTGATAATGGATTTTCAAAAAATAAGTGCCTCAACAATTAACGAGAACTCTTTATAATATTTATTGATGACCTAATTAAATCTCTTTCTTGATGTACTTTAGCTTATACAGATAATTTTAAAATATTTGCAGAAATTAATAATTATGACGAATGGCTCTTTCTGCAAAATAATCTAAACAAAATCAACTCATGATGTATATCCGCCTAAAATTTAATATACACTGGACCGCAAAAGTAATGCAACACCTAGAAAGAAAAACGTTTTAAATGTTTTTGTTTTATAAATTTTTTGTTCAGTTTTCGTGTCAGAACAAACGATTACAATTTGGTGCAGATTAAAAAAGAATTCTGACAAAAATTCAATAATGTATTAGCCGTAATTGGTCTAAAGTCCTTGGTGGCTGTGACATTCGCTGAAGTGTTGTTCCAATGCTATCCCATACATGTTCTATTGCCGATAAATCAGGGGATCTTGCAGGCCAATCTAAAAGCTCTACGCCAGAAAGTCCATGGTTTGACGGGCTGTATGCGGCCTGGCGTTATCTAGCTGAAAAATGGCGTTTGGGATAGTCTTAATGTATGGTATTCTAAGACATATGGTTCTCAAATCCATGATGCCAGGTGTATTTACTGTGTGGCGTACTAAGGCAAACTCTACATTTTGCCTTTCATCACGAAATCGACGAACACGTGTACGTCCATCATAGGCCCCTAAGCAGAATCTGGACTCACCACCAAAGCAAATGAAGTTCCGCTCTACATCCCAGTTGAATCTGGCTTGATACCATTCCAAGCGACGAGCTTTGTGCAGCGGAGTCATCGGCAGCACCCAAAACGGACGGAACGCATAAAGGCCCATAGCAAAAACTCTTCGATTAACTCTTTGCCTAGAAACCACACGTCCTGTTCTCAAACTTACCGCAAAGTTTCGTGGCGATTGCGTATCGCAAGCAGTCTTAGGTACTATTCTTAACCACCCTGTATAATCCTAGGAATACCAGAACGTCTCTGTCGCTGATAGTCATTTTCTTTAGACCATCTTTCCCATACTCGCATTACAGTTTAGGGTGTAATTTCGAGTCTTTGGGCTGTTTCCCTCAAACTGAAACCCGCCTCTTTCATACCAACAATGCGACCTTTTTAAAAAAACACCCAATTGGTGAAATCGACGAGGTGCTCGAATCCTAAGCATTTTAGCAAGGTTTTTCAATATACTAAAGAGCTCAGAAACGATCAGAGTAAAATAGGTGACTGGTTATTAACATTATTAAATTTGCTTAATTTTTCGGATAAGTGTAAAAATCGTACACAAACATTTGAAATAAAGCAGTAAAAATATCTTTTCTTTCTGGATTAAACCACATCTAAGGGGTGTTGCATTACTTTTGAGCTCCAGTATAAATAAATGTAAAGTAATGACTACACTAAAAAAACAATGCATCGTTAATGCTTACAGTATAAATCACAAAGCACTAGAACGAGTTTTCCAAATTAAAAATTTTAACTAATTTTGATACTAAACATACATTTAAACTACATGTTGATCAAATCTGTATTACTGGGATTTGTTATACGAAACTGCAAACAGTTTAACGACAAATATACTATAACAGTAGTATACCCCCTCACTTGTAAGATTAAGATTGGAATATGCGTCCATTGTTCGAATCTCATAGTAACGCATGTGAAAAAATTCATAGACGATACCTAAAATATCTCACATACAAATGTACAGCTAACTACCCAGAAAGAAATATTGACCAAAATATACTCCTTAATTCACACAATGAGTGTTCTCTTAAAGTAAGACGCAAAAGAGCTTGTGTCATATTTTTATTATATAGACTTCACCGTGCAAAAGAATGATAACACAGTACACATAAAGTTGACATGACAAACCTCGGCCTAAAAACCCTCAATGTAGTCCCCTGTTAGTGTCACCACACGCTGCTAACGATATGGGAGGCGCTGAATACCATCAGCCTCAGCATTTAGCATTTGCCGCACCATGTGTGAATCGGGTCATGTGTTGGCGCACAGCATTAGCAATGTCCTTTCACCATCAATTTGACTGGGGAAGGATTCTGACGGAACTTCTGGTGCCTTCGTTGACACATAGTGCGACAAATGCTGTTGTCATGTCAACTTTATGTGTACTGTGTTATCATTCTTTTGCACGGTGAAGGCCATATTGCCCTGTATACTACCGTAATAAATTAGTGTGTTACGATATTTCAGTGCTATTCATTGTCCACACATGTAGTTAAGACCTTGTCCTTTCGTCTGTATATGTCACATTTTCCAACCGGACTGGTATCTTCAAGAAAAAAAATAGTTGCCATGACTTTTGTCCCAACCCTCGTATAAAAAGGGAGACCACCTCGCGTGTAACAACTATAGGGTATACTACTACTTACCACAACATACAAGATATATAAACCAATCATCAAGGTCAAACCTGAACAATACGCCGAAAACACCACCAGGGAGTAACAGGCAGGTTTCAGATCTGGGATTTCTACGATCGACCAAGTACACACCGCCAGACAGATATACGAAAAATTCTGAGAACGACAGGAATCAAACGACACCATTGCTTGTTCATAATGGTGACGTTTGAATAGTAGCCTATGCGGAAAATCCTGGGCAGAATAGCGAAGCGGGGATTGAAAATCAACGAGAGTAAAACAACTTTTATGTGTCAAAGTAAAAAACAAACGAAAATCATAGAAGAAAACATTGTATTTGGAAATTACAGCTTCGAGAGGGATTAGCAATACCCAAAATGCTGATAAAAGAACGAATAGCAAGCGGCAATCGAGCCCTCTTGTCCCTGCTACTAATTATAAAGTCTAGAAGTTTAGAAGTCATAGAGACATAAAAATCCGCATATACAAAACCCTCATCCGAAGAGTAGTATGCTATGAAAGCGAAGCGTGGACAATCAATGAGAAGTCCATGGAACTATTAGAGCGCTTTGGGAGAAAGGTATTGAAAAGAATATATGGAGTGATATACGATAATAGAGTGTGGAGAATAAGATACAATTACGAATTGTACCAACTATACAGAGACCCGCCCATTACAACACACATAAGACTAATGCGGCTCAGGATGGCTTGGCATGTACAACGCATGCCAGAGGCATGGGCTGCAAAAAGGTACTCCAAAGACAACTAGGAGGAAAACAGCCAGCTGGTAGCAAGATGGGCGGATAACGTAAGACGAGAGTTGCTAAAAATAAGGAACTGGAAAAGGTTAGTTAATGACCGTGAATGTTAAAGGCAAAGCATCATGTAGTGCCATCAAGAAGAAGAAGAATTCCTCTTCAAAATCTTCTACGTTCATGGGCATTCCTCAGAAGGTACTAAAACATTATAACATATGAAAAAAACACGCTAATATAATAAATGTGTAATACCATACAGAACCACTGCATCAATGATAAAAAGCTGTGTGATATCAAGTTCACAAGAGTAAAGATACTCTTGTGGAAAATTTTCTACCAAAAATATAAAACCACAAAAACGAATTCAATTCAAGAACTACGAGTATATAACGAACCTGACTGGAGGTATTAAAGATTTCCACCACAACTACATTTACTTATAAAGTATGGTAATGCTGTTAAATCAAAATGCAAAAACAAAGACTTTATAATTGTAAGAGCAGATAAAGGGAATATAATTTCCATCCTCACACAAGACGACTATATCTTAAACGTAAATGAAAACTTAATCAAAATACAAAATAAATTATTGAAATTATTGACCCCAAAAAAGACATTCCCATACAAAGTGATAAATCCTTGTACGACTTAATCAAAATCCACAAGCTGAATTTCCATATAGAGTTATGCATTTTAATAACAAAAATAAATAATCTCATGTGTAAAACTATTCTTTTAAAAATGATTGTGATTAGTTTAGATCAGGTATGTGCAACTTCATCAAGACCGCGGGCCGGAAAACAAATTCCACTTGAAATCGCGGGCCGGACCTTTTTTACTTTCCCTATATGAAATATAGGGGAAGTATTGTGATCGTGATTTTTTTTTGAAAATTTTTTTTTGCGGAAATATCCGTTTTGAGGTCCCCTGAGTCCATTGCACTAATTTCTGGAAAAAATTTTTTTGTGTCTGTGTGTGTGTCTGTCTGTCCGTCTGTCTGTCTGTCTGTCTGTCTGTCGGTGGGTGCTGTATCTCAAAAACGAATAATCCGATTGAGATGAAACTTTAAACTTAAGGTTTTATCTTTAAAAACTAGAACTGAAAAGCTTTTGGTAAACATTCGTAGACCGGAAGTGGATGTTTACTCGAGACGTTTTTTTGTTTTTTGGTAATATTTTTCTAAATATGAAAAATTCCAAAAAACGGTTCAAACAAAAGTTAAAGAGAATAAAAAACTGAACAAGTTTTATTTAAACATATTTTTCATAAAATTTTTAACTTTTGAGAAAAAAAATAAAAACTGAAAATTTAGATATTTTTTGACAATTGCTAATTAACTGTTGGAGTTACATCAAATTTATATAACAAATAATTGTAGAGAATTAAAAAATGAATAAATTATTAGCCTTTTTGCATAAAGCTCATAGTTTTCGAGAAAAATATAGGGAAAGTACTATGATGGACACATCACCATTTTTTGAATTTATAAGGAACGGAGAGATTCGTAGTTTGAATTGAGGAAATGATATTATATTTATTACATTTTAACATTAAAAAAATGTAAAAAATAACAACGCTTATGTACACGTATGTAGTCATTTATTAGAACTGGCTTTCAGAAAATAGATTAAAATGAACAAGTACAAACATATTTAATGGGAAGACTGGGCCTTCATATTTTTCACCAAATAATCAATATTTGGTGAAATATCGGATGTCGCAACACGCAGAGTGTTCTCCAAATGTGAGTCTGTTAATATTGTACGTGTTTTTGATATAACAAACTTCATTCTCGAAAATAGCTGTTCATATTTGTATGTACTTGCAAATAATGACATTTTTTTCTGAGCCAAAGATGCGAGATTTTGAAATTTATCGGTTGGTAAATATTTTTTATAAAAATCGGTTAACGTCTCTAAATATCGCCTTAAAATCGGATTTTTTTGCAATTCAATGAGTTCCATTTGCAATGAAAATAGAGCTTCTTCTGATTTTCCCAAAGTCTTAATTTATTTTGGAATGACTTGACGTGACCATACAGTTCATGAACAAGTTGTTCTTGGGTTTGCAACTTTGTTTTTAATTAATTCATATGACTTGTTACATCAACGACAAACGCAAGATCGCAGACCCAATTTGTGTTCTTTAGCTCGTGTACTGATTTTTCTTTCATATACATAAAAACAAATACCTCATATTTCTAATCATAAAATCGTTTTAACCTTTTTGCTTTACTTAACTAGCGCACTTCACAATAAAATGTCAGGTCTTCAAATTCAGACTTCAGTTCTTCCAAAAATGTTTGGAACTGACGGTGGTGAAGTGCTCTTGACTTGAAATTGATCAATAACTGCTTTTACTTCTTCGAAAATGTTTTCTCCTTGTGTGGTATCCTTCATAGGTCGAGCCAGCAAATCTTTCATGTAATTAAATTTGATATCAACTCCGCGAATAAAAATAGCTAATTGTGCGCTATCGGTAGTATCTATGCTCTCATCGAGAGCAATTGAAAATGCCTCAAACTTCTGCGACGCGAGTAACTTAAGGTTTGATTTGGTATCGTTGGCCATATCATCGATACGTCTTGTTATAGTCCTACTTATTTTTTTTCTATATCGTCGCTCTTTTCAGGACTCAGTTCTTTAACGACAGCACTAAGACACTCTTTAACAAAATCACCTTCAGAATAAGGTTTAGAATGCTTTGCAATTTTTTCACTAATTATAAAACTTGCTCGTACAATACTATTGCATAAATCACTTTGTTTGTGGAAAAGAGTCTGTTGCGCAGATAAACATTTTTTCAAATTTATTATTTTATCTTTTCTTTGTTGCCCATTGAGATTACTATAACTATATTTTAATTATATTCTTTTACCACTAATATACTTTCGAGGCATATTGAACAAAGAGGCTTGTTTTTTGCGTAATAAAAAAGTAATCGTTAATCCACTTATCTTAAAAAACACGATTTTCAATATCAACTTTTCTTCTCTTCTCTGATGTCATTTTAAAGATTATGTTAAATTGTAAATTAAGTATGAATTTAGAAACTGCTGTGCCTCACTACAAATAACTACGTGCTTTTGCTCTGCTGATTCTTCCTTCACTAATCAACATACGTACAGTCAGTGCAAATAAGACGGGCATACACTGAATGCCAAGTTGACTAAATACAGTACAAAACTTTATGATACCTATAAAACTTTATGATCCTTAGATAATATGAAAATTATTAAGAATACATATATATGTTTTACTTTCAGGGGCCAAGTTTAGTGAGATTTGAAAATTCTGCTGCGGGCCGGATAAAGTGAAGCCAGGGGCCGGATCCGGCCCGCGGGCCGTACGTTGCACATGTCTGGTTTAGATGATAAGGAGTCCCAAAAGAATGTTTATATTTAATAGACCAAGTAAAAAAATGTAAGCTATCTTTTTAAAATGTGTTAATTATTTATTAAATCACACAACTGTAAACCATTACGGTTACAGCAAACATTTATTCGAACATTAAAATTTCTTATGACGGTTCAGCAAGTAGGCTGTGAAGGTTGCCAGAGAAGTTGGTATATTGACGTAAATTTAAATTTGAGATAATTTCCACAGAAAAAAGTCCATAGGGGTCATCAGGACTGTATGGAGGCCAAGTTATGTCGCCGCCTCTCCTAGCGACTAATTTGCCAGGGAAAATTTCACATTAAGCGACATCCTGGGACTTTAATTCTTGAATTTTATGGAGGTGAAACTTTAGGTCTTTGTGGATAATACGGTGTAATGAGGATCTAGACACATTAAAAGGGCTTGTTCGCTTCCGAATTAAAAGGTTTGGGTTATCACAAACAGACTGGTTAATAATGGGTTTTCCAATAAGAGGTTTTATTTTGATATTTAGAAAAAACGAGTATATTTTAAGAGAAATCAATGGATATTTATTTCATTATAAAGAGAAAGGTATGCCATTAAATATGGAAAATGATATCAGCCAAATGGCCGCCATGACTACGGTTGCAGCACTATATCCTTTTCATGAAATTTCCATGACCAATTCGCACATTTGCGACTGTATGTCCTCTATAACTTCACGAATTCCATCTTTAAGGTCTTGAATCGGTTGTGGAGTATTGGCATAGACCTTATCTTTCACGTGACTCAAAAGAAAAAAGTCTAAAGGTGTTAAGTGTCAAAATCTCGGGGCCAATTGTGATCACCTCTTTGCGAAATAAAACGGCCAGAAAACTTTTCTTGCAAAATTGCGATTGTTTCGTTGCTTGGGTGGCACGTAGCGCCGTCTTATTGAAAATAAACGTCGTCCACATCAATATCTTCCAATTCCGGTCATAAAAAATCATTAATCATAGCTCGAACAGTTGCACCAGCCTCTCATTTTCGAATAAGTAAGGTTGAATCACACCGTGAGTCCAAAAACCAAACAGTGACACGTTGAGGATGGAGAGGCTTTTCAATAAGCATTCTTGGATTTTCCGAGCCCCAAATGCGGCAATTCTGCCTATTCACGTAGCCTCCGAGGTGAAAATGGGCCTCATCACTAAAGATGATTTTTCGATGAAAATCCGGATCATTTTGATGCATTTCAAGGTCCCAATCAGCAAAGATACGATGTTGCTGGTGATCGATCCGCTTGAGTTCTTGTATTAACTGAACTTTAAAAGCATTTAAGTCTTTATGCAAAATACGGTGTAATGTCGTCTTTTGAATGTCTAATTCCAAATATCGACAAACCTGGGTTTTCGTTAACACTATTGGCTACAGCAGAAATATTTTCAATTATTCTTGAGCGACGCACACGGTTTCGATTCTTCACCTCACTAAGTTGTCCCAACAGCTCAATTTTTTTAACCAGTTTTACTATTGCTGGTCGAGAAGGTGCTTCACGACGACCCAAAAGTGCTTTAGTTTGGCGAACTGTGACTGCAAAACTTTTACCATTTCTGTAGTGAATTTTAACAATTTCACTGCGTTGTTGAAGCGTGAATCGTTGCATTTTTACTAATGGTGTAGTTTTTACTTGTCAAATGTCAAAAGATGACAGCTGCAAAAGTGACAGCTGCCCAGATAGCGGGCTATTCAAAATGAAACCTCTTATTGGAAAACCCTATACTAATGTTATTATTTTTTTGTTATTATTGTAACGGTCTCTTCAAACTTCTTCGTCGATGTATGTGAAAAACCTCAAATATTGCAGAATTCCACTCGCTGCAGTCGCTGAATCATAATTATTGTTGAAATCTAGCACGCACAACGCGCGGTCCGCTCCCGAGAAACGCTCCATAGCGACTAAATTCGCAAAAGCCGGACTACCGTTGACATACCCCCCACATCTCTCAGATTCGTTGCGTTCACGCATTAATTCTTCTGGTTTTCCAAAATGTTATAAAAAAATTAATTGATTTAATAAAACACGGAAAATGCACAATTAAAATATAAAAAATATAAGGATTATAATGATTATATCATTTTTCTAACCTCTAAGAGCGATGTTCAGTATTAAGTAAACACATTTTGTGATCATTATTATGCTCGAAGTCAGAACTGTATAAAAAAATCTTCTCACGTGTGGAAATTGTTTAGAAACAAGAAAAATAAAACTGGTGCACCATCTTCAACGATGTACAAAGACGACGTTTTATCAACTAGCACTGAAGCCTAAATCATTATTGCTTCTAATAATTAATGTAGTGACTGTCGAAAACTGTGAATCCTGCAAAATTGGTAACATCTCTACAAAAGGTATATGATGAATATATGATATTGCTTAGTAATAATTTCAATATGGGACATCATTGTCGATGACAAAAATCTCTTCGTTAATACCCATTCAAGAAGTCTAAATAATAGAAATAAAACATCAAAACCTAGAGAAATACTTGGGTTTATCAATACTAGCTTAAACAAAAAATATTTCAGTTTCAATAACGAAACTAAATTTATATTTAATAATAATAATAATAATATTTATTCACGTTACAACAGACAATTACTATAAACTTAAACTACATGTGAATCAATAGGTGGGATTTGGTTAGCTTACAGCCACCATTCTTCCATCCATACCTAATCATTATGAGTAAATAAAATACTAGACATGTATTAACAAACACAGGCATATTTTATCAGATGATCTCCTTTCTTGAAACTAACAAACTTTTATCTCGATGACTTTAGGGAATGGGAATCGACTACTGATTCCATATAGTTTAATGAGCATTAAAAATGGTCATATCGTGACAGAAACTTACATTTACAATTAATAAAATTTGAGAAAAAGCAGACTCGTATTTCATTTAATACTGATGCCATAGTTGACATTGTTGATAAAATAGTCACATATTTTAAGAAAGGTAATTTTTGTCTTGAGCAAGGCCTTCGATTGTGTTTCTCACCATATACTCTAAAGGAAACTTTATCTGTACAACTTTGAACCTTCTACATGCAGACTTCTTTCATCATATCTGTCAAATAGACATCAAGTGGTTTATTGCAACGAGTCATTCTCGAAGCAGTTACTAAATCAGCATGGTGTCCCACAAGTGTCTACCCTGCAGCCACTACTGTACTTACTTTACAGAAATGGCTTTGTGAAATATATGGAAGATGTTAATGTCGTGCTATTTGCTGATGATACAAATTTAATCTCATCGGCAAAAACACTGAATTAATCTCAACTACTGAATGAATGAAACATCGGAGATTAAAGCGGCTTCTTGTTTTTATAGTAATTGATTAAGCCTAAACTGCAATAAAACAGAGAGAGATTATTATTTGCTTTAAAAAACAACGATTTATGTACCACATAATCAAATATGCAATTCACATTGACCATCAAATACTGTGGGGCTTCAACAGTGATGAATTTTCAAAAAATATTAATAAAACTATATTTCTCTTGAGAAGCCTCCGCATGAATGTCATAGCCATAGGTTATTATTTGGCTTGCAGTATAAGGCAATGCGAATTATATCCGGTCTTTTTATCATGATGACTACCGAGAGGAATTCAACATAAAGGATAGATTGAGCACTGCTAATGTATAGTTGGAAGAAAAGTTAAAGGGAGGAGATTTTAATGAATTACTTATATTGACTTGGCAACTAAGTAATTTCGGTTTTGGTGGATGAAATAAAACTCCCTTAATAATGTTTAATCAACCGAATATATTCCATGATCCTTCGCCATCTATCTTGTATCTTCATGCTTCCACGTTCGTAGAATTTGTGGTCCATTTCAGCAAAATACTGAGGACTTCGGCATTTGTAAAAGTATTACAATCTAAAAAATTCAGCAAACTGCTTTTCGATTCACCAATCCTGACCGTTTTTCTTTGATTGCTTCGTCTAGTTTTATGAATTGTTGGTAGTACACATCTGAATTGATCGCTTAGTTCCTTGGAAGTAGTTCAAAATATAAAATACCGTTATAATACAGACTGAAAACATGATTTTTTTCTGATGCAATTCAGCTTTCGATGTGGGGAGTATTTCATCACGTTAAGTGAACCTCTTTCAATTCATGCGGGACCCAAACATCGAGCTTTTTAACAAGGCGTGCGATACACTTATGTGACAATTCTGTTGAGCTATGTTTTTAATTTGGTCGTCATCATGTTCGGTGCGCCGATTAGAACGTTGTTTGTCTTTAAGAGACAAGTCACCAGAACGGAAATTTTTAAACCAATTCTGGTTCCAGTTTAAAAATGTGTCACAACTAACAGCAGCAAAATAATCACGTATCGCCTGCTTCTAAAGAAAGGTCAATGTGACTGATATCGAGAAAAGTATACCACTAACATAGGTAATAAAATATATAAGTCCTTTACGTTGTAGAAAATTCACTAATAAATAGAAAAAACACGAAAATATTTTCGTAAAATCCACAACAAATGAGTCTTATTAAGACTACTGTTCTTGTAGTCTTAATAAGACTCATTTGTTGTAGATTTTACGAAAATATTTTCGTGTTTTTTCTATTTATTACTAACATAGGTCATTCATAAAAATAAAGAAATTAGAGGGTCCCGCAAAGAAGTATGATGTTTTTGAAACGCGTATAACTTAGCCTTACGTTTTCAGAATGTTTGATAAGTGACCATCCGACCTTGCCATTTTGTTTGGTTTAGTAGTTATGAAACCGTAGCCGCTAGAGCAATGCGTATTTACTTATGACACATCGAAACTGTATGTTCTGTGTTTGCTAAACAATGTAGATTTCTAACATAGTTCAATATTGGAAGGCCCGTTCGTGTTCCTACGCGAAACACTATCCAGAAGTGGGTGCAGAACCTCCATACTAGAGGATCGTTAAACTCTGGAGTACCTCGAGGTGGAGAAAGAAGTTTCTGAACACCTGAAAATGTGGCTCAAGTTAGGGTAGCAGTAGATGCAAGTCCACGTCGATCGGTAGTGCCGAATTTAGGATAAGTGACCGGTCACTAGCGAATTTTGCATTTAGATTTACACTGTCACCCATACAAGATGATGGTTGTACCTAAACGGGAACATTTCACTTCGAGGGTACACCGAGTGCCCCACGATCGCCTAATCTTACGCCTGCTAAAGGCCCGCGTATTTATTGAGAAAGCACGCACCCTTCATGAGCCTTGCAATGCTATCACCCAAGAAATTCTAGCGATTCTCGCCAATATGTTGGAAGGACTCAACTTCAGGAATGTGTGGAAAAGAACACATATTACATAGATGACATTATTTTGAGTACCATTTTCTTTGATATGAATAAGAAGTGGCAAATCCACATCTACCTATTAAACAAATAAAATTTATAAAATTTAAATTTAATAGAAAATTGAGTTATGATTTTTTCAAAAAGGTCATACTTCTCTGCCGGGCCCTGTATATGAGCGATTACAGAATTTACTTAGTAGATGGTGTTAGGAAATAGCTTTTTGTATATTGTAGTATATTTTCATAATTTTTCATACTAATACCTAAGGTCGATTCATATAATTTTTTTATTAAAGACGTTTCCTTTAATGCAAGGTGAGTTCTACCAAGGATAATGAGAAGGTCTAAAAATGTTGTGAGAAAAGAACTAATTTTAATTTTAAAAAAGGTACGTCAGTTAACATCTAGTAGAATCGAAATCTTAAGAATATTCTAGCTTGCTGAGCGGATGAGAAACAGAAGATTGATTAATCAAAATTTTAAGCTTGAACAAGAAGACTATGATATAAGTGTAGCTAAGGATAAAAGTGGGATCTTCCTAAGCGATAGTTGAGTGAATTTGCTAAGGCAAGAAACAGGAAAAATTAACCGTGCAGATTAATAATAACGTACTGATACAATTTAATTATGTCGGTTACTTGATTACTCAGTATTAAAAAAAATGTTTATCTCCGCAACAGACTATTTTCTACAAACAAAGTGATTTATGCAATAGTATTGTACGAGCAAGTTTTATAATTAGTTTAAAAATTGCAAAGCATTCTAAACCATATTCTGAAGGTGATTTTGTCGATTTTGTTTTGGGCGACGATATAGAAAAAATAAGTCTTTCTCGCTGGACTATAACAAGACGTATCGATGATATGGCCAACGATATCAAATCAAACCTTAAGTTACGTACTTCGCAGAAGTTTGAGGCATTTTCAATTGCTCTCGATGAGAGCACAGATACTACCGATACCGCACAATTAGCTATTTGTATTCACGGAGTTGATATAAAATTTAATTACATGGAAGAATTGACCTATAAGGATACAACACGAGGAGAAAACATTTTCGAAGAAGTAAAAGCAGTTTTTGATCATTTTGAGCTCAAATGGGAGAATCTAAGTGGCATTTCTACTGATGGTGCCTCAGCTATGGTTGGTTCTAATTTAAAAGTTGTCAATAGAATTAAATTGGAACTATGTAGTAGGAATATTGACACTGAAGATTTGAGTGTATTTCACTGCATTTTACATTAACAATTTGTGTGCAAAATCGATCAAATTTACACATGTAATGAAAACCGTAGTTTCTTGCATAAATTTAATTAAATCAATAGCACTTCACCACCGTCAGTTCCCAATATTTTTGAAAGAACTGCAGTCTGAATTTGAAGATCTGACATTTTATTGTGAAGTGGGCTGGTTAAGTAAAGCAAACATATTAAAACGATTTTATGATTTGAAAGATGAGGTATTTGTTTTTATAGATATGAAAGAAAAACCTGTACAAGAGCTAAAGAACACAAATTGGGTCTGCGATCTTGCGTTTCTCGTTGATATAAAAAGTCATATGAATGAATTAAATACAAAGTTGCCCACGAACTACTTGTTCATGAAGGTATGGTCACGTCAAGTCATTCCAAAATAAATTAAGACTTTGGGAAAATCAGCTCCTAATATGGAATACCTACCATTTTCCCGCTCTTGCAAATCATAAAGATCATGCTAATACCTACTATTTTCCCACTCTTCCTAATCATAACGATCATGCTACCTTCGAAACGTTTGCAAACGAGTTACAATTTTTAAGAGATGAATTTAACACCATATTTAAAGACTTTCGCTGCCAAGAAGCAAATGTTTCTTCCCCATTTGATGTGGAAAAAGAAGAAGCTCCATTTTCATTGCAAATGTAACTCATTGAATTGCAAGAAAAATCCGATCTTAAGGCGATATTTAGAGATACGCTGTTAACCGATTTTTATTAAAAAAAACATTTACCAACCAATAAATTTCCAAATCTCGCATCTTTGACTCAAAAAATCTCATTATTTGGAAGTACATACAAATGTGAGCAGCTGTTTTCGAGAATGAAGTTTGGTAAATCAAAAACACGTACAAGATTAACAGACTCACATTTGGAGAACACTCTGCGTGTTACGACATCCGATATTTCACCAAATACTGATTATTTGGTGAAAAATATGAAGGCACAGTCTTCCCATTAAATATGTTTGTACTTGTTCATTTTAATCTATTTTCTGAAAGCCAGTTCGAATAAATGACTACAAACATGTACATATGTGTTGTTATTGTTTACTTTTTTTTTGAAATGTTAAAACGTAATAAATATAATATCATTTCCTTAAATCAACCTACGAATTTCTCCGCTCCTTATAAATTCAAATAAAAGGTCCGGCCGGCGATTTTAGGTTGAATTTGTTTTCCGGCCCGCGGTCTTGATGAAGTTGCACATGCCTGATCTAACCATTGAATGCTTTAAGGCATATAATAAAACTCCCGTAGACATTGTAAGATTCACAATATAAGTTAAAGATGATATAATTGCGTAAATGTCAGCTTTAAACATTTTGAGTATCTCATCCTGTCCTGGAGTATTTTCACTCTATAAATCTAATAGTACGTTTGATATTTCTGTGGGTGTGAGTGGTCTCAAAAAATATGCTTTTACAAGTGTTTTTTTTTTATATTAAGTGTTTGATTAGATGTATTGTTTAAAATGTTTTTATGGAGTTTATAAAAAAAAGTTGTTGAAAACGTCAGCAACATCCTTCCAGGAGAATATTATTTTTAGATTTACTTCTTAAAAAATCATTAACAATTTTCCAGGTTACCTTACTTTTACCATTCTTGTCAGCGTTTAAGATTTTCTTGATATAATCAGCAATTTTACTGTGCTGTAAAAATGTATTGTGTTCAATATTCTATTTATTATATATATATATATATATATATATATATATATATATATATATATATATATATTCTGGGTTTCTAGTAGAAATCGTAGCCAATATTGATATCATTTCTTTGCATTTCTTAATTTCTGGAGAACTGTATGTGAATGTTTGATTCTGTTTTTCTATTATTTTTTCTCAGTGACGCATTTGTTAAAAGCTTCACATATTTAGTCCATAAACATGTCCCACGCTTTTGCATCTGTACATAATAATACAGGTGAAAAATTTATATTGCGAAACGTCAGATTAAATCAATTTAAATTTTGATCATTATACTTTCTCAATCATTTATATTTAGATTTTGGTTTTAGGGGCTTAGTAGGTGAATGTATGATTTATGCTAAATGTATTAGTATTAGTAGCTAATTAGTGTTTGTAAAATATTATCTATTATAAGTTGGGAATTCTTTGTAATCCGAGTATTGTGAACTCCGCCCGTGCTTCTTTTGACCCACATTTTATGTGTGTTTTTTTTATTTTTGTTAATTTGTTAATATGTATTATTTTAAAAAGGAGACCGAAGATAAATAAATAAATAAATATATTGATTTGATGTATCGATATCAAAGTAGCCCAAAATAAATAAATTTCAGTTTAGAAGTCTGCTTAATAGTTTATCTAGTTGTTTAAAGAATATTTCAACATTTGAATCCGGTCCTCTGTACACTAAAGATATACTCTTTATTACTTAGGGTACTCCACCAGAAGACGACCCCAGAAGCAGGCCAATGCACGTCTAAAGGGCAAAGATATGCCCCAGGCACACTGAAGGATGCCAGAGGTGGCGGTCATTCCAAACCTTATAAATTGAGAGAGTGGGAGTGCATCTAAATCAACCTGCAGAACTCAAAGGCAGCATCAAGTGCCTTAGGCAGCAGGCTAGCTAGAGGGACAGTCCAAATGGGGCTAATTCAAGAGCCCTGGATTCATGAAGTAGCGATTAAAAGACTTCACAACCCATGTGTACTATCTACTATGAAATAAAACGTGTGGAAAGCCATGAGCCGTCCTGATTTTCAGGAAAGATACTAATTATGCTCGCATTCCACAGTTCGTTACACAGGACCTAGTGGTAGCTGTTGTGGACGTACCAACGGGAAATGGCAAGAGGAAAATTGTACTTGCTTCGGCCAGGAGACGAGGACAACCCGCCACCAGAGGCAGTAATGGACCCCATCGACAGGTGCCGCAGATATGGGAAATATACCATCAACTGCTGCGACGCTAATGCGCACCAGACAGTATGGGGCAGCTCATGTTTACGCAATAAGGCAAGAGGTATTTGATTTGACCTTAGCGCTATTGATAAAAAATTTGGTGTGTACTCTCAGAGCCCTCTATGTAGGACCATCAAACAATCGTGTTCAACATGGAAGCTAGGAGTACGGAAATCGCAGTTCGAGTTCAGAGTGCCACGAAAAACGGACTGGGCATTATGTAACGAGTGCCTACTGTCCAAATTTCAGGGCCTTCAATATAACATTGCGAACATAGAGGAATTAGGACAGGCCTCATTACACCTAAGTGATACCGTCGTAGCAGCCTATGAGAAAAGCTGCCCGGTAAAGAAGGTAAACTTCTCGAGAAACGTTCCCTGGTGGGACAAGGAATTGGATCGATTCAGGACTTCCGCTCGGAAATCGTTCAACAGAGCCAAGAAAATAAAAGAATATATCCTCCCACGATAAGATGGGTGGAGGCATTGCGTCAAAGCCGACTAGTAACGGCTTATCTAGCAGGATCCACAGTTTCTATAACTGTAGCAAAGGGGTGTCGTCAGGGGGGAATTTTGTTCTCCACACAATGGTTAGTAGTGATGGGCGGACTTCTGGATAAACTGCGTGAAAAGGGCTTCATAACCCAAGGCTACCCAGATGACATTGCTGTAATAATCAGAGGCAAGCATGAAAGCACTCGTACAATCCTAATTCAGCAATCACTGAATATTATTAATAATTGGTGTGTTCGGGAAGGACAAAGTGTCAACCCGAATAAAGCGATCATAGTTCCATTCACACGTAGAAGAAAGCTGCATACAAAGGAAAATAAACCTCTCCAATGAAGTGAAGTATGCCAATCTGACGTGGAATCAGCATGCCGGCAAAATATTGACTGTATAGAACGACGGTAATACCCTTTGTCACCTATGTTGTTGACCAAAGACCCAAAGCGGATCGAGGAAACTGCAGATTATGTGATTCGACTGATGAAACGACCGAGCACATACTATGCACTTGTGTCGCGATTGTTTACAAGCGTTTTTCACACTTTGGCAGGGACCGATTTCCCACGAAGAAGTGAACAGCATCACCCCCAAGAAAGTTACCAGGTTCATGGAGGACGTGAAACTGCTTGAGAAGTTATTAATTAAGGGTCGAACAATGATCTGTTAGGTCGCAGTTCACGAGAGGCTAACACATCTCACAATTAACATATAACCTATAACTTAGGGTCCATTCAATTGCGACATATTGAAATGATTTAAGTTTAGTTTAGTAGATAAAACAATACCTCCGTAACCTAACTAACAAAATCTGTTAAGGATAGAGACACCATAAGGGTGACATCTACTGTGTAAACCTTGCACTGATTGAGTGGACAAATCACCCACAATAAGAAAACTTTCAACAGTGAAAATTAACAATAATAATCAACATTGTTGCTCCCCTATAATCAACAGATCCAGGTCTGTTTCTTTAGAAGAAAAATTCTTATTATCCACTACTGAACTCGCCAATAAGTTATAAGTATAAGAACAATGAGAAAAATATCATCCATACAAAATATGACAATAATTTAGTAAAAAAATGTGGTGTTTTTAAACAAGACTATATTTCTATGTTAATTAAACACTAAATTAGATAAAGCCAATAGACGAAATGTGGATCTAAAAAACTAAATTAATAATTATCAGGATTTAATATCGAACTCGAATTATTTCATCACGTAATACTACAATGACGCCCCCAAGAAACTGCACAAAACTAATAAATTAATTAATTAAGAATTAAATTTTCATTAACTCACTAAAAAGGCGCTAGTGATACCTTCATAAGTATAGTGAATACTCAAATCCCAATAATTACCGTCCAATTACACTACTGCCTTTGATAGCAAACATTTTCGAAAATTTATTACAAATATAGCTGACAGAATACTTCAAACAATTCAACATTTTCTGTAATGAACAAAACGGTTTCCGAATATAAAAAAGAAATAATAATAAACTGAGAAGGTTATTAAACACATTTTTGTAAATATGTTAGAAATAATAAAAAAAGGAAAAATTGTATTTTTTTTTCTTGAAAATTGAGGCATTTATGGAAGAAATAATTTAATGAAAATGATGGTAGCGACCGTTACTATGTGGTAGTTCATTTTAAAAGTTCATTTTTATACCACTATTTAAATAGTGGTATAAAAACTTAAAAATTATTTTCATTTAACCTTTTTTAAATAATTTAATTATTATAGATGTAATAATATAAACTCTAAAAAACATAAAACATCTTTTTTCTATTAAAATTTTATTATAAAATCAAACATTCATATATTTAATATGAGAAAATAGTGAAAGTAAGAACGTACACAATTGTGTTAATTAATAATAAGCACTTCAAATAAATAAAAGTAACGGTGAAAATGTATACGTGTTTATGAACAAACCTACAAGCTTATTTAAACCCTTACTTCACATTCGTTAGTAATAACTGTATAATAATTATACCTCTACGGTCCATTAACCACCTACAGCGTATTATTAAATGCAACGCCCAATAGAACGAAAAATGTATTAATTACTAAACTTAACATAAAATATTTCAAAGAAAATCTGTTATTAAAATTTAACAATTAATCGTGCCACTGCATAAAATGGAAAGTGTAAATAATGTAAATCTCACCTGAATGAGTCTAGAGTCCGATGTACAGGAAACACGGATAAAGCACAACGTTGTAAAATGAGTAGTAATAAGAAGAAGAAGCACACTTTTATTACACCTCATATTGGCAAGCAGTCAACACAGCAGCATGTTTTTGAAATGCGATTCGGAAAGGAACTAACGACACTCGCGACATTAACTTGGAATTAAGGTGTGTTTTGAAGACTAGCGTGACAAATTGTTTTGCAGAGATGCAATACTTTAAGCGTAACAATGTCGCACATCATGTTTAAATTGACTTATAACGCGCGTGCTGAAATGGCTCAGTACCGTGTGCAGAATCTTTGTACTCAGACTGCTGAGGAGTACGTAGGCATACACAATAATGGGCGTCGTTCTGGTCGATGGTATTCGGCGGAAGCTTACCCAATCCTTTAGCAATCTCAGCCGATTTATCAAACATATTGGAAATCTACGTCCCCTTGGCGAAGTGAAACTTAATTAATTTACTGTTGGCTTTTAAGGTGACCTAGCAAGGCATCCATGTAAACACAAAAATGAAGGACATGGATGTACTGTTAATCATTATAATTTACTTTTCAGTAAGCACGTTCGTGCGCTATGCAGATGATATCGCTATTTTACACCAATTACCACCAGCGGATAAAATAGCATTATAAAATAAATTGTCCTTATTGTCATTCAGACATTATTTTTATATTAAGAAAATAAATTGCTATTAAGTGTACGGCGTAAACGTATACGATTTCTTTAAGTATAATGTTTTTCTTGTGTAATTTATTATGCGCTCTACTATTTTTTAATACGAGTAATAGAATTCACATGTCGTGGGTGAGACATGACGAAACTTTGAAAATTTGAACAGTTATTGTTGAAAAATAAAAATAAATTATGTAATAATAATAATAAACGTCTTTATCTGCTGAAAAAAATTGGGCAAGGTTTAGCCATTAAGGCTACCACTAAACCCATAAAATATAACAATTTGTTTATAAATAAACTAAACTATCTAATGGTAACAATTTGCAAATAATAATCAGAAAAATTTACTTAATTACACAAGATAACATAGAACTAGTTAATCATAAGGATTGTGGTGACCGTTACTACGTGGTAATTCATGATAAACACTTAACTAACGCACTTACTATGTTTTAACCACTAAAAATTTTTAGTGGTTAAAACATAGTAAGTGCGTTAGTTAAGTGTTTAGAACTAGTTAGTTTTGAACGTAGCTGCTTTATGAAAGACCATACCGGTAGTAACGTTGTTGGCCTATCTAGTTTGTTGTACAAATTTACTGCGTAGTTAAATAAATAACTTTTAATTTTTTAATCAACTACGGCAGTTAATATTTTGTTCTAATATTACCACATAAATTATTCTATTGCGTAATCTTTTATTGTACACGACATCCTGTGGTGCAGATTAAACAAAGTCTAATTAGTTAACCTATTCCTTGAATAGACTTATTGTGTTCCCTATTTTTGCAATTACCTTTCTATTCTATTCATTCTCAAAGAAGTATTAATTTACTTAATCAAACTTACAGGCCTCTAAATGTAGTTTCACAGGAAATTGCAAATAAAATTGTATAATAATCTAAATAAACCTGTGCAATATTTGTTCTGTTAAAAGTGTGCGAAGTATTAAATTAATTCTTTGTTTGTTTGTTTTTACTTTGTACGTAATTTTCCAAATATAGTTACCAAATGCAATTCAAATTATCTTCTTGATATGAAAAAAAAAACTGTTTTTATTCACATTGCATGTTATGTTCTATTCGTTCATGCTTCATGATCAAATCTTTAATACGAGGGACATCCGGAAAATTTTATCAGCATGGCCGAATATGTAAACAACGACAGAAGAACGGTAAACAAACTAAAAGGTGTTGAATTTGCAATCACAGAAGAATGGGTTAGTGCAATACTTTTAGCAGGGCTCACAGATGATTTCAAACCACTGGCCATGGGAATAGAAAGCTGTAACACCAAAATAACTGGTGATTTAATAAAATCAAAACTATTTTAAACTGATTATAATCATAAATCCAACAGTGCAAGTGGAAATACAAGGTTCAATAAAAATATACCATTTAAAAAATATAATATGTAATGTGTTACAACATTGTGTTCTAAAATGTGCGTTACAGGTATCGAAAACACTTCATTGCAAGTAAATTATAGTGAAATAAGCGTTGAAAAGGTGCTGGTAGTATCTAAACTCAGAGTAAATTTACTGTCCGTTGCAAAAATTGTTGAAAAAGGTAACAAAGTAATATTTGATAAAAACGGGTGTAAAATATGCAGTAAAAGAATGAACTGTTGCTACATGCAAGTTGCCAATCCAAAATACCACTGTCAGAAAGATCGTTGCTAAAGGCAGCCCACAGGGTGGAGTACTCTCACAACTCCTGTGAAACATAGTTGTTGTCAGCCTACTGCGGCGACTTAACGACAATGGCTTCCACACCATAGGATCTGCAGATGACATAACCATCCTGCTAACAGGTACATGTGAGACGGTGATATGCATCTTGATGCAGGAAGCCCTCAAAATAATTGAACACTCTTGCAATGACCAATCTCTGACCATAAACCCGCCAATGACTGAAATGGTCCTCTTCACAAGAAAAAGGAAACTAAGCTTCCTAAGCTCCTCAACACCCGGTTGACATTGTCGTCGGAAGTCAAATACCTGGGAGTGATCCTCGATGGCAAGCTAACGTGGGAATCACATCTCAAAATGAAATGTAAAAAAGCATGTGTCCTCAAACAAAACACTCTCAAAATGCTAAAACAATATTGGGACAACACCTCAGGCTGCAGACAGGCCAAGGAAGCAATGCGCTCACCCAATCTGAAAACAGCTGAATACTATCTGCGACTGTCCCGGGGGAATCTGCGTCTTATTTACTTAATTACTATGGGTCTGGTGAAAACCCCCATATGTAGAGCATGTGAAGAAGAGGACAAGACAGTGGAGCATGTGTTAACCACATGCCCGGCTCTCGCCTACCTTAGAGAGTCCATGCTAGGGGAGCTCTGGCCGAACATGGCCAACTTTAGGGAAAATGAGTGGTAGAACAACGGAGGGCTGTCCCAACCAGGGGGGCACAACGGGCCTAGTGAGGCCTAGGTGCTCTGGTCAATGATTTGATCACCCTTGGAAAACTCAATCCAGATCCAGAAGTTGTAAAGCAGGAGTGAACAAAGTTGAAGATAAATCTGCAAGATGTATAGTGGCTGGAACAGGAGATAGCATCTACACATGGCATCGTCGGTTTGGTGACATCAATTATAACGATCTACAAATGATGGGCAAAGGAATTGTTGATGGTGTGGACATTAAGGATGAAATAACCAAATTTGAACGTGAAGTATGTTTAGAAGGAAAGCAAGTTCGACCACCATTTAGACCTTCAAAGACAAAGACAGTTGACGTTCTTGATTTAATCTCAGATTTATGAGGACCAATGGTGAATACTACGATAGGAGGTGGAAAATACTTTTTAACCTTCATAGACGATTACTCGCATAAAATATTCGTCTACATCTTAAAGCATAAGAGAGAAGTATTTGAAACATTTAAGCAATTCAAAGAGTTGGTGGAGAAACAAACTGGAAAGAAAATCAAGATTTTACGTACTGACAATGGAAAGGAATACTGATCTTGAAGAATTCTGCAAAAAAAGTGGCATAATTCACCAGATATCAAATGTTTATACTCCACAGCAAAATGGGAAAGCAGAACGAGCCAATCGTACAATAGCCAAGTGTATGTTATTTGACTTACAATTAGACAAAATTTATTGGGCAGGTTTATAATATAAACTACAGTTTATATTATAAACAGAATCATATCTACTAGCCTAATAGATGACATACCAGAAGAAAAATGGTCTGATCAAAAAGTAAATATTTAAAAAATGAGAACCTTTGCTGTTTAATTATTGTTCATATTCCAATATAATTATTAAGGAGAAGAGATTGAAGCTGGATAAAAAATCATCAAAGTTGCTATTCATGGGTTATAGTAATGAATGTGAAGGATATAGGTGTTTTGATCTATCAAAAGAAATTCAAATTAGCAGAGATATAATATTTCTAGAATCGAACACATATACACAGATATTTAATTCATTTGATCTAAAAATGAGTCTTCAGTGAGAGAAAATTATCAATGAAACGTCTAAACAAGTTGAAAATTCAACAAATGGATGAAGAATTGAGTACATCAGCTTATAAAGATTCAAGCGATAAAAACTACATTCCGGAATCAGCAGATACATCCACAGTGTTCAATAAAACAAGGATATCTGCAAGTACATCAAAACCTGCGAAGAAAATGGAGGATATTCTGTATGCTACAAAAGCAATTTAAAGGGAAGAAATTCCTTCTACCATTCAAGAAGCATTAGCGAGTCAAGAATCAGATAAATGAAGAGAAGCTATTAAAAATTAACTTAGATCCTTAGAAGAGAATCATACCTAGAATATTGTAGACCTGCTAGCAAACAGGAAGGTTATAAAAAAGAAAGATGACAAAGAATCGTCAAAATATAAAGGGAGATTAGTTACAAAGGAATGTTTACAGATACCAGGCATCGACTAGACAGAGACATCGGTAATTCGATATACATCAAAACTATTCCTAATAGCATTAGCTGTGAAATATAGACTTAAAATTGACCAAATGGAGTTCTACAGGAAGAATTAAAGAAACAGATTTATAAGAAACAACCTTAATTGTACAACGATGGAACAAAAAGAGTATCAAATTAAAGAAGGCTATCTATGGACTGAAACAAAGCCGAAGGGAATGAAATATCAAGCTATCAAAAATGTTAGAGGAATTCGGTCTAAAAACGTCAAAAGTGGATCCATGCATATTCTACAGTAAAGATAAAAAATAATAATTGCAAAATATGTAGATGACCTTATCGTGGGTTTAAATATTTGTTACAAAGACAACGGAATATCGTTGGATCAAACACATTTTATAAAAGAGGTGTTAGCAAGGTTTGGAATGTTTGACTGCAATGCAATAAGCACACCAAGTGACCCAAATTCAAAGCTATCTGCTGACATGACATGCGTAAAAAACTTAAAATATTATCTGATTTTAAAATAAGACACTTGTTTGGTTTCATATTGGTATATTCAGTTTCCTGTCTAAAGTTTAGTTAATTTTGTAATTCCTTTGAGAATGGTCGTCATTGACCGAAACACGTGTCAGGAAACTGAATATACCAATATGAAACCAAACAAGTGTCTTATTGCAAAATCGGATAATATTCTATTTTCGTTTCGAGTGCAGTGAGCAAAGTATTTACCGTAGTAAAAAACTTAATTGGAAAAATCCCATATTAAGAAGTCTTGGGAAGCTTAATATATATAGTTTAAGGACATCGGCCTAAGATTTGCTGTAAATGATGTCGGTTGATGAAACAACAACCATGGTGAGACATATTGGAAGGCAGTTAAACGTTTTTGTCGTTATCTAAAAGGAACAGTTGAGTACAAACTATATTACACTACGGAGTATGAACTGACCGAATATTGTGATGCAGACTGAGTGTCAGATATTGGCATTGATCGTGTACTAGCTATGTTTTCAAATGTAAATGAGAAACAAATACAAGCATTATTACCCTATATATTGACTATACTCTTCACTCCTGAAAACAAACATCAATCAGTCTCCCCTCCCAGAGTCCGTCATGTTTAATGGTTTGTCGACACTAATGAAGTAGCCGACAGATCTTTATATTTCACCGTTTGGGCCAATGGTATCTTTCTTTCAATATGATCAATGTCAATTGAAGAAGTGATTACTTTAGTTATCTCGGTCGTTAATCAGTAAATTGTCCAATATCAACTCGTGCACACATAATTTGTTGCGATCAATTTCGGAAAACGGAGACAGTTTCCCGACACAGTCAAATTAGTTGTTAGTTATAATGATGGTTACTTGATAATGACCGTCAAAAGTCGAAACTTAAGTCGTACAAATTGTAATATATTTATATATTATAATAAATTATAGTGGTTAAAAACATAGTAAGTGTTTTATTCATTGTTCGTTAGTTGTTAGTTCTTCAAAAAAAATCAGAAATTGTAGTGATTGTAGGAAATATGTAAAAACTCACTAAAACTTTTACAAAAGCTAACAAATATAAGAAGATATTTAATAAGCAGACATTCAGGCCATATAAAAGAAGTTGTTTACAACGTGCATCATCATCTCGCCCATAAACATCACGAGAAGAAATAAAAAAACTCGCCTAAAAGAGAGCATACTGAAGTGACACCTTAATCCAAGCCGAGGGCACGACTTTATTAACCACTAAAAAGAGCAGCCATTAACTGAAGAAATGCAAGAAATTGACCAAAAACTATTAAAAATCATTGTTTGTAATTTCCAACCACTTTCGATAGTATAAAATATTAAGTTTCGTGAATATACCCAACAATTGCAATCACTGTATCAACTAAATTATAAGCAGTTACCCACAATAAAATAAAGCTAAAATTTAAAGAAATGCTTGTTTCTGTTAAATATGTATCAATCGCTGCTGATTGCAAGGCTTCAGATTCAAACTGAGCATTTATTACATTAACTGATCACTTTTTTGCAACTGGAGATATTTTACAAATTTAGCATCTGTATTAAAAAATATTTTTACAGATTGGAATTTAATTCATAAAGTAATTGTAGTTGTTTCAGACAATGCGGAAAAATTATGATATCATTTCTGTTCAGCCCGCATATTAAACTTATATGCGACAGATTGTTTTAACGTGGATGTAACCGTGCATTGTCTAATAAAGAAGTGCAAATCACTTCAAGCATAATGTTGTTGAATCAGAAAAAAATAGTGACAATACAAAATAAAATGAATCAACAAATGTTGAAAGTAAAACATGATATACCAATAAGGCGGAATTTAAGTTGGCTGATGATGAAACGATTACTACCCTCTGCAGTATTTTCTTCGCTATGAAAAGCTCCGGATTTTTATCGTTATCGAAATGAGAGTCAATGGCGCGATTGTGCTTGATTCTAAAGCCCTAAGAACGATTTACAAAAATATCTTTCGATCTTATCAATCTTATCGCGGCAGAGGTAAAACGGTTCGCGAATATAGTGAAGAATCTGTTCTTTCAATGCAACCGGTTGCCAACTTGCTCGGAAGCAGTCTGAGTGGGAAGACGTGCCTCTGCTGAAGTATGGTTTTTGACACGGCGCAATTGGGCGTTTCCTTGAACAGCGATTCGCAATCAAGTTTTATGTGCGGCTTGAACAGAATACAGCCGAAACACTCCAGATACTTTAAGCGACCTTCAAAGATTTAAAGAATTTCAAAGTCACTCTGGGAAGGCCGGGAGGAGATTACCGGCTAATCCCGTGCTGGACTGCCAACAACGACTAGAACCGACGAAATGACATTCTGATTTTAAAAAAATCATAACTGAATATTTTTGGGAATTTTTGCTTTTGTTGCAAACAATAAACTTGGTAGATTGTAATATGGCACGATACACCATTGCACAGCGCACAAAAGTAGTTGAATTATTTTTGGAAAACGGCCGGTCTGTAATTGCCACTCAACGTACATTCCGGCAATTTTATGGAGTTCGCACTGTACCAACAGCTGGAGATATGAGACATGCTGGCAGACCTCGTTCTAGACGATCTGCCGAAAATATCGAGCTCGTTAGACAAAGTATTGTAGAAAACTATGAAACATCAACACGATGACGTTCAGCTCAGTTGACTATACCGCATAGCATGCTTCGCCAAATTATGTAAAAAGATCTGCACCAATACCCCTACAAAATTAAGTTGGTTCAACAGCTCCACCCTGGTGACCTGGCATTGCGTTTGGAATACTGCAGAGCTGTTTTTAATCTCGCTGAGAATGACCAAATTTTTTTGGAAAATTTAATGATGACCGACGAGGCGTACTTTCATTCAAGTGGGTTTGTTAACAAGAAGAAACTGCAGATTTTGGGGCACACAGGATCCCCAAAATATTCAGCAACGTTCATTATACCCACTTCATCTTCATTCATTTGGTGTGGCATAGCGTCACACAGAATTTATGGATCATATTTCTTTAAAAACTTAGCAGCTGCAAACGTAACCAACAATGGAGATCGCTACCGAACAATGCTTCAAGACTTTCTCTTATTACTCTTGCAAGCGGACAACGATATTGGCACCATATGGTTTCAACAAGAACTTGTTGCGGGAACAATTTCCTAATCGTGTTATGTCAAAAACGGCGACTTGAGATGGACACCGCGATCGCCTGATCTGACGGCCCCTTTTTCCTGTGGGGTCATTCTGGAAAAAGTGATGCAAAATGCAATGAAAGAGCCGATTTATGCGTGAATTGTAAGGATGGACATTTAACCGACATCACTGTTAACATAAATGGCGACATGTTAAACCGAACTGTCGGCTCCCTCACATTGCAGAGATTGTAGTGGAAATTTTGCAGTAAGGGAATCGTAGTGTAGAAAAGAAGACAAAAAGAAGTCAGATAAGCAGTGCAGAATAAGGTCAGTAATAGTTAATAGTAAAATCAGATAATTGAGCAGTAAACATCGATAAAGCGAAGTGAGGTTAAGGAATTGAAAGAAAACACGGCAAGGGGTCGACCCGCGCCGACAAGCGCCAGCAGTCGAGACGCGCGACGATGCGAGCGAAAGAAATAGAGCTAACCGAAAACAAACGAGTGTCAAATCAAATGAAAACAAGACAAATCGCGAAAAACAACACAAATGAATAAAGAGAGGAAAATAGGCAGATCGGATGAATATAGAGAACAAGGACAAAGAAAATGACATCTTTGCAGGTAGCAAAAAGATTCTACGGTCGCCAAAGCAAAGGAAAATACAAGAAGAAAGAAAGGAAAATAAAAGCAAATTGTGGAACAAAACAGAGACAGGCGACAAGAAAGCAGAAAGAGAAGATATTGAGGAATTGAAAGAAATGATGAAGGAGATGAAAAAAATGCAGAAGAATTAAGAGAAGAAATAAAACAAATAAGGCGGGAGATGAAGACAAAAGAGGATAAATGGGAGCAAGATAAAAAAGACATGGAAAAGAAATACGAAAAATTAAAGAAGAGAATAGAAAATATGGAGAAAGATAAGAGAAGAAACATCGTGATAAAAGGACATAATATAAGGGAAGAGAACATAAAGGGTGGAGTAGAGAAGTTCTGCAAGGAAACACTACAAGTAGAAGCCAAAGTAGTCAAGACCAATAAATTGGAAAAGGGAAAAGAAGTAGAGATGATAGTACCGGAAATTGAATCTAGAGAGAAAAAACAAGAAATAATGAAAGCCAAGAGCAGCAAATTGAATAACACTAAAATATATATAGACAACGATATAACCGCAACAGAGAGACAAATACAAAGACATATTAGAAGTATAGCCAGAGGGGAAAGAGACAAAGATAACAGTACGAGGGTAGGCTACAGGAAAATAATAATTAATGGGGAACAATTCAACTGGAATGAGCAAGAGAAGGGTCTAGTAGCGCGGAAAGCCAAGTAAATAGTCCAAAAAACTAGATGTAAATAAAATAAAGAAAGCACAAACAAAAATTAAAACAAATGCCAGAGACCCAATAAGTATAAAAAATAACAAAAAAGATAAAGACAGAATATGAAGAATAGCAACTTGGAATAGAAGAATAGAATAGAGGAAGAGCTGGAAAAGGAGTTCGAAAGAATTGATGCAGAGATACTCGCAATAACAGAGACAAAAAGAAAAGAAAAAGGATTGTACACAACCAATAACAAACACAAAATAATATATAGTGGGGTAGATAAAAATAAAAGGGCAGTTGAAGGAGTAGGTTGCATTATACACAGAGACATAGAACACCAAGTAGAAACATGGTAAGAAACATCGTCAAGAATATTAACAGTAACAATAAAAGAAAACAGAGTCAGAACAATAATTATAGTATATGGACCAAATGAAGACAATTTAGCAAGCAACAAAGAAGCTTTCTTGGAACAGCTCAACGAAACAACCGAAGCGGAAACTGGAGAAGTTTATATAGCAGGAGACTTCAACAGCAGAATCGTCAAAGTTGTAAAAGGCACCGATACGATAAGAGGAAAATATGGGGAAGACATAATGAACGATTATGGTAGAAGAATGCTAGATTATTGTAGAATGAACAATTTAGTAATAGCGAATACATTATTAAAACACAAGGAGATTCACAAATACACCCGAGAAGTAGTAAGTAGGAACGAAAAATCTATAATAGATTATCTAGTGACAGAACAAAGAAGAAAGAGCAAAACAAGAGATACAAGAGTAAAGAGAAGCTTCGAAATAGGAAATGATCACTACACTACACTACACTTAAGGAAGACTGTCAAGACAAAGAAAAAGAAAAACCGCTACCAACTACAGGAAAAACTACAACAAGATAAGATCATATAAACTAAGGGATCAAGAAACAGCAATACGATATAAGGAGACAGTAGAGGACACTCTAGCAGTGGTAAAAGGAAGCGACAATGTAGAGGAAATGTGGAATAACTTAAAAAGACTTGTGGGGTTAAGAAGAGTAGAAACAAGAAACAGCAGACAGCCTGGTGGTCAGAGTGCATACACGAAAAGATAAAAGAAAAGAGAAACGCATGACAAAGGTACTTAAATGAAAAAAACAATAATAACTACGAACGATACAAAGAAAAGAGGAAAATAGTAAAAGACAAGGTCAGAATAGCAAAAACCAGGGATAGAGAAAAGTTGGGTGAGACAATGTAGAAAAATGCAAAGAAAAACCAAAAGTTATTCTATACAATCATAAAAGGATGCAGGAAAGAGAAAGGGCAAGAGGCGAGCTACATACAAGATAAACACGGAAGAATGCTGAAGGAAAATTAAGAAACAATAGAAAGATGGAAAGAATATTTTGAATACTTACTAGATAGAAATAACGACAATGAGCAAGAGACACGAAACGGCGATAAGAGTAACACTGTAACAGTAACGGAGAGTATCAACAAAAATGAAATACTGGAAATAATAAGGGAACTGAAAACAGGAAAAGCACCAGGATACGACCAGATAACAGCAGAAATTATTAAGCAATTGGGACCTTTAGGTAAAGATACAGTCTGCTCCACAACAGCGTACGGTTCCGTATTGTATTCATAGGTGGCGCACAGATGTTAGGTTAGGTTTTACCGATTCTCTGAACAGTTGAAAAGAACGCTTTGAGGTTACATCGGTAGTGTGACTTGTTTTGTCTGTAACACAGCAGAATAAATACAATGAGTGCTGCGTATGCAAGTCGTTTTGAAGCAGTGTTTCTTTGCACACATCTGAAAGGACCGAAAATGTCGTATGCAGCTGCCGGCCGCTACATTAAAAAGTCAGAGGGGTTCGTTAGGATGTGGGTGAAACATTACAACGAAACAAAAAGTGTTGACGACCTGCCGGAACGTGGCATCCGGCGCTCAACGCGAAGAATGATGACAAAGCTATCATCAAGATATTTGAAAAGAATCCTGGGTTTTCGTTACGGCGAGCGCAAAATCTCTTATTGAAAAAGGGTATAGAAGTGAGCCTTAATAGTATTAAACGACGATTGCTTGATTCCGAATACGGCTGGCGGTCCACAACGTTAAAGCCTTTTTTGAGCGAAAAGCACGACCAAAAACGGCTGGAGTGGGCAAAGGCTAATATTGATCGTGATTTTTCTAATGTAATCTTTACTGATGAATCATCCTATTGGGCCTGGAGTACCAGAAGGTATGCGTGGTCGACTCGTCCCAATCCCGTTGTTCAACGTACAGTAAAACACCCAGTGAAAGTACATGTGTGGGGATGATCTCTTCACAGACAATCTGAATGCACAGAAAATTAATATGATTTATCATAAGTATTTACTGAAGTCTTCTCAAAGATGGTTTGGCTTAGATAATAGTTCCTGGGTGCTACAAGAGGACAACGGTCCAAAACACCGAAGTCGTGCATGTACGGAGTGGAAACGTGAAAATGGCATCACTACAATGGATTGGCCTTCTCAATCGCCTGATTCCAATCCCATCGAAAACGTGTGGGCAGTCATAAAGGTCAAACTCAGAGAAAAGAAGGTTTTTAATTTAAAGCAGCTCGTTCGTCATATACGGGAAATCTGGAGATCTCTTCCTCAGATAATGGCTGAAAATCTCGTGGAAAGCATGCCCCGACGCTGCCAGGCCATACTCGATAACAAAGGAGATTGGACAGTTTACTAAGTAAACGCATTTTAGATTATAGAATGTATTAATAAATCCAAATAAAATGTTTAACAATTTTGTATTTTTTTTATGAGAAACAGCCCAACGCTGTTGTGGAAGACAAATAACATACCAAAAGATTGGCAAACAGCTCTAATTGTTCCATTATACAAGAAAAGCGACAAGACGAAATGCACCAACTATAGAGGTATAACCCATAAGCATAGGAATGAAAATATTAGAAAAAACAATCAACAAGAGGATTATAGCAAAAACAGAACACACGCTAGAAAAATCACAATGCGATTTTAGGAAAGGAAGATCCACTAAAAACAACATCTTTACAATAAAACAAGTTACAGAAAAAAGAATCGCAAATAATAAAAACACATATCTAGGATTCATAGACCTAGAAAAAGCATTTGACATAATAGCAAGAAAGAAACTGTGGAGAATACTTGTCAAAAGAGGTATAGAAAACAAGACAGTCAAATTAATACAGAACATATACAACAGCAGTAATGCAATACAAGGGACATTCAAGACAAATAATGGGCTAAGACAAGGGGGAGGACTAAGCCCAATATATTCAACATATATATATGGATGAAATAATGAAGAGTATGAAAGCATAAATCATAAAAACAAATATAGGATACAAGAATATGCAAGTGGTCAAAATATCAGAAGGAGCATACTAGTGATAACAGAAAATCAAAGGAATATGCAGCACAACCTGAACGTATGGAATAAACATCTAAAGAAATATGACATGAAAATTAATTACAACAAAACAAAGTTAATTATGGAAAGAACACATAACTATAAAGATAGAACAACATATGATAGAACAAGTGGAGCAATTTAAATACCTAGGAGTAGAAATCGCAGAATATGGAAAAATGGAGGGCGAATTAAGCAACAGAATAAACAACACAATAAAAATGTACTATGCAATGAATAACATACTTAATAACAAAAAAGAGATAAGTAGAAAGACAAACATGAGTATATACAAAACAATTTACAGACCTATTCTGACATATGAAAGTGAGACGTGGAAGCTAATAAACAAGTAACGAGAAGAGACAGAATAAGAAATAAAGACATAAGAGAAGAACTGGAAATTGAATCATTAGATAAGCTTATCGAAAGAAAACAATTCAGCTGATGGGAACACCTAATCACGATGGAAAGCACAAATTAAACAAAACAAAATTGGGAAGCAAGAACAGGAAACAAAAGAGGAAGAGGAAGACCAAGAGAAAACAACTAGGACAACAAAATAGGTATTTTTTGCCCACCATGTAATACCCTAAACATGTCCACATGGGATAGTGAACGAGGATCTGGAAATGCACAAGGTCTTCGCGATGCTTGTTGATGTGTTGACAGAAGACCAAAAATAACGAATTTCGCGCTGTCGGGAATTGTTTTATTTAATTTAAAATGAAACTCTGTCATAACCAGAGATTAAAGTACGACACAGAATCGAAAGGGCAGAGCAGCGAGTGGCACTCAAAATCATCACCCCGTCCCATAAAAGCCCGCATGAGCAAGTCAAGCATCAAAACGATGCTCAAAGGAATCGTTCATTTTGAGTTTTTAAGTGCAGGTGCTCAAAAGATTTAACGCCGGTTTGAGCCCATGGGGGGCTCTATCATATGACCTTCATCGTCACCAATTTCCTGACTCGGAGCCACATCTCTTACAGTCCCTACTTGGCTTCGTGCAACTTATTTGTTACCCCGAATGAAAAGAGAGCTGAAAGGGAAACATTGAAAGTTCTTGCAAATCGTTCAAAAGCATGTTACAATGTTCCTAAGAGACATTCTCGTCGAGGTACTTTCCAGACATGATGGATACATTTCCGCATTTCCTGCAGCTATATCACAAACGGCAACGTATGTGTTGTATGCGTTTACAGATCACCATCTGGTATTTGGACGGAATTTATTAATATACTTGCATGCTTTCTTGAAAGTATAGACCAGAGGTGTCCAACCTTTTCCAAAGCAAGTGCGCAATGAAAAATTTTTAAAACGTGGTGGGAGCATGTGTTTTTTTTATTGTCAGGAGGGAAAATAAAAAAATACAAATATTCGTTTTTAACGGTAGAATAATATATTGAAACAATTATAATTTATAATACAAAATATATAATAAACAAATAATACTAATAATCATTTTTTTACCTAGTTAATTATTTTTATAATCATAATACATAAACGAAACAAACAAATAAACATATAATATAAATATAAATATTATAAACAATTATTAGCTTCTTTAATGAGAAGGTTGGTGCTGTATTTCTTCACACAATTTTTCAAAATCAGGACTGTAATTTGATACTGCTATTTTTAAGCAATCATTCAAATTTTTATCTGTAATATTTGATCTGAACTTATTTTTGATAAACTGCATGGAAGAAAAAGTGGCTTCACTTAGATAAGTAGATCCAAAAAAAGATTTTAGCTTCAATGCGCAATTTTTTAATATGGGATATTTATATGAATTAACAAATTTCCAAAATGTTTTGTCCATGTTAACAGCTTTTAAAGCGACGTCATTTTGTAATTCTATAATCTCTAATTCTAAATTTTGTATATTTGTTGAATTATGAAATTTATTTAATTCCGTACTTAAAACACTAACATCAACGTTATTCATAGGATTTTCAAAGAAAAGTATAATCAGTTCCAAATCGTCAAATTGTTTAAATCTTTCGTTAAAATTATCACTTAATTTAGTTAGATAATTTACGTATTTTTGGGAGTCTATCTGATTTTCCTGAATTATTTTTGTCATTTGAGGAAAATGAGTAAATGACTTGTTTTGAAAATGTGAAATCCAAAGGGTTAATTTAGCTTTAAATGCTTTAATAGTACTTACCATATCTACGAAATCTTTATTCTGACCTTGCAATTCAAGATTTAACTGATTTAATTTCTGATAAATATCAGTTAAAAACGATAAATCACATAGCCAGTTAACATCGTCAAGAAAATCGTAAATATCCCCTTTTTCTTCAAGAAATGCTTTTATTTCAACAATTAAATTAAGAAAACGTTGTAGTACTTTGCCTTTGCTAAGCCACCTTACTTCTGTATAAGTTAATAAATCGGAATACTCGGTATCATTGTCTTCTAGCAGTTTTTTGAAAAGTCTGTGCTGCAAAGGTGCAGCTTTTATAGAATTTATTATTTTAGTGATGGGATTCAAAACATGGTTAAGTGAAAGAACCTTAGAGCACAAAACTTGTTGGTGCACTATGCAATGATAAGTAAAAAATTTTGGAAATAATTCATCTTTTGTGCACAATCTTACAAAACCCTTATTTTTACCGATCATGGCTGGAGCTCCATCCGTTGTAATTGAAGATAATTTATGCAGGGGAAGTTTCCGTTCCAAAACAAAATTTTTAAAGACTAGATAAATATCTTCACCTCTGGTTTTCTCTTTTAGTGGCAAAAGACATAGCATTTCTTCCTTAACAGAGTAATCTTCAAAAATCATTCTTGTTATTATTATTAATTGCGCTGTTCCTGTCAAATCTAATGATTCGTCCATTTGAAGTGAAAACCAAGAACATTTATTCATATCAGATTCAAGTTGATCATTAATATTGGTCGATATTGCAGTTGCTCTTCTTTGGAGTGAATTGCGTGATAATTGTAAATCATTTATAGCACTAACTATTTCTTGTTTATTAGAAAAAGTATTAAAGAGTGAATCGGCACCAGCAAGTAAAGCATTTTTAAATAATTCTCCAGTTAGGTATGATTTCTTATTCTTCAAAAGAAAATGAGAAATTTTGAACGATGCAAGAGTAACATTTTTTGATTTGTACATCACCCTCTTAAACAATGATTGTTGACTTACTAATGCCTTTTTTAAAGTATTTATTTTCTCTTTTCTTACTGCACTATTGGGCATATATTGTTCATGAAACTTTTCATGTTCCAATTTATAATGTCGTTCAATATTATATTTTTTAGTTGTTACGCTGCGATTGCACAAAAGACATACGGCATTTTCCTTTATTTCCACGAAACAATATTCATCTTCCCACTCCTTCTGAAATGTGTAAAGCCGTGGTCGTTTACTTGGTCCTGCTTCAGACATGTTTTTTGTTGGTATATTTTTGTACCGTTCCCAAGAATAATTTTAAATTTGTGAATTAATGGAGACAACTATAACACATATTCTACACAAGACGCGTCGTCGCTGAAACAGCACTGTCCAATATACGTATCGTTCTGCTGCGTGCGGTCGCTGAACGATAGCAATCGGGCGCTCACTACATCAGAAGTACAATCCGTCCAAATAAGAGAGGCCGGTTGAAATAGCTTTCGCGCAGAGGGAGAGGGAGCGGGGGATGCCCGAGTACACTCGGAGAAAAAAAGAATGCACAAACGCGTAGCTTTGGTAAGCTGTTCGATTTGTGTTGTGTGCACGGATAGTACACAACGAAAGACGAACGAGTCATACCGAAGCGGTGGCGGGAAATTTTTGTCACTGCGCCACCGGCCTCTCTTATTTGGACGAACTGTAGACGCATTCGCACCGCATTTTACGCCACCTGCATGCACATCACCGCAAGCCACCCAATTGCACTAATAATTAAAATAATTGAATAAAATCAGAATATTTAGAAATTAAAAAAAAAATAGAAAAATTTGAAAATATTCCGTGGGCGCATTACGGATTCACCGTGGGCGCACCTGCGCCCGCGGGCGCGGGGTTGGACACCACTGGTATAGACAATAAAAATTTTCGCATTATACTGGGAGGTGATTTCAATATAAATTTCAACTCGTACAGCAGCAAAGTAACATCATTATGTGATACATTGTTATGTTATGGATTAATACCAATTGTTGACTTTAATACAAGAGGCAGTAATAAATTAGATAATATTTTTATCAATTTTAAAAGCGAATATACAGTACAGCCGTATAACATGGGTATGTCCGATCATATTGGCATACTTATTAATATTAACTTACTCAGTAGTAGAATAGACCAGATTGAATGCTTTAATTGTCGACCAACGAGGTAAATTTGAGTTTTTTCAACTTGTACATAATATAAATTGGAGTTTTATATATTCCAAAAAGAATGTTAATAATAAAGTAAATATGCTAATCAGTCATCTAGTGGATAAATATAATAGAGCGTTTCCTTTGAAGCATTACACACAAAAAAGTAAATTTGTCAAAGTACACTGGTTTAATGATAAATTGCAAAATATGAGGCAACAGTTACAATTTCTCAATGAAATATGCGATCAATACCCCACAAATGAAAATAAATCCATACGCAATGACTTTAAAGTAAATTACAAATTAGCAATACAGCGAGCTAAAAAATGGCTAATGAAAATTATATAGTTACATCTGGTAACAAACAAAAAGCATTACATAAAATAATTAATATTGCCAGAAATACAACCAACAAGGAATATAAATGTAATATTACCTGTGATGATTTTAACGCGTATTTCACGAGCCTAGCGGACCAATTATTGGCAAAATTACCTAGTAGTGCTTGTAATCCCACAAATTTCACAATAAATGTTGTAAACTAGTTCTCATTTAAATCAGTGTCGGTAGTTTGCGTTAGAGATGCTATAGATAACCTAAGAATGAATAAAAGCTTGGATGTTTACGGCATTTTGTCCCAATTATTAAAACTAATCAAGGACATAATAGTAGTACCTCTAACTAAATTAATTAATGAAATTCTGGAACGGGCGTATATCCAGATAAACTAAAAATTGCAAAAGTAATCCCAATTTTTAAAAAAGGAGACATGTCATCAATTGATAATTATAGACCGATATCCTTAATTTCAGTAATTTTGAAAATTATTGAAAAAATAATGAAGCACCAGATAACATTTACTAAATGAGCAACAGTTCGGTTTTCGTGCTAATCGCTCCACGACTCTGGCTATTCAAGCTTTTGTAAGTAAGACGTTAAAATGTTTTGAAGAAGGCTTATATTCTCTGGCATCTTTCTTGAACCTGAGCAAAGCCTTCGACTGCGTCCAGCATGTACTACTGATTGAAAAGCTGCGTAAATATAACTTTAATAGTACTAGTTGCAACCTTATTGAGTCGTATCTATCAAATCGAAAACAGAAAGTTTACAGTAATAAAAATTTATCCAATTACCTTTCAATAAGGCATGGTGTATAAGGCATGGCGGAACAATGGTTCAAACAGAACAAACTTAGATTAAATCAGTCCAAAACAGTAAACGTTATTTGTACGCTGAAAAGAACTGAAGCCACTGAACCAGTGAATACCAAATTCTTGGGACTTCAATTGGATAGTACCTTAAAGTGGGATCATCACGGAGATCAAATAGCGAAAAGAATATCGTGGGATATTTATCAATTAAAAAGCCTGAAAAACTCGGCATCTAGTTAGATACTCAGAACTGTCTATTTTGAGTACTGCCATTGCCACTTACAATATGGAATACTAGTATGGGGTTATTCAGCATCTCGTCACAGGCTGTTTGCTTTACAGCGCAAAGCCCTGCGTGTTGTAAGCGGCCTTGGCTATCAAGAAGACTGCAAGGATAAATTTAAAGAGCTTCGTATACTTACACTACAAGCACTGTTCATCCTAGGGTGTGTGTGTTTTGTTAAACAAAATTTGGACACATACTCTACCCATGAACGCCATGGGCATTCAACTAGATACCGAAGTGATATTAATATACCACAAATTAGGTTAACCAAATCCCAAACTGGAGCAACTTACTATGGTCCATTGTTATTCAACAAATTATCTAAAGACATACGTGCATTACCATTTGCAATTTTTAAGAGTGCTGTTAAGGGATTCCTTATTGATCTTGCGCCATACGATTTAGAGGAGTTCAAATTCCGTGAACCTTTAATCACTGCTAATGTGTTATTTTTTTATGTATTTATCAGCACTCCATCCGGTCATTAATCTTTTTAATTGTAAAATTCACACATTTATTTCAAATTTTCAAGCGTATGTTACCTAATTAATAAATTTGTTCGTACCTACATTGTAAAAGTTATACTTAGATCGTTTTGTTATTAGGATTAATCTATATGCGTATTATATGTTATTTATATTTGTAACCTAATTTTTGATTTTGAAAGTATAGAACTAAAGCACCAATAAAATATTATTATTATTATTATAAGTGTATTGATGTTGGGTAAGAGTATTTTAAAGAATTTTAAGCATTTGTACCGGTACGATCAATACATATAGGTAAGTTTCTTAGTTTTCTATGGGGATCTCGGAAACTATTAGAGGTATAAAAATGGTGATGTGGCCATCATAGTACTTTCTCTATATTTTACTCGAAAACTAAGAGGTTTACGCAATAGGCTATTCTTAATAATTTGTTCACTTTTGAATTCTCTACAATTATTTGTTATAAAAATTTCATGTAACTTCAATAGTTTATTAGCAATTGCCAAAAATATCAAAATTTTAATAATTTTATGAAAAATATGCTTAAATAAAATTTATTTAACTTCTCATTCCCTATAACTTTTGGTTGAAAAGTTTTGTAGCATGTTTTATATTTAGAAAAATATCGAGTAAAAATTTAAAAAAAGACGACTAGAGTAAATAACCGGTTTATAATTGTTCACCAAAAGCTTTTCAGTTCCAATTTTTAACGACAAAACCTTAAGTTTAAAGTTTCATCTCAATCGGATTATTCGTTTTTGAGATACAGCGCCCACCGACAGACACACAGGCACTTTTTTTTCCAGAAATCGGTGGAATGGACTCTCGGCACCTCAAAACAGATATTTCCGCTAAAAAAAAAAATACGAAAACAATACTTCCCCTGTTTACAGGAAAGAAGTGTAGTTTTACGAGACGAATAAAATTGCATTTTCAAGGTTTTAAAAAAGGCAGGGGTAACTAGATATTTAGAAAAGTATTTTTTAATTCAATATACAAATTTTATTCTTTATAAAAGTTGGTGCTTGATCTTAAACATACAAAAATAACAAAATAAATAACATACCTGTTTAATCAACAAAAAAATGTAATTTCTTTGAAATTAACAACCTTAATGATATTATTAATTAAATAACAATCACTCGTTGTGATCCCCTTCCCTCTCAATGCATAAATTTGTTCTTCTGTTTAAATCTCTGATTTCATTTTCAAAAATATTGGGATGATTATTTAAATATCTTACACCATTTCTAATTCTATTTTCCAAATCCTCTATACTTCCAAATGGTCTCTTAGAATAAACTCTGTTTTTTAACCACCCCTATAAAAAATAATCAAATTGATTTAGATCGGGTGAGCGAGCAGGCCATGAAAATCTTAAAGGTCATCCAATCCATTTCTCATTAAATTGTTCATTTAAATATTCACCGACATGAGCACTATGTGTAAGTGCCCCATCCTGCATAAACCAAAGATAATTTCTTGTAGCCAAAAGTAATACTACTATGTCAAATTCATTTTCCAATTCCAATAAAAATTCTAAATATCTTTCTGAATTTAAACTCTCCCGAAATATGTAGGGCCCTATAATATTTCTGTTCAATATTATTTACCGTGTCCCGTATTTCCATGGAAACGTAGTCGAAGGTGATATTATCCCAGCGTTTGAGGAGTTCTGTGTGTATTACTTTAAGGTGTTGTCCCAAGTTATATCTTCTGGAATACCATTTTCTGTTTTCGAGTTCTAACCAGAACTTTATTGCTTTCTTCACTGTTCTATTGGCTTCGATATCTTCATGTATTTCGGGCATAGGTTTAGTTTGAGGCACTGAGTATTAAAGTATATATGGTTTGGACACTTCTTCTTCTTCAGCATTGGTTTTTTATACATTGTAGCTAACTTCGCGTCACTAGCGTTTAAAATATTATTGATACTTGCTTTGCTACACTATTGATGAAACATATAACTCACTGGATAGGAATTAGGCATTTCTGTTAAAAATTCCAAACCAAACATTTATTTTTCGAAAATATTGATTTTTGCAGATAATTCGGAATGCTGGATTATCTGTTGACCACCAACGACATCCGTAAACATGATCTTCTTGATGATGTTCTATCAATTTCACCGTTTTGCAAATTTTGAACATATCTTGGTTTAAATTCTTTAAACTTAATCGCAGCTAGTATCTTATGTACTGTTGACTTTCCAAATCCTGAACTTCTGGCGTATTTTCTAACAAATATTTTAGGATTTTCAACCACGCATTGCAAGATATCCAACGAATTCTCCACATTTATCACTGGTTTATTTCTTTTTTTAAAATGCAATTCAAATTTTCCGGTCCATTTAATTTGCTTTAAAATTCTTGACACTTGTGAATAAGTGATTCTCTTTTCAGGGTGCTTGCCGTTAAACATTTCAGCTGCTTTCTGCAAGTTTTATAGTTATCGCAACGTATTAGCACCAATTCTGCTCTATCTTGTAAAGTTGACCACTCTGTCATAATTTCTATAGATACTTTATAACTGAGAATAGGTACTTAATAAAATTCGCTTAATAAGTGAAAATGTTATAAAAATTGTTCATTATCTTGCTAATATAGCTTCGAATGTCATTTGTTTTATCTTTTTTGTAGGTTTAAGATGTTGCACCAACTTTTATAAAGAATAAAATTTTCTGTGAAATTAATAATAAAAAAGTTTCACATATGTTGCCCCTAGAAAATGCGCATTACTTTTATAATGGATCCTATCATAACTCATAAATTTTGTATTCAGGTAATAAAGGACGTTTTAAATCTGCGGAAGAGTTTGGAATTTCATAAACAGTTAAACGCGGAAAATCCATCTATTTCAAAAGCTCTATACCTAAATCTGTATAAATACCGACAATTAGTGACATTTTGTTCGTATCTTCTTGAAAATTACCTAAAATTAGCGGGAGCAAATTTAAAAAAAAAATGTTCAATTCAATGTAAGCATGGATTACCACGTAGTAACAACGGTCGCAACTAGTATTTTAATTAATATAAAAGTGTTTCACTATTAGTTAAGTGACATATTCATACATCGTAAATAATTATATTTTAACACAATTTAAATCTGTCCGCTTATCACAGTTAATCACTTATATTTTAGATTGTGCAATGATTCGGTATACATGATATTTAATATGTGAAGGCCATAGAAATATATTTTGCATGGAAATATAATTTTTGTTTCAGTGTACATTTTGCAATTTTCTGCTCTAAGGAACGTGTCATGACTATTTAATTCGTCCCGAAGTAAATTGGATCAACTAAATTCGTACTAGGAAACAAAACCTGGATGAGAATTACCTGTATTCGATGTTTATAATTGGTCCGCCCCTGGTCACAAATGAACACACAGATGAGATGGTTAAATTCCGTTCAGTTCATGGGTCACAACTTAAAATACCAGTTTATTTTAAAACGTTTCATGTCGGCGAATGATTCTGTTAGATTTGTATTATTACTTTAAAACGGATGTGAAGCGGCGCGAAGATATTTTTGTAATTCCTGTATGTGACGTAACGCGGCAACCCTCTAGCAAAACGAATTGACTACGACACTGGCGTCGAGGCAGCGTTTGATGCACGCATGCGTCGGAGTCAATCACCGCGATACGGTCTATATGCGATTTTCAATATGTTGGAATGAAACAGGCGCCTCAGGGCGGTTCGTGATGTGCGCGGCGAGCGATGTAACGTCCGTCTGTCACAGAACAATATGGCAGTTGAAAAGCAATAATTTTATTTAAGTTTTTATCAGCTTTTAATTGACGAATAACGTTACTGATCGACTAAAGTGGCGACTGTGTAATTATCGGTCTGTAATGAGTGGGATATTGCCGTTTACACCACCTGTCGTTAAGCGATTGCTGGGATGGAAGAAAGGATCAGACGCTGATGATAAATGGTGTGAGAAAGCCGTGAAAAGTTTAGTAAAGAAATTGAAAAAATCCGGCGCTTTAGAGGAACTAGAAAGGGCAGTGTCGTCGCAGAATCCCAACACTAAATGCATTACCATACCCAGGTAGGTTCTACGCACTTTGCTGCACGTTTCGCATAAATATTGAAGTTTAAGGTCATATTATGGATTTGTTATGTATACCCCCCTCACCCCACTTAGTCTGGCTTGTGACCTACCCTAAATGTCTACCAAATGCGCTGGGTCTCGCTGCGTATTTTATTACGTACGTGCATTTTCAGCTCGTACTCAAATTCTAAACATTTTTACGACATAATGCAAACCAGTAATTATGCATAATCTATTATGCATAATATATTATATATGCATTTATAAAGCCAGTATACGCTTATATAAATAAATATAATAATCAGTATGATTTATCCAACAAATGTTTTTTTTTATGTGAGATACTCATATTTCACTGACCTTGTACTTGAAATATAAGTACTGACAATGGCTTAATTTTAATTCATCCTGTCAGTTTAATTAATTTGTTGAATCACTAATTGAAGCAACATTTGATGTATTTCTTAATAAACATATTACATTGTCTAAAATATTTAATATAACAATAAAATTTCGTGTTAATATTATGATTCATATTTAATTTAATTAAACTTAACCATATTTTTGACTTAATAAATTGGTATATTAATTTCAATAAATTAAATTGAATCACTTTAAAAATAAAGTGACTTTCTATTATAATAACTTTTTTTATGATTATGTACATTATAATTAGTCGAAAAATATATATTTCAATAGGTAAATTTGGAAATAATTTTAAGAATTGTAAATAATAAACGTATAAGCTAATTATAACAAAATATGCCAATGTTTATTATCGGAATATGTAAAGGTGAGTCGATTCTATATTTTATTTATAAGGATCTCGAAATATAATAGGAGATATACGAATAAATGGAAAAATAACCAGATCTCTTGAAAAATGTTTAACATGTGCTGATTTAATCGATAGTTACAAGGTAACTAAAATAACTCTAAAGGGAGCATTTTAAATATTTTTTCACTAAATAATAATTCAAGGATTCATTCTTCATTAGAAAGATATTTTTCCCCCCAATAGTACTTGAACTAGTTTTTATTAGAAACATCAAGTTATTATATATTTTGTATTTTATTTAATATAAAATAATTAATCATGAAACAATGACAATAATAAAGCAATTATTTGTTTGTAAACATCTTAATGTATCAGTTTTTTTTTTCAAATAAGTTATCAGTGTTTTATTGTATTAAGATATGTATTTTTCTTATTAGTATTATATTAATCTATTTAAACAATAATAATAATATGCTGTAGGACAATAATTTAATGATTATTTCTCTTGGGAATCCATGATAATTTGTATTAATAGGAATACAGAGAGTTTCTTTCAAATGCCTTCGAGAATAACATATTGATGTAATATACATATAATAATAACTTCTCCAAAGCATTAGATACAGTATGTCGTAATATTTTAATTGCTCACAATGGGGTTTTGCAATTCTTACTCTGAAGGACATTAGTTAGAGCGGAAAACTTTTGGTCTAAGTCAATAAATGTTTTCTAAGGGGTCCGGCAAGGATCCCATTGTATGCAGATGATAAGATTTTTAATGTTATTTCTAATAGTAGCGACTACTACATTTTACAAAATAATTTGATAAAATTACAAGAGTGGTGTAATTTTTATGAATTTTTTAAATGTTTATCACTGGCTTTTAACAGAGGCATAGAAGAAATTCTTTACACACATTGGTTAAATAGTTTAAAAAGGGTTAATGGATGTAGTGACTTAGGTGTTATCTTTGATACAAAGTGTGGAGTATATGAAATTAATTAAATTTATTGGCTGATCTACAAATATGTAATTTAAGAACTCGGCGACTTATTGCGAACCTTTTTTCTATCATAAATTAATTAGTGATATTAGTGAGAGTAGCTGCTTTTATAGAGGATAATTTAATTGTATTGGCTTTTAATTGTTGAAAGTTCATTTTGAATTCACAGTTAGGTGTTGTAACTAAAACACAAACTTTCAAAGAGTATACTCTATGTACACAAATATTGAAAATATTCTCCGATCTTCAGGAATGAATTCTATCTCTACTCTACAAGAGTATACTCTTTGAAAGTTTGTGTTTTAGTTACAACACCTAACAGTGAATTTTATAGAGGAACTGAGTTTTTGAACAGTTAGAATTCATTCCTGAAGATCGGAGAATATTTTCAATATTTGTGTACATAGAACAAATTTTGTTACAAATAATCCTGTGAATTGTTTTATGTTGTATGAAAACACCTTGAATAATATTTCATTATTCAAATTACTTAGTTCCTTTGTGACAAGATTTAAATTTAATGTAAAACATAATATTCCATGAAATAATTGATATTTTGTAGGGCCTCTAGAATAAATTTATTTATTTTTTACGTGTAATATAATGAATTACTGTATATAAATTTAGGTAAGTTATAAAGATAAAGCCAATAGTTTAACAAAATGGGGGCATTTTTCGTTTCTATTCTAGAAAATTGTATAATATACTAACTAATTTGAACATCTTCTAAACATTATACAGAGGTAGAATGTCATAGAATGTTTGTTATAAAAATATGTGAAGCAATTATTATTTCCTACAAGAATATAGTGAGCAGATCACATTTGAGTTACAAATTTTGGCATTAAAATTTTTTGTACATTTTGTATAATTTTTGTGTATATTTTATGTATTTTTTTGGAAAGGAAGCTAAAGACTAATAAAAAGAAACATTAAACTCATGAGTAGAAAGATATACACTAATCTAGTGGCCATCTAGATTACCCAATCTGTTGGTTATATGAAAATATGTATCAGGTATTGGAATTAATGCGTAGCATTTTACAAGAGATGGTGCGGGTATTACAGTATTCGGTTTTTACCTTTAGAAACAAATTTATCGTAAACCAGCTGTTGTTAAGTGTTATTTTTACGACACATCTTAATTTCTACTTTTTAATAATAATAAGTTACGACTATTTGAATATGTCACAATTTGTGCCAAATAAAGTGTTTGTGAGGGGAGTTTTACTCCATTACTTTCATATGTATAAAAGTGCTGCAGAAAGATATCGGATTTTGGAAGAAGTTTATGGGGAACATGCTCCAGCTGAGCAAACATCGAAAGTGGTTTCTACGTTTTAAGAGTGGTGATTTTGATTTGCAAGACAGGGAACGATCTGGGCAGCCAAAAAAGTTTGAAGAAACTTAATTGCAGGAGTTGCTAGAAGAAAACTCATCTCCCCCTATCTACTTTCTTTGGTTTTGTCTTTATGTTTTTCATTATGTGGTCCAGGAATATTAGAAATAGTTTGGTGATCCTCCTTGTCGTAGTCCTAAAGATGTTTTAAATTCTTCTGATTCTCCTTCTCTTGATCTGACATATAGGGTCCGCCAATAAGGGCGCGTGAACTTTAAAATTGAATAAAACAAGTTGTGTGTGAGGTAGAAACGAAATTTATTTTTCATTCGAAAGGGTATTCGACCCCATTAAGTATGGAAGATAACATCGTTCAAATGACCACCGCGGCTCCGTTTGGTAGCCCGGATCCGGGAGGTCCAATTTTCGATTACTCTGGCCGATATGTGCTGGCCTCAATTTGAGCGATGGCGTTGCGTATGTTGACTTTGAGGTCATCGGTATTTAGAGGCTTGTTGGCGTAGACCAGCGACTTGAGATAGCCCCAGAGAAAAAAGTCTAAAGGCGTTAAATCGCACGATCTCGGTGGCCAGTTGATATCGCCTCCGCGCGAGATGACCATGTCCGGAAATCGCTCGTGCAGAATGTCCATTGTGGCATGGGCTGTGTGGCACGTGGCGCCGTCCTGCTGGAACCACATGTCGTCCGTGTCCATATCATCCAGTTTAGGCCAAAAGAAGTTGGTTATCATCGACCTGTAGCGCTCCCCATTGACGGTTATGGCCGCCCCAGCTTCGTTCTCGAAAAAGTACGGACCGATATTGCCGCCGGCCCAAAATCCACACCAAACAGTGACTTTCTGGGGATTACTGAACCAGTCGACTCGAATTTGCCCACCAATCGACGGATAGTCGACTCTACAGGCCGATCATCGCGACCGTAAAATGGGCGAAGTGCGCGGAACGTTGCTCGAACTGATGACCCATTTTCGTAAAACTATTTAATAATTTGCACGTGCTGCTCGACACTCAAACTTGCCATGGTGATTTGGGGTTATATACTGAACAAATGACAGCAACTTTGACAGCTCTACCTCGAACAACATGGCCGCACCCTTCCGGCAAACTTCGCGCGTCCCTATTGGCGGACCCTTTAATTAGATGTATTCTCATGTATACTTTCTATTCCTCTCATTAATTTCGTCGCTATATTTAAATCTTTTAGTATTTTCCAAATTTTTTTCCGTTGGCATTCGATCAAAGGCTTTCTTTAAGTCAATGAAAGCTATCAGAATTTTTTCTTTATTCATTTTTATTCTTTGTATTATATTTTTTATTGAAAAAATATGGTCTTGTGTTGAATGCCCTCTTCTAAAGCCACTTTGGGATTTTGCCATATCTTTTTCTGTTTTCTTTCCCAATATGTATGTTAGTATTGCTCCGTATATGTTAGCTGTTGTGCATATTAATGATATTCTTCTGTAGTTGTTGCATTCCTTAGTATATCCTTTTTTGTATATTGGAAATATTATTGCCTTTCCCCATTCATTCGGTGTCCTTCTTTTTTCCCATATTAAGTTTAATATTTTTCATAGTAAACCTTCTCCTGCTTTACCCATGTATTTTAATTGTTCTGATTTTATGTTGTCATGTCCAGGTGACTTTCCTTTTTAAAATTTTCTCAATACTGTTTTTATTTCTTTTTCTGTTATCACTCCTTCATCCTCTTCTGATTTATCCCTGTTATCATTTTCTTCTACTTCTTCTGTCTCTTTGTTTTTCCCCAACAAGTCTTGAAAGTGTTCCTTCCACCTTTACATTTTTTTTTTGTAGCATCGTTTCTTATTTTTCCAGATTTATCTTTTATGTGAGTTAATATTATGTTTCCTTTTCTTTTGTTTTCTTATCATTCTGTAAAATCATTTCTGATTTCCTGTAAAGTTCTCTTCCAAAGTCTTCCCAAGCATTTTCTTTGGCTCTTTTTACCACCTCATTGACTTTTTTCCTCTGCTTTTTCTATTCTTCATAGTCCTCTTCTCTGTTTGTGTTTAAATATTTTATCCATTTTCTTTTTTATCTCTTCTTTTATTATCTGATTCCAATGTGATTGTTTTGTATTTGTGTTATTTCTTATTTCATCACCCCGTCTTGTTGCTTCTGTAATTATATATTTGAAGCTTCTCCATAATTCTTCAATATTCCTATTTGTTGTTGTGTTTACTTTCTCTATTAGTTCATGTTGGTTACCACCATATAATGATAACTAACTATTTCCATTCCTCTTTTGACTCTTACATCTCTTATTTTGTTAACTTGGTTCCCCTTTGCCAAAAAGTAGTCTTTATGTTTGAATTTAGTGTTCATAATTTGCAATCCGTTAACAATGCAAAAATCGATTAGTCTGTTTCTATTATTACTTTCCCTATATAGTATATACAGGGTCGCTGATATGTATGGAAACGGTCGAATATCTTCTAAAGTAAGATAGCTAGCGAAAAATATTAAGATACAAAAGTTTTAGGGTTTTTAAAAAAAAATCAGAATAAAGACAAATTAAGTATACAGGATTAGTCAAAAAGTCATGACGAAACAAACTTGCTTTTTCTTTAATGGAATACCCCGTATATTATTCCATATTTCAAGTCATCTCGAAATTCTAATTTCTTAATATGAAAAATATGACAAAACTTTTTAAACAAAAGTTAAAGAGAATGAGAAACTGAACAAATTTTGTTAAAATTTATTTTTCATAAAATTCTTAACTTTCGAGAGAAAAAAAATTAAAATTGAAATTTTTGACATTTTTTTGCATACCTGTGATAAAAGTAAGAAACTTAACTATCCAGAACAATTAGAAATTAATAAATTCAATAAACGCGGTCTGTTACTAAATGATCAAATAGATGTCAATAATTCCCCACTTTTAAATTTGTAAAACGTTATTTTAGTTAAATTTTCACATTGTACACACTCCATCCCCTCCTACACAGTTTAGTATTTAAGTAATTATTGTAGTTCATTATATCCATTTATCATCTGCCTGATGAAGCCACTGTGTGGCGAAACAATTGTCGCAGTGCATCTACATTAAATTGTGTAAATTCTCAAAACCCAAGTGTTTTATTTATCACCTGTATATAATATAGGTGACTTTTTGAAACAAATATACCCGGAATATTTTGGACATAAAATGAACCAAGAAGTAAAGATATATTTCCTGTAATGTTTGTTTAGAATCACTGAGAAATTAATCTAAAGATTGAAAAAGACTCAGTTTTAGTGAGCTTATATTCTGGAGCAGGCCAAAACACCAATTGAGTGATTGCTGCATTCTGAGTTGAAAGAATCTATAAAACTAGCAATATTATACAGAAAAGGCTTGCAGTTTTTTAGATAACAATTTATTATCTACTTAAATCTGTTAAATGTTCAATAGACATAACTATTATCATTGGTGAACTGAAAATATGCATATAGTAATTTAAAGTTTTGAATTAAAATTTAGTTTAATCTCTGGTAATGGTTAATTGTGTGACATATTTTGTTTGTTCAGTTTATTTTCACTTAAATCACTTAATAGATCCTATAAAAATTCACTTGGTTTGTTTCACTTTATTGTTTATTTTATTATACGACTAGTTTTGGCACTGGGCCATTATCAAGAATAATGTACAGAAATAATTTTAACAGGTTATATATAAGGTTCAAGTAATAAGCTCGTTTGAAATCGGGGAAACCCAGAGCTCTTCATTGGCGTTGACCATGTTTCTGCCTTATGCTCGGGCTTTATTAATCTCTAGGCCTTCTTGGTAGTTGATAATGTTTCCTTTGTTACCTGAGTACAATATTTTACAATTATGCACACAAAAATAATTATTATAAGTTATACAAAACCAGTAGTATTTTTGTTATTCAATATATCTGTGCAATGTTCTTTTAATCGTGTTAAAAAGATGTACCTGTTTGTCCTACATATAAAGTGTATCCTTTTACCCATTACGGGTGATGGACTTATTCTCCACAATATGTCTCAATTATTTTCTTTAACTCTTCTTTTCCACTGTTCTCTATCTTGTGCCATTTTTCTTATTTCTTCGAATTCTATTCCTCTTCTCTCTACTGTTTGATGTACTTGCTCGTTCCAACCCATTTTTGGTCTTCCTCTTTTATTTTTTCCTTGTACTTTTACGTCTTCTAAGATATATAGATTATATATGACCCAACCATCTTAATTGTCTCCCTTCTATTACTGATTTTATTGATTTAATATTGAGCTGTTTTCTTACTTCTGTATTTCATACTCTGTCTCTTATAATTCCCTCTATCATTCTTGGGTATCTCATTTTCATTGTGTTGATTTTGCTGATATTACTCTCTGTGAAGATCTTACAATTTTTTTATAAACTCCTGTTTTTATTGTTTTTGTAATGACTTTTTTCTAATAATGTTTTCTTTATTGTGTTATAGTTCCTTCCTACTTTGCCTATTCTTTCATCTATTTCTGGATCTATCTTCCTTGTTTCCTCTTGTTGATCCCAGGTATTTGCCCTGCTCTTCACATGTTATCTCATATTTCATTCATTAGCAGTTTTCCTAAATGAATTGAACTGTGCATAATAATGTTGTATTTTTTTTAAATGTAGTTTTGTTTTTTTGAAATTATACATTTTTAGGTCTCACAAGCCAAGCCTTACTAGTATTCGTAAGGGTTTAGTATGTCTGTTTTAGGAGATATAGTATATATTCATTTATTTTCTGCTATGATTTTTAATAAGTTTTTTAATTTTTGTTTTAAGTTTTTAAGTTAGTTAAGTTCTTATGTTATTTAACATAGTACGAAATAATCAAAAAACCACACAAATAAAATGAAGGGAAAAAAATCCTTTGATTAATAAAGAAACTACAAAAGAGACATAATAAAAATCTGACAAATTGAACTATTAAGGATGAATATTACACGCATAAAAATGAAACTACAAAAATCTTAAAACTGACAAAAATACAGTATTAAAAAGGCAATTTGAATATAATAAACAAAATACAAAAATGCTATGGCAAATAATAAACAAACAAATCAAATATACAAACAAGGAATTTCAGAAATTAGGAGTTAAAACGGAACTCGTAATAGAAATACTTGGCAAATTAACAATAACAAAAACACTGACAACAATTGAAAAAATGGTGATGTGGCCATCATAGTACTTTCCCTATATTTTTCTCGAAAACTATGAGATTTACGCAAAAAGGCTATTCTTAATAATTTGTTCAGTTTTGAATTCTTTACAATTATCTCTAATACAAGTTTCATGTAACTCTAATAGTTTATTAGCAATTGTCAAAAAATGTCAAAATTTTCAATTTTTATTTTTTTTCTCGAATGTTTAAAATTTTATAAAAAACATGTTCGAATAAAAGTTGTTCAGTTTTTCATTCCCTTTAACTTTTGTTTGAACAGTTTTTTTTAAATTTTCATATTTAGAAAAATATCACGAAAAAACAAAAAAACGCCTCGAGTAAACAACCACTTCCGGTTTATGAATGTTTACCAAAAGCTTTTCAGATCGATTTTTTAACAATAAAACCTTAAGTTTAAAGTTTCATGCCATTCGGATCATTCGTTTTTGAGATACAGCACCCACCGACAGACAGACAGACAGACAGACACACACACACACACACACAGACACAAAAAAATTTTTTCCAGAAATTAGTGTTTTGGGTTCAGGAGACCCCAAAACGGATATTTCCGCAAAAAAAATTTTTGAAAAAAAAATCACCCTATATACTACGTGTATAGGGAAAGTAATACACAAACCAATGTTATAAAGACAAATATCACACTAACTATAAATAAGAAAATACATAACTATAAAACAAACAAAATAATTAGAGGACTGAAAAAAAACAGCTTTTAACAAAAGAGATCACCAACCAATTCAATCACCTAAAATGCCAACAGCCTGAAATGTATCAGACTTCCCAGATTCTCAAGGTGAAGAAACACTATTACATATTAATGTTTTATTATTATAATGGATGAGGTAAATTATTGTAAAATTTATGAAATAAATGTTTATTAAAATGTATGGTGTGTTGTTTGTTTTTCTCATAAATTTTTGTCCAGAGGTAAATGTTCAACAAATCAAATAATATAAATCATTTATATGGGTACAGCATTACTGGTTATACCATTTAGCCCTTGTATTCTTGTTTTTTTTTATTAACTTTTGCTAAATTATTGTTTTGTCATGAAATTCATTCAATCTTGACACATGAATTGATATTGCACACACTTGTTGCAATACTAATACTTATTCATAAAGTCCATAATTATTAATATTTGATTGAAATTATATTGGATTATCAAAATACCTTTGACATGTACAAAAATTATTAACAATAACATTTGTAAACTTCTTTTTAATTTTAGGGTTAGACCGGCATCAGAATTAGGCTCTAATGTACAACAAAGAAAGGGACTGCCACATGTAATATATTGCCGTTTATGGAGATGGCCCGAACTGCAATCACATCATGAGTTGCGACCCTTAGACCACTGTGAATATTCGTATTCTCTGAAAAAAGACGAAGTTTGTATAAATCCTTATCACTATACTCGGATAGAAAGCCCTGGTAAGTAAAAAAGATATTTCTATAAAATAATTTTAACTAAATTCTAGATAAAATAATGATAATTATTACAGCTAATACATAAAAGCACATTCAAAACTATTAACTCGTATAGACCAATTTATTTATTAATATGAAAAGTGGAATGTCAAAAAAAATCAGTTAAATCAATTTGCATGCCTTGAAATCAAAGCATAAACAAATAGATAGCTAGATTTAAATTTAAAAAATGTATTACTCTACAAGTGCACTTACATATTTGTTTTTAGCGTTACCAGCAATTTTGGTACCAAGACATGCTTTAACAAATGATGACAACAACTTATTTCCTCATTCCCTTGAGGACCTAAGTACATCAGTTCCTGAAAACACTTCATTTCCTCATAATACGAATACTTTAGGGTAAATATTACTTAATATTTTACATGTATGGGTTAGTGCATTTCCATACATTAAAGTAATTATAATGAATTAATGTACATTTCATAAACTACTATAATTAATATTAATGAACAAGATTAATAATTTATGCAAAGTTATGGAATTAGTTTTTTTTTAATTAAAATTGCAGGATGTTACACTATTACTAATTATGATTTTAGATTGCATATGCAACATTCTGGTGGCTATATGGAAGCAGTTGGTTTATGCCCAAATGGACCTCCGACAAACTTGGAATCACCTCACAATGCAGCTCCTCCTACAGAAACACCTCCGCCTGGCTACATGTCAGAAGATGGGGACCCCGTGGATCCAAATGATAACATGAGTAAATATAAATTTTATTTGTTTTGTTGTTGTTTTAAAATACATTTATCACACATACTAAGAAAAGAAAACTTGAAGTAATATTTTTGGTGGGATATTTGTTTATAAGCCAAAATTGAATCTTTGTTTATATTTCACATATATATTTTGGCATCATTGTTTTTCAAATTAAGATATTACTATAAAGATGCCACTTTGATTGATGTTTTACCCGGAGAGTTTAATACTCCAAAATAAAACTTGTTTCCTTGTCTCCAACTGCTGATGAGATCCAAAATAGATCGAAACTGGCCTGTGGCTGTTGTTATAGTCAGATGTAAATGCCTCTTTTATCAATTTATCTTCTTTAACAATATTTGAAGCATAAGTTTTCTTAAACCCTTGTTCTTCTATTATTGTATTATACAATTGTTTATAATAAAATATATTAAAAACAATTCTTTATGTCAAAAACACACAGATTTATATTAAATATTCCTGCTATAATTTCCTTGGTCAAATAGAATGTATTGTTCTGGCAATTTTAATAATTTATCTTAGGTGGTTTGTTACAAGCGCTAAACTTTATTTTATGAATAAATTATTTTTTGTTAAAAAAAAATATATACCCCTAAATTATCTCATTGTAAGGTTGTATAGAACTGATCTATTTTTTTAGTAACAGTGCAAATTCTCCGCATTTATATCTTAAAAATATGTGTAATATAGTAGTTTTCGTATAATCAAATTTTTACCTTACTCCTTGTATTGCAAATATTGTATGTATGAAATATTGTGTTAGTTTCTTTCTTGAATTAACAAACTTGAATCCATCTTGATTACATATTTAGTTAAGAATTTATGAAAATTATTTCATTAAAATTACATTTTATAACTATTTCCCATAAACTATTTCTTACTTGTTACAATATAAGTTTTATAACTAATAAATAAATTTTAAATTTTAACATCCTACACAGAGTAGAATAATTACTTAATAAACCGAAGTCCACTACAAGACCTTAAAATAAGTTTTTGAGTAAAATATATTTGGTCAAAAATGCCTGTTATTAAGTGATTTAAGGTTAAATTCAGATCAATAGAATGACGTGAGATCTGAAGTGCGGTATTTTTAGAAAGTAGCTATTCAACTTCATGCTTATATATGAATAATGTATGATTGATTCCATATACCTTTAAACCTTTATTTGACATGTTTAATCATACAAACTTAGGCCTACTAAACTACATTCTAACAAAAACAACATCAAAAAAATACAATCCTTCCGTAAATTATTTCAGGAGGCTCCCCTCCTTCCTCTCTTCCACCCCATTCTCCTCAGCACATTTATCCTCATTCATCCAGTCCGTCACCCTTTTACACCCTTCCACCCACTCCTCACTTACCCCCTCGCACTCCTCCGCCAAATGTCTCCACGTATCTCTCCCATTCTTACACAACACGCACTTCCCATAACTCTCTCCCATGTACCAGTTTCTCCCTCTTTCATCTGACCCACACCTCGCTCTTGCCATTGTCACCTTATCTCTCCCTCTCCTCTAAATACCTCGGCCTTCTTCCATGTACCTGCCATCTCCCATATCCCTCATTCCCCATCCATGCCCTAAATTCCTCTGATACTCTTTCTTCCACCTTGTTTCCTCAAATACTCTCCTCACAAACTCAACCATCCCCTCACTCACCCCTCTTCTTTTCAAAGATTCCACCAATCTTCCCCTAGGTACCGAATTATACGCCTCTTTCAAGTCTAAGAACACCCCATACCTACTTCCTTTCTCTTCCATTATTTTTTCTACCATTCGAGCCAGGGTAAATATCTGGTCTTTCGTACCTCTTCCCCTCCTGAACCCTCCCTGTGTCTCTGGCACAAGACCCTTCTCTTCCGCTTCCTTCGTTAGTCTGTTTTTGGCTACGGTCATCGCTATTTTATATCCCGCATTTATAATCACTATCCCCCTATAATTATCCACCTCTCCTCCTCCCTTATGCACCGGGCACACGGCTCCACATTCCACTACCGTGGTATTTCCTCCTCCCCCTTCTATATTTGATTCAAAACCTTTCTGAAAGTTCTTCTCCCCTCTTCCATAATCGCCTTCCAAACCTCCTCCTCCGTGAAGCCACACGGCTTTCCGGTCCCTTTCTTGCACTTCACCCATTCCTCCAGTGTCACCTCTATCTGTTTCCTTTCTCCTCCACTCCTCAACACCCTCCACATATCTGCCTATTTCCTCTCCTCACACACCTTTCTATAATTCTTTCTTAAATCCCGGTACTGTGATTTAACTTCTCTACCCTCCATATACTCACTCCTCGCCCTCCTCATCCCTCTCTTTGCCAGCCTGCACTCCTCATTAAACCATAATCTATCTCCTTCATTCTTTCCCCTCGTCTTCTTGCCGCATCCCACTATCACCACTTCTAATTCCTAAATCGTCCCCACACTCTCCCATTTCACTTCGTCCAGCTTTGCCTTCATTTCTCTGATCGCCTTTTCTCCGTTCAGAATCTCCCACCCCTCTTCTATCACCCATTCCTGCATTCTTCTCCCATTCGGCATTTACACTTTTATCTTGTGATTTCGTCTCGATCCTCTTACATTGAAGTCTCCACCAACAATATATCTTGCTCTTTCCTTCATCCTCTGCTCCAACTCCTTCCTTATCTCCCTCCAATTCTTATTCACATAGACCACCCCCACTGTTATCCCCTACCTACCCTGCCCATATCTCACCCATCCCTTAGCTCCCTCTCCCTCCTTAAATTTCACACTGCCTTGTTGGACTGCCTCCTCTTACTCCCACTATCATCCCTCCTTGCTCTTCCTCTCTCCGCCGTCCTTCTTGCCTCCTTCATTTCCCACCTAAAACCCCCACCCCCCGATAGCATCGCTTTCACTTCTTCGTAATTATCCTTTGTTACCCACGTCTCCACTAGTCCTACTATTACCTTCATCCCACCATCCGCCTCTAATCATCTCTTTATCCCCACCATGTTCCAGACGCCTATTGTTATCCTCCCCTGTCCTCCTCCTCTCTGCCTCTAGTCGTTTTTTTCCTCCTCCTCGAGCTCCTCCTTTGCCTTATTTCACCTCCATACGTTCCCCTCTATTGTCAATTTTTGATACCTCACCCTTGCCGATCGCCCCTTATCCCACTCCCTTCTCGCCCTGTCCCTTATATCCTTCTGCATCCTCCTCTCCTTTTCCGTCAGGTCGTCGTCTATAAATATTCTCTCTCCTGTCCTTTTGATTAGCCTCTTATTCGTCGTCATAACTTTGTTTCGTCGTCTCCTCCCTCTAGCTTCACCACCGTTATCTTTTCCCCCTCATCCACCCTCAAACTCTCATTCTCCTCTATCTCCACTCCTTTGCAAATTTCTCCAACACTTTGCTGTCTCGAAAATCGTTCCCTCTGATTATTATATTATTGCTCCTCTCCCTTTTCTCTTTCCTTTCAATCTCCTCTCCTATCTTCCGTATTCTACCTTTCAACATCTCCCTTTCCTGCCCCCACGCTTCCTTCCACCCCCTCAAATCCTCCCTCCGCATTTCCCTCGCTTTCTCCATCTGCTCTTTCTTTTGGCTCTCCCCTTCCTCGAAGGATGTCTCCCCCCACCTTCTTTTTCCTGCAGCGGTTGCTGCTGCGGAGACCTCCTCGTCATCCGCTCCTCTCAAACGGCGTCCTCCTCGCCTCCTCCACTTCTTTTCTATCTTTCTGCTTTTATTCCCTATATCACCTTACTCTGACTCTCTTCTCTGCTACTTCGCGCGATGTTCATCATCATTTTATGTTTACTGAAAATTTATGTCTTGTGGAGATAGTGAACTGCTGAATTTTCAATGTTTTGATTTTTGGTATTGAAAAATCAGCCAGAAAATCGCACATCACACTATATCCAGTAAATAATATAAAATTGAGATGAAAAAGCATAAAAATTATCTATTGAATTTCGACAAAATTTAATTTATTATCGTAATATGAATTTAATAAATCTAACATAACATTAAAACCAAAAAGATCTAATTTCATTAACATACTTTATCAAAAGTTTGGTAGTTACTGTCCAAAGCTTTCGTGTTAGTGTAGGAACAGAGGGTTGTTACCGTAGATTTAGTTATTAATTAAACTGTTGAATAATCATTATTGTATATGCAACTTGCACAAGCTGATGTGCAAAAATTTGTTAAATTTAATAAAAAGAAAATATTTTTATAGGTTTTTCAAGATTAACACCAAGCCCACCAGTTGATGCTCAACCTGTCATGTACTGTGAACCTGCATTTTGGTGTAGTATTAGTTATTATGAATTAAATACAAGAGTCGGAGAGACATTTCATGCAAGTCAACCTAGTATTACTGTCGATGGTTTCACAGATCCCAGTAATTCTGAGAGGTGAGGTTGTACATCATTGATATTAACAAAATCAAAGCAATTTTGTACCTCATACATTAGTTACTGAAAGTGATTTTCTTTAAGGTTTTGCCTGGGTCTTCTCTCAAATGTTAACCGGAATATTGTAGTTGAACAAACAAGACGACACATAGGAAAAGGTGTTAGACTGTATTATATAGGTAAGCATTTAATAACTATTTGAATTTTAAAATATAATTATAATTTAGATATTTATGCATGCAATTATATTTTATTGTTGGTACAAAAAATAGTGTTCAGGCAAATATATCATAAGACTGTAACCTTTGCAATTAAGTAGAGCAATTTTCTGTATACATTTTTGATATTTTCACTTAAATAAAGAAGTATTTGATATAGAATAACTGTTCCTCATTTTTTGCTTTTTATTATAAAACATTAATTAGTCCAACAGAAACAAAATTTAAAATTCTATACTTTTAAACTATTTTTATAACTGAAATAATATTTTTCCATTGATTTACTTATTGTAAGAAATATATATGTATTTTTTTGTTAGGGGGAGAAGTCTTTGCAGAATGTTTAAGTGACTCCAGTATATTTGTTCAATCGCCAAATTGTAATCAACGATATGGGTGGCATCCAGCAACTGTTTGTAAAATACCACCTGGGTGCAATTTAAAAATCTTCAACAATCAAGAATTTGCAGCTTTACTATCCCAGTCAGTCAGCCAAGGTTTTGAAGCTGTTTACCAGCTCACTCGTATGTGCACGATACGCATGTCCTTTGTAAAAGGATGGGGAGCCGAATATAGGAGACAAACAGTTACCTCTACACCCTGCTGGATCGAGTTGCATTTGAACGGTCCATTACAATGGCTGGATCGGGTATTAACACAGATGGGTTCACCAAGATTACCGTGTAGTTCTATGTCCTAATTTTAGAATATGATATACCAAATTAACCTGGAATATTGTGGTTGTTGAAAATAGCTGCTGTCAATTTTTAGGTGCATTTAATACTACTCACATTAATTGACTTAATATTCTTCTGTTTAAAAAACATTTTTTAGGAGTATTTTGTATTAAAACTGCGAAATTAAAATAATAGTGTCATAAAATTCAAATATCATGTTATAATGATCAAAGATTTATTTTAACTGATCAACCCTAAGTAGACTGATAGAAGTAACATATCTTCATTTGTTTTGATTCTTCTCTGTATTGTATTTTTAATCAATAATTAAAAAATAATAATTTGCTCTTAATTTAAGGACTGGTATTTTTATAATACCTAAAAGCACATTTGTACATGCATGGGATAATCAGTAACTCCTAATGTAATGATTTTTGAACTGATGTATATTAATATGTATTGTCTGTGTCTAAATTTGAACGCAACGTTTTTCACCATTCAATATATTGTTTATCAATTTTAGTCATCTGGTGACAAATATCAACTACAACTTTTCAAACATTTAAGATTTGTTTGTAATATTATGATGTGAATGTGTTTTTAATTAATCTATTTAAATTGCATTTTTGTGCTGTTCATTTTTGAAAACCTGTCTTTAAGAATAAATGTGATCGCTTTAAGCTCAGCACGATAATGTTCTGTTTGAAAACTAGATGATACAAACCTTTGTTGGGCAAAAATGAAGAAAAAATATTTTTATACAGTGTTGATCTCAAATACAAATAATTTATTTTAAGACTCAATGAAAATACAAAATAGTTTATAAGATTTACAAATACCTAGTATTTTATATAGATGATATATGTTATTTTTGCCCAACTCTCAACTGTCATTACATGTTCAGCTTAAGTCTAATAGAACCCTACTAGCTGAGTATTAAAGAATTTGTGTGTTGTTAATGTTGCAAATAATATCAGTCTGGCTACTGCGGGAAAAATTTTTGATTGTATTATTTACAATAATTTTATAAAAAATGTGATGAAAACATATTTTTCCATAATTTCCAAATTATTTGACATTTGTGTATAGTAAATGTTACTTTTATAAAATGAGATTAATTGATGAAATATATAGAGTGCAATAAAATTGTATTTTGAACTGTTTAAATATTTAGGTGTAGAAAAATTGATATATTTATAAAAATATATATTTTTGGTAAGCAAATGGAGTGATAAGATATACGTAATGCTTTTTGCAGCAATAACAACAATAATTTTTTTTTAAAAGACAAAGGTGTTAAGTTCCAGTCCCTTTACGTAAAGCTACAACTTTGTTTGAAATTATATACCAATGTAGATCTTACCTATGGAATATGAGCAATTATATTCTACCTGCGTTTATAGATTTGTTATGTTTTCGTAGATTGTTTTATATATTATGTACCATGTGAGTCATCTTTTAATGTTAAGCTCATTAGCTCATATATTTTATTGTATACATTTTACAATTTTTCTATTTCTGTAGATATAGTTTAAAATATTTACCAAATTAATGTATTTTTAATTTTTAAAAATATATAATCGTTATTATTTCGATATGCTTTTTATTTCACCAATATTGAAATTGTATCAAATTCCAAAAATTATCCAAAAGAGATGAAGAACTGATCAGCAATGATGGAATAATGGTCAAATGGTATGACAAGAGCTTGTACCACTTCCAGTAAGTGTATAAAAATTAAAAACAAGTGAAACAAAACATTTGCGTTTTAATTAACAATGTAATTAATAATTAATAGATATTTAAGGTACAAGTGTAAAAAGTGATACTTTATTGCACGAACTGGCGTTTAAAAACACGAGCGAGTTTTTTTAAAGCCAGGAGTGCAATAAAGAAACTTTTTACACGTGTGCCTTACAATATTTTATCTTCGATCGTAAAAGATTTCAAAGAATATATTCGTTTGAGTAATATTTTAATGACATTTCAATAATTCAGTTAATGAAAACATATTTTACCCGCAGTGCACTAATGAAAGCGTTACTTAGCAACCAGTAAACAAGTTGCACAAATGTCGGCCGCCATTATTATTTATGGAAAAAATGTTCCCTTTTTTGTAATCGCTTCGACTTGCATTAAATGAAATCTTCAGAGTTCTTAAATCTGCCATTTCGTATGTATTATATATTTTATTTATAATTTATTAGTTATTTGTATCAATTAATAAAAAAATAAGTTTTTCGTCGAAAATTTGTGCTATAATATATCTGTCAAATTTGACATTTCTGTGCAATAAAAACAGTTTGACATTACCGTGCAATAAAAACTCAAAAAAGCACTAGTGCTTTAAAAGGCCACTTTTACAATGAAAAATGATGCAAAAAGCGTTTACTTTCTGCACGATCGTAGATAAAAAAATATTTCACCATGGGTTAAGTGAAAAATTAATTCGTCGCCATTTTCATTGTTAACATTTATATCAACTCACAAAAATTCTCCTTTTTCTCCACCATAGACAGTCTCACAATATCCAGTTTCTGTTATTTCTAATTTCTAAAAAAGTTGAAATAAAGTTTATTGACAATTGTTGATTGTTTAGTGCAAATATTTACTCTTTTTCCATTTAACAATTAATTACCTCTGTTATAGTATATATTTATCAAAATCGAAACTCAAAATATAGAATGTAAGAATTAGCATGATTTTAAAGGCCCTATATGTGCCTTTGACAAAATAAATCAGTAATGTTTTAAATATGTAGGCTTCAATCAGCTACCCCGATGTTTAAAACATTTAACTCGTTTTGGCTTATCATTCTTAAAGGCATTTTTATATCAATAAATTTCTGAAATATTGTATTAAATATGTATAACAAAGAGTACCTTCTTATCCCATAAGCAATTCAACATGTTGATTTGATAAACTAATTCATGTCCTGAATATATTCGTGACACATTTGACAAAAATACTTCAAAATAAATTACTTGTTAAACTTCACATGCCCCTTTCAACTGCAGAATCAATTGCTTTAACTCTCGTGATTTGTGGAAGTGTTCACTTAATGTCGACTTTTTTATGTTATATAGACGATGATATTAACATAAATTACAAACCATGGATGAAGGAAATGACAATTAGGAGGTATGAAAAAGAATTTGGCATTCCAAGATCTTTGAATAGCTTCTATCATTAGGTTTAGGTAAGTTAATATATAATAAGAGCTAATATGAATGTTGACTTTTTTCATTTTTAGGGGCATAAATTTAAAATGAAAAATAATAATTTAAACTGGTTTTCTTAAATAATATGTAGATACATGAAATATTCTTTAATAAATTTTTAATGCAAGTATGATTTATAAACAATTAACAGTTATTCTGAATACTACAACGATGCCAAATGTTAATTAATTTAAAAAAAATAGTTTTATAGAACTCGACAACGACGTGAACATTCTAGAATATATTATCTTTATAAAGACAATAAGTATATTTCATAAAATGTTTATCTGTAAATAGCTAGTTCACAACAGTTTTGCTTTTAATAAATAGAGATGTATTCATGTAAATAGTAATTACTATGGAGTACATTATTGCACTGGAGTTATGAAATTTTCATGTAAACTTGGCAACATCGCATTGTCGGAAAATGGCGGACGAGGTACAGCTTGCGCAAAATGCCCAAGCCGGCGAAGATACAATTTTTGGAAAAATCCTGAGAAAAGAAATCCCCTGTAATTTTATATATGAAGATAATCTGGTAAGTCATCTAGTTTATGAGGTAACATACAAATTTAGTGACTGACAATTCATGTGATCAAACATCTTAATTGTAAAACACTTACCTCACTATAAATGTGATAATATAATATATTTTAATTGTTGAATTTGTATTTAATTAGTAAATAATACACATATTTGTTTACTCTCCAGTAAATAATAATAATTTGTGTATATAACCTTGTATTGACTGTCAATAAGTGAAAAAGGTATTTTTTATAATTTTAATTATTCAGTAAGTATTCTGTGTACCTACTTATTATAATACATTTTAATAAAACATGAAAATTTCATAACTCCAGTGCAATAATGTACTCCATAGTAATTACTATTTACATGAATACATCTCTATTTATTAAAAGCAAAACTGTTGTGAAATAGCTATTTACAGATAAACATTTTATGAAATATACTTATTGTACAGTTTTATTATTATATAATAATATTATATAACAAAACGATCAAATTTGCAAAAAAAACTTCTTAAAATGGACGGGGTCATTTCAACCTGAACAGCTGACATATGAGTAAAATCAGAAGTGATTATTTGAAGTGCAACCAAATATAATACCGTGTGTGTTGATTAGCATTAATAAATATTGTTTTCAAAATTTCCATTTAGAATTCCGATGAAACAAAAGTCAAAAATTATGTTTCAACATAACTTGTCAAAGTTACAATTTCCAATTGATAATAACCTTAATTAAAATATTAATACAAACCAGTTATTAAAACCTAAAAATAACACTGTTAACCCTCTGGGTACTTTTGACGAGTGAGACTCGTTATCTGCTTACTTGGGCGAAGCTGCAGTGGATGAGTCCGACTTGTCATCTGAATTGAAGAAGCAGGCATTGATCGCAAACAATTGCCTGACTTTTGTTTATGACACCTTACAGTTGCAAATTAGTTTTTTTCATAAGTTATCCTAACATTAAAAATACATTTAACAACAGCGAAAATAATGGTTCCAATGATGTGGAATTTGATCTGTATGATAACGTGGTTACAGTGAATTAGATAGTGAAAATAATGAAAGCGATAATGAATTAGAAAGTGATAGTGAAGTAATACCGGTGTCGAAAATGAATGCACCTTTTATCGAGTGATAATGACTTTTCTATCGAACAATTGCAAAAACAATGGATTTGGGATGAAAAAGAAAATCAAACAATTTCAAGAAGTAGCTGGAATTAATGTTTTGTGCCTGCATAGATTAGGTGATAATCCTACAATATTGAAAGTGCTAGACCAAATTCTTACTGAATTTTTTCAGAAAATGATAGTAGAAGAATCTAAATATGCCAGTCAATAAGAGAAAGGATATGTTGCATTCAGTATTATAACGAGTGTCCAACAATTATTGCAGTCCCGGGTGGCGTTGGAATAAAAAACGTAGGTCAATTCTTTCATGTGGCAAATAAATGAACTGACATTTTATGTGTCAAACATAACTTAAATGTGCACGTAAAGTGTTATTAACTTTAATAAGTAATTCGAATATGTTTACTCAAGAAAAGAAAAGGTTTTTATTAGAATCTTATTTTCGCAACGGCCGTCGTTTGGAAAATCGAGAATGGGAATATTCAATGGAACTAACGTCGCAAGAATTTCGTACAAGATTTCCGCAGGTAATTATTAACAACAATACGTTTTTTCGTGATGTGGCAGCTATTGTGCAATGTTTTCGTGATACAGAATCGGTGCAACACAGAAAGGGTGCAGGTAGACCTAGTGTAAGAAATGAAAATGTTGTACAAAACTATAGAAGAAGAAACTTCGACATCCGTTTTCCAAACGACGGCCGTTGCGAAAGTAAGTATCTAATAAGAACCTTTTCTGTTCTTGAGTAAACATATTCTAATTACTTATTAAAGTTAACAACATTTAAATTATGTTTGACAATTAAAATGTCAGTTCATTTATTTGGCACATGTAAGAATCGACCTACGTTTTTAATTCCAACGCCACCCGGGACTGCAATAATTGTTGGACACCCGTTATCTCCAGTAAAAAAAATCTAAATTGAGTTCATATTAAACACTGAATAAAACACTTACTATGTTTTTAGCCACTATAAATTATAATGGTCACAACCATCATTATGAGTTCATATTAGTCAAAAAAAAAATTATAAATACACCAATTTTTGGTGTCACTATCACGGGATAAGTTTTTTTGATATCTCAAGATTCCTTTACTTTACAGACAACGAAAAGTTGGATAAAAATGATAGAATTAGGAAGATCAGAAATCTAGTTGATTATCTGAATAATACATTTGAAAATCTTTATGCTGAAATTCAAAGGGCGTTAGGATTATATTCAGTTCAATCCATTGAGTAAACGACACAAGTTTGGCATTTAAACGAGCGCGATTGGAATAAAAATCTACTGACTTTGCGAGTCTTCATCAGCTTATTGCATTCGTTTTAAATTTAGGTTGGCGAAGATAAAATAACAAAATGTTCAAAAATTGATTTAGTTGATACAGGGAAGCGAAAAAAGAAAGGTGACCATTTTGACAAAATTATGAAACCATGTAATTGAATTTATTACTTTTAGATATTAATCCATATAGCAACAAATTTAATTAGGTATATATGCATAAAAATCTAAAAATAATTCAGTATTATTAATTATGATAATAACATTAATCTTCCATCGACTACTAATGAAATAACAAAACAAGTAACAAACAAATAAAAACACTGTTACTCTTTACCTCACTTATTTATACAGTTACAAGGAACAAAACTGAAAGTAAATATAGACCAGTTAAAGTAAAGGTGGAAAACAGTCATTTAAGACGTATGCCTTACATTTTTTTAATACTACAAAACTTTAATTATTGTTATTAACACAAGGTCGACTGTTTACTCTACCACTGGAATTATGTATATGTTTAATATTATTAAGGAGGTGGAAGGGCAGGAAAGGCAAGGGTGTATAGAGAGAAGCAAGTACAATGATATGTATGGGAGGTGGCAGGTGTATGGAAGGGTACCGAAATATTTGATAGATAGGGGATGGAGTAGGGAAGATAGGGTGATTGTGGCAAGGGCGAGGTGTGGATCGGAAGAGAGAGGAAGGAAGATATGGATGGGGGAAGAGTATGAAAGGTGTGTATTGTGTGAGCATGGGAAGGATACGTGGAGGCATTTGGCGGAGGAATTCGTGGGGGTGAAGGAGGAATGGATGGGGGCGAAAGGGAGTAGAAGGGTGATGGAGAGGATGGGGCGGGGGTAAGGACTTTGGAGAAGTTGGGGAGGGAGAAAGAAATGAGAAGGGGGGGGGGCTGGGTAGGGGTAGATATTTAAATAGTATGTAGGAAAGATGTTGTGTATAATGGATGATATGCCAATAAAGGTCTTTTTTTTTATTACTTACATATCTATTTACAATTATAAAAGCATATTGCGGTAAACCTTGTTGAAACATGGCAGACATAAATGAGACTTATCTGGACAAACATAACAAATGTTAACTTTTATTTTTGATTTTCAATTAGAATTCCAAATGGCCTGAACGGAAAGTGTAGCAGGGGTCATATACGCCCCACACGCCATGAAATGTGTTACGCAAGGTTAATGATGTTAAAGAGTTATTACTTAGATATTGGATTGATGAGGCTGTTACTTGGGAAACTACATTATGCACATAAATTAATAAAACATGGATGTTTTAAGAGTTGACATAACAGTTAATATTCAGAAATAATCAGTTAATATTCAATCTCATTTAAAAATGTTTAGATTGGTAAGGAATGTTGATGAGTGCATTGTTCTTCAGAATGATTTGATAAAAAATTATGAGTGGAGTGAAGTGAATAAATGGGAAGTAAACATATGTACAGAACTAAGTCATTTTTCATTTGAATTTGTGTTCAATTACAAATATATTTTTAATAATGTCAACTTAGCATCTTTAAATTTGGTAAAAGATCTTGGAATTTTGTGTGGACTCAATAAAAATGTTCAATTTTATTCATAGGATATCAGAACCATTTAAAAACTTGGATGAGGTCACCTTTTTATAATAATCATATCAAACATTTAGTAGGTATACAGATGTCATTTGTTAAATTTTTATGTTATAAACTTAACTCTACATAGCCAGATAATTCAGTTAGTTACAATAATCTGCTGCTAATATTTAATTTGTAGTCAGAACTCTGTAATTTTTCTTTGTAATTGAAGCAAGTAAAGATAGGCAACTACAATAAGTGCTTTGAATATTCTATTGACATTTATGATTCTGGTTTAAATAAATTCTTTCATTCTATTTCAACAATATTGTGAAAAGTATGTATCGGTTTAGCAATTTATTCATTGTAAATAACATGTTATATTTAGGGCTATCCTTATAATGTTATTTTTTTTTAATTTTTCATTCTTTGTAAATTTAGTTAACATTGTTTACTACAAGAGATGATCTTTGACCATTTCCTCCCAAAGTATTGATCATAAAAATAAATAATTACCAACAGTATTATATATATTTTTCATGCATTTATTACTGTCACTATTGATGAATTTTATTTAAGTGTTTTGAATCAATATAATAAAATAACACAAAGTTTATTCCTTAATTCAATTTAATGTAGCAACAGATGTAAATTTCGTTATATTGTTGAACAAATATATATTAATAGATATTTTTTTTTATTTTAGTGTGTTGCATTTGATGATATAAGTCCTCAAGCTCCAGTTCATTATTTGGTTATTCCAAGAAAGCCAATCGCCCAACTCTCAAAAGCAGAAGATAGTGATGGGGCATTATTGGGACATTTGTTGTTAGTTGCAAGGAAGATTGCACAGAAGAGGAATCTGAAAAATGGTTTTCGCATTGTGATTAATGACGGTCCAATTGGAGCCCAATCTGTTTATCACCTGCACATCCATGTATTGTCAGGACGTCAACTTCAATGGCCACCAGGTTAACTTATTGTTACAGATTCTAAATATGAGAAGTTTTCAAAATAAATAGAAACTATTAAAACACATCTGCAGTTTTTATCATGTAATTTATTTACACAACTACTTAACTGATATAATTTTACACTTTAATCATTTTACTTGTTGGTGAGTTTAATAGGTTTTGTGATATTTATGTTTCTATAATTGTTTTTCGGTCTTATTTTTTTAATATTGAAAATTTTATAAATAATATATAGATAACGTCTTATCAATTAAAGAATTATAAATAGGTGATTAACTGTACAACTTTAATTAAAACAAATTTTTCAAAAATCACCGGTTCTTTTCTCCTTTTCCAAATAAAAATAAAACTTTAAATGGAGCGTTTCTCACTGTTATAATTTTGTAAAAAAATTTACGACATTTATTCCTGGTAAATCTTATGCAACATATACAAGGTGGGGTAAAAGTCCCGCTACCATTTTGATTGCCTATAACTTTGCTCAAAGAAAAGATAAGTAAGTTTTGTTTTTATAAAAGGTTATTTGGTCTTTACATTTTTTTTCGTTGTGATTGGAAATTATATCGACCGCGATTCGCTATACAACTTTCGGCTCTTTTTAGGGCATTTTTCATGACATCCTTTAACATATCGGGCTGAATTTCTTCAATTTCGTGACGGATATTGTTTTTAAGATGTTGAATCGTTTGGGGCTTATTCACATAAACTTTTGATTTTAAAAAACCCCATAAGAAAAAGTCTGCTGCTGTTAAATCCGGAGATCTGGCTGGCCATGCTAAACGCCACCTCGCGAAATTAGTCTTCGTGGAAAAATGTCATTCAATAATTGAATTGTTGAACGAGCTGTGAAACTGAAACCACATTTCCTCTAGTCCTTGCTCTTCCATTTCAGGCACAAGAAAATTTCGTATCATGTCTTGGTACTGTTCAGCATTAACAGTAACTCCAACACCTTGGTCATTTTCAAAAAAATAGAGACCATTGATGTTTCCAGCACACCTACAGTTGTTTTTAGTGGATGCAATGATGTTTCATGAATTAATTGAGGATTGTGTGTTTCCCAAAATCTTTGTCATTTGGAAGCAATGACCCGACAATAAAAATATGTGGTTAATTATATTTTTCATCATTAATTGGCAGAAAGACCATGGGTCGATAGCCGTATTAAAAATCAATTATGATTATAATGTACATAACGAATGTATTCAATTATCAATAAAGATGTTTGTCTCTCTCTCTCTCATCATTAATCACATGAAAGTTACTTTAATATTTCTTGTTTAGAATAATTGTACAGTACAGAAAAAGAAGATTGCCACTAGTTATTAACATCACTATCTGACCAATCACCCTACATCCTTTTGATGGCAATGTGAACCTATTGTATTATTATTTTTGTTTCATCATAATATATAACACTTCACATTACTCAACCCTGAAATTTAGTGAAAATCTATTGTATTATCTTCGATTATTTACTTAGTCCAATAACAATTATAAACTTCTTTAAATTTAATTTATTAATACAGCTTTGTAAGTAAGCTGGAAAAAAGTGTTTATTTTTATTATTTAAACAAAAATTTTTAAATAAAGTTTATTATACACTTCAAAATGTAATACAGCATTCCATCTAATTTTATATGAATAACGACAATATTCAAAATAAATACGACACTTAATAGTAACGAATATAAAAATGTATAAAATTATATTGGCGTTTAATTTCTTGCAAGAATGTATTTAAAGCGTAGAAAAATTATAAAATAGGTTATTTATAACATTACAACAAAACTTTATTGAAGATAATTGTAGATACTGTAATGTTTCTATAAAATAAAGGGTAAAAAATGGAATGAAGGCACTTTAAAAATAAAATCTGGAAGAATGTAAACAACTAACCTATTTTATGTATGAAATTAAATATAATAAATGCTTTGCATGTTTTTACTATTAGTATCTAGGTTTTTAACCAGACATGACTAAACGAACGAAATCTTCGTAATTAACATTTCCTTGGGAATCCTCTTGCCCTTGGAGAAGTTGCTCCACCTAAAAAATAAAAATTACAGTTTATTTTTAGACGACAGAATATATATATCACTTAAATTTTAAATAAACTATAATAAATTAAAATGAATAAGTTTATTTACTTCTATTTAATAATAAGCTTTTAATAAATATAGTGTAATATACAAAATATATTACTGAATTTTAAAAAATCATCAGGTTTTAACCACAAATGATTATTGTAAAAATAAGGTGCCGACACAATTATGTAAACGTAAACAACACAATTCAAGTTTCGACATTTTATTGTCACTGAAGATTTGAGTTTATACTATTTTGGAGGAAATATACCTGTTGCTAGTTGTTCGGGGAATTGTCTTGGGAGGTCTGTACTAGATTAACAGTGAACAGGTTGATTCATTTTGCTTGTTACGAAGAATTACAGCTCTGTTTAAAAATTTGTAATTTATTCATTTAAGCTTTATTAGTCATGATTATGAAATATACAGGGTGACTGACGAAAAACCTTTGGTGCTGTATCTCGCTTATTTTTGATCCGATTTGAATAAATAAAACATCAAATTAAATTATTTTTAAAAGACTTTAATATGAACTGTACTGATATTTTTTCTTGCATCCAGTTTTTGACAAAAGACGATCAACTTTTTTTTTTCAAATTGCACTGTGTATATATTTTGTACTGATCCGCAAGGAGATTTTTTTCTGAATCTAAATTTGTAAACGATTTTATCCATTCATCAAACCAAAGTCGAGAAATTGAGGATTAAAAAAAAAAATTAAAAATCAAATACCCATAGTAAACAATATTCAGTGCCTATTCCAAATGTCAAAAGTGACAAGTGTCAGTTATTGGTACAATACTGCAATGATTTTTAATAATTTCATAATAAAAATGTTGCAAGATTTCAAAAACTGAAAAACAATTTCTGTAGAAGCACAAAATTCTAGTACAGTGTTTGAAATATTGCAACATTTTAATTATGAAATAATTAAAAATCGTTGCAGTATTGTATCAATGGCTGTCACTGTCACTTTTGACATTTAAAATAGGGTCTGTATATTGTTTACAATGGATACTTGACTTTTTAATTTATTTTTTTAATCCTCAATTTCTCGACTTAAGTTTGATGTATGGATAAATTTGTCTACAATTTTATATTCAGAAAAAAAATCTCCTTGCGAACCAATAAAAATATATACAGGGTGAGTTTTTTTCGATGTTCTCTATGGGGATCTCGGAAACTATAAGAGATAGAGAAACGGTTAAATGGGGAAAGAAGTGTAGATTTACGAGACGAATAAAATTCCACTTTCAAAGTTTTCAAAAAAGTCAAGGGTAACTAGATATTTTGAAAAAAGTAAAAAGTGTCAATTTTTTCAAATCAATATATCTCGGTTATTATATCAGATAGAAAAAAACTGTAAAGGACTAAGTTTTAGATAATTTTATGTAGATTAATAAAAAATAATCAGAAAATTTTTATCGCCATTATTTTCCGAGATATGATGCAAACTTACATTTTTTTAAATGGAAACCATAGTTGGCTATGGCCTCATTCAAAAGGTAATTTTTTTCTCTTTAATCCAATATGACATACGACATAGTTATTTCTAAAAATAAGTGAGTTATAGTCATTTTAAATTTTATTATAAATAAAAAATGGGTAGCCATGAAAAAGATGAGAGTAAAACAATTGCAGTTGTTTATAATAGTAGCAATATTGTAATTATTAGTTCTACAAAGTTAAATAAAAATGGAAAACCAGCATAAGTATAATAATTTTGTAATTATCAAATGGCCTTCTGTATGTGGTTTAAACCCATTTGTCAAGAGGATAATACGTTTCTTACAAAAATTTTATGAACAGATGAATCGCGATTCACTAATTGTGGTATTTTTAATCGCCACAATGAACATAGATGAACTTAAGAGAATCCACGAGAAGTTTCACAGAGAAAACTACAAATTAAATTTGGGTTCAATCCATGGTGTGTTTGGATTAATAATTCTCGGTCCATATATTTTTGAAAGCTCACTAAGTGAAACTGATTACTTTCAATTTTTTCAGAAAACATTTGAAAATACGTTCGATTGTTTAAATTTGTCATTACAAGCAAGATTTAAATGGTTCCAATATGACGGTACTCCACCTAATAACATGCTTTTCCTAACTCATAAGTGGTAAGAAATAAACCAATCCCAGGGCTACCTAGATCTCCCGATCTGCGCGTTTTAGAATTGTTTCTGTCGGGTTATGTAAAAAACAAAGTATATGAAAAATCATATCAATCTGTGGAGGATCATAAACTAGTTGTTATTGAAACATTTAATTCAATTTACATGAGAATAGTCAAAAAGCCATAAATTCAATTTTAAAAAAATATAATTTATGTCATAATAGTATTAATAGTGGACTATTTGACTATATTTTTTAATATTAAAATTTCTCTCCCATTGATATATTGATAATTACAGAATTACTTTATGCAGTTGTTTCATTTTGATTTATCTCTGTAACACTAATGATTACAATATTGCTAATATTATAAACAGCTGCAATTGTTTTACTTTCATCTTTTTCATGGCTACCCATTTTTTATTTATAATAAAATTTTAAATGACTATAACTCACTCATTTTTAGAAATAACTATGTCGTATGCCATATTGGATTAAAGAGAGAAAAAATACCTTTTGAATGAGGTCACAGCCAACTATGGTTTCCATTTAAAAAAATGTAAGTTTGCGTCATATCTCGGAAAATAATGGCGATAAAAATTTTCTGATTATTTTTTATTAATCTGCATAAAATTATTTAAAACTTTGTCCTTTACAGTTTTTTTCTACCTGTTATAAAAACCGAGATATATTGATATGAAAAAATTGACACATTTTACTTTTTTCAAAATATCTAGTTACCCTTGACTTTTTTGAAAACTTTGAAAGTGGAATTTTATTCGTCTCGTAAATCTACACTTCTTTCCCCATTTAACCGTTTCTCTATCTCTTATAGTTTCCGAGATCCCCATAGAGAACACCGAAAAAAACTCACCCTGTATACAGTGCAATTTAAAAAAAAAATGTTGATCGTATTTTGTCAAAAACTGGGTGCGAGAAAAAATAACAGTTCAGATCTTATTAAGTCTTTTAAAAATGGTTTAATTTGATGTTTTATTTATTAAAATCGGATAAAAAATAAGCGAGATACAGCACCAAAGGTTTTTCGTCAGTCACACTGTATATAAAATGATATAATTACTTCAAGAAGTTAAGCTTAACATCTATGTTGCAATTATCAAGATTTGGAAGTTAATTTCATCTGGAATTTGATATTTGCATTCAATATACCAATTGTTATACAGTAAAATGTTTGGAAAATCAAAAATTATATACATACTACAACCTAATAACATAATAATATTTCTCCCTCTCCTCTTTATTTATTTATTTTTTCTTATCATACCTCCTCTCTTCGTTTCTTTCTTTCCCACCCAAAACTTCTCAGAATCCTTACCCTGGCCCCATCTCAACCATTCTGCTACCCTTCTACAACCTTCCACTCCCTTACATTCATCCGCCAGATGTACCCACGTATCCTTCCCTTCCTCGCGTAACACACATCGCTCGTAACTCTCCCCATCCATCTCTTTCTCCCTCTCCCCTCATCACGCTCTTGCCAAGGTCACCCTTTCCTCCCTTCCCAAGCGATTATCCTCCAGGTACCTCGGCCTCCTTCCATGCACCTGCCACTCCTTGTAATTCTCGTTGTATTCACTCTTCTCCATACACCCTCGTCTCTCTTGCCCTTCCACCTCTTTCGCCTTTTCATGCACCCATCCCGCTACATTCACCCCTTGTTCCACCCACTCCTTCACGATCCCCTCTGACATTCCCACCCTCTCATACATCCTTCTCCTCTCCGCTCTCTCTCTCTCTTTATTATTAAATTGAAAATAATTTTGCTTCACATAGGTTTCTAAACATTCTAAGTGATTGCATTGTATTTTATCCGGTAAATTTTGATTTTTTAGACATTCTTTAATATGTCTATTGAAAAACATGCTACTAACATCAAAGGATACAAGTTTTACATTTTTTGGAGCTGTGCATTTGAACTGTTTGGATAAGAAACTTTATCAGATGATTAATAAAACTGCACTTCCTTAATATTAACAAAGTACAGTTTTATTTACCATTTGATAAAGTTCCTGATTCAAGATGTATTACAAAGCTATGGCATCAAGCATCCAACAAATTATAGTATCTAGTATAGCAGTTCAAGCCAAAATATAGTAAAGTTACAAATTAAACTTAGCCAAACAGTTCTCAACGTCCATTTCAATCAAGATCCCCGACACAACATAATTCCAAATTATATACAATTAAAAATAAAAACATAAACCACTACCATCAGTGCGGAAAAAACCGTTACCACAACAAGGAAGATCTGGCTGAAAGAAGAAGCGTAAGTTTGGTTTTATATTTTTTTATTTTATTAAAGAAATTTTAGTATACATAAGAATATTCAAAATTCTGATTATTCTCAATCTAAAATTTGCAAATATTAAAATTCTACTACTCCTAGTAGAGATCCCATAGATAAACTGTGTGTGATATTAACAAGATGTATCATAAAGTTATGGTTTCAAGCAACAAAGTGTTTGGATAAAGTGAATTCATTTTTCACTAACTGTTTTAAAGTAAATTTGGTATATAGATTTTAAGGAGTTATTGAGTTTAATTATAAACCTTTTGTAACAATAATAGTATATGAGACTACAGGTCAAATAGGAGAATCGGGTTCATGCATTTTATGAGACCTTCGAGTCTAGGATGTAGGGGATTCTGATTGACGATTTTTAACGTCTTAAAATCTGAGAACAAATCGGTGATGTTTTTAAAAAGGTTTTGAAATAAACAGAGTAAATAAAATATCAAACTAGTGTTTCATTTAAATATTAACATTTTCACTTACTCTCAGAATTCAACTTATTGTCTGCTTATTCAGGACTAAAGAAACAGAGGTTATTTTTAATTTAAGTTTGTTTGTCACTGGTGAGGGATAAGAAGTTCAAGCACTCTTTTGAGTGCAAGCTCTGATTATACAATTAATTTTGGCTATAATTAGGATTTTGAAAAAGGAAAGCTTTTTCTATGGCACTAAATGTACCTTTTGAATACATGTTATAAAACATTTTTACAATAATTACTTGTTGTTAAAACATAGTGAAATTTTCAATTCAGTGCAAGTATGGATTACCACGTTCTTACAGTCCCAATCATTCTTTACAAAATTTGACTAAATATCATTTTGTAGGCTGAAAGCGTTGATAGCTGTTGTACAAAAAATAATCAATTGTCTTAAGTAGTACTTTCATTTTCTTAGGCACATGTATTTTTTTTTTCTTTTTTCAAATTTCCCTTTTTCTTATACATATAAAAATATGATCTAAATATTGTATTTCACATATTATGCAATGTAATAACAATAAATTGTGCATAAAAAAATATGTTTGAAATTAGACAATATTGCATCCAGTGTTTTTTGTACAAGATAACAATAATAAGAAGTCATGAATCATTTTAGTTAAGATTAGCTAAATATTATCCTTAACGAATAATTGTTGTGTAAACATCATTTTCAACACTAGTGTATTAGAAATTGTATAACAAAGATTAACAATAAATTTAGTATTTCTTCCTACCTCATCGTCAGTTAATTTTTCTCCTAAAGTGGTCAAAAGGTGACGTAATTCGGCAGAGCTAATGTAACCATTTCCATCCTTATCAAAGTGCCTCAACCCTTCTATAAAATCATCGGCTGTGTCTGGAATTCTACTTTTAGAAATTTGCTGAAATTTAAAAAGAATCAGTTTCTTGTTGCAACTATACATTTAAATTTAATTAATGTAAATTTTATTATGAAAAAATAAACAATTTTCACGTTTTGTATAACAGATGTTTATTTATATGGTGACCAATGGTTTGTTAATGTATTGAAACCATTGGTCACCATATAAATAAATTAATCACAAATTAAATATGTATAATGAAGTAGAAGCCTCCATCACCAATGAAATATAAAATTTTAAATAAAATTCTCGACTTTGTTTTACCATTTTAGTAATATTTAAAAATGTATTACCATGGGTTGACTGAGAAATTAATCAATCTTAACAAAAGATTAAAGATTAAGTTTTTTTTACTGCTTCTTACCTGATAAATTGGCAAAAACACCTCAAAAGATACTCTTTCGTCTGGTTTGTGTTGGAAGGTATATTTTTTAACATCTGATTCAGTCGGATTCTGGCCGAGGGCTCTCAGGGCGTCCCCAATCTGGGAGACATGTATTTTTCCGTCACCGCGGTTGTCAAAGAGTTGAAAGGCCTCTTGGAACTCTAAAATTGAGATATTTACGAGCTGAGTAACGGCAATTTTTTATTTTACCTTCCACTGAGGTTAAAGATAGTTTACTAGGGGGTTCATATAAATACATGGTTCACACTTTTAGGACCAGACTGTATGACATGAACACTTGCACTTTACTGATATTTCTGGAGCACTGTGGCATTTCATAACCATTACTGACTTTCAAATTCACACCATATATAGTAAAAATCCAGTGTGTGATTCATGGCCTGACAGGGCTGTATTAAGGCTTTTTTTGTAAATCAAATAATTTTTATATAAACACTAAATTAAAGCATTTACTATATCAAAAGAATAAATCAAAGAAAAATCATCTATAAGAAATGTTATTTTAATATATTTCAAATATCAGATATTTTTAAATAATATTAATTAATAGTGGGAAAATTAAATTTTCTGTATGAGCATATTTTTAAATAAGTCTTAGGTCTTGCTTATTATATACAACTATGGAACCACTTCTTAAAATATAGATAAAAATTATATTGGAATGTTCAAAATTTAATGTATATTCCATGAAACAAATCCAAATGCATGACAAAAACTTGTGGGGGTCCTTAAAAATTAACTAGCACAATATAAACTTATTTCAAATACATATATGAATTATTCAATTTACTGACTTAGGTTTCTACATAAAAAAAATAACCAAAATTAAATGTATAGGTTCCAAAATTGAGTTAAACTATTTGATAATAAAAAGTTATATCTTAAAATAATAACATTTTATACCAGAAATAAATTGTTAAGTTCAAAATAAACTTTAAAAACTTGTTTTTCATATTATATGCAGTAAATGAAATTCTGGTTAAGAAGTTTCACAGTTTTTAATGTCAGAACACTGTGACAATTGTTTTATCACACAGTGGCTTGTCATGTGTTCAGACATTAAAAACTGTGTAAATTCTCAACCAAAACGTTGCATTTACTACACTTCTTTCATATTAACTTGATTACTTGAAATTGTTTTAAATAATTAAAATAATGGTTTTACTATGAGGTAATAAATGATATAAACACACTATGTTTTTACAACTACAATTTAACGTAATATATTTCTACAAAATAAAGTGTTTTGATTTAGTATTTAATTGAAATCAATCAATTAATAATGACATTATTCTGTTTTTTAGGCGACAGTCTGGATAATATTTTTTTTATTGCAATTAGTAATGAAAATGAATGCATAAAAGTTTTACCAAAGGATTAATTAAAAATTATTTTATATTTTAAGTTTTATTCTATTTAGTTATAATGTCACTTGTTGATTTGTATTAAGTTAAGTTTTAAGGAAACTAACTAGCCCTGTAAGTTTTAAGTAATTCTGGGGGAAATTAATAACGTAAACTTAATAATATACCTCAAATTCATTAAAATTAAATTTAAATCAAATAATTTACATTATTAATATTTACATACTGTTTTTAATGATTATATGTAATTAAATTAATATTATTGCAGTTTATAACTTTTTGTATGAATAAGAAAAAGAAAAAAATACGTTTGAAAGAAACAAATTTAAGTTAAATTTCGTCCAGTACGGCCCTGTTCATTGCAATTTCCTTTCCACACTTATCTCATTCCAACTTTACCTTTATCTACAGTCGACGTGTAATAAGACTATAAAAATTAATAATATACATCTATAATTAATCAGAATTTGCTGTGAAATGTGGAAAATAAAGAATATGAACGTGGAAGATGTACACGAAGAAGTATATAAGGCGGGGCGAAATAGCCTAGAATCCTAGATTTTATTTGTATAAGGACTTACCGGCCATCTGGTCTTCTGTGTAATTGGCCTGCAATTAAAATGTATGGTATTTATACCGGTTTTTCGCATAATGAGAGGAAATAATGCAAATTTTACATAAATATAGAGAAATTGTGTACGTACCATTGTGTGTTGATATTCCACTAGCACTAACTGTCAAAATGAGTCAAACGCTTCTGTACCTGGAAATGACGACACCTCTAAGCTATTTGTGAGCAAGCGGGAAATTTGAAGGTGCAAAAATGATTACCCACTTTGCATACATTCTGTTGCTATATTAATTAGTGCATTAAACCGTATTATAAAAACATATTGATTATGTTAAATAACACATATAACTCAGTAGTAACTTTTTGTTACAGTTTAATGTTAAATTAATTCATTTTTATTGAGTGACTCATACTGTGATTGCTATATAATTTATATTATGTAAGCATTACCTTATAAGGACAAGACCTGAAAATTGCGCAATGTAGTGATTGACTGGAATATACAGACATACAATTTTAAATACTAAAAATTATATCAATGGTTTTAATTATAACAACATAAAGAATTGATTCATTAAAAATCTAAATTATTCACTAATGTATTAGTAAATTATACAAATAGAACAATTAATTAATCAGAAACATGTCATACAAATTGTTCTATAGTGTGTGTGCAACGTTTTTATAATACTCACACTTCGTTCGCAAGTCGCACCTAATTTCAGCTTTAATTGTTCCAAGTTTTAAAATCTTAGACATTATCATACACTTTATTTCCCCAATAGAAAAGCATTAAGAACAAGTTTAGTATTTGTAAAAAAAAATAATTAAAGTTAATATTAAAACCTTTTAAAACCCCCTTCACAAATTTGTTGTAACAGTATAAACAGACATTTACTATAGATTGACATTAAAAATTCAAAACACTTCTATTACTTTTGCTTATAGGTTAAATAGGGTCCTAGTGAGGTGTGCTACTGTTACTTTTGAGTAGTGAATTATATTAAATAATTTTATATTGATTACATTTAATAGTTGAGTTCTTTATAACCATTTATTGAAGATCAGGTATTGAGTATTGAAGATTACAACAACTTTAAATGCCCAAAAACTTAAAACAGCTACACATATAATGAATTACTGTGTTGGGAGGCGTGTACCACTCCCCAAGTAGTAGTGACGTTATTTTTGTTGATTATCTTAAAGAATATCTAGTGGACACGATATTATAATAATGGGTGATTTTAATATCAATTATCTAAATAAGGAATATACTTACAGTAAAAAGATAAAATAAGCATTATAAGATACAAGTTTTAAATAATTATAGGAACTGTGTTATAGATGTAAAATATAATAATTTTAATGAACAGTTCCAAGCCATATTAAATAAAGGCTAGTATATGAACACATTGTACAGGAAAATATAAGTGCGGAGTATTAATCAGGTTTCAAAAAGTACATATAATAATTATAACAATAACTAAATTATAAAAATAATAGGCAGTTAATAATTTAACGATTAATTTCCACAGAATAGGAGTTTTGCATTAGACGAAAATTTTCTGAGAAAAAAAAGAGGTGAAAATAATATGATACCCACATCATTTTAATCAAGCCCAAGTACTACCTAAATGTGATTATAACTGAAACTGTTCACTTAGCTTTGAATAAAATTTTAGCATCATAGATGAGATCCTTTTTAGATTTTCCATGTTTCTTCTTAATATGAATAATACTGTTATTATTAAGACACTATACGAGTTATGTTAAATTATTTTGAGGTACAGGAAAATTATTAAACAACTACATTAACATTTTTATTATTGGTTTTTATACATATAAGAAATAGGCACTTGTTAAACAATTTCCAAATATATTAATCATACAAAAATAACAAACAACTGATTGCTTACTTTTAGTTTGGACTGGTATTAACCTTTATTTGTTTAGTTACAGTAAACTTAATAACATACTCTGGATAAAAAACATCATCTTCATACTTAACAATTACTTTTCCATTATCTCTCATTGTTGTATCAAAACCTTCACATGGAACAATTGTATTTTCATCGCCAATGTGAGCCTTGACAAAGAGCACTTTACACATTAAAATTGTCCTGACGTTTGCAGTCTTATCACAGAAGTAATTCGCATAGCAGAATTTGGGTGAAAATGAAATTCCGTGTCCGTACTTGTTCCCTCTATTGGTCCCACAAAGACGATAATTAAAGTTCTCTTGGCAAATGGAGTTGATTTTTTCAGCTGTTGCTCCGTGAAATACGCTCATCTCTGAAACACGCGTTCCATAAACATTTATCATTTCCAGTTTCTTCAAATTGTAAAGAGCTTTTAGGTAAGAATTGTTCACTTCTTCTATAGACAAAATTGTTAAAATCTTTTTTGATTTCCAGATACCAGATTTTCTTGAAATTTTACGATAAATTGGATTTACAGATGGGACGGGTGTAAATATAACAAGTGAATTTTCAACTGTTGGTAAGATTTCCTGTAATATGTTATTCTTCATAATATACTTTGTTGTTTTCTGGTTCGCACAATGAGTGATTCTGCATATGTTATTATTAGAAACACCCTGAATTGAATATTGGTTAACTTTTGGAGTTAATCCAGTTGACATTGCTGGTTTATGTAATTCTGTACTCTGTACCTTACTAGTTTTTGTACTTCTATCACTCAATACTGTGCTAGTTACATTAGTAACATTAGAATTGCTGCCCCTCAGATAATTTGTATATGACATTGTAAATCCATCACTGGCCATTTTAAAATCTTGTAGTACTGTTATTAATACCTTGCACTTTTAATTCATCAACACTAGTCCTTTTAAATTCTATAAAACACTGGTCTAATTCATAGTGAATGTTTACACTGGGAGTTGTAGATGCGGTTTTGCGGGAAGCAGGTTAGAGATACTCGGTTATCGTGAAATAAGTGGGGTATTCCCATTCCTATATACATACATAAATATCCATATTATTTATAGCAGTTCAGGGATATTAGGATTGACGAATGCAAATTAGGATATTAGAATCATATGTACATATAATAAAATCTGTTTATTAATTCAAGTGCACATTGTCTGTAATTCAAGATAGGGTTATTTATATTTTTTGAGATAGATTCACTCTCAACAGAAAATTAGTTGGAGAAGGTCTCCCTAAAGGCGCATGGCACATTACAGATTTCTAATTTGCCAATTTTTAATTATCTACTTTATATAAAATAATTTTAAAAACTATAAAAACGATCCCAATTTGGAATTAATCTTATCGCCATGCCCGCCGGAATCGCATTTAGTTGGAAAAGTCTTGCAAGGTGCTACCTATATTTTTTATGAGGCCGCGAATGGCTTGTTTATCTTCCCATCTGTATTATATGAATAAATAAGAAAATAATATTTGAAACCCTGTTCAGATGGCGCCAGCAGTCACATTGCAGATTGAAAGGTGACGTGTTTCGGCCACTGAACAATAAGATGTTTTCATAATTTTTGTTGGCTGTATAACAACACTGGTTTGTTTTAATAATTGTGCCATTAACATTGAAAATGTACTTAACTATAAAAAGACCACTCCCACGTATTGGTCTGTGAGTGCTTTCAGCGCCACACAGGGGTAATGTCACCAATTAAAAATATGATTCAAATGGGCCAGGCTTATTGAAGTAAATTTTTATTTCTATTTTTTTTTAATGTGACAAAGTATGAAGTGGTCAAATATTTATTTTCATTTGAAAATAAATAATTGAAAACTCATAAAAAAATATTTGCATGGAATGTGTATCAAATGAAATAAATTAAAATGAAAAAAAGTAGCAACTAACCTTAATACTGTAAAAAGAAAAAAATGGAATCATTGTAAGGTAAAAAATAAAAATAAAAAAATAGTTAATATGTTCTATATTCATATTCATATATTCATCAATCAACAGTTTATAATATATAAAACTTGGATGGTAATTAATCCTTCATTACGTACTTATAAAAAATGAAAACCTTTTAGAACATTGCAATTGTTTTTTAATAATTCCTCTAACCATAAATACCATTACAGCGTTTGCAATTAAATTTGTACTATGGCCACCGAACATTTGAAATTCTACTACACTTCCTGTTTGAGTATTAAGTTGGAGATGTGGCTGTATTGTCATTACACCAACAAACATTTTGTTTTTTAAATTTTCAATAATTATGTCATTATATCCTGGCATTACAGGCACTTTTTTTAGTAGACACAGCTGAAGATAATATGCTTTTATTAGTTCTCGGATGTTCGTTAGAAAAATGACAAACTCTTCTTTTTACATAAATTTCATCGGGTGTCATATTTACTAATTCTGAATTATCACATGCTTCTACCCATAAGTTAAATCTTTCCATATCCTTGTTTGGTTTATGAAAAAGTATGCCTATTTGAAGTTCTATCTAAACAGTTATTAACCATACACTTACGATATCTTACCATTTTGATAATAGACGCTTGCTAATAAACGTGTGTGACTAACAAAGAGAATAAAATAAAACAGGCAATATCGAAGAAAATTGCAAACCAGAACACCCAATACACGTTTAAAAATAGTTATAGCGAATATCGAGCGAATAATCGCAAAATAATGCTATTGTAACAATTATAACTTACAAATCGTAAGCATAACTCTAATGCTTGGAAAATGCCCTGTTATAATCAACTCCGTATGAGTGAACCTACTCTGGCTATTAATCAATTGATCACCGACACACCTTAATAAGATAATAATTGGGACATTCATTATACATTTCAAAATCTCAAAATAAACCTACTTCAATTTTACAGCCAACAAAAATTAAGAAAACATCTCTTAATAAAATACTGACACATTATTGACACCATATACTGTGCCAGAATTTTATTAAGTGATGGAGTTTCAACAAGTAACAGCCTCATCAATCTAATATTTAAGAAAACATCTCATTGTTCAGTGGCCGAAACGATGTGGCTATCATATTATTTTCATTCAAAAATGGTATATATAATGTGCAAAATAGAAAATATATTTTTTAACAGATACACATATTTTAATAAAAACATTAACATGTAACATATATTTCCATTGAAATGTCTGATTCAAATAAAACACTGATCACTGAAAGCAGTGTAAAAAATATAATTATACTAAAATATTAATTACTAATTAAATGTATTATATTCTTTAAAATATTTTTATTGCATAAAAAATGAAATTAAGGGGTTTATTTAAAAATTTTAATTAAAACACATTAAATTTTTCATTAGTTTCTTTTTTCTGTGTTTCCATTACATTCACCTAATATCTTTTTTTACCATATCTTTACCGATTTTCTTAAAGAATATCTAGTGGACACGATATTATAATAATGGGTGATTTTAATATCAATTATCTAAATAAAGAATGTATTTACAGTAAAAAGTTGAAACAAGCATTACAAGATATAGGATTTAAACAGTGTATAAATGAACGGACATGCATGTATCCAAATGGTAGTCATTAATAAACCTAATCAAAACTATCGTAACAAGTTTATTATTTTAAGTTCGCCAGTATTTAATAGCCATGCACTGATGCAGGTGGATTTGTATATACAAAAATTACAATATAAGCATAATTTAACATTCGATATAATTTTATCAACCACCTCTGAAGTATTTGCTTAACCTCCGATATCTTTAGTTATTAGACAAAAATTAGTAGATGTTAGTTTATATGTAGAGCGAATACAAAATATTAAAGTTAAAAGTCATATAGATGTAAAATATAATAATTTTAATGAACAGTTCCAAGCCATTTTAAAAGAATCGAGATCCATTAAAGTGAAGGAAGGAAACAACAAAGTGTTTTAATTCAACCAATTAAAGAAATACATACCTGGAATAAATCTAATCCATGGTTACAAAACATTTTGCAATACCATAAGAGAAGAAAATTGGAAAGACTATAAAATAGAACATAATAAATACAAAATGAAGACAAAATATTTTGAGAAATGTGTACAGTTTAATGAAACAGATCCAAAGACGTTGTGGGAAACTCTGAAGGATATAATATCAAGTAAGAAAGGGAATAGTTGTACTGACATATACTGATATAATGGAATAACGCATGCTGATAAAGGTATAATATGTGATAAATTCAATGAGTATTTCATCAAAAGTATAACAGATGTAATTAGTTCAATTAATAAAATAGCAATAAACTTCAACCTCTGATAATAAATAATTACAAGATTGATTTTAAAAACATAAGTGACAGTGAACTTGAAAAAGTAATATTAAATTTTCCAAATAAATCAAGCCCTGACAACATAACTGCAGAAATGATTAAAATTAGCTTACCACCTTCAATCCCATACCTTTTTAATATAATAAATATCTCATTAGAAATAGCAATAGTGCCAAGAAATCTTAAATGTAATACAATACTACCCATTAAAAAGGTGAGGACTACAGACAAATAAAGACAGTAGCAACAATTACAAAAATACATATATAATAAAGTAAATGGCAATAACTGCAGAATATCAGCTTAAAGTGTATTACAATATCTTGCTAGTGAGTGGAAATAACATCTAGGTAAGGAAGAAAAAATAAGTGTTGTATATCTTGATTTTGTCATCAGTTATATAGTGAAATTATTTTCTCATGAATATTTAATTGTTTGTTAAAACGTGATAGATTTGTTTATATAAATAACTTTGCCATAAATATTGTATTTTTAAAATTATTTAAAAAGTATATTCACTTAAATCAAACACAAATTAATATAAATATGCACAGCATGAAAATAGTTATATATTGCAAAAGTGTTAAATAAAGGTATTATTAATTATAACTTAAAGTTTAGTTGCAGTAGATATGATTTACATAATATATCATTGTGTTAAAAAAACTGGAATAAAATCTTATTTGAAAAATGAATTATAATAAAGACATGTAGTCCATATAGAACATTTTATGTATAGGTGTTATTTGTATTTTTCAAACTCCTGTTTTTAATGATGACAATTTTTGAATTTTATGTTTAAAAACATAATATGTATTTTTATTTAGTTATTATCATTTGTTTTGAAATTTATATGTGTTTTAATCATTTTTTAAATAAACTCCTAAATTTCTGTTTTTTAATAAAATAAATAATATTGGGCAGAAAGACCGATGGTCGATAGCCCAAACGGACAGACTAACCCTTATCATTTCTCATTTGTATATGTTTCTCCAAATTGTATATATATATACGTGTTCGAATAAAGATGTAATTCTCTCTCTAAATAATATTTAAAAGAATATAATACATTTAATTAGTAATTTATATTTTAAAATCATAAATATATTCATTACATTGCTTTCAGTGATTAGTGTTTTATTTGAATCAGCTAAATTAACATATATTTCCATTGAAATAAAATATATGTTAATTTAGGTAATTTTTAAAATTGTGTGTTAAAAAATATTTTAATACAGATTATAAATAATAATTTTAAAAAAAGTGAAGAACCGTTATTGAAACAAAAATTTTTACATTGAGAAAAAAAAATATTGTGCCTTTTTGTATATTTTATCAAAAAGTATAGTAATTATAACAATAACTTAATTATATAAATAATTGGCATAGAATAATTTCATAATTAATTTGCAAAGAATAGTAGTTTTGCGTTAGATGAACAATTTTGAGAAAAAAAAAAAAGATATAACAATATGAAAGCCACATAATTTTTAATCCAGTCCAAGTACTACCTAAATGCAATTTTCAAATGAAAGAGTACATTTAATCTTTGAAATAACTTTTAGCATCACATACTAGAGACCCTTTTTAGGTTTTCCAATTTTTCTTCTTAATATGAATAATATTTTATTATTATTAAGACACTATACAAGTTATGTTAAATTATTTTGAGGTACAGGAAAAATATTATAACAACTACATTAACATTTTTATTATTAGTTCTTATACATACAAGAAATAGGCACTTGTTAAAAAATTTCCAAATATATTAATTATAAACTAATAACAAACAACCGAGTGCTTAATTTTAGTTTGAACTGGTTTTAACCTTTATTCGTTTAGTTAGAGAAAACTTAATAACATACTCTGGATAAAAAACATCATCCTCGTACTTAACAATCACGTTTCCATTATCTCTCATTGTTGTATCAAAACCTTCACGTGGAACAATTGTATTTTCATCGCCAATGTGGGCCTTGAAAAAGAGCACTTTACACATTAAAATTGTCCTGACGTTTGCAGTCTTATCGCAGAAGAAATTCGCATATGCGAATTTAGGTGAAAATGAAATTCCGTGCCCATACTTGTTCCCTCTATTGGTCCCAGAAAGACGATAATTAAAATTCTCGTGGCAAATGGAGTTGATTTTTTCAGCTGTTGCTCCATGAAATAGGCTTTTCTCTGAGACATGCTTTCCATAAATATTTATCTTTTCCAGCTTCTTCAAATTATACATAGCCTCTAAGTAAGCATTCTTTACTTTTTCAATAGAAATTGTTAAAATTTCTTTCGACTTCTGGTAACCACAGTTTTTTGGAATTTTAAGATAAATTGGATCGAAAGAAGGGATGCGTGTAAATGTAACAAGTGAATTTTCAACTGTTGGCAAGATTTCCTGTAATATGTTATTCTTCTTAATAGAGTTTGTTTTCTTCCGGTTTTTCCAAGTCATTCTGTATATGTTGTTATTAAAAACACCCTGAATTGAATATTGGATGCTTTTTGGAGTTAATCCAGTTGATATTGCTGGTTTATGGAATTTTGTACTTTGTACTAGTTTTCGTACTTTTGTCACTCAATATTGTAATTTGTACTACTTACAAATTGCTGCTCCTCCTTAAAATCATGTGATACTCTTTTATTACTACTTTGCACTTTTAAATCATCGTGACCAGTCCTTTCAAAACGTTTTTAATTTCATCAAACACTGGTGTAATTCATAGTGAATTGCAACTTTAGGAAACAGGTTAGCACTACTCGGTTATCGTCTAATAAGTGGGGTATTCCCATTCCAATACACATATATTAATATCTATATTATTTATAACAGTTCAAACACATTATGGCTGACGAAGGAAAATAATGGATATTAATATCGTATGTACATATAAAAAAAATGTTATATAATTATTTTAACTGATATTTTCTTTGAGATAAGTTAGGGTGGGATAAGTTCACGCTTAACAGAAAATTAGTTGGAGAAGGTCTCCCTAAGGGCGCCACTCACATTACAAATTTCTAATTTGCCGATTTTTTTAATATCTACTTTGAAAACTTTCCTTGAAAATAATATATATAGAATAATTCTAAGTATTGTCAGAATAATAAACGAAACATTACCACTTAATTTGAAATAAAACCGACCATGCCAGTCTTAACGTATTTAGTTGGAGAAAGTTTCACAAGATGCGCTGAAAGTTTATATATGAAATATAATTAGTACCAACTTATTTTCTATTGTACTATAATTAAACGACACATAAGATGTTAATGTTGATTGATGAGTTACGTGACGATCACGGAATATAAAATCACTTGTAATCACTTGCTCCACAGTTTATATAATTTGTCATTATTAATTGTAAATTTAACACAAGGTTAAAGAACATACATACCATTAAAAATCGTTTAACGAAGGAAAGCCGGACATAAATTTACAGTCCTGACTTAGTATGTGACTCTCAACAATTCCTCGATCTAAAACATTATGTTGCTGATCTCTCATTTGTTGTTGATGCCGTAATTAACTTCATGTTAGTACATACTCTCGCTACTCACATTTCTCAACTAATCTCTCCTCAATCTTCCAATAATAAAACCCAAAACTATTCAGTAAAATATTAGACGCTAAAATTCAAACAAAACTAATTTAAATGATTTAATTATCTGCTATAAACCTTATACAATTTGTTTATCTGAAACCTTGGCTAAGGAGTACAGCTATATTAAAATTAATGGATATTTTACAATTCTAAAGAGTCGCTCTGCTGAATTGCGGTACTTCTCAGTACTTCTTTCCCTTTTCTGAAAACTAAGTTAACTCCTCTCTTATTGCTGTAAATTCACAATTTATATCAATAAAACTTGATATGTAGCCCTTCTGCTTACTGCTCTCTTGCTTCCTGGAATTATCACGTATACCTCGCCCTCCACCCTATTTTTGGTGATTTTAATTGCCATTTAATTCAACTTAACGGATCTCATTCTAATCCAGCTGGTTTAATCCTCAACTAAGTAATAGACACTTATATTTAAATTGTCTGTAATAATTGTCAATCTACGTGCCTGGTACCTCTACTTACATCTCCTAGTTTTATTGACTTATACATTGTTTCCCCATATTTACCTTTCTTTTCATTTTATCACACTTTTAATGATACTTGTCGTACTTTATGACCCCGTCAAAACTTCCGCTTAGCCTCCTAATCCGAATATTCCCAAGATGTTAATTAATCTCTTAGAGATGATGTACATCCTTTTCCTATAAAATACATAGCGCTGCTGATCGCCGGATCCTTTATTCCTTATTTTTTTACCATTCCTTTCGCTGTACATGGTGGGATTCCTTCTGTACTAAAGCTATTCGGAAAAATTCCATTAAGCATTTCCAACTTGGGACTAGAGAGAGAATTTTATTGAAGCGAATAGGGCAATTGCTCGTTCAAAAAAAGTCTCCAACCAGAGAATAAACTCTCTTTCGAAGTAATCTGCAAATCCTTTTCTCGTACTACCCCATTATTCACAGTGTGGAAAATCATAAATTATAGAAAATATGTTCTTCCCCATTTATCTAAACAACCTTACTTAGAAGCGCTAAATAGTTTCTTCTGTAATCTTGCTCCTTTATTTGTTGAACCTAGCCCCTCTTTTGACTACTAGAATTATCTCCTTCTGGTCTCTCTTCTAATTTTACTTTAGCAGAACTCAATGCATCCCTTCTTCATCGAAACCCATTGATCTTTCTTCATGTATATGGAAGATCTTTAATCTCCTTATAAAAATATACTAAATTGGTAAGCTGAAGAATATCATACATTCTTCTATCCAATTTCGATTTTTATTATTAATTATTTCCAAATTCAACTCATTAATTACCTAGGTCTTTACCAAGATTGCTCTGTCTCATAGAAACCTAACATTCAGTAACTTGAGATTAAAATGTTCAAAACCTCAAACATAATACAGAGCCCATCTGCGACTCTGCCACACTTTATAAATCCCTTATTAGATCCAAGGGCGTTTCCAGTCAACTGGCTTAGGGGGGGTAATTTGAAAAAATGAAAATAATTTTTTATTTCATAAATAAATAAAATATAATTCTATTATTTTTAAATATAAACAAAATAATATCACACCCGAAATAAATATAGCACATATAAAATCATAATAATATATTTTGTAAAATTTGAAACAGATTTTTGTAACTAAATTTATTAAAAAAACGATTTTCTTTGCTTTTTAATAATATTGTCATTATTAATATCCATATATCAATGAATATGTAATACAGCTAACTCGGTTAGACTTTTTTGAGACATAGTGGCTCGCAGCCACCATTTGAATCTTTTCAGTGCAGAAAAACTTCTTTCTGCAGAAGCAACGCTAACAGGAAGAGTACATAATATTTGTAAAATTATTTTTATGTTCAGTAAATATTCGGGTCATATTTTCTGTATACATCTAAAGCATTTTCTGGTAATTGTTCTTTGATTTTCTTTTTCTTTTGCCATTTAATAATTAAATAGAACGTCAATCATATTGACATATAATTCCCACATTAGGGACAAAAATGGCGGGATTTAAGGCTAAAATACACCTAAATATTGGTTTCTGGTGCGTTCCTGCATGGGCGTCAGCAGAAGAATACTTCGAGGTACGAGTGGAAGATCATCTAGGATGAAGTCAATGCCAAATTCTCGTGCTGTCTAAATTATGTAATTAATATTATTTATGTATTTTTTGTATGTATTAGGCTGTTTTGTTAGCACAGAATTAAAAGAAATAAACATAAACATTGTAATTTCCAAAATGCCAATTCAGACTTAATTGCTATTGCACATGTTACGTTTTCAGGTAAAATTTTATTTAAATATGTTGCAACAGATTTTGAAGTGACATCTAAATCTTCGCCAGTTTGTTATCAATAAAACCCTAGGTATTGTTGTGTTAAATTTGAACAAATTCATCGTGTCTTTATTAAATCTGTATTGCAGATCTGTAATAACATTATTCAGGAGAGGTAAATATATATTAATTCGATAATAATCCTCTGTTCAGTTCAGAGGAACTTAAAACAGCGAACCACGTACATGCAAAAGTCCATAAAAAAGTAAATAAGTAGTGTTAAAATATATAAAACTAAAAGGAAGTGGGAAATAAAGAAACAAATGAGTACAAAAAGAGAAAGAGATATCGACAGCCCTAATTATGGATTCCAAGGATTCCAAATGAGCAATGGAGAATAGAAAAAGATAGAAAAACGAAGCAGTGAAACAAAACGTTGTCATAACAACAGGATACAAAAATAAAACAAAGGAAGATGAAAACAGAAAAAAAACTCACGGAGAAGGAAAATCTAAATATATCTAAGAACGATGTGATAATGGAGGAATTAAAGAGCATGTTTAAAGACTCCATGAGAGAAATGACAAAGAACTAAAAGAAGAGAGAGAGCAAAAAATATACAGGGGAAAGTATGGAGATGAGAACAGAAACGAAAATGGAAAAACAATTATAGAATTATGTATAGCAAACAACCTCATTGTAACAAACATAAAATTCAAATACATACATAAACACACTAGAGAAGTTAGACCAAGAAAAGAGAAATAAAAGACTACTCCTTAATAGACGCAGAAGAATGGAAAAGGTGAAAGATGTTAAAGTAATAAGACAAGCTGAAATAGGGAGCGGCCACTACTTGGTAAAAATATAAATTAACACAGAAGCTGAAAACTTGAAGTATACGAAGTCGAAAACAATAATAAAAAAAACACATAAAGCCAAAAATTGAAAAGAAAGAAACTAGGAATGAATACCAATCAAAAATAGAGAAAAAGACAAAATAGAAGGAGAAAAGAAAAAGATCAAAGAAATCATAAGTGAAGCAGCCCAAGAAAGATGTGAAACAATCACTATATCAAACAAACAGAGGAAGAAAAACAGGTGATAGTCAGAAGAGGTAAAACAATTTGTAAAAACAAAAGAAGAGAATTGGAAAACTTAAACAAGGAAACAAGGAAACAATAAGATTATAGAAGATATATAATAGCAAATAAAAATGTGGAACAAAAATTCAAGATAGCAAAAAAGCAATCCTAGGAGCAGTTCGTTAAGAAACTGAAAGAAACGTTCACATAAAACAAAAAGATGTTTAACAGCACTATTAAACAAATGAGCAATTAAAATACATTAACCTAGCCAAGTATAAAAGATAAAAACGTAAATATAATAACAGAAGAAAAGAAGATATTAGAAAGATGGAAAGAATTCTTTAATGAAATAACCAAAACAGACCAGCACGGAGATATAGAAGGTGAAACAAATGGAGGAATCAACGAAATAATAATCGAAGAACTGGAGGCAGCAATCAAAAAAATAAAACTAGGAAAATCTCCAGGTATAGATGACATTACAGCCGAAATAATGAAATATATGGGGAAAGGGGAAGGAAGAATTCTTGGAAATAGTAAATGACATTATCAAAAATCACAAGATACCCGAGGAATGGAACAAGGGAATTATAATATCCATACACAAAAAGGAGACAAAAAAATATATGATAACTACAGAGGTATTACACTCACAATCAAACCAGGGAAAATTTTTACTAGGTCAATAGAAGCAAGAATAAGAGGAAAATTAGATCAACAGCTGGGAGAAGAACAACACGGATTCAGAAAAATAGAAGCAAACAAGATTTAATATACATAATGAGACAATTAACAGAAAAGATGATTAAAAAGGGAAAAGATTTACACATATGCTTCATCAACCTAAAAAAGCGTATTACAGGGTAAAAAGAGAGGACATATGGCATATACTCGAGACAAGAAGGACAAAAAAGCATTATAAATATAATAAAGAAATAACAAAAATAAAGTGAGAATAGGAAATAAATAATCAGAGGAGTTCAAGACCAAAACAGGACTGAGACAAGGATGTATATTAACCCCGTTACTATTTGCATCACTTAATGACGAAGCAATACGAAATAGCAAACAAAGAGCCGAAAGCACAAAGATAGGGTATAGAAATATTAAAAACTATTAAAAATGCAAATATGTATTAATGTTTGCCGACGACATAACATTAATAGCAGATTCAGAATAAAACCTGGAAATATTCAAAAAAGAGCTGGAAAAGATAAATATAATATCATCAAATGAGAGCAATCACAAAATAGGGTTAAATACCTGGGATCAACAATAGAGGAAACAGGGAAGATAGAATCAGAAAAAGATGAAAAACTAGGCAAAGCAGGAATGATCTACAACACAATAAAGAAAACATTCTTAGAGAAAAAAGAGATTGCAAAAACAATAAAAACAGAAATATATAAAAGACATTAACTGCAATATATAGTCCATCCGTTGGATGTTCCGTCCTACGTTACAAAATATCGCTTCGAGAAACGACACAAAAACATTCAGTCTGATAAAGTAAACCAAATGCGTTAAAAAAAGAACCCACTGTAAAACTTTCGTTTTTTGAAGCGATAGTTTGTGACGTAGGACGGAAGATCCAACGGATGGACTATAGTAGTGAATCGTGAGTAACCACAGAGAGTAATAACAAAAAAACCAATGCAATGGAAATGAGATACCTAAGAAAGATAGAGGGAATTAGGAAGACCAAGGGTTGGAACGAGCAAGTACATCAAGCATCAAGCAGCGGAAAGAAAAGGAATAGAATGGAAAGAAATAAGAAAATAGCACAAGCTACGCAACAGTGATAAAGAAGTGTAAAAGAAATTAACTGAGACATATTGTAGAAAATAAGTCTGACACCCATAATGGATAAAAGGGAAAAAGATAAATAAAAATAATCTGCTATAATAGGTTTATCCAGGTTTGGTATATTCCTCTGGCATTTGGTAATTCGCGGTTTTGTCATTTAAATTTGTAATTCGTTTAAAATATTGACTGCATCATTATAAATTGTTTAAAAGATGTGGCAATATTTTTCCCCTTGTTGGATAAAACATCAATAGTGTTATTTATAAAGTTATTAGAGCAAGATTCATTTTATTTATTCTATTTACTCAAAGTCACTGTATTTCAAGAGACATTTGTGAAATATGTTTAATGGTTTTCCAAATGATTTTTTAAAGTTGTCACCAGATGCAATTCGAAATGTAGAATTTCACAAAAATTGCCCTCGTTTGTAATAGATTTTGTATTTAAGAGAGAACCAGCAGCACGATGATCTCGTAAGGGAATATTTTGTTTCCCCTAAATATGATACTTTTGATTATTGGTTTTAATCTATGTCTATTTTCTTCAATTTGTCGAAGTCTTTCCATATTTAATTTATTTCTTATATCTCGTGATTTTATAAAACAATTTCGCATAAACAATTGAATTTTTATGGTAATATTTTTATAACACAACATTTTTACCTGATAATTTAGAATATTGAGATACTGTCTGAGATACTTATTTTTGCAATGGCACTTGTTGGTGCAACCCACCAAATTTTGTAAAAAAGAAGCAATATTTGCAAAAGAATCTGTTTAAATTATTAGAAAAGATTAACCAATTAAATTGTCTAAAATGTTTTCCAGACAAGTAATATTTAATATCCTTCCTCCTTTTTATGTACAGAATATGGTAAAACAAAAGTATCTTTTACAATTTAAAATTCGAAATTTCTCAATTTCATTAACATTATAAATTTAACTATATGAATGTAAATTTCAACATTACTATATGTACATGTTGTATGCTCCTTTTTCTCTTGCTGGGAACAACCTAGTGAAGATTCTACTGTATTCGCTAAATGTCAATGAAGATGTAGATGGATGATTTAAATTGACTGTTGACATAGATCGATCTTTATTTGTTGAAAAATCGTGTTTTTTTAATTTTCTGAACAAATGAATCCAACGTAGATTATCAATTTTCATTTACTAATTTAATTACAACAAAAATCAGGAATAAATTAATTTAAAAGAATGCATATATTATTCCTAAAATCAAAAAAATACCTTATGTACAATTGATCGAATTATAATAAATTGGTAATTTATCAGCAATCACTAAAAATTTAGGATTTACATGCGACGTGTAAACAGTTTCGGTTTCTATCTTTTACATTTAAACCAAGTAAGACAAGAAATATTATAAATTAAACTAAGAAATGTGAATCGCGCTCTTTTAATGTAAAACAATGTAACGATTTACGATACCAAAGAGGCGAATAGTATCAATATATATCGGGTATTATTAGAAAGGGGAACCCCCCGTGCAAAGGAAGTCATCACTTTTCTAACGGTGCTTGCGCAGATAATTTTATATTGTGTACATGGAAAAATGCACTGTCATAGATCGCTGACTAGAATTACCAACAGTTAACTTGTTTGTTTGAAATATTAGTAATTTTTAAGAATAAACAAAATAAGCGAATAAATAATTCTTAGGGGGGGTAATTACCCAATTACCCCCCCCTGAATACGCCACTGATTAGATCACCGATTGAATGGTTTGATAACCATTTCTCTCATTTTAAAATACCTCTTTTTAAAAGTTGAACGATTTCTAATCCAATGTTTCCGTATAATACTAATAACCATCAGACCTTCTCCTTCTAGAGCACTAGAGGTAAAAAGCTCCGTACCTCCAATATTTTGATGTGGCTCTCTTCTTTCTCTTTTTATTTTTATAATGCCTAGCCTCCGATTTACAAAAATTTACAATTCATACTCACAGCTAATGGCAAACCTCTCTTCCCATATGTTGAATCTTTTGCCATCATTTTTAACATTCTAAAGTCATATCTACCTTATGCTCTTATTACAGCTGACTTCGAGAGATCGTCTACTTGATCTCTTCTTCTCCAGGTCCGGATAATGCGTCAGCCATGTGATTAAATTTGCTAGGTATGTAGTTAATGGTGAGATTGGAGTATGAGTGTCCATCATGCAAAGACAAAGCAAAGGCTATCAGCACACCAAACCTTTTTTTTTCGGTAGCATGACAACGGGTGCTGCCCAAACAGTTTATAATAGTATCGCTCTTCAACAGGCTGCTTAATTCATTTCTAAGTAGCTGTTAACGAGGCTGCCTTTTTAGACGTTACGAGGGTGATATAGTCGGGCGGCTGTTTCCTGTGTTGATTAACTGCTTTGCCATCGGGGTAGCATTAGTTAGCGGACCGAACAGTGTTTCTTCGTACTTTTCATCGGGTGTTGCTACACACTGTTAATTTGATTCTAAGAGTTTTGTAAGATATTTGTAAATATCCATATCCCTCATTATTGAATATTCTGTGAATAATTTGTCGATAAACTAGATTATGGTTACTGATTTTTTCCAATATCAGATGCTTGTTTTCGATGAAAATATCTGAGTCTTCAGGCCTTTCTTCTTTACTTGCGAAAAATGATGTAATTCGCCCGCTACGGGGAAAGATGTCCTCGATCTTTTTGTAAAATTCTACTGTATTGATAAAGCTTTCGACCTTTGCTTTTTCTCGTTCGCCACGGTATCTCGTTGTACAATTCGTAATGTTCCCATTTTATTGCACTCCCATCTGATTTTGTTCTTGGACTAGCTGCTGAAACTGCTCTTGTGTATCAACGACTTGCGACATTGTAGCTGCGACGCTCCTCGTAAATATTCGGGGCGAACGTTGGACTTCCAGACTTCAAGGGTTGTTCGGATTGTCTAGGATGTAAAGGGCGTAGATTCAACAACAGAGAGTTTATTAGTGGATAATATGTACAAAAACAAAACTATTTCACAAAATATTAGCGTTATACGTTCCACGATCGACGCGTCCATGTGATCTGGATATAACGCGAGCTGTCTAAACTGTAGTCAGTTCTCGAGAATGCTTGAGACTTTAATCAGTGCTCAAGAGGGTACTGCTACGATTAGACTGCCCTCAGTACTAATGGTTAGAGTATGACTCTAATCAGTGCAAGACTGCGATTGTAGGTCCGGTGGTGCCCTTGCATCAGAATTTTTGTCTGTTGTAGGCTTGAGTTCCTGCAGACGAGTGGTTCGGTTGGTGATGGCTGATTTGGATCCGGGGGAGAGTCCTGGGTTCTTAAGAATATGGTGACGTGTGGGTTGTGCTGGTTGGAAGGTGTCTTGAGAGTGGAGAGGGATTAGTTATATAGAGAGGGAGGAAGTTGAGAATACATAGGTGAATTCGAGGATAGGTTTGATGAATGAATGTACGGAGTTGGAGGCATGATCGGAGAGTCTGGAGTTCAGCGCAGCGACGAGGCACTGCCTAAGGAAGACTTTCTTGTCGATAGCTTTGTTGGTGAACGAGGGACTGAGACTGATTTTTTCCAATATCAGATGCTTGTTTTCGACGAAAATATCTGAGTCTTCAGGCCTTTCTTCTTTACTTGCGAAAAATGATGTAATTCGCCCGCTACGGGGAAAGATGTCTTCGATCTTTTTGTAAAATTCTACTGTATTGATAAAGCTTTCGACCTTTGCTTTTTCTCGTTCGCCACGGTATCTCGTTGTACAATTCGTAATGTTCCCATTTTATTGCACTCCCATCTGATTTTGTTCTTGGACTAGCTGCTGAAACTGCTCTTGTGTATCAACGACTTGCGACATTGTAGCTGCGACGCTCCTCGTAAATATTCGGGGCGAACGTTGGACTTCCAGACTTCAAGGGTTGTTCGGATTGTCTAGGATGTAAAGGGCGTAGATTCAACAACAGAGAGTTTATTAGTGGATAATATGTACAAAAACAAAACTATTTCACAAAATATTAGCGTTATACGTTCCACGATCGACGCGTCCATGTGATCTGGATATAACGCGAGCTGTCTAAACTGTAGTCAGTTCTCGAGAATGCTTGAGACTTTAATCAGTGCTCAAGAGGGTACTGCTACGATTAGACTGCCCTCAGTACTAATGGTTAGAGTATGACTCTAATCAGTGCAAGACTGCGATTGTAGGTCCGGTGGTGCCCTTGCATCAGAATTTTTGTCTGTTGTAGGCTTGAGTTCCTGCAGACGAGTGGTTCGGTTGGTGATGGCTGATTTGGATCCGGGGGAGAGTCCTGGGTTCTTAAGAATATGGTGACGTGTGGGTTGTGCTGGTTGGAAGGTGTCTTGAGAGTGGAGAGGGATTAGTTATATAGAGAGGGAGGAAGTTGAGAATACATAGGTGAATTCGAGGATAGGTTTGATGAATGAATGTACGGAGTTGGAGGCATGATCGGAGAGTCTGGAGTTCAGCGCAGCGACGAGGCACTGCCTAAGGAAGACTTTCTTGTCGATAGCTTTGTTGGTGAACGAGGGACTGAGATTGTGTTGGAAATTTGAAATTGTTGATTTTAAGGGACAGGAAGATAGGAAGTTTTTGAAAGAGGTGAGGGTGATGGCAGATGGTGTTTTGGGATTTGGAGGGGTTGATTGATAGGTGCCAGGAGTGAAGGAGTTAACGTCTTTTTGAATACTTGAGACAGCTAAGAAGGGGTTTTGTGAGAGGTCCATAGTTCAGTGTCAGTGCCTGGATGATAAAGGATTTTAGGCGTGGCCTTCGTTCGAGAAGAGGGTGGGTAATAGAGAAGAATTCGAGGAGTAGTAGGAGATTGAGTAGGAACGATTTTGGAAAGTATTTAATTACTCAGGTTATTGGGATTGGGGTGTTTTAGGATTAGTCATTCATGCCAAACGCTGTCAAATGCTTTTTGAATATTCTTACGTCCTCCACAGTAAATACTGCCAACAATGGTCAAGCAACTGTTGATAAGAAGACATCAACAGTTGCTTGACCATTGTTGGCAGTATTTACTGTGGAGGACGTAAGAATATTGCGTCATGTACCAGCCATCATTGGTTGTTCCGGATGTGATATTCGGAGGAGTCGAGGAGATTATACGTTCTGAGAGTTTGCTCATGGTGTTTAGCAGGGAAATGGGTTGGTATGAGGAGGTTATTCTTTTGCGGATCATTATGACCTTGGCGGCTCTTCAAAGTATGGGGAAGTATCCAACAGGGATTCAAGAGCGCAAGATTAGGGCAAGGAATGTGATAAGGTTTTTTATTTTTTTTTGCCGCCTTCTTTTACAGATTCGGATGCACTGCACTAACTTGTGCAGGTTCTTCAGACGTTGCGCACGGAAATCATTTGGTGCCATCTGTCTGTTACCAAATATGAGCTGTCTTTTGTTTTCTAGCGCATTACAACTGCACAGAATGTGAGTGTCGAAGCATTTTGATACCAGTTTGGATTAAGTCCTTTGGCTTTGAAGAGCCTTCAGGGCCGCCTGTGTCGACAGTTCCTCTCTATATTTGTTCTCGCGCATTCAATGATCGCGAATATTTCAGCTTGAAAGACTGATGCCAGGCTACCCAGTGATTGGGCGTGACCTGTCTTCATATTCTCATTGTAGATTCCTGATCCTGTGTGTGATTTGGAACCATCCGTGTCATGCTTTGTTTGTGGATATCCTCCCTAGGGCTATTTCACTCATTGCGGTCTGGAATAGTGACCTTGAAGCATTTTCAAGGTGACTATCACATAGTCCGACCTCATTTGCAGGGGAGGTGTGGTGTGCCAACTTTTACTTTTTGATCGTTGCTAGCTGCAGTCTATAGAGTGCCAGTCTTGCCTCCCCCACAGAATACGAAGTGGTGTGAGGTCTAATAGCATCTCAATTGCTGCAGTGGGCGTGGTTCTTATAGCCACTGTTATGCTAATGCAGACAAGTTTTTGGACCTTGCTGAGGATTTCTATGGTTGTGTGTTGCGTGGCTTTGGGCCACCACACCAAAGCAGCATACACGATTGCGGGCCCAACTCTGGTATACCATCCCTGGTCTGAGCCCCCATTGTCTGACGTACATACGTCTAATTACCGCAAGGGTAATTTTCGATTTACGTTTAATTTTTGAAATGTGCGAGGTCCAGGTGAGTTTGTAGTCATAGATTACTCCAAAGTACTTCACCTAACCCGACAATTCGAGGTACTCGCCATTTAAAAAGAGGGGTCCTAGGCCGTCCAATTTCCTCCTGCGTGTGAAAGGTACAATGGTAGTTTTAGAGGGTGTGACTTTCAATCCTTCTCTAGCACACCAATTTCACCACGTTCGTCGCCTAATATGATGGTGCGGGGTTAGGAAGAGGACAGATTACGTAATCTGGAGGATCAGGGAATGTAAATGGTGTGGACAGAGATCGAGGGGAGTTTGGGGAAAGAAACGAGGACAGAGACTACGCAAATTTTGTGATCTATTATCTTTATGAAGTGGTTGAAAGGAATTTGATTGGTTCAGAATTATGGCGCATCCGCCTCACTGGTGTCTGTTGTTGAATGTCAAAGGGAGATGAAAAGTTTCTTAAAGACTGAAAGGATAGGGAGGTTGTGTTTGATTAGGAGAATTCTGGCTTCTAGCCCCTGTGATATTGATTGTAGTAAAGTTTTAATTATCTCTGTTGGGAGTGAATTTTGGTCGAGAGGCGGAGGAGTGAACGGGATAGTGACAAGGTGGGCCGAGTAGGAGTTCAAAAATATAACTCGGCGGCCAAAAATTTCAGCAACAGTGGATGAGACCGCTTACTGGATGGCTGCAGATTGAGAGTGTGGCGGTAATTATTTGTATAAATTTTTTCTCGAGCGTGGCTTGGATTCTGGGGGGCGAATTTTAGGGGGACAGCTCTAGAACTTTGGCTATGCCTTGTCTCTTAGGGCATTTATTTGAGAAATCGGTGTGTTTGGCTCCACATTGTATTTAGAGGAGGTAGATGTGCACTTGTTGGAGAAGTGCAACAAGGAGTGGAGAGGTTGTGGAATTCCATGCAGGAGGGGCACTGGATGAGGCGAGGGAGGGGAGGGAGATTAATTGCTTCCACAAAATATTTTCATTTTTCACCTCCCAGCTACAAAAAAAGTGCCTAAGAGGTTAAATCGCTTGTTTCGTAGATAGACATATAAAAAATATATCTTTCAATTGATTATTACCTTCGTTCTTTACTTGTTCTGGTACCTATCCCCAGCACAGTCTGAATGAAAGATCTGATGAACGTTATGACTAACATATAACACGATGGAAGTGTTGTTCAGTCATATATCCAAGACAAATAATACATTTATTCATTGATGCACGTGTAACTATTTTTGCACTCATTAAGTCATTTTTTCTTTATTAATGTACAGCCTCTTATATAACAATTTTAATGATTAGGTGTTTCTTGATTGAACATAATTGCTAAATTGAAAAATTTGATCGTCAATAACAAAGGCGCATGATGATTTAATAGGGCTCTTTTTGCTACAGCTTCGTTGTTTTCTCTAAAAAATTGGTTTAGTAATGTGTAGCCCCATTACTATAAATATTTGTATGTTGTGCTCTCTAATTATAATTTGATTCAAACACTTATTAATATAAAAGCAATCAAAACTTGATCATGAAAATAGTTTTGTGGACAAACATAAAATTTAAATATGTATCTGCCTATTTTTTATATGTTCATTTTACTCTGATCCTAACTATTTTAAATATTCTTACAGATAAGAAAATCTAAGATATTAATAATTATGGTATGGACTTCTATTGTTCGTGTAAATTATAATTTTGTAGTGTGAAACATTCGTGCTTTACGAGTTTACTTAAAACTGTTGTTATAGAGTTTTCTAATTAACAACACACGCTTTTTATTTCAAGGTTCATGGTTAATCGCTAATCGAGTATCTTTATTCCGTCAGAAGATCGCAATTAAAATAAGTTATAATTTTTAGATGACTTTAAGATCCAGAACTATCTTTACATTAACAATAGTAACATATATAAAAAGATGATTATCTATAAGTATTGGCTTGTAGAAATTGATTGTCAATGATAATATTGAGAAATGTACTTACCTTACCAGTAGAAGAGTATCTAGAAAATACACCATTTTTGTAATTTAAATTGCTAAGTTTGATAAACTATTCAAGGATAAAATATATATATACGATGACTGAATTGTAAGTATCGAGTTAAAGCAATTAGATCTCAAAGTCATAGAAATACATTTGTAATTATTCAGATAATTTTTGAATGTGTCTGACTATGGGAGTCGAATTTTAACTCAGAAAAATTTTATATTAATAATAAATATATTGGTGGTTTACTCAGTCTTCTTCAATTTTTTTTTAAACAAAATGTTTAAATTTTGCAAAATCTTTGTAAATTACAAAAACAATATAAACTAATAATCTTTCAATATTTAATTTATACTAATATCATTGATTGAAATATTGTACAATATTAAAATTAACGCTAACATTCTTTCATTTATATATTTTTTATATAGAGGTCTCGGATTTCAACTTAAACAATAGTAGGTAGAAATAAAATTATGAACAATTTGTGTAGTTTTCTTGGAAGGGTGGTTTGATAAAAACACAAAAAAATTATTTTCCCTTAATTTTACACAAACTCAAATCATATTAAAAACTAAAAAAAAATACGAACGAATTTCTTATATAATATATAATAATAATTTTTATGTTACTCTAACAAAAATAACTGTTATGCAATTAACTATTTTATTTATTTATTTGTTTCTAACACTAAATAAAACATTCGAGTTTTTAAACCACTAAAACTAATTGTAATACAAATTAATTTACTACTAAAAAATGATGATGTCGCCATCATAGTACTTTCTCTATATTTTTCTCGAAAACTATGAGATTTTCACAAAAAAGCTATTCTTAATAATTTACTCAATTTTGAATTCTTTACAATTATTTGTTATATAAATTTCATGTAACTCCTGTAGTTTATAAACAATAGGCAAAAAATGTCAAAATTTTTAGTTTTTAATTTTTTTCTCGCAAGTCAAGAACTTTACGAGAAACATGTATCAATAATACTTGTTCAGTTTCTCATTCCCTTCAACTTTTGTTTGAAACATTTTGTAATATTTTTCATATTTAGAAAAATATCTGGAAAAAACAAAAAAAAAGCCTCGAGTAAACATCAATTTCCGGTTTATGAATGTTCACCATTCAGTTCCAGTTTTTAACCGTAAGTTTAAAATTTCATCTCAATAGGATCATATTTTTGAGATACACACACACACACATTCTTTTTTCCAGAAATTAGTGGAATGGTTTCGGGGACCTCAAAACTGATATTTCCGTTAAAAAAAGAAAACAACACTTCCTCTATATATGTATACTATATACGGAAAGTAGTAATGCTTAAATTTTAACTTAAAACAATTAAACAAATAATATTTATATCATATATTATAGTAACTTTTAGAGGTTTGAAACATAATATATATTCAACATCAAACATATGATATTGTTGGTACAACATAATTCATGTTGTACCAACATTATCATATGTTTGATGTTCTTTTTTTTATAACTTTGTGTGTTCAATCAAAATTTTTAATTTAGTTTGATTATTTCCAAAGAATAATATAAAATAATTTAAAAAATATAATAAATTTTTTTGATAAATATATTTTTAAAATATAATTATAATCATTAATTACTTTCCCTTTTTAATATTCATATATAATAAAAAACTGAACTCCTTTTATTGAAATAAAAATTTTCTTAACATCATAGTTTTTGAGAAAAAAAAAATTAAATACTTCAATTTTTTATATTCGATCAAAGAGAATATGAAAATTATATAAGAAATAATTTCAGAGTATTTAAATAATAAATTTAGAAAGAATAGTTGAAAGCTAAATGTGCTTTTTAAATTAAACTTTACATAATCATTGAGCAAAATATAGTTCACCAATATTTGATAATTACTAAATTGTCAGTTTTTTTTTTCACTTTTTCTTCTAAATATGAAAAATTTGTTATTATTATTAAGATGTTATAAGATATTAGATATTCATATACAATTCATTTGATAATAATTTTAGGTTATAGGGAAAATACTACGTTACAATATTTATTAATAGGTATCACACATCTAAGAACTATACACCTGTTTCAAAATATATATATATATATATATATATTGATTATATATTAATAAAAAATAATAGATTGCTTGAATTTTAATTTAAACTGTTTTACCTATAACCTTTTAGTTAGAGAAAACTTAATAATATACTCTGGATAGAAAACATCATCTTCATACTTAACTATCACTTTTCCATTATCTCTCATTGTTGTATCATAACCCTCATCTGGAACAATTGTATTTTCATTCCCAATGTGAGCCCTGACAAAAAGCACTTTGCACATTAGAATTGTCCTGATTGGTTCAGTCTTATCGCAGAAGTAATTCGCATAGGAGAATTTGGGTGAAAATGAAATTCCTTGCCCATACTTGTATCCTCTATGGGTCCCACAAAGACGATAATTAAAGTTCTCTTTGCAAATGGAGTTGATTTTTTTAGCTGTTGCACCATGAAACAAGCTTATCTCCGAGACATCTTTTCCATAAATATTTATCATTTCCAGTTTCTTCAAATTATACATAGCTTCTAAGTAAGAATTCTTCACTTTTTTTATAGACAAAATTGTTAAAATCTGTTTTGGTTGGTATAAAAAGGAGTTTCTTGAAATTTTACGATAAACTGGATTTTCAAGAGGGATGTGTGTTAATGTAACGAGTGAATTTTCAATTGTTGGCAAGATTACTTGTAATACATTATTCTTTGTAATTAAATTTGTTTTCTTCCGGTTTGCACAACGAGACTTACTGGGTCTGTTATTTTTAGAAACACCCTGAATTGACGATTGGTTGCTTTTAGGAGTCAATCCAGTTGATATTGCTGATTTATGTAATTCTATACGTCTGTTGCTTTTAGAATCATCCTGAATTGACGATTGGTTGCTTTTAGGAGTCAATCCAGTTGATATTGCCAATTTATGTAATTCTATACGTCTGTTGCTTTTAGAAACATCCTGAATTAACGATTGGTTGCTTTTAGGAGTCAATCCAGTTGATATTGCCGATTTATGTAATTCTATACATCTGTTGTTTTTAGAAACATCCTGAATTGAAGATTCGTTGCTTTTAGGAGTCAATCCAGTTGATATTGCCGATTTATGTAATTCTATACACTGTATGTTACCAGTTTGTAATCTTTTATCACTTAATGTTCTACTAGTTACATTTGTATTGCTGCTCCTTAAATTGCTTCTATAATACATTTCAAATTCACTAACGGTCCCTTTAAAATCATCTGGTACTGTTATAACTTGCATATTTAAGTAATCTCTAGTCCTTATAAAATCTTTTGAAACTGCCGAAGCACTTGTATAATTCACACGGTGACTTGATGCTTTGTACGTTCTCTTTGAATTATAATTCAATATTTTAGGAAGTGGGTCGGGCCCTGAGGTTAATATTCCTCCCATCTTTGCACATACACTGACCACAAATTACTACCTAGTAAGTATATTTTCTAGGCTACTGTCTATATTAGTGTACTGTGTGCACTGACAACAAATGACAACTGGACTTCTCGGCTTACATTAAATAATTTGGGAATTCCCACTCCTATACACATACATAAGTACCTATACTATTTATAGTTATTCAAGGTTATTAGGTGTGGCGAAAGAAAATCATAAATATTAGTTTTATACGTGCATGTGTGAAAATGTATTTTATTATTAATTTAAGTGGACATTAAATATTATTATTTGTTATGCAAATAAAGTAAAAATTGTGTTTAATTTGTGATAAAAAAATAATTGGCAAAACACTCTTTAGATGGCGCTAGAAGTCATATTACAAATATCAATTGAATATATGTTCTGTGAATGTAAATATAACCGTTGATTGAAATATTTCAATCAACTATATAAATAATATTTACTATACCTAAATAATAGAAAATATAGCCGTTACTTTATAACTGAACAAACGCAGACAGTAAAAAAATCATCTTAATATATAAACAAATTATAATAAACACAATATAACTAGTTATATGAACTAAAATAGAATTTTAAAATAGAACCATTAAAAATTATAGTCGAAACCATCATGCTTCACTCTTATCGGCTTGTTATAGAATGAAATTAGTTGATGAAAGACTCACTGACGGCGTCTCATTGTTATAGAGTTATGTTTACTTTTTGTAGATTATAATCATAACAATATTATGATTATGAAAGGTTAATATTTTATTGTTGTTATTAATAGAGGTTTACTTGTATAATATATAAATGAATCACTAGCAGTACTTTTATTGATTATTATTGTTATAGTGCACCGGTGTTTTATTTTAGCAAGGGGTTATATTCTCATAGTGTAAGTGTATTCAAATTTGCGCTATATTATTGTGATTGTTTTAGCCTGTTTATTATCAAAATAATAATTATTGTAAGTGTACTGTTAAGAACTGTGAAGATAATATATCAAGTCGAGATTTTTTTCCCTGATTCATTTATTAATTTATAATGTAGAATAACACTTAGTTATAGATTTAATGATTCTTATTAAAATATATTTGATTTACCACTTCCTGCATACGCCCGAGATATCTCGGGCGTGATCACTTTACTTTCAAAAATAATTATGCGGGAAGGGGTTAATAAACTAATAAGTAAACTAACACTGACTGTGTAACTGAATTGAAACATATATCTATTGTAGTATCTACTTCAAGTAAATGATTATAGATCATCTACATAGAACAATGAAAAAAATCCAAAGAATTATATGGAAAGATTTAAGTTATGGGTAGAAGCTTGTTATACGAAAGGTTGGAAAGAAAACAATTGTGGTTCCTGGAACAAATGTTCAGGATGGAGAAAATAACGCTTGAATACATACTTCTGCAGGAAACAAATAGGGGGAACGTGTGGAATGAAACGATAAGGAGATGAAACTATGGAAATTGGACGAGGTGAGACTGGTGAAGGAGTTACGGAAGGAAAGTGTAGACACAGGAGTGGGTAGTTGAAGAGCGGAAAGGAGGAAGGTGTATAAGAGGGAGGGTTTATCACACGGGATCGTGATCAAGGGGTAAAACTGAAAAGACGGGTGCATGAGAAGGTGAAGGAGGTGGAGAGGCAAGAGAGCCAAGGATGTATGGAGAAAGTGGATGTAATGAGAGTAAATGGCAGATACGTGGGAGGAAGCCAAGGTAACTGGAGGAAAACTGTTTCAGGAGAGAGGAGAGGCTCACCTTAGCAAGGGCGAGATGCGAGACCGAGGAGTGAGGGAGAAGAAATAGATGAGCGAGGGATACAGATAATGCATGCTGTGTAAGGACAGGAAGGCTACATGGAGTCATCTGCGAGAGGAATGCAAGGTTGAGTGATTGGACGAGAGAAGTCGGTGCCACGGTAACAATATTGACTGAATATATTGAATACAATAAATTCAATATATGGAATTTGTATTAATTTTTAGGAACCCAGCATTAATATATACTGTTTATTCTGAGCTTATCAAATTCTTTCAATAGCCGTTTAAACTTATTACTATTTTATAGCTCTAGATATATATTTCGACAACTTCTTGTATTATCTGTATGAATTTCCTGGGTATTAACAAAACTATTATTAATGCCAGACGGCAACTGTCCTCTAAGTATTTTATGGATAAAAAAGAGTGCTTTAAATTTGACGAACCCTTCCACATTAATCTAATCTAATTTATTTAACATTACATTTATGCTGGTATATTTATCACAATTCAATATTATACACAATATTTGTAATGTAACCTTAAATCTCTACTATTATCTAAATATAAAATGGTACCTGCAAAATAGGATTGTGGTAATACAATAGCTCATGCTCTTTAAATGTTAGTTTATTATCTAAGATCACTCCCAAATATTTAAACGAATTAACATAATTAATGATTAAATTTAATTACTTTACTTTCTGTTGATATTTTCCCCCTGCTATTTAACATAGCTTTTGTTTTTATTTAACCAGGATTTTATATTTTCTAAATCTGCACTTATATTATTAGTACAAGTTAGTTGTACAAGGTTTGTTGATGTTGAGTAAATTATAGTGTGATTTGCAAATAGGTGAAATTTACAATATTTTAGAGATTCTCCAACATTATTTACATACAGTAGAAAAAGTAGTGGATCCAGCACACCATCTTGAGGCACCCCTTTATCAATTGGACGCGTTTTTGAAATATAATCTACTTTCACATTTTGTGTCCTGTCATTAGAATCAGTTGATAACTGTTCCACCGAATCCATACTTCTTTAATTTTAATATTAATGAGTCTCTATTTACTTTCAAAAGCTCTTTTAAAGTCAAGAATAACAATATTAGTAATTTGCCTATTATCTAAATCATCTTTCCATTCGTCAACAACTCTTTATACACAACTTTTCGATGTTAACGGTACTGTATTTATTGGTCTGAAATCTTCACTTTTGTTGCTATTACTTTCTTTTCTTATTGGCGCTATTGTATTGCATTTGAGTTTCTTTTGTTCTAACCCTGTTTCTAAAGATTATGTTAATGAGTTATGTTATCGAATGTGGTAAGGTATTTTTTAATATTTCTGCAGTTATATTATCTGGACTTGATTTATCTGGTAACTTCAATATTATTTTTTCAAACTCTATTTCACTAATAAGTTTGAAGCATTAAATTTTTTACTACAGAAGGGTGTTCAAAATTATTACTTATTGGCATCACAGTGATTATATCATTTATACTATTAATGAAATATTCGTTAAACTTATTACAAATTTCATTCTTATTAGAATGTGTTACACCTTCAAATTCAATATCATTGTATTTTATTTCTTCAGATTAATACTTTTGAAGTTTTCCAAATTGATTTTGGGTCATTGTTACTTGCATTCACATATTCTTCATAATATTTATTTTTTTCTGTTCTAATTTCATTAACGACTCTATTACGATCTATTTTATATTCATATCAATCATGTTGATTATTTATATTACAAAAACTTTTGTACTTTGTGTCTATTTGTTACTTCCTGTTTAATGTTTGTTTCAAACCATGGATTGGATTTGTTGCTTATTGTAATTTCTCTAATTTATCTTCTTTATGTGTAAATCACAATTTCTATAATTAAATTCAATACATTTTATTTTTTCTGTAAGTAATTCTTTATTTATATATTTTTGTCCAATTGTCCTTGTTTTTATATATTGGGCATGTTCACTATATAAGTAGCTCAACCTGTATTAGCGTATGATCATTGAATACTGGTGTGTGAAAAAAATTGCTTTTCAATGATTATTGTTACTTACAAGTAAATCAATTGTAGATCGACTACCATTAGGTGATAAGTGTGTCCATTTATCTACACATCACTAGAAACCTGTGTTATGCAAACTTTATTATTTTTTTTTTCTATAAGTGTGTTTAGAATTATTGTAATTAATATTAAAATCTCCCATAACTATGATTTACTGTCTGTATTTTGTAATGAATTTTATAACTATATTTTATATAGCAACAGTGCTAAATAAAGTTTATTATTATTATTATTATTATTTCTTGCAGATAGTCTTCTAAAAATTCTATGTTACTACTGTTTGGAGAGTGATAAATTTCTCCAAAGATGAAACTTATTTTTCACTACAGTTTTTTATTGTTGACACCCAATAGTTTATTTGAATTTGATTCTTTTTATTTCGTTTTTTACATGACACCATCTGTGAATCTACTTGCTGAATCGACACTAATATTATACGATAGTAACCTTCAATATTGATTTTTTGGTCTTCAATTTTACTTACATTACACATGGGTTTTAGTTAAACATAAAACTAGAAAACTTAACTTTAGAAAATATTTAAATTTAACTAATGGATGTCCAACAATTATTGTAGTTGTTAAATTTTGTTTAACAATTAAAATGTCAGTTCAATTTATTTGGCACATGTAAGAATCGACCTACGTATTAAACTTTGGGCATTGTACAAGAATGACTGATTTTGCTCTTTTGTAGTTGATATGTAATTGATTGTATTAACCTCACAGTTTATTCTATTTTAAGTTGTGCATTTTTCTTTTTGTATATATATCATTTAGCACTGAAGACTGGATGATTAATTATATGTTGCATATTATATTTTCTAGTGACCATAATACAGTTGATACAGCAAAGTTCTTCATTGTATACTTTTGTTATATGTTCACTACCATAATAGCCACACTAGATTGCTTATTTATACATTTTATTGCTGAGTGGTTGAACCCATTATACAGAGATGCAAATCTATATGTTCATACACTGAACATTGTATATAACCTAAATACCAACAAATCTTTAAATTTTGAACTTTGTGTTCATACGGAAGTGATTATGATTAAAATTATTTATAATTTCTACAAAATATGTTGTTTTAATGGGTGTAATTGGATAAATAAAGTTTTGAAGAAGAATGATGAGTGTATTTATTTATTTTATTTGATTTATAATAATATTTCCCAACAGACATGAAGTCCAATTATAGGGAAAGTTACAATTAAATACGTAATACATATTAACATCAATATACAATACATAAAACTAAAAAATAAACATTAATTTAGGTATTAATTATAATTTGACAATAAATATAATACATATTTCTTTAATAAAAATTAAATTAACCATAGTGTCGAAACATGTATGTATTAAAAATATCAACGGAGTAATGGATACCATTATATAGGGAGTCCCGTTAATGTGGGGAAAGGGCTGAACCGCAGATCCCGGGGGCCAAAATATGATGATTTAACACACCTTATCTATATCCAAAAATTTATGGTTAAGCCGGAATTTGTCTTCAAAGTTCAAAAAAAAAATTATTTCCTTTATTTATAACAATTGAACGCTTTGCTCGATTTGAATGAAATTTATTATTAATAATTACTATAATATAATACATCATTTAAGTTAGTATGGTCATTAGTGATTGACAGGAAGTATAGAAAACAGTAGTACCATCACTAAAAACCTAAAATATTTTGTTAATGGTGCATCCAATAAAAACTAAAAAAATACTACTTGAAATAACATTCAATTTTAAAACTTTTTTGTCTCTTAATAATATTTGATATCTTTTACGGTTTTCCCATAAAAAATATATTTTTTGTTTTGGTAAAAACAGTTTCGACTTTTGACGGTCATTACCAAGTTGGTAATGACCGTCAAAAGTTGAAACTTAAGTCGTACACATTGTAATATATTTATAATAAATCATAGTGGTTAAAAACTTAGTAAGTGTTTTATTCAGTGTTCATTACGAATTACCACGTAGTAACGGTCGCAACCATCATTTTGGTTAAAAACAAAATATTTTCCATTGAATCGAAAATATATGTTGAGTAAGTTAATTTACTTATTAATGAGTGCATACTATATTCATATTTTATTTTTTTGTGCGAAAACCATACAAAATATCAAATGTTATTAAGACACAAAAGAGTTTTTAAATCAAATTGGCTTTCAAATAGTATTTTTTTAGTTTTTATTGGATGTACCAATAAAAAAATATTTTGGTTTTTGTACTTCTTGTCAATAATTAATTACCATGATAACTGAAATAATGTGTAATAATTTGGTAGTTACTAATAATGAATTTCATTCAAATTAAATTGTTATAAACAAAAGAAATAAAAATTTTTGGAACTTTGAAGACAAATTCCGGCTTAATCGTAAATTTTAGGATATAGATAAGTTGTGTTAAATCATCATATTTTGTCTTCAGAAATCTATGGTCCAGCCATTTCCCCACATTAACGGGACACCCTGTATATTCTAACCATCGTGTTTAAAGGAGCGTTAAAATGAGCAAGAGTAATAGCATGAGGATAATAAAAAGTTGACTGCTGCGAGATGAAATTATCGCAACTAAAAAATTCAATTTATAAACAATTTTAGGGTCATCTATTGTATTATGAATCTGCCTATGCAGAAACGCATTATTACGATTATGATGCATAGATTTGAAAGAAAACTTATTTAAAAGTGGCTCATCTGTAATTCAAGTGGACGGATATTCATTGTATTTTTTTTTAATATATAACATTTTAACAAACTTTTTCTGAATTTTTTATAATAGAAGCAAATTCAAGAACAGAACGTATGTACAATACAATCTTTTGATAAGAAGATAAAATAAGATGCTCATTCGGGGCCCTAAAATATACCTGAATACAAAAATATATTTGTGCACGCCCATCGCACAGTACCATTTATTTTATGCAGGTGGCGTATCTTGACGGCACTGAAAATAGCGAAATTAGGGGTCCAGCTCGTAGATGATTATGCATTTATCTGGCTATTAATTTGAATATTTTGTTTACTGCAAATCATTAATAAAGTATTAAGTGAGGTTTATAAATAGGTATGCTTCCATTCATTCATTTAATATTGCAGTAAATTGCTTGGAAAAAGTGCCTATTTTATACCCTTAATTGTTTCTTCTTTTTGCAATATTTAAACAAATATAACTTGGTATAAACCTACTTTTAACCTTTGTCTTTCGGCATGCAAAATATGTTTTCTTAATTGTTATCCATTACTTCACAATTTTCTATGGCCGGAAATGCTAAATGCGCATATTTTTCGAGCGGCACTTACCGCCTTAAGTCCTCAAAATATCTGCAAGAGCGGTGAATAAATCCCATTTTAACACTTCTCGAGCAAATGTTATTGATATGCTCAACAAATGTTAATTGACAATAAAATGTCACTCCTAAATTTCGAATAGTATCAAGACGTTCAAAGCAGACATCTTGCAATCCATAATTAAATTTTGATAGTTCCTTTTTCCGTAAAAATGATATGCACTTAATACTAATAATTTATTTATGTCACAACTAGAGGCTTACAATTGTCATAATAAATTGATAGATAAATTAAAATACATGTATACATATATAAATACATAAACTAGATAAATAATAATAACAAATAAAGTTTTCATAAACGAATAACTAACAATTATATAAAGAACAGACAGTTTAAGATTTTGATCATTAGGGTATAAAACACTAGATAAAATACAAACAACTGATAGTTAAATGTAAATATAAAATAATAAAAAGGTAAAACGCACATAAAATATCAGATAATTGAAACAAAATATAGACAGTTTAAAATTTTAATCCTTCACAACCATTCAATATACATTAATTAATACTGAAAAATGTCTTATTTATAAAAAACAATTTTAATACCTTTTTAAACTTACTATTGGCCATAGTTTTCAATAGCGGGCGAAGTATATTATATATTTTTGGCCCAAAATAATTATAAGTTGTATTTCTCTTTTTATCCAGTCGTGCTCGCTCTAATCTTATTAAGTGACTTATCTAGTATCACGACCATGGACATCATCCATGGTTATGTATTTATTAATGTTTTTATGTACATATAGTAGAGACTCAAATTTAAATAAACTTGGAATAGGTAATATTTAAAGTTTAATAAATTGGCCTTGACATTCATCTCTATAGCCAATACCTGCTATTATTCAAACTGATCTCGGTTGCAATTTGAAAATATCCTATCTTCACTGGAGTGTCCCCAAAACAAAATGCAGTAACAAGCATGGGATTGAAAATGTCCATCATATGCAGACAATAGTGCTTTTTCAGGTAACGTCATTTTGAGATGTCTTAATAAATAAATGGCTTTGCTCAATTTACGACTAAGCACTTTTATGTATTCCTTCCAGGTAAGTTTGGAATCTAGCGTAACCCCAAGAAATTACTTATTTATGTATTTATTACTTACATTTTGACAGATTCAAAGATAATCTATTTTTCCAACTCCACTCCTGGGTCACTTTGCAAGACAATACAATCCCGCACATAATCATTAACATTATATATTTTCATGTCATCAGCGTAGAGAAGTACATTACACTGAAGAGAGTTTACAATGTCATTGATAAAAAATAATAAAAAAACACTGGTCCCAGTTTGGATCCTGCGGAACATCGCTAGAAGCAACCAGTGGCGTATTCAGGGGGGGTAATTGGGTAATTACCCCCCCTAAGAATTATTTATTCGCTTATTTTGTTTATTTTTAAAAATTACTAATATTTCAAACAAGCAAGTTAACTGTTGGTAATTCTAGTCAGCGATCTATGACAGTGCATTTTTCCATGTACACAAATTAAAATTATCTGCGCAAGCACCGTTAGAAAAGTGATGACTTCCTTTGCACGGGGGGTTCCCCTTTCTAATAATACCCGACATATATTGATACTATTCGCCTCTTTGGTATAGTAAATCGTTACATTGTTTTACATTAAAAGAGCGCGATTCACATTTCTTAGTTTAATTTATAATATTTCTTGTCTTACTTGGTTTAAATGTAAAAGATAGAAACCGAAACTGTTTACACGTCGCATGTAAATCCTAAATTTTTAGTGATTGCTGATAAATTACCAATTTATTATAATTCGATCAATTATACATAAGGTATTTTTTTTGATTTTAGGAATAATATATGCATTCTTTTAAATTAATTTATTCCTGATTTTTGTTGTAATTAAATTAGTAAATGGAAATTGATAATCTATGTTGGATTCATTTGTTCAGAAAATTAAAAAAACACGGTTTTTCAACAAATAAAGATCGATCTATGTCAACAGTCAATTTAAATCATCCATCTACATCTTCATTAACATTTAGCAGTAGAAATCTTCACTAGGTTGTTCCCATCATGAGAAAAAGAAGCATACAACATGTACATATAGTAATGTTGAAATTTACATTTATATAGTTAAATTTAGTAATGTTAATGAAATTGAGAAATTTCGAATTTTAAATTGTAAAAGATACTTTTGTTTTACCCTATTCTGTACATAAAAAGGAGGAAGGATATTAAATATTACTTGTCTGGAAAACATTTTAGACAATTTAATTGGTTAATCTTTTCTAATCATTTAAACAGATTCTTTTGCAAATATTGCTTCTTTTTTACAAAATTTGGTGGGTTGCACCAACAAGTGCCATTGCAAAAATAAGTATCTCAGACAGTATCTCAATATTCTAAATTATCAGGTAAAAATGTTGTGTTATAAAAATATTACCATAAAAATTCAATTGTTTATGCGAAATTGATTTATAAAATCACGAGATATAAGAAATAAATTAAATATGGAAAGAAATATGAATAAAATAGACATAGATTAAAACCAATAATCAAAAGTATCATATTTAGGGGAAACAAAATATTCCCTTACGAGATCATCGTGCTGCTGGTTCTCTCTTAAATACAAAATCTATTACAAACGAGGGCAATTTTTGTGAAATTCTACATTTCGAATTGCATCTGGTGACAACTTTAAAAAATCATTTGGAAAACCATTAAACATATTTCACAAATGTCTCTTGAAATACAGTGACTTTGAGTAAATAGAATAAATAAAATGAATCTTGCTCTAATAACTTTATAAATAACACTATTGATGTTTTATCCAACAAGGGGAAAAATACTGCCACATCTTTTAAACAATTTATAATGATGCAGTCAATATTTTAAACGAATTACAAATTTAAATGACAAAACCGCGAATTACCAAATGCCAGAAGAATAGACCAAACCTGGATAAACCTATTATAGCAGATTATTTTTATTTATCTTTTTCCCTTTTATCCATTATGGGTGTCAGACTTATTTTCTACAATATGTCTCAGTTAATTTCTTTTACACTTCTTTACCACTGTTGCGTAGCTTGTGCTATTTTTTTATTTCTTTCCATTCTATTCCTTTTCTTTCCGCTGCTTGATGCTTGATGTACTTGCTCGTTCCAAACCTTGGTCTTCCTAATTCCCTCTATTTTTCTTAGGTATCTCATTTCCATTGCATTGGTTTTTTTGTTATTACTCTCTGTGGTTACTCACGATTCACTACTATAGTCCATCCGTTGGATCTTCCGTCCTACGTCACAAACTATCGCTTCAAAAAACGAAAATTTTACAGTGCGTTCTTTTTCTAACGCATTTGGTTTACTTTATCAGACTGAATGTTTTTGTGTCGTTTCTCGAAGCGATATTTTGTGACGTAGGACGGAACATCCAACAGATGGACTATATATAGCAGTTAATGTCTTTTATATACTTCTGTTTTTATTGTTTTTGCAATCTCTTTTTTCTCTAAGAATGTTTTCTTTATTGTGTTGTAGATCATTCCTGCATTACCTAGTTTTTCATCTTTTTCTGATTCTATCTTCCCTGTTTCCTCTATTGTTGATCCCAGGTATTTAACCCTATTTTGTGATTGCTCTCTTTTGATGATATTATATTTATCTTTTCCAGCTCTTTTTTGAATATTTACAGGTTTTCTTCTGAATCTGATATTAATGTTATATCGTCGGCAAACATTAATACATATTTGCATTTTTAATAGTTTTTAATATTTCTATACCCAATCTTTGTGCTTTCGGCTCTTTGTTTGCTATTTCTTTTTGCTTCGTCATTAAGTGATGCAAATAGTAACGGGGTTAATATACATCCTTGTCTCAGTCCTGTTTTGGTCTTGAACTCCTCTGATTATTTATTTCCTATTCTTACTTTATTTTTGTTATTTCTTTATTATATTTATAATGCTTTTTTATCCTTCTTGTCTCGAGTATATGCCATATGCCCTCCCTTCTTACCCTGTAATACGCTTTTTTAGGTTGATGAAGCATATGTGTAATCTTTTCCTTTTTAATCATCTTTTCTGTTAATTGTCTCATTATGTATATTAAATCTTGTTTGCTTCTATTTTTCTGAATCCGTGTTGTTCGTCTCCCAGCTGTTGATCTAATTTTCCTCTTATTCTTGCTTCTATTAATCTAGTAAAAATTTTCCCTGGTTTGATTGTGAGTGTAATACCTCTGTAGTTATCATATATTTTTGTGTCTCCTTTTTGTGTATGGATATTATAATTCCCTTGTTCCATTCCTCGGGTATCTTGTGATTTTTGATAATGTCATTTACTATTTCCAAGAATTCTTCCTTCCCCTTTCCCCATATATTTCATTATTTCGGCTGTGATGTCATCTATACCTGGAGATTTTCCTAGTTTTATTTTTTTGATTGCTGCCTCCAGTTCTTCGATTCTTATTTCGTTGATTCCTCCATTTGTTTCACCTTCTATATCTCCGTGCTGGTCTGTTTTGGTTATTTCATTAAAGAATTCTTTCCATCTTTCTAATATCTTCTTTTCTTCTGTTATTATATTTACGTTTTTATCTTTTATACTTGGCTGGGTTAATTTATTTTAATTGCTCATTTGTTTAATAGTGCTGTTAAACATCTTTTTGTTTTCTGTGAACGTTTCTTTCAGTTTCTTAACGAACTGCTCCCAGGATTGCTTTTTTGCTATCTTGAATTTTTGTTCCACATTTTTATTTGCTATTATATATCTTCTATAATCTTATTCTTTCCTTGTTTCCTTGTTTAAGTTTTCCAGTTCTCTTCTTTTGTTTTTACAAATTGTTTTACCTCTTCTGACTATCACCTGTTTTTCTTCCTCTGTTTGTTTGATATAGTGATTGTTTCACATCTTTCTTGGGCTGCTTCACTTATGATTTCTTTGATCTTTTTCTTTTCTCCTTCTATTTTGTCTTTTTCTCTATTTTTGATTGGTATTCATTCCTAGTTTCTTTCTTTTCAATTTTTGGCTTTATGTGTTTTTTTTATTATTGTTTTCGACTTCGTATACTTCAAGTTTTCAGCTTCTGTGTTAATTTATATTTTTACCAAGTAGTGGCCGCTCCCTATTTCAGCTTGTCTTATTACTTTAACATCTTTCATCTTTTCCATTCTTCTGCGTCTATTAAGGAGTAGTCTTTTATTTCTCTTTTCTTGGTCTAACTTCTCTAGTGTGTTTATGTATGTATTTGAATTTTATGTTTGTTACAATGAGGTTGTTTGCTATACATAATTCTATAATTGTTTTTCCATTTTCGTTTCTGTTCTCATCTCCATACTTTCCCCTGTATATTTTTTGCTCTCTCTCTTCTTTTAGTTCTTTGTCATTTCTCTCATGGAGTCTTTAAACATGCTCTTTAATTCCTCCATTATCACATCGTTCTTAGATATATTTAGATTTTCCTTCTCCGTGAGTTTTTTTTCTGTTTTCATCTTCCTTTGTTTTATTTTTGTATCCTGTTGTTATGACAACGTTTTGTTTCACTGCTTCGTTTTTCTATCTTTTTCTATTCTCCATTGCTCATTTGGAATCCTTGGAATCCATAATTAGGGCTGTCGATATCTCTTTCTCTTTTTGTACTCATTTGTTTCTTTATTTCCCACTTCCTTTTAGTTTTATATATTTTAACACTACTTATTTACTTTTTTATGGACTTTTGCATGTACGTGGTTCGCTGTTTTAAGTTCATCTGAAGTGAACAGAGGATTATTATCGAATTAATATATATTTACCTCTCCTGAATAATATTATTACAGATCTGCAATACAGATTTAATAAAGACACGATGAATTTGTTCAAATTTAACACAACAATACCTAGGGTTTTATTGATAACAAACTGGCGAAGATTTAGATGTCACTTCAAAATCTGTTGCAACATATTTAAATAAAATTTTACCTGAAAACGTAACCTGTGCAATAGCAATTAAGTCTGAATTGGCATTTTGGAAATTATAATGGCAAAAGAAAAAGAAAATCAAAGAACAATTACCAGAAAATGCTTTAGATGTATACAGAAAATATGACCCGAATATTTACTGAACATAAAAATAATTTTACAAATATTATGTACTCATCCTGTTAGCGTTGCTTCTGCAGAAAGAAGTTTTTCTGCACTGAAAAGATTCAAATGGTGGCTGCGAGCCACTATGTCTCAAAAAAGTCTAACCGAGTTAGCTGTATTACATATTCATTGATATATGGATATTAATATTGACAATATTATTAAAAAGCAAAGAAAATCGTTTTTTTAATAAATTTAGTTACAAAAAGCTGTTTCAAATTTTACAAAATATATTATTATGATTTTATATGTGCTATATTTATTTCGGGTGTGATATTATTTTGTTTATATTTAAAAATAATAGAATTATATTTTATTTATTTATGAAATAAAAAAATATTTTCATTTTTTCAAATTACCCCCCCTAAGCCAGTTGACTGGAAACGCCCTTGGAAGCAACATATTTATTTGAACTATGACCCATGTATTGAGCACATTGTTGTCGGTTGTAAAGATTTAATTTAATCTTTGAACCAAGCATAATTCCGGATATTTAGAAAATATGTTTAAGCTTGGCGACAAAGCAGATATTTTGAATTATCGGCCTATTACTGTAGTAAATTTTGCGAAACTATTTGAAATCATTCTATGTAAGGTTATGTACAATCCATATTCGTTTATTTATTACTACTCGCCAACATGGTTTTGTGAAATATAGATCAACTGTATCCAATTTGCTAAATTTTACTGATTATGTTTCCCGACACCTTGATGAACGCAAGCAAATTGATACAAAAGAACACCTTTGTTTACATTTCACACCTCCTTATTTTTCTTTTTCTTCTTTTTTTTCTTCCTTTCATTCCTCCTCGCTTGAATTGATACCATATACTGACTTCCAAAAAGCGTTTGAAACCGTCCATCACAATATCATTGCTAATAAACTGAGTTTTTATGGTCTCTCCGATAAAACTGTAAAACTCAGAAAATTAGAATTACGCTTGATTCAAAGATTAAATTAAATATGTGGAGAAGTGGTGTTAGAAAACTTTGTAAAAATAATAATAATATAAGCCGGAATTCCATCCGCTCCAGCAGTATTATTGCCTTTTAACTCACGAGCAGCATTTTTAATATCAACTTCGTAAATTTGATTAATATTACAATTAGGATAATTGGGATTATTAACAGTATTTAAAGAAGAAAAATAAGTGTCGTGATTTATAAACACACTTTTAAAATTTTTAGCAAAAGAATCAACTATGTCTTTAGCATTAGTTATTTTGATTCCATCCAAATGGATATTTCCGGGAATTCGTGTAGTTCACCTTTTTATGTTAACATAAGACAATATTTTTTTTGGTTCACGTAATGTATTTTATTCTGTTTTATTAATATAATTTATGATCATCTTTAACACAGTTCTGTGCTGAGTTAATTTATTAAAATGCATAAAACTATTGCAGGCTGCAATTTGGGAACTCAAACCTTCACTATAAGTTATATATGACTGTAAATTATGTAAATTAAAATACTTAATACTCAAATACATTTTTCATCTTTTGAAACTAATGAAGGAGGAATGTATACACATTCCAAGACAATATTTTATAATCAAAAGTTATTTTAACAATTGCACACCCTGCTCATCCGTCGTGTCGTGACTTAGAGCTTGCACTAAAGGGTACGATGCCCTGCTCTGACTGGCTGTAAAGCCACCAGGCAGGTTATATCTGTAACTCACTGCTGTACGTGGTCAAGTCTCGCTGGCACTGAGCAAGAGGGTCTGGGCTTAACTGCATGGACCAAGTGAAAGGAGAGCCACAATAAAAAACTCCTCAAGCCAAGGTGGAACAGCATATAATAATAATAATAAACTTTATTTAGCACTGTTGCTATATAAAACATAGTTATAAAATTCATAACAAACATATATATATACAGGGTGCTTCAAAAAAATGTATACACACTTTGAACTTCCATAGAAAATTTATTTACCGTTCTACAAAGTTAAATTTCAGGAAAATGGAAAGCTGAAAGTCCAATGTAAATGAAACATAAATAACAAATGTTAATACTGTTCAAATTGGCGACCTGCAGCATCAATACAATTCTGAGTACGAGTCACCACAGATTCTGTACATCGTATCAAAACGTCCAATGAGATTTCTCTACACACTGCTTGAATCTCATTCCAAAGAATGTCTAGGTTACGTGGTTTACGTTTGTACACCTCATCTTTTACTGTGCCCCACAAGAAGAAATCCAGTGGTGTAAGGTCTGGAGAGCGTGCTGGAAACTCGATTGGCCCCCTGCGTCCTATCCACTGGCCCGACAAATTTGCGGCGGAGCACCATCTTGTTGAAAATAAAAATCATCATTACCGTATAATGCACGAATGGCAGGAAATATGGAATCAGCAAGTATTGTTAGGTAATTAATACCAGTTACAGTGCCTTCAAATCGAAAAGGTCCAATGAGTCCCCTTGAAGACAAACCGCACCACACATTTACACCAGGCAAATTTACAGCTTTTTCAATTGTAATGTGAGGATTTTCTTCACCCCAGTAAACACAATTGTGCCTATTGACAGTTCCATTAAGTTTGAATTGGGCTTCATCCGACCAAATGATGCTACCCATAAATCCCGGTTCACGTATCACCATCTCCTGAATCCATTCACAAAATTGCAACCTTCGATCTGGATCGTCGTCATTTAGCTGTTGCACCAGCCTTGGAATGTAAACACGATACTTGCCTCTCTTCAGAATGCTTAGCACGCTGCTAGCACTTACATCACTTTCACGTGCCCCTTGCCTTGAAGATTTGTTAGGAGAGCGTTGAAACAGTTCCAAGACTGCCGTTGATGACTCATCACTTGTAGCTGTTCGAGGCCGACCTGAATGACCTTTATGCACATCACACACTGTTCCATGAACTTCGAATTTGTCTCGTATGCGTGTAATTGTTAATCTTGAAGGTGGTTCTGTATCATACTCCCTTCTCCACTGTCTTTGAACTTCATTTACATTCTCAAACTTCCAGTACCACTTAATAACCTGCTTACGTTCTTCAAAACTCAAACGTACGTCCCCCATGTTGATATTACAAATTCCAACTGATAATATAACATAGAGGGACGATTATGCTGGCACCTGGCGAAGAAATATAACATTAGCCTTGTAGAGCGGGAAAACTACAATAGTTTAAAGTGTGTATACATTTTTTTGAAGCACCCTGTATATATATATATATGAAATGTCTTATGTTATAATATATCACTTAATCTTAAAAATACAAAATATGCCACACTTATGCTAACAAAATAAAAATATAGTATCTTAAATATAAAAATATATAACAAAACAACTATAAAACTGTCATTCTTAAACTCTTTAATAAAAAACTAAATAATCACAAGACAAGTCTTACATACTCCTACACGCTTATTATGTACTCTCGTAATAAAAGTTTGAATTTTTTTATATTTTCTTGATCTTTAATATGTTTAGGAAGTTTATTATATTCTATAGCTGCCCTGTAGAATAACGTATTATGTCCATGTTTTGTATTTTTGTGCCCGAGATATATGTTTCCTCTACTTCGTGTATTGTGCGAATGTATATCTGTATTATAAGTAATGCAATTTTGATAATATGAAGGCATCAGACCTTTACAAATTTTGTGTATAAATACAAGTGCTTTAAATTTAATTAATTGCTCAACATTCAACCAATCATATAATTAATGCTTGTGTATTTATCACATTTTAATATTGTCCGCATCCCTGAGTTCTGCAAAACTTGTAATCTTTTTAAATTACTGTTGTTTGCTAAGTATATAATTGTTCCCGAGAAATGGAAATGTGGTAATATTATGGTGTTATATATTGTTTGCTTTGTATGCTGCGATGTATAATAACTGCATCGTTTTAATACGCCTATTTTTTTTGCTATTTTCTTGCATGTGTAATCTATATGTTCCGAAAATGTTAGTTTATTATCTACAATTACTCCCAAGTATTTTATAGAATTTACATAATCTATTGTTGTACTATTGAATTTAATGGCAAAATCTTTTATATTAGATATTTTCTTATTAGTAATTAATATAGCCTTCGTTTTATTTGTATTTATTTTTAGTGTATTACCTTCTAACCAGTTTTTTATATTGTTAAGGTCTGAATTAATTGCATTAGTGTTTTCCTGTATATTATTCGATGTCATGTATATAATCGTATCGTCCGCAAACATATGCCTGGCTGCATGGCTAAGGGGAAGCTTAGTCTTAGTATGCGAACTCCGGATACCAGGCGACCTCCGGTTTCAAATAGCCTTCCTGTGGCATGCGGGGCTCTGCTGCAGGTGACCGTTTATTTCCCTAGCTTCTTGTGGGATCAATAATGAACCAAGAACCAACAAATAAGGGCTCGTCCCCCTCAAAGGACGAAACTACGGTGATGGAGTGTGAAATCCTTGCCACGGGAGAGGACTTAGTGCCTGAGACCGACAGGGAGGAACTACTCCTAGCCAGCAGTGGAGATGAGGCTGGGCAAAAGTCCAAGGACTTCCAGCCACGCAAGCCGCGCCTAAGCGGTGCTGGGAAGAAGAGGTTTAAATACCTCATCAGCAAGGGCATGACGCGGGAAGAGGCAGCACAAAAGTCCTTACAGCCCTTCGGTCCAGCGCGTAAGCAAAAGACCGAAAAACGTATCCTTTCGGACGGCAGTACGCCGAAGGGTACGCCAGCCAAACGTGCAAAAGGGACTGTACAGTCCTCCACGAGCGGCATATCACCACTCAAGCGGGTGCAGGGGCAAACCAAGGCCCTCACAAGCACAAGCCCGAGTGGCGACACAGAGGGGAAGCAAAGTCCTCAATAAATGGCATCATACAGTCAGGCCGTAAAAGGACTGAAGGTTGGTGTTATGGCAAAGGACTACCCTGCTACTCTCCTGTCAGTGGAACAAATAGAGTCCACACTGGAGTATATCATGGATATAGTCCTAAAAAAGGGGAATGGAGAAGACTCTAGATTCCTTGGGATTCACAAGCGACCTGGGTGGATCCAGATCACCTGCCGCAACGAAGCTACGGTAACGTGGCTGAAGTCGCATCAGGATGAGATCGTCCCCTGGGAAGGTGCAGCCCTAAAAGTCATTGGAGCGGAGGAAATGCCGCACAACGATATCTTAGTGGGATATTTTCCGGGCAGTCAGGAGTACAGGGACGAACGTATCCTGCAACTGATTGCAGTCCAGAATGGATGCGATGCCTCTAATTGGAGGTTCTTAAGAAGATGACCGCTGGACCCACTCAAGAGGTTAGATTAGATTAGATTTTATATGGGTTCCCGCAGGGGTGGTTTGACGTGCACAGCCATTTGGGAGTAGCGACCCACGTACCCGAAGCCGTTCATTGCACACACACGCACATCTCACATACACACACACAACGACACTGACACCCCGTGATGTTATGCCTGATGGCGGTTCCGCTGGGTGGCACACACACACACACACACTCATCATACACACGAACACATCACCGACACAGACGACACCCTACACCCGTGAAGTAATGCCAGACGGCGGTTCCGCGGGGTGTCAGGGGCGACTCGGGGAGGTGGTTTTTAGTGGGTATACCAGTATAGTTCTGGGGACTCCCACACTCAGTCTATAAAAGATTTTCCACCTCCTGGCCATAAAAAAAAAAAAAAGATGTTGTATGGGTGGCACCAGCGCCTATTCCACCGCGACCTTTCCAGGTCTATTGTGGATCCTGTTTATCTCAGATGACCAGCTCTAGCTTTGCCTCTTTGATTAGTCCTATTAGCCCGCCAGAGGGGCTTGGGTATAAGTCTCCGCGCTTAGGTTTGTAGTGCCTAGCTTTTGATATCTAATCCTTGCTAGACCCTCGCAGTGGCATAGGATGTGGAATGAGTCCTCTTCTTCCTCTAGGCAGAATCTGCATGATGCTTCTTCCACCAGGCCTATTTTGCTCATATGTTTGTTGAGCTTGCAGTGTCCTGTTATCAGGCCTACTATTGTTTTGACCATTTTCCTGTCTTGGTTCAGGAGTTCGGTCGTGAATTTTGGCGATTGTTTCTTAAGGAACTGTTTCGCCTGTCTCTGTCCTGGTGAGTTCGTCCACCAGGTATGGGCCTGTGTCTCCACCCATTTTTTTATGGATGCAATTACCTCGTTGGGTATCGCTACGGCGAAGTACAGCTTCGCACCAAGGCGAAGCAGGACAAGCCTGATGAAGGGGCAGGAGCCTCAAGCTCCAAAGAGCCCCTGGATCAGGGTAAAAATCCGCCGTTGCAATCCTCATCTGGTTTCGGAGAGACCAACAAGCCTCCAGGGATCAGAAAGGCTCTAAGTCTGACCAAGAGTCCACCCAAGAAACAGGCTGATGTGCGTCCAAAGGGCAGGATTATGCCCAGGACAAATTGAAGGATGGGGGTCATTCCAAGGCCCAAAAATGAAGGGTAAGTGGCAGTGCCTCCAAATCAACCTTCAGCACTGAAAGGCAGCATCAAGTGCCTTAAGCAGCAGGCTGGCTAGGGGGAACGTCCAAATAGGGCTAATTCAAGTGCCCTGGGTTCACAGAGGGGCGATTAAAGGACTTCAGAACCCATCGTACTATCTGATATGTAATACTACGTGCGGCAGGCCACGGGCCGCCCTGATTTTCAGGAAAGATACTAATTATGCTCCCATTCCACAGTTCGTCACCCAGGACCTAGTGGACGTACCAACGGGAGATGGCAAGAGGCAAATTGTATTTGCCTCAGCCTACTTTCCAGGGGACGAAGACAACCCACCACCAGAGGCAGTAAAGAACCTCACGGACTGGTGCCGCAGGAATGGGAAACATCTTATCATGTCAGTATGGGGCAGCTCAGATATCAACAACAGGGGTAAGTACCTTCTTGATTATGTATGCGCTAGCAATCTAGACATCTTAAACAGGGGAATAAACCCACGTTTATAAACGCAATAAGGCAAGACGTACTTCACTTGACCTTAGCCAAAGCGTACGGCGCGCAATTGATAAAAAATTGGCGTGTCCTCTCAGAGCCCTCCATTTCGGACCATCAAACGATCGCGTTCAATATGGAAGCTGGGAGTACAGAAATAGCAGAGTGCAGAGTGCCACGAAAAACGGACTGGACATTATATAATGAGTGTCTATTGTCCGAACTTCAAGGCCTCCAATACAACATCGCTACCATAGAGGAGTTAGGACAAGCCTCACTACACCTAAGCGATACCATCGTAGCAGCCTATGAGAAAAGCTGCCCGGTAAAGAAGGTAAACTTCTCGAGAAACGTTCCTTGGTGGAACAAGGAATTTGATCGACTCAGGACTTCCGCCCGGAAATCCTTCAACAGAGTCAAGAAAACAGGCAACTGGTTAGCCTACAGACAGGTTCTGACTGAATTTAATAAGCAACTAAGGGAGTCTAAACGAAAGGCCTGGAAGGCCTACTGCGAGGGGATCGACAATCAGACCCCAGCAAATAGACTCCGGTCCTATCAAAGGACCATACCAATGCGGTCGGCATCTTAAAACGTACTGACGGCAGTCATACCAAAAATCAACAGGAAACTTTAGAGCTACTACTAGGTACTCACTTTCCGGGATCAAAAGTAGTGACTAAAAACACAATTGCGGCTAGTACCGACTCAGTGGCTGACTATTCCAACCGTGACAGCCGCTGTTTAGCGGGGAAAATATTCACGCTCAGCAAAATGACTTGGGCCATAAACAGCTTCAAGCCTTATAAATCCCCAGGAATGGACGGTATCTTCCCCGCGCTACTACAACGCAGGGAGATATATAAAGCAAGTTATGCACTAGGGTATATACCCCGGTTGTGGAGGGAGGCAAAAGTGGTATTTATACCTAAAGTGGGCAATAGGCCTCTAGAAGAACCTAAATCATATCAACCCATCAGCCTAACCTCTTTTCTCCTAAAGGCTATGGAGAAAATAATCGACGAGCATATAAAGGGTGACTCACTTATAAGTACACCCTTAAATGCCAAGCAATTCGCATTTCAAGCTGGCAAATCCACCGTCGATGCTCTACATCACCTCGTCAAAGAGGCAGAACGAGCCATCCTATACAAGGAAATAGCAATCGGAATATTTATAGACATAGAGGGGAGGGGGCCTTTGACAACACCTCATTCTCTGCAATAAAACGAGCGGGTGGAGACAATGCTTCAAAGCGGATTAGTAACGGCTTCTCTAGCAGGATCCACAGTATCTGACTGTGACAAAGGGGGTGTCCTCAGGGGGGAGTTTTGTCCCCCACACTATGGTCAATAGTGGTGGATGGACTCCTGGATGAACTGCATGGAAAGGGCTTTATAACCCAAGGCATTCTTACAATCCTAATGCAAAAAGCACTGAATAGCATCAATAACTGGTGTGTTCGGGAAGGACTAAGTATCAACCCGAATAAAACGATCATAGTTCCATTCACGCGTAGAAGGAAGCTGCACATAAAGGCTCCCTCGCTGAATGGAATAGAGATAAATCTCTCCAACGAAGTAAAGTACCTGGGTATAATTCTGGATACCAAACTGACTTGGAATCAGCAAGTCGACAAAATCATGGCGAAGGCAAGGATGTCGCTTCGGGCCTGTCGGCGGCTTATGGGAAAAACTTAGGGACTAAAGCCCAAGATCACGTATTGGCTATATAGAACGGCGGTGATACCCATTGTCACCTATGCTGCCCTCGTGTGGTGGCCGAAGACCCAAAAACTAGACACGCAAAAGAAGCTGAGTAGGCTTCAACGTTTAGCATGTCTAAGCATCACAGGGGCCATGTAAACGACTCCAACCGCGGGAATGGAGGCAATCATTGGCCTCACACTGCTCCATCTAGTGGTACAAAAAGAGGGACTTGTGGCAGCCCTCCGAATACACCAGAGGAAGAAAACACTGCCGGGGGACTGGAGAGGACACTTAGAAATACTGCAGCAATTCGACCCGGCTCTTCTGTCCAAACCCGACGGACATTATGTCCAGGAAACTCGAATTCGAATTACCGTTTAAGGTGTCGATCGAGGACCCCAAAACGGCTTTGATGAGAGTCAAGGAGTTTGGACGAGGGATATCAGCCTGGTACACGGATGGTGTAACCAAAACCACAGGAGCTTCATGGTTCTGGGCACGACGCTCACGATTTTGCAAGCGGAAACGATTGCAATTGATATGTGCGCCAGAGAATGCTTGGATAGGCACCTAAATGGTGCGCATATATACATCTGCTCAGACAGCCAAGCCGCATTAAAGGCCGTTCGAGCCTATAGTCACGACTCACGGACTATCTGGGAATGTCGAAGATCCCTCTCGCAACTGGCGAAGAACAACTTGTTGACCTTCATGTGAGTCCCAGGGCACGGGGATATTAAAGGCAACGAAGTGGCCGATGAACTCGCAAAAAGAGGTGCAAATGCCACTCCTATAGGACCAGAGCCGTTTTGTGGACTCCCCATGGCGCACAGAAGAGAGGTGGTGCAAAAATGGGAAGAGGACAGAAGACGTAAGCATTGGAACAATGTACCAGGTCTACGCCAATCAAAACGACTCCTGAAACTCGATCACAGCCACAAGGTGCTTGAGCTCACATGGAACGACCTAAGAACTTTCACCGGACTCATGACAGGGCATTGTGCCCTCCGATACCATTTGTGGAAAATGGGAAAAGAGGAAAGTGGAAACTGCAGATTGTGTGATTCGGTAGATGAAACTAGCGAGCACATACTATGCACTTGTGTCGCGATTGTTCACAAGCGTCTTTCACACTTCGGCAGGGACCGATTATCCCCCGAAAAAGTGAGCATTATCACCCCCCAAGATAGTAACCAGGTTCATGGTGGACGTGGGACTGCTTGGGAAGTGATTGGTTAAGGGTAGAACAATAGATCTGTTAGGTCGCAGTTCACGAGAGGCTAACACACCTCACTAAGACACTACTTAACCTATAACCTATATATATATAACCTATGAGGTTATATTTTAACTACATGGCTTAATAATACATTCGGTGAAGGTGGATAGACCATTACGATGGCCAGCGCGATCTCAAGATATAACTCCAATGGATTTCTTTTTGTGGGGAATGTTAAGGAGAAAGTTTATGCGGAACCACCAACAACAGTGGAAAATATGAAGAAACGAATAAATAATTGCAACCAATTTACAAATGTTAAATAGGGTTCAAATTTCTTTTCGTAGAAGAATTCAAATTTGTATAGAACAAGGCGGTAGACATTTTGAACATTTAATTAAATAGTTGATATTTTCATTTTCCTATACATTTTTGTTGCTGTATTAGCGTTTTTATTTTTTGTTTTGTTAATAAATTTAATAAAAGGTATCTATTAATATTTCAAGGCATACTAAATACTGAGTGGTATTGAAAATTGAAAAATACTTTATTATTAGAAATTCTTAAATAAAAAAATCTGCAAAAGAAAAAGGTGGACAACTGTTAACTTTATATGAAATGCAAAATATTCATTTGTGTACATATATTGTTTGGTGTTTTTTACATGTGTATAAGTTGGCACAATTGTGTAGCAATATATGACGGGAGATGAACATGTCAAGTTAGTTCGTTCAAAAAGCTTGTTTTCAGTTTACATTAGTTTATGTGTATTGTCATACCGAATCATTTATTTGTATCTGTGTTTATGAACTTAATTATACACAACGGTCAAAATATCTCTGTGTTTAATTCAACAGGTTATGGGCCCAGACGTTTTACACTGTGAGGTTAGGTATTGACCACGTGCACGCGTTTTTATTTTTTTGTCGTAAAGTCGCGAGTTTGTTTCGGTTAGTTTACGTGTGGTGTGCGCGCCGTGTATAATTACCATCTGCATCGTTGGTTTTAACCACATACGACGGGAGATGGATTTCAAAACTCAAATAGACAAATTAGAGGGTGCAAGCAATTGGAGCCGATGGCGGCGTTAGATAGAGATCTTTCTGAAACATCATGAAGTTCAGGATATTGTGAAAGGTATTCGCTTACCACCTGTGGAACCCAAAGAAGAGGGAGCAGATCGTACAAGGTACGAAGCTGAAAAGGAAGCGTTTACAAAAGCTGATGCGTTGGCTCAACTTATACTCGTGAGTACAATGAATGATGCAAATGTGGACATAACAGTCACATGTGAGAGCGCAACACAAATGTGGGAAAAACTGCTCTCTGTCTATGAGCGGAGCTCTACCCAGCGTGTCGACAGGCTACTGGAACAATTTTTCAGCGGAGCGAAAGACCCAACAGAGGACATAACAACACTCGTGGCTCGAACTTCAGGGAGCTGAACGAGGAGCTGCAGAAAGTTGGTAAATACAGAATTACCAGAACTTCTGGTAACGAGTCGCATAATGTCGACACTCCCGAAGGAGTATTTTGAGTTTAAGAGTGTCTGGGAGTCGGTTCCTTTAAATGAAAGAACTGTAAATAAACAGAACGTCTCAGACTGATAGAAATGTGGCTACCTGGCGACTCCGTTCGTCGCTAAGGGCAGCAAAGGCACCGGAAAATTTCACAAGAAGCAAGGGCGGAAATGTTTTAAATGCCATAAGGTTGGGTACTTTGTTAAGGATTGCCAATCGAAATCATCAGATGGTGCTGCAGGCTCAAGCGCAAGAACTTCCAAACCCACAGGGGAAGCGTTTGTAAGTTCGACAGGCACCGATGATGCCAAGGATTCAGAACTTTGGTTAGCGGATTCAAGTGCGTCAACACATATGACTTCAAGGAGAGATTATTTTTTCGATTTTCAAGAATTTTCCACGCCACAATCCGTACAGGTGGGAAACTCTGAAATTATCTATGCCTCGGGACAAGGAGCTAAATGGTGTGTGGATACTCTATCACATGTAAAATGTTTGGCATGTTCCTGACATTGGCAGAAATCTGTTCTCAATAGGACAAACCATCAGCAAAGGTTTCGAATTCAGAGCCAATGGGAACAAGTGCGCATTTCTGAAGAACGGTGAAGTGCGATTGTGTGGCAGGAAAACTGCGAAGGGGCTCTATGAATTAAATTTGAGAGTTTGTAAACCCAAAATCACACAAGAAGTTTTAGTAGCTGCACACACGAATGTCCTACAACTATGGCATGAAAGATTAGCGCACATGAATAAATTGCAAGTTAAAAAGTGCCTGGAAAGGCGTGGAATAAATGTCAGTGCAGATAAAGAATTCTGTGAAGGCTGTGTTTTCAGTAAACAACACCATGCGAGTTCTCGGGCGCGTAAAGTCAAGGCGACTACGGCCGGAGAATTGGTTCATGCAGACGTGTGCGGTCTAATGCAGGAGAACTCAATAGGTGGCGCGAGATATTTTGTATGTTTCAAAGACGATTACACTAAATTTAGACGGGTCTTCTTTATTAAACAAAAATCTGATGTAATAGAATGTTTAAAAACATTCGTAAATGAAGCTTCGGTAGCCGGGCATACCGTAAAAGAACTTCTGTGTGATGGGGGAAAAGAATTTGATAACGTGTGTGTAAAGTCGCTGTTAAATTCGAAAGGAATAAATCTTCGCACAACAATGCCCGATTCACCTGAACAAAACGGTGCTGCTGAAAGAGAGAACCGTACACTTGTTGAAAGTGCCCGTACGATGATTCACACTAAAAATTTACCAATAAAATTATGGGCTGAAGCCATAAGTACAGCTACATATGTTCTTAACCGAACAGGGCCTACGTCAGAAGAAAACAAAACACCTTATGAACTATGGTTCAAAAAGGGTGGCCTAGACCATTTGAAAATATTTGGTACCGAGTGTTTTGTGCACATACCAAAGCAGAATAGAAGAAAGTGGGATAGGAAAAGTGTGGAGGGATGTTTTGTTGGTTATTGTGCAGACAAAGATGGCTTTAGAGTTTGGATCAAAGAAGAAAACAAAGTGGTGTTGAGTCACGATGTGGTTTTTAAAAGAGAGGTTACCGTGGACAAGAAACCAATGTTACTTGAGTCAGAAGTAAATGATCCTGGATCAACTACACCGGTAGATGTACCAGTTGTAATTTCAGACAGTAAAAAATTCAATGAAAAGGTGGATCAGCAAACTAGTGTGGAGGATCACGTTTTGAAGGAAGTTTTCAAAGCAGATGAAGAAGAAGTCGAGCTGTCAAACAAAGACGTTCCGATCGATAAACTAGAAGAAGAGGCAGCTGCAGCCTAAACGAGCGGTAAAAAAAACCTGCATACCTAAATAACTATGTGTTATTTGCAGAACATTCACCTGTTCTATCTTATTACGAAGCCATGAAGTCGAGCGAATGCAACGATTGGAGGCGTGCAATGCACGAAGAGTTGGAATCATTGAATGAAAACAACACCTGGGACTTGGTTGACTTGCCACATGACAAGAAAGTAATAGGAAATCATTGGGTCCTGCGAGTGAAGACAAAAGCCGATGGTTCGATCGCAAGATTCAAAGCGAGGCTCGTTGCGAAAGGTTACGCTCAAAAACATGGGGTTGATTATGAAGAGATATTTAGCCCGGTGGCTCGCTTCGACACCGTCAGGACAGTTTTGAGTGTGGCAGCTTCCGAACAACTTCAGCTCATACAATTTGATGTGAAGACAGCGTTTCTATATGGTGATCTTGCTGAAGAAGTGTTCATGAAGCAGCTTGAAGGTTTCGAGGACGGAGCTGGCAAAGTGTGCAAGTTGAACAGAAGTTTATATGGACTAAAACAAGCTCCTCGATGTTGGAACGCGCGCTTAGTACAGTTTATGACCGAAAAGCAACATTTCGAGCAGAGTAAAGCTGATCCGTGTTTATTTGTGCGAAAAACTGACAATCGTAAAATCATAGTAGCTATTTACGTTGACGACAGATTAGTAGCGGGAAGTGACAGTGACGAAATAAAACATTTCATAAACAAATTAAAAACAGAGTTTAAAATAATTGTGAATGTGTTAGATTGCTTCTTAGGCATGCAGTTTCCGCAATTGACTAATGGCTCTATTTATATAGGTCAGCGGGGATATTGCCAGCAGATCCTGCAGCAGTTCAACATGGATGACTCCCATGCTGTGGCCACGTCTTGTAGTGGGTACATGGAACAAGACGAATCAGATGCTGATTTGGATGTCGAGGTCCCGTTCCGTGAAGCAGTGGGTTGCTTGATGTACTTGGCTATCGCCACCAGACCCGTTCGCTGTGAAACTGGTGTCAGAATCCCTGGCACGTCCGAAAATATCAAGTTGGCAAGCAGTAAAGAGAATCTTACGCTACCTGAAGGAAACATTGGATTATGGTTTACACTACCAACCAAACCATAATGTAGGCGACCTGGAGGCCTACAGTGACGCAGACTATGCAGGCGACATATCCACGAGACGTTCGAGGACCGCTATTGTCTGCAAATATGCTGGTGCAGCCATCAATTGGATGAGCTAAAAACAGCGAAGTGTCGCTCTTTCAACCACGGAGGCTGAATATATTGCCGCAAGTGAAGGGGTGAAGGAAGTCATTTGGCTAAAACGGCTTCTTACGAAGATAACGGAGTTACCGCTAATACCGTCACTCCAAGTTGACAATGCTAGTGCGATCAAACTTGTTAAGAGTTCCAGAGTTCCACAAAAAATCAAAGCATATTGAAATCAGATTCCACTTCATCCGAGAGAAGTATTCCAAAGGTGAAATTGATGTACAACATGTGGACGGGGAAAATCAAGTTGCAGACATTTTAACGAAACCATTACAGAAATTACGTTTTGAGAAAATCAGAGCACTGCTGGGATTAGTCTCACATCATTAATATTTTGGAAGGAAGTGTTAACTTTATATGAAATGCAAAATATTCATTTGTGTATATTGTTTGGTGTTTTTTACATGTGTATAAGTTGGCACAACTGTGTAGCAATATATGACGGGAGATGAACATGTCAAGTTGGTTCGTTCAAAAAGCTTGTTTTCAGTTTACATTAGTTTATGTGTATTGTCATACCGAATCATTTATTTGTATCTGTGTTTATGAACTTAATTATACACAACGGTCAAAATATCTCTGTGATTAATTCAACAACAACCAACATCTTTAGAAAGATAATTAAATACCGCATTTGATGCACTAAAAAAGTTGTTGTTTCATTTTAAAAAAATCATCTTTTTTAAATTGGCGTAGCGATTTCTTTTAACAAATAAACAGTTTGGATCTGATCGTCCGCTCTTTGTCAGTACATTTCATTATTAGTAAGATTGCAGAGTCAGTTTTATGGCAGCTGCGATATTCAATTTTTACCGAATTCCTACTTTTTGTTAAAATGAAGAATTGCGGTTAAACGAATAATTTTAGATGCTATGTATGATACATAAAGTCATATCGGATTGGTACAGGAATCCAAATATGCAATAATATACACGGGGTTTCGTTTAAAAAAGTGCGACTTTTATATGAATCACCCTGTATAACAATTGCAATTCAGTCGAAAATATTTTTAGGTTGTGGTCTTAAGGATCCTCCACTGTATCCCGATAACGGATTTTAAAAATAGATGCTAATAAACCCACAATTTTCCATCCACACAATAATGGTACACTCTGTATATTGTATATTAATTAAGTTTTAATTGTTTAATGAATTTATATTATTTTTGACAACCATAAAATATTTTCTGCGCGATCTTTCAATTTTGTTTTCGTATCTATTTGTTTTCCCGGTTATCGAGTTTAATTTCTGTAGAACAGGTGGACAGTCTAATGTATTCTCCTATAATCCATATCTTCTATTAATATTTGAAACTGTAACTGCTTTTTATTAAAATACTAAATGTATAGCTTTGAACATAATTATCTATATGAAATAGGAGAGTGAACATTTTAAAGTTTTGGCGGGAGTGGTGCGTCGAGTGCGTGCGGCGTAGTACGCATGGATTTTTTGCGTACGCGAAAGTAGGTAACGGCGCCTTTTACGCACCATTTTCTCGGCGGGCATGTTAGAGGCGCCGCGGCGCGCCCCAGTTGTTGCGGCAGCGTGAAAATGTCACGGGAAGATGGCTTTTCCGGGCGCAATTTTCCGCACCGGGCCCGGAAGTAGGACGTCACTTGGCCTGTATTAGTAAACATGGCGTACTGTTTTTGGCGTCCACCTTTTCACGTCAATGTGAGGTCTCCCAACGTGGGCCGTTATTAAAACGCAAACTTATCACCGAGCCGCATAATAGGTAAGAGTGCTCGTCTTTCCGTGGTCTCATTCCGTCACCATCCGTTTATTATTTGCCAGTTTCTGTGATTGTGGGTCAATTTTTGGTGCACACTTGTTTCAACTACCGGAGCCGATTTATCAATTAAAATTACAAGCAAATAGTGCGATACCTGCGGATAAATCTTCTAAAGGGGCCCTAGTATCAGTTTGTGCCACATTCAGCAACCTGTGATAAACTGGTTTTTATTATTTTTAGGTTATAAACTGGATACATATCGTAGGTTATGGTGGTTTGCAAAGAGGATTTCGAGTAGGTATGTATATTTTTATTATCGATAATATTCCACTTATTATCATTTTGCATAATAATAATTATAATATATTTATTAATTTCATTAGGAATATACATGGTAGTAATTAAAATTAATAATTAATCTAGTCGTCTTAAATGAATAAAATGAAATGTGTATAAACAGTGTTATAATATTATTATATTTCGCATAAAATTCTTGTAGAATAAAATATTCCTCTAGGTTTATTTTAAAATTCATTTTCCGTAGTTATTTTTTCAACTCATTTGATGATTTAAACGATGTTTGTTTTCGAGTTTCGTGAAGAGTATAATCAAATAAAGAAGACTGTTGTATCCTTTCTTCACACTTTAAACTCAAAAACAAGCATTTATTATATTATGGTTTCTTCGCCAACTGAGTTTATAAAGTGAGAAGAGTCATATTTATATTCATTTGATAATTTATTGAACTTCTTCTATATTTCATACAAAGTGGAACTTTTTTTAGAAACAAAGATACGGGTAATTAACTATAAAAGGGAAGATATTTTCCATATGGTTATAAATTGAATACATATTGTATGTTATGGTAGTTTGCAATGAGGATTTCGAGTACGCATGTATGTATGACTGTGGGAAGAAATTTATAATTATTTTGCATATTAGTTATATATATTTTAATTTGACTCATTTCCTCCCAAGGTATTAATCGGGAAAAAAATTACCAACAAAATAGTTACTCAAAAAATTTAAGGTAAATAAATATTTCCGTGCCAGTTTTCAAAATTTTTGATTGGGTGGAAAAACTACCACTAAGATATGTATTTTTACTTTCCCTATATACGAAGTATATACAGGGGAAGTATTGTTTTCGTGATATTTTTTTGATTTTTTTGAACATATTCTTTTTGAGATCCCCCGAGTCCATTACACTAATTTCTGGAAAAAAAAATTGTGTCTGTGTGTGTGTGTCTGTCTGTCTGTCTGTCCGTGGGCGCTGTATCTCAAAAACGAATGAACCGATTGAGATGAAACTTTAAACTTAGGGTTTTATCGTTAAAAACTGGAACTGCTTTTGGTGAACATTCATAAACCAGAAGTGGATGTTTAATCCAGGCGTTTTTTTATTAATATTACAAAACTTTTCAAACAAAAGTTAAAGAGAATGAGAAAATGACCAAGTTTTATAAAAACATATTTTTTATAAAATCCTTAACTTTTGAGAAAAACAAAATTGAAAATTTTGACATTTTATGCCAATTGCTAATAAACTATAGGAGTTACATGAAATTTATATAACAATTAATTGCAGAGAATTAAAAATTGAACAAATTACTAAAAATAGCATTTTTGCGTAAATTGCATAGTTTTTAAGAAAAATATAGGGAAAGTATTATGATGGCCACATCACCATTTTTTTTTATTACATTTAATACATAATTTAAATTTTATTTTACTTAAAGTATTCATTACTCTTAATAATAACTTTATATGTAAAAAATATTTAAAATTATTGTAGGAATTTTATTTTTTGTGATAATTTGTAAAACAGTTTACGTGGAAATGTTGTTTACTTTTTGAACACATGTTTTCCTTTTTTTACTTTCACCATTTAGAATATATAGGGAAAGTATTGTTATCGTGAATGAATGTTTGTGAGCGCTGTATCTTGAAAACAAATGATCCATTTGAGATGATCTTTAAAATTAAGATCTGGAACTGAAAAGCTTTTGGCAAAGCGGAAGTGGTTGTTTACTTGAGGTGTTTTTTGGTTGTAATATTTTTTAAATTTGAAAAATATTACACATGTTTTTAAACAAAAGTTAACGAAAGTTTTATTAAAACGTATCTTTCTTTCATAAAGTTCTTAACTTGCGAGAAAAAAATTAAAAATTTAAATTTTTTGCTTATTGCTGACAAACTATAGGAGTTACATGAAATTTATACAAGTAATTTTATATAATCCAAAATTGAGCAAATTCTTGAGAATAGCTTTTTTGCGCAAATCTCATAGTTCTCGAGAAAAATATAGGGAAAGTACTATGATGGACACATCACTATTTATTCTTAATTTGAAATGACTAATGGTTATAATTATTGTCTCTCTTATTCTCTAGATGTAGTTGTAACTTGTTTTTTGAGGAAAAGCTAGTTTTCAAAATCTAAATTCAATAAAGGATCTAAATCGATTTGTTTTAATTTTCTTGTTGGTGCTCACTTTGTTGTACACTTCCATTTTGTTTAAACAGAATAGTATTAATCCAAACCTATTGAATTATTCTGTTTTAACTTGAATTATCTTTCCTGTCCTTTTAATCTTATATGAAAATTATGACCTGCCGATTTATACTCCTCCACATTCTGGGCACATTAAACTATAAACTCCTGATTTGTACATAATGTCTATTTATGATTTTGCTTCAAAAATGTCATAGGTAAACTCTCCGATTAGAAAAATATTATTATTATCTAAAAAAATGTAACCATTCCTAACAGTTGTAAGTTAGTATCCTTCGATGTTTGCGAAAATACTCACAGAAGAAAACCTCCAAATAATAATTGAACAATTAGGTTATAATAATATTAGTCCAGTTATCAAATCAGATTTTATTAATTTAACCAGTCAACTGTGTCGCTCCATTTTGAAATGCGAATTTCTCACACAGAAACACAGAAATTCACACTTTTAAAATGGAATGACACAGTTAATTGGACAAAAACTAACATTAAAAAATGTACACACACTCAAAAAATTATTATTATTATATTAACCAGCTAACTGTGTCGCAGGGGAAGTACATCTAGGTTTTGAAAGTGCGGATTTCTGTGAGTCATGAAAATCACTCTATGACGGATATATATGTCAAACACAATTAACTGGTTACTAGGTTTAATTCTTAAACACAATTATTTTTTATATAACGGTAAAATTTATATAAAAAAGTTATAGCAATGGTTTCACCATGTATAAAAAAATAATTTAGTTTTTAAGTTGTGGTACTACTGTTTTTTATACTTCTTGTTAACCAATAATAGCCATAATAACTGAAATGATGTATTATGTTATGTTAGTTATTAATAATAAATTTCATTCAAATCGAATAAAGCGTTCAATTGTTATGAACAAAAGAAATAAAAAATTTTGTAACTTTGAAGACAAATTCCGTCTTAACCGTAAATTTTTGGATATAGATATTTTGGGTTAAATTATCATATTTTGACCCCAGGAATCTATGGTCCAGCCATTTCCCCACATTAACGGGACACCCTGTATATGTACATATATGATATTCTAGTATGCATCGAAGATACTGACCAACAAATTAAATAATTTCTAACATTTCTTAACTCCCTCCATCCATCTATTAAGTTTACAATAGAAACAGAATGCAATAACAAAATTAATTATTCAGATTTATTAAAAACTAGAACTAACAATAAACTTACTTTTCATATATACCGAAAACACACCTTCACAGATTCAATTATCGATACATTTGAATTAAAACACTTCTTATTTTCCATATTAATATATTCAGTTTTCTGACACATGTTTTGGTTTATTACAACCATTATCAAAGGATGATACAGTGAATACTGAAATATTAATATGGAAAATAACAAAAAAGTAAAAAAAATAAGTGTTTTAATTCAAATGTATCTATTATACTTTTCCATCAAGTGTGTAGCAGAGAAAGTGTGAACTTGATACAATTATCCTGAATAACTCTCGTCATCCATATAAACATACAATAGCAAATTTTGACTTAATGATAACCCTGCTTTCAATATTCCTCTTAACATTTGTGTCTTAAACCAGGAAGGCCGAACCACCCCAGTGCTTGTCACTGGCATGGTCCACTGACGGACAGACCTTGTTCGCTGTCAGGTCAGCATACCTTCTGCTCGTTAAGATGCCCTTGACTTGTATTTAAGGATACTTCAACAATAAAAGTTAAGAAACCCCCAATCCTCGAAAAAGATAAATAAATAAGATAGTACAAATGGCTCTGATATAGTTTTCAAATCAAGCAATAAATTACATAATTTAATTTCTCTGACATGTCTCTGTTTGAAGCATTTTAGATTTAGTAAAGAGAAGAAATAATTTTATATTTTTTACTTTTTGGTAATACAGGTGAAGTTTCAATTAGAATTAAGTAGTAGAAAAATGACTGATGAATTAGTTTTTCACTTAACACGTGGTGAAACATTTTTGTATTAATTTGATTGAATTAAAACACTTGGTATGATTTCACTTGTTAGGAGTAGTGTACAAGTGGGCAAGTGAAATCATACCAAGTGTTTTAATTCAATCAAATTAATTAGAAAAATGACTCTCTAAGTGTATTTTCAAAATAAAACTACTTATTAAATTTTAAAAATTATTTATAACAGTCAAAATTAATTAAAAACAATCATCTGAGTTCAAATTAGGAAACCAGTTATCTTATTTTCACAGCTAGTTTTTTAAATTAGACCATTAGCTTACTTAACAGGAAGTACAACAAAATAACTTAATTGCAGCACTAACTCCAGCACAACCAAGTATGTATCCAAGTGTGATATATTTCATGCATTGTATCATTTCTTCTTCCTTGGTTTTTTCACACAATATCCAAAACCATGAACCATCATTTTCTTCTTTACGTTTCTCGTTTCTGCATTTTGTCAAAATTATTTTTTTAAAGTTTTGTTCCAACTGTGATTTGTAAGAGTTGCTGGTTATTTCAACTGCTTTCTGCGCTATTGGTGCACTGCGAGAAGACGAAGGACCATTTGGGTTTGAATTTTTTTTTGTGTGTGGTGATATTTCTTCAAGATCTCTCTTAAATTGCTTTCGCTTCCGCCATTGAAGTTCCTTCAGGTTTCTGGAGCAAAAGAAGGGGATTTCATTTAAAAAATGCATAAAACCATTTTTACTAGCAATTTTCTTATCTCTATTGAAACTATGTGGTAAGCCGTATTTTCTGCAACATCAAATGCTAGTTCTCTAATGTTCTTAATTGGTAAACCAAAAAACACTCTTCCAAATGAAGGATGTGCTCAGAAATAATTCTTTCCGTGTCTGTAATTTGAATATTTAATGTTTGATATTGTACAGAAATGTAAATCTAACATAATCTCTGTGCTGATATAATAAGACTTGTAATTACTTACGTTTAGATGAATGAACTGCTTTCACTCTTACGTTGAAATAATAAATTTACCTTTTAGTTAAACAAATAATACTTCTTTCAATGTAATCAAGAGGCACAAACACAATTGCATTAACCTCGTCTATATCTACGTATAACAAATTGCCTATCTTAAATGGAACAGGTTTCATCTGTCTTTGGATATCTTAGCGGTTTATTTGGTTTGAGAATGATTACCGTATAATAGAAACTAGTCACAAAAAAGTATAAGTTTTGCCTCTCATATATTTATTGTATTGATAAATAACATAATAATTATCAAATATTTTGGCTTTATTAATAGATCCAACATTTAAATTGTTTCTTCATACTCTAATAACAGAGTTGTCATTCCATTTTATTACTGAAATTTTAAAAATTATTATTCAAAGAAAATATGTCCAATATGGTTTTTTTTTAAATTATTTTTAATTTTCTATTGGACATCAGTTTGTTTTATTGTCCCAGTTACAAAAATTATATTACTTTTTAAATGTAATAGTAGATTGGATTTTAACAAGGATGTCACTTGCTAGATTTAATGTGGAAAAATGGCATGCACTCAAAATGTGTTTCTTTTAAGCAAAATCCCTCATCCTGTTGACAATAAAAACCCTCGTGCTTCGCACTCGGGTTTTTAATATTGTCAACAGAATTCGGGATATTGCTAAGTAACACATTTTTCGTGCATATGATTTTCCGATAAAAACGGGAGGTCTTGTTATTACTTTCCCTATATAGTATATATAGTTACTTTCCCTATATAGTATATATAGGGGAAGTATTGTTTTCGTGCGAGAAAATGTCTGTGGGCGCTGTATCTCAAAAACGAATGATCCGATTGAGATGAAACTTTAAACTTAAGGTTTTATCGTTAAAAACTGGAACTGAAAAGCTTTTGGTAAATATTCATAAACCGGAAGTGGATGTTTACTCGAGGCCGTTTTTTGTTTTTACGTGACATTTTTCTAAATATGAAAAATTTTAAAAAACGGTTCAAACAAAAGTTAAAGGGAATGAAAAACTGAATAAATTTTATTCGAATATATTTTTCATAAAATTCTTAACTTTCGAGAAAAAAAAATAAAAATTGAAAATTTTGAGATTTTTTGCCAATTGCTATTAAACTATTGTAGTTACATGAAATTTGTATAACAAATAATTGTAGAGAATTAAAAATTGAACAAATCATTAAGAATAACATTTTTGCGTAAACCTTATAGTTTTCGAGAAAAATATAGGGAAAGTACTATGATGGCCACATCACCATTTTTTACTTGTGATAAAACTATTGTTAAAATCTGTCAAGAACTATATAATTATGCTAGATGCAAGTAAATATGAAGTTGCTTTACAGGATGCTGATAGTTCAATTGCGGAATTATAACACGTATCTACTATTTTAGTTATCCTGTCAAACCATATGAGAAGTTAATATGTCATTTATTTTAATTTTATATGTAAATTATTTGAACTATTGATAAATCATAACTCCTTGGACTATGTTGGATGCAAGTAAATTTGAAGACATTTTGTGAGATGTTAACAATTGTGATGTTAGATTCACACTAGTACTTGCGTGTACACATGTCACATCAACTGCTGTTATTACATATAGTCTGTTCGTTGGATCTTTCGTCGTACGTCACAAATTATCGCTTCGAGAAACGACGCAAAAACATTCAGTCTGATAAAGTAAACCAAATGCGTTAGAAAAAGAACGCACTGTAAAACTTTCGTCGTTTTTTGAAGCGATAGTTTGTGACGTACGACGAAAGATCCAACGAACAGACTATATATCACGTACACCAGCTATTTTCAACCATGCAATTTTGGAAAATGGAAACAAATCAATTATATTTTTTCTATATATGGAGAATGAATATTTTGTTTTGATATGGTGTAAAATTATGAAACGTTACAGGGTCCATTGTAAAAGTAATTCACATTTTCTAAGAATTAAAAAATGAAATTACCTAATACCATGCATGCTTAGCATAAAAAATTCTCATAAACAGTAAAATCATCTCTGATTATATGATCCCAATGCGCACTGTGAGTTATAACATTCCATTAAGGGCTTCATAATATAACAGTGTACAGGGTCCATTGTGAAAGTAATACGCATTATTGGGAAAAATATATTTATTGATCGTACCGGTACAAATGCCTAACACTTGCCGAAACGTGTCTGCCATGGCTGCAAGGCACCCTTAACTCACGTGCTTTTGGGTGTTTTCCACGGACTCGCAATGCTTTCCTTTTAGCTCTCCCTTTAGCCGGAGAAACAAAAAAATTCGCTCGGAGCTAAGTCGGGACAGTAACGGGCTGGAGGACCATCGGGGTGTTGCCTCGGTCGTCAAGAAAAACGAAGCAGGCCGTGTGGTGTGGGATGATGGTGTCTTTGATGTCAGTCCTCACTCGAGTGACCAGGCGTTCTAATCTCTTGAGGTAAAATACAATTCATTCCTTGGACGTCAAAAAAGACAATGAACATCGTTTTTAAAGTCCGGATCATTTTGAATCAAATTCAACAATTCTACAAAGCGCGAAACTCGAAGTTCTTTCTGGTCTTCAGATAACACTTTCGGCACAAGCTACGCACAGACTGCGCATTTGCATTCGGTTATTATCCAATGTACCGCAAATGTGAACATGTTTATTGTGTCAGCGATTTGCTGAATGCTCGATCAATCGAGGGTTGGAACGCAAAACTTCGCCCATATGATTCATGATTTCGTCGGTTCTGGGCGTTGTTGGGCGTTCAGAATGGGGTTCCTCGGCGATCTCCTCTCGGATATCATTGAACACCTTGTACTATCTCTTGGACTGTGACCTTGAAATCCTTCTTGCAAGTCTCGGTTGCTTTCTTTGCAAGCCACACACAAAATTTGATTGCATATCGCAGTTTAAGCTAACGCTTCATCGCGTCATGATACATACGTACATGTCGGAATACACACTTCACGCGGAGCCACCACGTCTTTCCACTTAGACTGCTCGGAGCAACCTGGCGACCGGCTGCATTGGAAGGGCACATTTTTCATCACATTCCTTGACCCGTTTTACCTCGCTGCAATGGATAGTCGCGTCACAATAAAATATACGCTTTACTTTCATAACAGACCCTATATGATTATCATTAAATATCAGAACTTAAAGAAGCATTAGATTTATTATACATTAATTTTAAAACGCAGAATACATTATAAATTTAATAACAGCAATTCAATTGCATAATTCATGTTGTTGTGACCTTAACGAAGTAATACACTTTTAATAAATAATATATATTCTCAATGGGTCAGTCAACTTGGCCCCCCCTTTTAAGAATTTTGAGTCCAAAATGTTGCACCAGAAAGGTCTTAAGTTGCACCAAGTTGCACCGTAAAAAATAAAAGTTGCACCAATAGGGGTGGAAAGTTACAACGTTTCGAAATTTAGGGGGGCTAAGTTGACGCTAGCCCCCCCCAATTCAAAATTTTCAATATTTTCTAGAGGGAATCGACTCTACAGAAGTTGCACTCTCGGAACCACTATTTTTTAAAAGTTGCACCCCTTATATAAGCTCCCTATGGAATAGAGAAGTTTGGGTGCCAGCCCCCCCTTTTCAAAATTTCAACTAAATTTTTAGCTTGTTCAATAGCTTAGACGTTGCACTAAGTTGCACCATAAAAATTATAACTATAGCAGTCCAAACAAAAATAATATAAACAAGTCTAAATTAACCTCAAATCCCGTATGCGTATTTCCAAATTGGTATACCATTTCCTAATAAACACGATTAAACTAGATCGCGAACTAAATACGTAGGATTTTTTTCTTAATTTTTGTTTATTCTTATACCTTTTCTCTAAAATGATCCTGGAAGCAGGAAAATGCATAAATGTGGTTTTACATGTTAAATCCATATGTAAGGGGCATGTGTCATATACACGGTATAGGGTGTTCCACCGACTCCGCACATTAAAAGTGTATAGGCATCTAATTAATGGATTTTAATGAGATATTTGAGATATTCAGCATTTTAGCATTCGTGCTTGTTCGTTTCAATGAAAATATACCGGAAGAAAACACCAATTCCCTTATTTTAAATGTAATGCTATATTTTTATTGCGAATTTGGTTTCTACGTCAAATTCTATGAAAAATAAAAACATAAAGTAACATAATCTCTAAATTTAACTGTTTTCGAGATATTTGACATTTGGTTAAACTTTAGTGCGTTTTCATAATTAAGTGAGTTATGAAAAAGCAAATAAAAATACGAATCTCCCAACAAAACAAAATCGAAGGGATGTCATGTTGGCCATAAATGGTACCCAATGATGATTTATTTTTTGAATGATAAAATATGGAATGTTCAAAATTTCATCCCACATTTAGTCAATTTCAATCGATTATATCTCCATTTTTTTAAATGGAGCACCCTGTATATTTTGATATGTTCGGACGCAGAATTTAATTCTGCATTTAACTGAACTACCATTCCCTATACCTATCTTCTTTTTTTCTTATAAACATGGGGAATTTTAGTATAAATCCATGCAAAATTTAATTCAGAGTTAGAATATGTTAAAATATACAGTGAGTTCCATTTAAAAATCGAAATTTAATCGTTTGAAGTTGATTAAATATGGGACGAAATTTAGAACACTCTGTATTTCCCTCAAATCACCATTGCTTACCTCCGGGCTATTTATAGCCAACATAAAATCCCTTTAATTTTGTTTTGTTCGGAGATACGTATTTTTAAGTGACGCACTAAATTTTAACCTAATGTCAAATATCTCGAAACGGTTAAATTTGGAGGTCATGTTACTGATTAATTTTTTTCATAGAATTTTGTGTAGAATCCAAATTCGAAATGAAAAATATAGCATTCCATTTGAAATAAGGGAGAATTGGTGCTTACTTCCGGTATAACCGGGAGTCGTATAATCTTGAAAATATTTTCATTGAAACGAGAAAACACGATTACGTGAGAGCTTAAAATCTCATTACGATACATTAATTAGAAGTCCATATACTTTTAATGTGCGGTTTCCGTGGAACACCCTGTATATTAAGTGGGATCTGCACGGATTGGCCTTGAAGCGTGTCTTATGAGAATCCTTAACAAATGTCCGCCACTTTACGGACTTTATTAATACACATTAAATTATAATATTTTTTCTGTTAATCTATCACGCATTACTACAATATGATCTTTTAAAAATAAATATATTCCTTATATGAAATAAAAAAAATATATTAAAAATATGAAATTTTTGATATATTTTATTTCCTAAACTAGAACAGATGTAATTGTTTTGAATAGATCGATTTGTATCGTATGGTAAGATTCTACAAAAAAATTCATAATTTTATGTTCATTAATAAAGTCTCCAGAGTGGCGGACATTTGTTAAGGATTACCATAAGACACGCGTCCCTCTTAATACCTTATTCAATTAGTTTCAAAGGGTGTACAGCAATAAATTGACAGAAATTTCTTTTCTACGAGAGCAATGAATTCTTGATGAATTTATATCATTATACTCTTCCCACAAGCCGTTATGTCGCCTACAATATGCAATGAAATGGCCTGGAATATAACCTATGACACCACGTAAAATAAATAGATTTCCATTTAAAATTATTTGAAATGGAATATCATCTAATTTGGCACATATATTTAACGTTTTAGTTTCTATATTAATAGGTTCTATTATCAAAAAATCTTTTGCATTCGTTTCTAAAAACAAATCGTTATTACATACACATTTTTGTTTAATTTGAATTTTATTAAATTTATTTGTCAATATTAAATTTATGTCATTGTAATTAGTATTTGTAATTTCTATTGATACAAAATGTTCCTCTTTAATTGTTTTAGTATTACATATGCCACAGGTATATTCTTTAACAATGCAGGGGGGCAATAATAAATTAATTAATCTTGTTATATAAGTATAGGCATTTAGAGATATAATATTTTCTGGAAGGTAAGTTTTTTCACATATATCATATAGAATCTCTGCTCTCAGTTTATATATGCTTTTTGAAATTCCCTTTTCTATTAGATGTTTAATCATTAAAAACCATTTATTACTGCAATTTGAATCTAATATCAATTTGAAACTTCCGCTATCACAATAAGATGCGGCCAACAGCTGTGAAACGGAATCAAATGCGCAAATATTGCGCAATACTACTAAGCTGTTTTCTATTTTCACTGGTTGCAGAGATTCCTTCGTACCATTTTTTAATTATTAATGTATTCAATGATTTTTTCATGCTGTATAGAATTATTTGTTAGTAATTTTTTTAAAATCTCTATTTTAAAAATAGCAAAATCATTAAATTATAATGAAAACACAATTAAAAAACTTATAAACAAACATTTAAATAAACACAAAATTAACTGTACAACTCGTTTAGAAATTATTGAAATCCAACGAAATAAAAAGTTCTTTAGATTAATTTACGAACCAATTTTATTTTTATTAAACAGTGTTTTTAAGAAATTTAACATTATTCCAGCATATTATTAAAAAACTAATATAAAATCAATTCTAGGGAGTACTTTCAACAAAATTAATGATTTAGAAAAATCTGGTATCTATTCAATAAATTGTAACAATTGTGAGAAAATGTATATAGGACAAACAAGACGAAATTTGAAAATTAGATATAAAGAACACATATACCATACAAAATCATTTAATCCCGATAAATCTTCCGTAGCACATCACACCCTAATAACAGGACATAAATTTAGTATAAACAATGTTAAATTATTAAAAGCATCAAATTTTTATAAATTAGACATGTTAGAAGCAATTTATATGTTTAAAAATAAAGATAAATTACTCAATTTCGATTAAAGCCCCCTAAATAATCCGCTCCTTGAAATTTTTGTTTGAGTGACACTGTCAAATAAATAAATAAAATTGTCATATTACTGCTATTGAAAAGGAACACATCGTGTTCGAAATGTGCATCTAGCATAAAATAATTCATTTTGTGAAGAAAGGAATTAAAATAATAAATAATTACAAATAACTTCACGTAACTAAAAGAAGAATATTAGCAACGAAATGTTGACAATTAAAAATTAAAGTATTAATCAACTGTATTATTAAATGAATCTATATTCAGGGTGGAACAGCCAAATGGACTACATTCAGTATATCAGTGATTGTGCATATTTGTCAAAAATCCCGAAACACGTCAATTTTTGGTTTAAGGGAGACACCTAATACGACTTCCGGCCCTCTATTTGTTTGGATCATTCGAAATTTGATGTTATCTCGATTAAGTTAATAACATTTATCCGTAGGTACGTTTACATTTTTAAAAGTTTAAATTCTAAAGCTACTATTAATTAAATCCGAAACGAAACGAATCGGACTAAAATTGATAAGATGTTTAAAGACTAATTTATTTTCAAAATATTATAAGATTAATTTAACTTACATAATCAGTGTATTTAACATCTTCGTTATCTGGTATGTTTTCTGGTTCTAATTCACATGGCTCGGTGTATTTAACATCTTCGTTATCTGGTATGTTTTCTGGTTCTAATTCTATATATTCATCTACCTAAAATTAATTATTCTAATATAGTTTATTTCATTATACTTGTATTGTCGTACTGTTTTAAAATGCACGTAACTTAAATGTTTATTGCCGAATTTAAATTTATATATATTTACTTACAATATTATCGTCATCAAAATTCTCTAATTCACATGGCTCGTCATATAAAATGTTGTCAGAATCGATATGTTCTACTATCTAAAATAAATAATAGGTATAATAAATAGGGTAATATTGATAATTAGGCATACATAGGAATCTTGTATACTAATTATATACCTTGTGTAAAACATAACAGCTACATTATTTTTTTCTTTTTGAGATTTCGATTTACAAGGATTATTATAGGATTATTATTATTATTAAAATTATATTAAACAGAAATTAGAGTTTAGTGTCGATCTTTAGTTGCACTTACGTTTTCACCGGAAATTACATACATTTTTAAAACTTATATGAAATGCACTATAAACGTCTTTGTTTTTGGATAGAGGATGCAATTTTGCATACATATCAATTGTTTTTTTTAATAAAATTACACGTCTATTTTTGTTTTAATAAATATTGTTAGGTTGTTTTTTGTTTCGTATAATAGACTTACAGAAAATTCAAATCAACAAATGTTATTTTATGGTTTAGTAAATAGATAGTTCTACATTAATACGTGATTATTTTCTTAAAAATATTTGTTTTTTCAAATTGACACATGGCGGCTCATTATGGATGTTTAAAAGGTTAATATACTATCTATACAAATTGATTTATTTGAGATTTTTGAATCTAACGAAACACTGAAAAAAATACATGAACCTAAAAGCCAAAGAGTATTAAGTCCAGTTGAAAACGGGTGTTCATGGCTACATAGATGAGAACACACACACACATATTAATTATTGGAAAAACAATTGACACGAGAAATTTGTTTCAAAATAAAGAATTTATTTGCAAGTTATATTTAAAATCTGTATCACCAGTAACTTAAATTTGTATTTTGTGTAAGCTGACCAATTTTCAAATTGATATCTCAAATATTAAAAAAAAAATAAAGGAGGTGTAGCTGTTTTGTGTTACACCCGGTATATACTCATTATATTCTAGCTGTATTATTGAGATCTTGAATATTTCTAGAGATATACAATTAATTTAATGGGAGTGAAGTGACGTATTTAGTTTTCAATAATAATCTGTTTTCACATTTCAAATATCTTTAATTTTAATTGCTTCGCTGTTTGTGTCTGTGCGCTGTATAGCAAAAATAGCTAATGTAAGCTCATGAAAATTGAAACTGAAGGTGGTACTTTTCTCTTAGAGATTTATCTTTTCTTGATATATATTTTGCACGTTTTACATATATTCGAACTCGTACTTTTCGATTTATTAAAAAAATATGTATTTTGATATTGCATAACGGCATTTATATTTTTATATTTTTTACATTGATTTCAATCACATGCCACATGCTAATTAAAAAATATATATACCGTCCGTTTTTTTTTTATCGTGCTCACCATTGGGATTTTCTAAACTATTAGAGATACGAAAACGGTTAAATTAGACAAAAGTTTACATTTTTAATACAAAATAAAACCACGTTAAAAAAATTCTTCTAGCATCATTTGTTTTCAAGATATGACGAAAAAAGTGAAATTCGACAAAAAATTCGTATTGCTATAACTTTATTAATTAGAAAGATAATGAGCTGAAATTTAAAATGTATCCTAAATAACATCCGAGAAACACAATTAAATTGATTTTATACAGGGTGTCCCATTTTCATGATATGACATCAAAGTTCAATTTTCTTACGGCAGCCCTATTGGATTTTTATACCATTGAATAGAGCAGAAAATTTTAGTTGGTAATAAAGTGTCATAGGCCAAATTAAAATGGTAATTGTCATATTAAAATGAAATACCATGTATTAAAAATTAATGTATTCGTATGTTTTACGACTCATTTGGACTAGGTCAAAATTTCAGCTCAATATCTTTTTCATTAACAAAGTAATAGTAAGAATAATATTTTAATGATTTTCACTTTTTTCATCATATCTTCGAAACAAATGCTAGACACTAAATCATCTATCATCATTTGTTTTAAAGATATGACAAAAAAATTAAAATCGATTAAATGTTATTCTCAGAATAACTTTCTTAATGGAATTAAGATTTAATACATAACCTAAACTCGTCCTTAGAACTACCTCGGAATTGACAGATTTTATACAGGGTGTCCCATTTTTGTCGGATCGGTTATTTAGGTTACATTTTAAATTTCAGCTCATTATATTTCTAATTAATAAAGTGATAACAATAAGAAATATTTGTCGATTTTCACTTTTTTCGACATATCTTGAAAACAAATGGCACTAGATGATTTTTTTTAATAGTTTACAACATCCCAATGGTGAGCACGATAAAAAAAACCGGACGGTATAGTTAAAATAACAACAAAGTTGGGGGGTTTCACTTTATTTGTTGAACACTGCAACATGTTTCATCACACAGTGACTTCAACATTTAATCGACAGTAGTTAACTATTATACCGTTTGTCTCAGATGAAGGCGTGTCATAGATTTTTTTTAATAAGGATTATTTAGATGCATTTTGTATGTATTTTGTTGAGTTTTACTGAAAATACAAATTAAAAATAAAGTGAAAAACTAGAAACTAACATCCTATAATAAGTAACAGTTGCCAGGAACTGTCATTAGAATTACTTCACATTCACTGTTGAAAATTACAATTTTAACTAAAATGAATATTTATTCCTCGATGGATACTCGTTAAGGAGTTAAAGGAGGAAGAGAGAAACAATTACTACCAGCGTATTGGTAAGAATTATAAAATAGAGATAAAAATTGAAATATATTTTTCACATGTTAACTTCCCATGATACGTCCTAATCTGAGACATGGTATAGCAACTTTAAATTGATTCGTTGCGATGGAAACGTCAACAAGAAAAACAAATATTGTTTAAAACAATGCAAAAATTCCGTTTCAATGGTGTCTATATATTCATATGTATTCATAAAAAATCAAATGTCAAAAGTAAAAACCAATAACCAATAAAATAAATCGTTATTTTTTGAGGCAGTTAAAGGAAAAGTGGTGTAAGTGAATTTAACTTTATTTTTATAAAAAAATAAAGAATACAATATTTGATATATTTTTTATTAATAGTGTACAGTATTACAGTATTGATAAAAAATATATCAAATATTGCATTTTTTATTTTTTATATTACTTCTAATAAAACCTTTTATATCTCAAAATAAAGTTAAATTGACTTACACCACTTTTCCTTTAACTACCTCATTTAATAATTCTACTTTCTCTTATAATTGAAAAGTTTAATACCGATTTCGGTATTAAATTTTTAAATTATAAGAGAAAGTGGTTGCAGCATTTTAATTAATGAATTGAAGAAATATCAAATCATAAAATAAAAATTGAAATATGTAATTTTCCCTTAAATTAACACCCTTGTTCTTACCAATAAATTAGCGTGTAGATTTATATTATTTACTTAAGTAATATACCTTTTCTAAATTTTCCATTGAATTGTTTAATTCACATAACTTTTCGCTTATCTGAAATATATAAGAATTCATTTATCAACGTTTAAAATTTTAAAATACGTAATTGAAGCGTATACAAAATATTATTTCTTTATCTATACCTTTTCAGAATCTAATGGGTTCTCTAATTCACATGGCTCTGGAAAATTATCACATATCTGAAATAAACACGTAAATGTCTATATTAAATAAACACCAAATATTCAATTGATGAGAAAGATATATGATAAAACTGCGTAATTGAAAGTAAAACAAAAAAACACAGTAGGGAGTGTTTCAGTTTATTGTTGAAAACAATTACTTCATTAAATAGATGAATAAATCGTAAATACTATATCTGCCTAATTGCAGTGTTAAACAATAAATTGTGGGACATATTCTAACTGTGGTATTTGATTTCAATAAAATAATATTTTCTAAAACATAAATATTGACATTTTAAATTTAATTTTGCTATTTCATAAATAATACAATATAAACTTTAATGTATTATGGAACATTAAGATTTAAAACAATTGTAATAGTTCAAAAATTGATGTATAAAATATTACCTGTTTTTGGTGATTTGATGATGCCACAAGCTTCATTTCTCCCTGCAGGTAATTAATATGATGTAGTAAAAAATCGTCAGCAAGCATAGGTAGTTTTTTATTGGCGAAAACTCTGTGTTTTAGATGATTGAAATCACTCTCTACTGATGCTGATGACGGTATCAGTGGTGATGATGGAAAATATTTTGTCATCACGGCTGACCACAGCGGCAAATATTCGATCAATTTTTCCAGTTTACCAACAATTTCAGGCAAAACTTGTTGATTGCCTCTGTCGCCCATTTCTTCAGTATTTACTGAAATGCTATAAGCGTGATTTTTAATTTTAACGAACCATTCAATGAATGGTTTATTAATAACAGAATCTACATTTTCCTCTTCTATTATTAACTCGTCATCATCACATGTATTATCAAATAACTCCTCCGTCCCCGTCGCAATTCTGCGTTTTAACCAAACTTTGGCTTCTTCAGCTTGTGTATTCTTATGTGTTGTTGTGGATTCTCCTTCCGTGTCCGAATATGCAACTAGACATATTGTGTGACATAATCTTTCTGCATCATTAATGCTGTCTGATTTAATTAGTTGACCAATTGCCCTCATGTAAAATTGCCTCGTGAACCGATGGACCCCTTTGAAACAAGCCCATCCTGAGCACAGTTTCAAAACGTGCGCGACGTCATTTCTAACGTAGCACTCAGGCACTTCTTCTTTTTGTCCAAAAAGCAGATCATAGCAACATTGAATGTATTTCGATAATGACTTAAATTGCGTAAATGTATTTACCACAGAATACATCAACGCTAGAGACATATCCGTTACTATTTCATTTGGTTTAGTTGTCGCAATTTTTTTCCAATTATGTAGAAAGTATGATATGTCGGCTGTTTTATGGCTATTAGTTATCATATTTCCTACTGAGTACTGCTTTTGCAATATTTTGTCATATATGACCATGCTATATAAAATTTTTTTATCACATTTGTAGATGGAAGATCAGCAGGTTCCTGGTCCCCAAAAGCCATTAAATTATTTGCTAGGTTATTTCTATATATACTAGCTGGTATATTTCCCTGAATCATATTCTCTACTATTTCTGCTCGATTTCTGCCAGATAACTGCCGTTTTGAATATTTTAAATGTGGTGTCAAATATTGTCCGCTGTATATGCAATGGAAATTTATATTCGTATCTTCATCGGCATCGACGACAATTGCCTTTAATTTACTGTTGCAGTCGCGGCATTCTGCATTTATTTCCACATAGCCACTGCTTATTTGTAACTTAGCTCTTTTAAAAACTAAGGTGCAGTTAAGCTTCGTAGCTTCTAAAAATTTTCTATAGAAATAAAATGACCACGATCCTTTCTTAAAAATTTTATAATTTCTCAGTGCCATCTTATTTCTATAGGAAATTATTTTTGGATCAAAATACGTTTCATATTCTTTTTTTGTAATTGATATTAAAAAGTTTAATGAATTTGCATCTGCTGTGTCAAATGTTCTATCTGATGTGTTGGATATATCCGATGTGTTTAATAAGTTATCTGTATTTAAATTACTATTGTATATACGAATGTTTAAATGTTCCCAAATGTTGTAATAATTTTTTTTAAAAATAGTATATACTCCAATCGGCGAAATGGGTTTGGACAAGAATTCATTGATTTTTATGCATAAATTATTCCATACATCATCAGTCTTGGATTTGACGGAATTATCCAAAATTAGAGATGATTTATCAATATTTAAAAAACAACATTGAATGTGTTTTATCTCTTCTTCACTTCTTTTTATACCTTTAGGCCTAAAAAAGTAATAATCCCAATGTCACATAACTATGCAATCGTAATAATATAAATACATAAAATACTGATATTACATTTTAAAGGTAGAGCAAATTAACTAAAATCATGAGTAGATCGTAACTGGTTGTACAGAAAGATGTATATAAAATAAGCAAATAATATAAATATATTAATTATTAAACTTGAAGCTTAACAGCAGCAGATTTAAAATTATTGTTTACGGATTACGAATAGTTTAAAGTTTTAATTATGTAAGAAAGAAATTAAAATATGTTGATACTAATGTTCAATGTTCATTTAATCTAAACAGAAAGTTCCTATGTTTTTGCAACTCTATGCGTATTGTTTGGTTTTAAATTTTATCATTAACTTATTATTATTTCGGGATTATTGTAAAATATTTTCTTTGTATAAAAGTAATCTTAGTGTATATTTTTCATAGTATCAATTATAAATAACACTAAATTATATTTTAACGTGATTATGTACTTTATTTTTACTTTATATGCAAATTGAACTTCAATATAAATTTTAAAATCAGTCGCGAAAGATATTTTTATTTACATATTGTTTGATATTTATATAATTAAAGCGTCTACAGAAAGCCCAAAATCAATAGTGAGGTCGGTCCTGTGTTGGCCACAGCAGATTTTTTTATTGTGCTCACCTTTGGGATTTTGTAAACTATTAGAGATACGAAAACAGTTAAAATAGACAAAAGTTTCAATTTTTAATACAAACTAAAACCGCGTTAAAAATGTCATCTAGCGTCATTTGTTTTTGAGATATGGCGAAAAAAAGTGAAAATCAACATTTCTTATTGCCATAACTTTATTAATTAGAAGAAGAAGCACACTTAAATTGACAGATTTTATACAGGGTGTCCCATTTTCAAGATAAGACATCAAAGTTACATTTTTCTTATGGCAGTCATATTGGATTTTTATACCATTGAATAGAGGAGGAAATTTTAGCTGGAAATCATGTATCATATGTAAAAAAATGGGACACCCTGTATAAAATCTGTCAATTCCAAGGTAGTTCTAAGGACAAGTTAGGTTATGTATGAAATCTTAATTCCATATCTCTTAATTAACAAAGTTATTCTGAGAATAACATTTAATCGATTTTCACTTTTTTGCCATATCTTTAAAACCAATGCTGATGATAGATGATTGTTGTTAACATAGTTTTACACACAGCAAGGCTGTAGCCAGAAAAAAAAAATTCGGAGTTTTTTTTTATAAATTTCGGGGGAGGGTTAATGGTACAAATTTTGTTTTTACATGACCGCTTTTATATACAAGCGAGAGCGTGAGAATTTCAGGGGGGTTTTAAACATAAAAATGTACTCTGGAAAAACAAAAATAAATCGATTTGCAGATTTAAAACATACTTCATTTTTTGAGTCGTAAACATTTTCTCTAAGAATGTTTTAACAAATTAAAATAACATGATTACAAAGGAGATAGAGCCCCTTAATATTTTTTTTTAATTTCAGAGAAATTATTGATTTATTTCGAATGTAAAATCAAATTATGAATGAGTATTAAAATACGCAACGACTAAATAAAGTAATTATAAAATATAACCTATAGATAAAATCTAAAATGTAAATGCTTTTCGTATAATCATAGTGTAATCAAAATTAGCCATTCAATTCAACTTCTATTAAAAATAATAATAAGTTAGAATGTGTATTTTAGAAACTCAGTTTCTCTGAATGTTACTTTTTTCTTAGCTTTATACCAGATATAATGGTATTCTTTGACCCGCATATTTTCTCCCATTTAATCCATTCTCAATTTTTTACCTAGACAAGTGCAAATGAACAATTCATTTTAATTTTTTTAAATAACGGTATAACAAACTGTACTAAATCTTTCTTTTCATAATCGTATAGTTTATTATTCATCTAGTATTAATTTTAAAAATACCATATGAAATTAAAGAAAGTATAACATAAATACTTAAAAAATACTTTTTTGCGTGTATTTATTTGAAAATGTGTACATAATCTTAAAGTTGTACATTGCTTACTGTAATTTAGTATTTTTTTATTTTTATTTTTTAGCCAGGCCGAAAGACCCTTCAAAGATCAAGAATTAAATATTAATCATATACTTACATTAAATTACATATTGTAAAAAAATTTGAATCGTTGAAATAAGCATGTATATATGTGATTTAAAGGTTTGCAAGTTTCTACAAATAGTATCGCTTGCAAGTGGTGACAACTTTTGAAATAATGCGTATACTTTTGAAAACGGATTCATACACAATACGATTATAAATTATTTGAAACATGGTTTATTTAATTAATTAATTCATTCATTTATTTACGGAAATCTCCTTTCTACAAAAATTGTAAACAATTACATAAATCATCATAATTAATTCAATTATTTGAAAAAAAAATAATACAAATAATCCTATAAAATTCTTGTAATTTATGTAATTTAATCTAGTAATACTTGCAAAATTTCAATATTTTTCAAGCAATGAAAAATAGTTTAATTTTCACTACAAGTAGAAAAAGAAAAGATGACAATAAAAAACAAAAACATAAAGTTTTGAACCTCCTTATGATAAACACTTCTTAATATTAATTTTTTTTTTCATATCTATTTTAAATATTGTCAACAAAAATTAGGATATTGCAACCCGATAAATCCACCAATAAAAAATAAACATGTTCGTTTGTCAAACTCCTCGTTTTGTTAAATTTTGTATTCAATATTTCTGCTTCTTTAAATATATTTAAGAGACTTATTATATTATATATTTTAATTAAGAAGGTTTAGCGCAAGTCACAGTTTTCCTCAATATAATAAACATATTAGGGAATTTATTTTCACTGTCAGTATAATTAAACATTATGGTCATAAAAAAAGAACAATAATTTAACTTGCATATTGTTTACAATGGAAGAATGTATGTTTTAATAATACGTGACATATTTTTCTAATGTGTTCTCTATTTTTATATAGATATCGTATTTGACAAAATGAGCTTGTGGATGATTCACTTTCTTTAATTTTAGAATAAATATTCAGTTATGTATCATATGATTTTATAACGATCATTAAAAATATATTTATTTATATAAACCTATTATAAAAACGCATAAGTGTCATAATAAAGTTATAATCTTAAACTTATATGTTATCAATAAAACCAAGATATAAAAGAAAAGAAAAAAAAATCACCAAAATCTTTTTCTTTGTAGTGGTCTCTAACCGATCAGATTTTTTGTTAGTATTACACCGAATTTTATATGCGGTATAAATTAATTTAGAATCGTACAAATAAAATTATCGCCAAATTGTGAAAATTAATGTAACGTTTTTACTAGTGCTGGGAATTCGAATATTCGAATATTCAAATGTTATTCATATTCAAGATATTTAAATATTAAAATAATTAAAACCGATAACATTTTTGAATTATTTAGTATTAGACATTATATTAAACATTATCAAACGCTAAATTATTAAAAAAATAATATTCAAATAGTTTAATTAATTAAATATGTGAATAAGTGAATGATTTTATGTTAGCAAACGTGATATTTGAATATTCGAATTCCCAGCCTTAGTTTTTACTTTTTAATTACTTTTTAAATAAAAATCTCTTTTTGATATATGGTGGTGATATTTAGTTTTACGATGGTTAGACGAAAACATAATAACTTTGTGAATGGTAATTATTCACTGTTGTTTAATTGATTTTTACAATAAATAGCCCTATACATGTTATAATATTAGCTTATTCGAGATACATTTAAAAAATATTATCTTATTAAAGACGAAGTAGCAAAGTTGGCCATTTATTGATTTCAACTATTGCAATTTGATTTAATTTTAAAGTACAATTTCGAGTAGAATCTGTTGGAAATTATTAAAAGAAACAAATACCCTATATCCAACAAATAAAATTTGATTCATAATTAATTAAAATTAAAAACAATCCCACAACTTAGGAAATATAATTCACTTATAAATCGAATTATTTTTGTATATGTAAATATTTGCTCATATTCTAAAGGCATATTTATATTAACAAAATCGTCTAAACATTGTATATTGAAAGAAAAGGAACATGCATTTGTATCAACATATATTTAATGAATTACAAATTATATTCTTCGCAAACTTTGTGGTATTTTCAAGAACAATATACCTCTAAAATACAGTAACGCGTACGACTCATTTACAAATTGATAAGTTTAGAATATATAAAAAAATAATCTTACATTGTTAATTGGAAGTCAACAAATTGCAGAGGAAACACAACAGCGAATTAAATGATTAGAGCAACAAGAACTAGTATAAAGTAAAGTACTATTACCAAAATCGTTGATAATCCTAAATCTCAAGAACCAGTAGAATTTCTAAACATAGGGAAAATTACCGGTTAAATTATAAATGCTGTATCTGTGCACGATGCAAATTCAGCTCTTTTCGAATCAATGAATCCTCACGTTCGAAAAATGTTTGATTACACAAATTATTGACCACTCATATTGAAGTGGATGCTTGTGTGCACTACTTAGACGACGATTTATAAGTGCCCAAAGGAAATATGTAAACAAAATGTTAATAATTAGGATTACCTATACGTTTGCAGTTATTCATAAACTACATCATCAAAATATAAATACAAAGATCACATACAATTACCGCGTGGTGAATTGGGATTTTTAGGGTATAAAATGTAAAAATGTAAATGTGTTAATTTTGGCTCCACTAAATATTCGAAAGTATCGGTTTTATTTTATCGTTTTAAAAGCATTTTATCAAGCTGAATATTTATACCGTGCGTTTTATTTAAGTATGGCCATAGGGATTTCTCCACCCCCGCACAATTAATTAAAAAAAAACAATTAATTGTATATAATCAGGTGGGTCGTTGACAAGTTGCACCGTATAAAAAACTAGAATTTTTCACTTAGTTTTTTTGTAATTTTGCAAAAATTGAAATAATTGGGGTAAAATGGCTGTTTCTCCACCCCCGCACAATTAATTAAAAAAACAATTAATTGTGTATGATCAGGTGGGTCGTTGACAAGTTGCACCGTATAAAAAACTAGAATTTTTCACTTAGTTTTTTTGTAATTTTGCAAAAATTGAAATAATTGGGGTAAAATGGCTGTTTCTCCAGCCCCGCACAATTAATTAAAAAAACAATGAATTGTGTATGATCAGGTGGGTTGTTGACAAGTTGCACCGTATAAAAAACCAGATTTTTTCACTTATTTTTTTTTAATTTTGCAAAAATTGAAATAATTGGCGAAAAATGGCTGTTTCTCCACCCCCACACAATTAATTAAAGAATCAATGAATAGTATATAATCAGGTGGGTCGTTGACAAGTTGCACTCTATAAAAAAATAGAAATTTTCACTCAGTTTTTTTAATTTTGCAAAAATTGATATAATTGGGGTAAAATGGCAGTTTCTCAACCCCCGTCATAATAAATTTAAAAAAACAATGAATAGAACATAATCAGTTAGGTTCTTGGCAATTTGCACTCGATAGAAAATTATAAGTTTTCACTCATTTTTTTTAACTTCGTAATAATCGAAATAATTGTGGTAATATGGCAGATTCTCACCCATCAACCCCCTCCCCCCGTACAATAATTTAAAGAAACAATGATTCAAAAATTATCAGTTATGTTTTTACCAAGTTGATCTCTAAAAAAATCGATTTTTTCTGTTTTATTATTATTTTTGTAAAAATCTAAATAGTTAGGGTATAATGACAAATCTTTACCCCTTGTTATTTTCTTAAATAATATCTCTAGAGAGGAATATTAAGTTGTGTTTGTGGTAAGTTTTACCATGTAGAAGACTACAATTAGTCTCTCCGTTTTTTATATTTTTCATAAAAATCGTGTTTATTAGGAAATGGTATACCAATTTGGAAATACGCATACGGGATTTGAGCTTAATTTAGATTTGTTTATATTATTTTTGTTTGGACTGCTATAGTTATAATTTTTATGGTGCAACTTAGTGCAACTTCTAAGCTATAAAATAAGCTAAAAATTTAGTTGAAATTTTGAAAAGGGGGGGCTGGCACCCAAACTTCTCTATTCCATAGGGAGCTTATATAAGGGGTGCAACTTTTAAAAAATAGTGGTTCCGAGAGTGCAACTTCTGTAGAGTCGATTCCCTCTAGAAAATATTGAAAATTTTGAATTGGGGGGGCTAGCGTCAACTTAGCCCCCCTAAATTTCGAAACGTTGTAACTTTCCACCCCTATTGGTGCAACTTTTATTTTTTACGGTGCAACTTGGTGCAACTTAAGACCTTTCTGGTGCAACATTTTGGACTCAAAATTCTTAAAAGGGGGGGCCAAGTTGACTGACCCATTCTCATTGACATAGAAATTGAAACAGCAAAAAGGGGTTGATTTTTTGCCCAAACTTGGCACGCTTAACTATTAAAAGATCAATGGACCAATGACTTATTTGACAGGTCTTTTTGTTTTTCCAGAAATTTTATCAGGTGTATAATTTGCAAGTTGTGTTCGGAACTTTGTTGTTTTCGCTTTTCATAGTTTGTTTTGAAAGTGTAATTATGCCGCATACTAGAAATAATTAAACTTACGTGAAAATTACTGTCAATTAAGCAAATCCAACAGAGGTTTTATAGTTGGTTTGTGCGAAGGTAGTTTTTCGATTAGAGAAATTCCTAATCGCCCTAATCGTTTGGACTAGAGAGTAATACTTTGTTTATCTTACAATAAATAAATAAATTACAAATAGATAGATAAAAATATGTACTTATAATTTTGACTTAAGAGATCCGGGCGGGAGTTCACTCGGCAGAATGTTCTTCCAATCCAACCCAATGCTGCATTTTAGGATCTTCAGTTCATCATTCTTGTAGACTACTAATTGCCACTTTGGCTTTATTTTGCTTCAAAACGCATTATTTAGCGACTGAATTGTGCTCGTTATAATTTAATTTTTTACGTCGCGGAAGAGGACTTTAGAGAAAAAAAGATTCAAGATCGCCATTTTCAACTTATGACAACAAGAGGCCGATTCTCCAGTACCAGATCAATTTCCATCTATGGTTAGCTATGGTCATCCTGCAACTCTTCGAACGGTTTACCGCAGAATCAGAACTTTCATATTGCAATCAGCTACATATTGTGGTAACTGACGGCTCAAAATTGACAGCAATGTTTGAGTGATGTAAGTTGCGACTGTACTGGAACCTAGATTTGAGATTATCACACATGAAAAACTACATAAGGGGTTAAATGAGCACTGCGTGTAGGCCAATTCATGTCACCTCTACTGTAGATTAATTTGCCAGGGAACATTTCACGAACTCGTGACAATGACGTGCTGGACGTTTGCGACGTTGCTTCGTCCTGTTAGAAGCATGTTTTTTGATTATAGCCAGGAAAGTTTTGCAATTCAGGCACGATGAATTTGTTTAACTTCTCTACATTACGCTCAAATTGATATACATATAAACTTTCTTTTCGGACATCCTATCAAATATATCCAGTAATTAATACTGCTACCATTTATTTTTAATTGATTCTAACGTGCATTTCAAAATTATAAATGCCGCAAAATAACCAATTTGGTAAAAAAATATAGTTGCATACAAATTTTTGTCAAATACTACCATAAATAGCAGAAATGAAGAGAATACATTTTAAATATGTTATAATTAATTTCAGGTTAAAAAGGTTTAGGAAAGGGTATATAAATTGGGGGCTATGGATTGGAAAGGGTAACAGCCCTGAATGCAGAGCGGAGGTGTCATGCAGTCTGCTGATTCAAGCCGATACATCAATTCGGTATCTGACCTTTACGGGGACGACGAGATCGAATTCCTGCTCGACGACATCAGAGAGCTGGAGCCCATCAGCTGCAGGCCTGATGAAATCCAAGTATGTTAAATCCATATATTATATTTGTATAAATTGTAATTAAGCATGTGAATTATTTTGCAGGTTTTTTTATATTTTTTTCTAGATATTTATTGTATAAATTATTTTGCAAATAAAAGAGTTATTTAATTTGTTTTCTTTTATTTATTTCTTTTAGTAGCAATTCTTTTGATGTAGTGGTGCACAAGTAAGTTTTTACTTTAATTTTTTTTCATTTGGTATAGTAGTGGTCATATCTTTGTTTTGTAGAAGCACAAAATGCTTTTTGCATGATTTTATTGCACAAATCAATGCAGAAGACGAAGAAAACTGTTTTGACATTATATATGCATCTTTATTTTACACGCAATAATAAACATGTAACACTAAACTAAAACATTTACTATGTTTTTACCACTAAAACATGTAATATGGTTACATATACTACAAAAACAAGATGCTTAAGTAGCTTAAGTATATATTTTACATATTTTTTTAGTAGTAAAAACATAACAGTTTTAGTTTAGTGTAATTATCATGTAGTAACACTCGCAACTATTCTTATGATTGATTTTTTTGTACACAAATAATTTGATTCTTGGATGTTGTTGTCGTTTACTTGGTGGTACATTTTTAAGTAAGGATTGGAGAAAACACCTTAATAACTTTGTTTTAAGAGTTTTTAAGTATCTTCTCAAATCCTTACTGCAATAATTTGCTATTATTTTTATTTATTTATTTGAGTAAACTATTATTTACATATATACAATACAAGAAGGTATTTAACAAGAGATTTGAGACTGTTAAATTAGATTAAATTATGTATTTATTCATTTTTACATAATACTTAGGTGTATAAATGAATAATCCAAATTATTTTTAGCCGTCAGGAAATTAATTTGAAAATCAATTGATTTTCCCTTTTATTACGGTTATATAGCGATTAGAAATGACAGTTGCTATCTTGGAAAGCTTAACACAACATTTAAAAGTGTTCTGTGCTGAAAGTGGCAATAGATAAGGTGGACGAAATTCAACAAGGAAAAAAGAAAAGCGGTGATTTATGTCTGAACGACAAACAACGCTCTGGAGGACCTAGAATGTGCGAAAACGATGAATTGGAGAAGATGCTCGCTGTGCTTCAGCACAAACATAGAAATAGCTTGCAGAAGGGCTGGGAATAACCTAGCGAATGATTTCCAAACGCCGCCTACATGAGATGGGAAATGATTAAGAAAGAAGAAAAATAGGTTCTCACGGAAACTAATAAAAATCAAGGAGTGACAGCGTGTCTTTCTTGGCTCAATAAACAGCGTTGAAGGATTTTCTTGTGGAAAATCGTTATGAGCAATGAGAAATGGATACTCTATGATCCGAAACGCAGAAAGTCATCGCTTCGGAAAGAAGGTCCTTCTCTGTATATGAAGGACGTGCTCTATTATGAGTTGTTGCAAGCGGGTGAATTAGTTACTGTGGGCTGCTACCAACGTCAACGAATCCGCTTGAGCCAAGAATTGGAACGAAAACGGCTATATACTGTCAAAGGAGAACGACCAATGAAATTATTGCATGACAACGCTAAGTCAAACCCGGCATATTCACCAGACATTGCTCCATTGGATTACTACTTACTTCGATCGATGAAACACGCCTTGTCCGATATGCATTTCCAATCAGTGGACGAGATCCGAAAATAGCTTGACGACTTTTTTTAGATGTAATTCATTAACTGCCTACGTGGGCAGCTCAAAGTTATAGAAAGTAACAACGAATATTTTGATTAAACAATTTAATTTACTTTCTTTTAAAATAAACCTTCAACTTAGGTGAAAAATAGGTTGATTCATTTGTACATCTTAAAACAATCTTATTGCAAAATAATAAGTGTTTTATATGTTGTGCTTTATTTATGCTTATTGAAAGCCAAAGTTGCAATCCATCTGGTGTAAAACTGAGTCTTACACCATAGAGAATTCCATGTTAAAACCTTAATGTTGAATAATTGAGCATTTCTACATTATTTAAAAAAAAACTTTATTATATTATATTCACTATATTTCTTTTAAAGAAAGTAACTATAAAACCGTAACAAGAATTTTTTTATTAATACTGTAAAATTCAGATGAAATTGTTTTAGAGAGTTCGATATATACTTTATTATGATTATGATTATTTATTCTTTATCATACTTGCTTAAAAAAACTAGTTATTACAAAATACATAAAAAATATTGAAAACATACAAATAATAATTTTGACAGCAAGTTGAAGGGCGGAGTTCATCTTGTAAAATGTTCTTCCACTCAAAACCCATGGATGTCCATTCCTCCACTAATTCATAAAACTGGGAATTAGTTTCGAAGGTACTTTTTATGCATTAAAATGCTTGTATTTCCCATTTTTTGGGTTATTGAATGATGTGTTCCTTTGGAAATTGATGGGGGACAAATGATAGAAGCTTTCTATGTTCGATGGATTAATAATAAAAATAAGAATAATTTCCTGTTTGTCCAAAAGCTTTACACTTTTTTATTTGTTTCCGTTTATACTACTATCCCCTAAAATAAGTTACACTTTTGGATGCTTATTTGGGAAAGATGAAGTACATTTTATTGGATGAACTACAAAAATAAGGATACTTGCATATTGTTCCTATAGAAACAAATAATTATGAGCAAGCTAGAATTTTGTATTTTCTGCTGAAGTTTGTTATTAAAGCTAATACAGTAGACGCCGCTTATTAGAATCACGGATAATGTTATCAATCGGATATTGTTATCACTTTTGCGAAGAACGGGCCGAACGTGTAATACTACATACAAAAATTTTCGTTTATAGTAATCATGATTTCGGTTTATGTTATCATTTTTACTTTCCCTCTATACGAAGTATATGGTATATAGGGGAAATATTGTGATCGTGATTTTTTTTTGAAAATTTTTTTTGCGGAAATATCCGTTTTGAGGTCCCCCGAGTCCGTTAAACTAATTTCTGGAAAAAATATGTTTGTGTCTGTGTGTGTGTGTCTGTCTGTCTGTCCCTGGGTGCTGTATCTCAAAAACGACTGATCCGATTGAGATGAAACTTTAAACTTAAGGTTTTATCGTTAAAAACTGGAACTGAAAAGCTTTTGGTAAACATTCATAAACCGGAAGTGGATGTTTACTCGAGGCGTTTTTTGTTTTTTTCCGATATTTTTTTAATATGAAAAATATTACAAAACTTTTCGAACAAAAGTTAAAGAGAATGAGAAACTGAACAAATTTTGTTAAAATATATTTTTCATAAAATTCTTAACTTTCGAGAAAAAAAAAAAAATTGAAATTTTTGACATTTTTTGCCAATTGCTAATAAACTATTGAAGCAACATGAAAGTTATATAACAAATAATTGTAGAGAATTCAAAATGTTACGTTATTATAGTTTGTTACGTTATATATTTTTATTTAAAATAAAGTTTTGTTTTTCGGCTATTATTATCAATCGGTTATTGTTATCAAAAACCCCGAGTCCCGTTGTGATCACATTAAGCGGCGTGCACTGTATTTACATTAATTAGGTGAAAATATGTACAGAATATTCACTCATAAGAAAGTAATTTTAATATTTTTAGTTTTTTCAATATTCAATTTTGCATAAATGGCGTCCGTATAGTTAAGGATAATCTATTAGATGCTATTATGAATTTGCAAACATTAAACAGTATTTGTTATATGTAGGAATTATATTTTATTTTGAAATTTTCTAACCTCTATAACTCATTATAGTTGATATGCGAAAATAAAATAAATTTGATCGACGGCATGGGTTATGTTGGCTTTAAGGGTCTCTGTGGTTAGTGGTTTAGTCGCATATGCGACTTAAGAAAACCTCACGAGAAAGAGGTCTAATCGCACGATGTCGATGGCCAGTTTACATCACCTCCACGTGAGATAACTATGTCATCAAATCGCTCGTGCAGAATGTTCAATGTGGCCTGAGCTGTGTGGCACATAGCACCGTCCTGTTGAAACCACATTCCATTGGTGTCTATATCATCCAAAAGTTGCAATCATCAACCCATAGCGCTCGTCGTCGACCGTGATGGCCTGGCTACCGACGTTCCCAAAAAAATGTGGACCAATGACTCCGCCAACCAAAGATCCAAGCAGTGACTTTTTCAAAATGCAGTAGACGCTCTTGGATATCATGTGGATTTGTCTCGTCCCAAATTCGACAATTTTGTCTGTTGACGTACCAATTTATTCAGAAATGGATCTCATGGCTGAGGATATTTTTTTGCTGAAAATTAGGCTCCGTTTTCAACTGCCTATTCAGCGAAAACACGTCACTGTCTAAGATCGTTTACCTTCAGCTCCTGGTTCAGTTGAATTTCGTACGGGTTCAGGCCCAAGTCACGACTCAAAATTGGCCAAGTTGTGGTCTACGAAATCGATGCCTCAGATTTTCTTGCACACTCTTACGGATAGGGGCAGATCTTGCGTTTCGTTGTACGGATGTTAGTGCATTTTTTACTTAACCAGTGGACTCAAATTTATCCACTACACTGCTAATAGTAATCTTGGGGACCGTAAAATGCGCGAAACGTGCGGGAGATTGCCCGAACAGAACACCCGTTTTAATAAAACAATTTCATCATTTGCACGTGATGTTGATTTGGCAAAGCAAACTGAATAAATGACTGCTAATTCGACAGATGTAGCTTCAACAAGAAGGAAGACCCATTTATAATTCGTGAACTTAAATGTAAGAAAGGAGCGGAGATAAGGGGAATCCTTGAAGAAAACGTTGAGCAATAAATGAGTTTTTTTACTTATATAGTCTTCTAACTTTACCACTATAATCACTATTATTCCTCTATACTATTTCTTGTTGCAATTTGTATTATGATATATCATGTCTGAATCTCCCTTGTCCAACTTAACCTGTTTATGAGCTGTTTGATCATAATAGGCTTTATATCTTTCCTGCTTGTCCTTTAATTGTTTTCGAATTTCGTCGGTATTTTCTTTTTTGAATTCCAATTGTTTTTCGTCGTTAGAAGCTTTGTTTTTAAACGTCTGTCAAACAATAGTTAAGATGGAGACATATTCATCCTCCTCCTTAATAACATTCTCTGGATGTCAACAGTCATACCTGGCCAGTAAAACAATTCTCTGGCTCTTGCCCTTGCTTTCGTCTTACCAAAATATCCCTCATGTAATTTCGTTAACATTTCTTTTCTTAGACTTGTAGGTACTACTATCTTTTAGTTAAGAAATATTAAACCTTTACATACATGTCTATAACAGTAATACATTTTTATATTATTTGGAATTAATCCTCTGTCTCTAGGCCAACCAAGTTTACAATATCGTATAACTGTACTTAGCTCGCTATCCGTCTTGGTTCCTTCTATGAATATATTTTTCTTTTCATCCATCAGTATGCGTGAGCTTCATGTACAAATTCATCTTGTTCACTATCATGTTCTTCATTCTCTTGGAAAAAATTTCTGGACAGTACTGTAGCTCTATTTCATACCTAGCTAACTTTAGTTTTAATCTCTGTAGTTTACATGAGTTTATGTTTTCTATGTTTTTATTCATTATTGCAACTAAGGGTTTGTGGTCAGTGACTATTTATTTTTCTACCATAAATGAATTAATTAAATTTTTTACTTAAAATACAATAGCTAGTAGTTATTGTTCAATTTGCGCATATTCAACCTCAGTTTATATCTATATTGTTGCAAATGCTAGAGGTCTTCCGTCTTGCAATAGGCAACATCTGTCTGAATAGTTACTTTTTTCTCTTCGTCAAACATATACTGGCGCATTAATAATTTTATTTTTTATATTATTTAATTCTCTCTAACCATTGGTAATGACTGTCTTTCTTTAATAGCTGCCTTAGTCCAGATGTTAGTTCTGACAAATTAGGAATAGAACTGCGCAAAAATCCTATCATACCTAATATACTTTTTAGTTTTTTTCTGTTTTTAGGGATTTTTAAGTATTTTATAGCTGGTATCTTATCATCATGTATTACCATTCCCTCTATTAAATATCTGTCCTAATTATTTTACTGATGATTTTTAAATGGAAGTTTTGACTTATTAAATTTAATGTTATAATTTTTTGCCCTTTCTACTCGTAATATCAGGGGCGGTTTCAGGGGGGGTAATTGGGTAATTACCCCCCCCTAAGAATTATTCGTTCGCTTATTTCTTTATTTTTAAAAAATACTAATATTTCAAACAAACAAGTTAAGTGTTGGTGAATCTAGTCAGCGATCTATGAAGGTGCACTTTTTCAAAACGGGCAGGCTGTGTACACAATTAAAATGCGCAAGCACCATTAGAGAAGTGATGACTTTCTTCCTTTGCATAGGGGGTTCCCTTTTCTAATTATACTCGACATATATTGGTACTATTCGTGAAGCGTGAATCATATTTCTTAGTTCAATTTACAATATGTGTTGTCTTACTTGGTTCAAATCTTAAGATGGAAACCGAAACTGTTTGCACGTCGCATATAAATCCTAAATTTTTAATTGACTAATTACTAATTTATTATAATTCAATCAATTATACACAAGGTATTTTTGATTAAGAATAATATATGCATTCTTTTAAATCTTTTAATAAAGCAAAATTGCCAAAGAATTCAATTTGTACCCCAATCTTCAGAAATAAAAAATTTAAAAATAAAGTGTGATATCAACAAAGTAAACGTTTTCGTTTTGTTTAGCTATGCTTTTTGTCCGATAATTTTAGAAATACGGCGAAATACAAAAACTTTGAGTAAATGGATAAATCTTACGCTAATAACTGTATCTTTATCCAATAAGAGGAAAAATACTGCCACATCGTTTAAACAATTTATAATGATGCAGCCAATATTTTAAACGAATTACAAATTGAAATGACGAAACCTCGAATTATAAAATACCAGAGAAATAAACCAAAAGTGGATCAACCTATTATAGAGGATTATTTTTTCCACTTTTATTTATTTCCTTTATACTTCTTTACCACTGTTGCCTATATTGTGCCATTTTTCTTATTTCTTTCCATTCTATTCCTCTTCTTTCCGCTGCTTGAAGTACTTGCTTTTACCTCGTATATTCTTTTCATTAATCTATTATCTTCTTATCTGCATATATGACCAAACCATCCTAATTGTCTTTCTTCTATTACTGATTTTCTCTTCTTGTAATTCTCTCTATCTTTCTTAACTATATCATTTCCATTGCATTGGTTTTGCTGTTATTACTCTCTGTGGTTACTCATGATTCACTACTATATATATAGCAGTGAATGTCTTACATTATTTTATATACTTCTGTTTTTATTGTTTTTGTAATCTCTTTTTTCTCTAAGAATGTTTTCTTTATGTGTTGTAGATCATTGTTAAGCCAAGGTATTTGAACTGCTTAACCTGCTCTACCCGTTTTCCGTTTAACTCTATTTTCTGATTGCTCCCTTTTGATAATATTATCTATGTTTTGGTTTTGTTTAAATTCATTTTTTTAGCTCTTCTTTGTATATTTCCAGGTTTTTCTTCGGAATTTGCTATTAGTGTTATGTCGTCAGCAAACATTAATATTTGCATTTTTAATATTTCCACATTTTCTTTGTCTCATTATGTATATTAAGTCTTGTTTGCTTCTATTTTTCTGAATCCGTGTTGTTCTTCTCCCAGCTGTTGATCTAATTTTCCGTTTATTCTTGCCTCTATTATCCTAGAAAAATGTTTCCCTGGTATGTTTGTGAGTGTAATACATACCCATGTTGCTTTCACATATTTTTGTGTCTCCCTTTTTGTGTATGGGTATTTTAATTCCCTTGTACCATTCCTCGGCTATCTTGTGAATCTTGGAGGTGTCATTTACTATTTCCAAAAATTCGTCCTTCCCCTTTCACCCATCTATTTCATCATATCAGCTATGAAGTCATCTATACCTGAGGATTTTCCTAGTTTTATTTGCTTGATTGCTGCCTCCAGTTCTTAGATTGTTATTTTGTTGCTACCTCCATTTGTTTCACTTCATCATCTCCATTATGGTCTGTTTCGGTTATTTCGTTAAAGTATTCTTTCCATCTTTATAATATCTTCGTTTTTTCTGTGATTATATTTCCGATTTTTGTCTTTTATACTTTATAATTGTGCTGTAAAATATATTTTGGTTTTCTGCGAACGTTTCTTTCAGTTTCTTACTGAACTGCTCCCAGGATTGCTTTTTTGCTATCCTGATTTTGTGTTCCACTATTTTATTTGCTACTCTATATCTTCTATAATCTTTGTTTTTACAAATTGTTTTACCTCTTCTGACACGACCTGCTTTTCTTCCTCTGTTTGTTTGATATAGTGATTGTCCCACAGCTTCCTTGAACTGCTTCACATATGATTTCTTAGAACTTTTTCTATTTGCTTTCTGCTCCCTCTATTTTGTTTGTATTTTCTCTATTTTTGATTGGTATTCATCCCTAGTTTCTTTATTTTCAAATTTTGGTTTTTGTGTTTTTGTTTATTATTGTTTTCTGCTCCTGTGTTATTTTTATTTTTACCAAGTTGTGGATTAAGGAGTAGTCTATTATTTCTCTTTTCTTGGTCTGACTTCTCTAGTGTATTTGTGTATGTCTTTGTGTTTGAATTTTGTGTTTGCCACAATGAGGTTGTTTGCTATACAGAATTTTATCATTCTGTTTCCATTTCCGTTTCTGTTCTCATCTCCATACTTTCCCCTGTATCTTTTTTTGCCTTAATAAAAATGTATTTAAATCCTTATGTTATAGAAATTAACTAATAATTAGAAAAAACACGAAAACATTTCGTAAATATGTCATACCATAGTTACTCACATTCAATAATTTTAACGTACATTCAATAATTTTTAGTTTATTTGACAGAAATCAATAAGTTCAAACTAGTGTTGCTTTGATAGTTTTGCTATTTGTAACACGCAAATTACTTTTGTATCATTCAATGTCCGTCGAGATATTATACTGAGTAGTTATTTCAATAAGTTATTTGTTTTATAGTCGTAATTGATTTATTATTATTATTGATTTATAGTCTTAATTGATTTGTCTATAGTCTTAATTATTTGATTGTATTGGCTGTTAATTGTTGAAAGTCCATTTTGAATTCACTGTTAGGTGTTGTAACTAAAACACAAACTTTCAAAGAGTATGCTTTTATTTTCCGCAACAATTGTTTCGCCACACTGTGGCTTCTTCGTCGAAGAATGGTACATTATGAAACTAGGGTTGTGTATTTATGCATTTGTGAGTGGCTAAATGAACAAACTGAATTGTCAAAATCCCCATTATTGAACTTGTTCAATTTACCACCCCCACTCACAAATGCATAAATACACAACCCTAGTTTCATAATGTACCATTCTTCGCCTGAAGAAGCCACAGTGTGGCGAAACATTTGTTGCGGAAAATAAAAGCATACTCTTTGAAAGTTTGTGTTTTAGTTACAACACCTAACAGTGAATTCTATAGTCTTAATTGATTTATAGTCTTAATTGATTTGTTTTATAGTCTTAGATTTGCGAAACGTTTTTCGTGTTTTTTCTAATATTTTTTTATGCCTTTGTTATCCTTCTCTACACTTCCATTAAGATCTCCCATGACTATTGTGATTCCTTTGCTATCGTCTATTTATTTTTGTAGTCTCTCGTAAAATTTATCTTTTTCTATATTTGTCGTTTTGGTTTGGTGCACATGCCACAATTATATTCCATGTGAAATTCTCGACTTCATTTTTCTTGGTTTGCCTCTGCTGCTAAGCCTGTTATTATGATATTATTTTTATTCATTTGCTGTTCTTACTTTTCCCCTTTGTTTCCAGGTTGTCAATTCTTTTTAACATCTCTTGCTTTTCTAGGACCCACTTCTCTTCTTTATTACTAATTTCTTTCTTTAGTTATCTGATCTTATATTTTAGTTCTTCTGAGGTTTTTGCCATTTCTCTCATCAAGTCATTAAACATGCTCTTTAGTTCCTCCATTTCCACATCGTTCTTAGCTATATTTAGATTTGCCTTCTCCGTGAGTTTTGTCCTTGTTTTCATCTTCCTTTGTTTTATTTTTGTATCCTGTTGTTGTTACAACGTTTTATATCGCTGCTTCCGTTTTTCTATCTTTTTCTATTCTCCATTGCTTGTTTGGAAACCTTGGAATCCATATTCAGGCCTGTCAATATCTCTTTCTCTTTTTGTACTCATTTGTTTCTTTCAATGTGCAATAGCAATTAAGTCTTAATTGGAATTTTGGAAATTACAATGACAAAAGAAAAATAAACTAAAAGAACCATTACCAGAAAATGCTTTAGATGCATACATAAAATTTGACCCCAACATTTACTGAACATAAAAATAATTTTACAAATATTATGTACTCTGTCTGATTATTATTAATAAGCAATAGAAGTTAGATTTCATTATTTAAGAAATAATTTAATAGTTGTGGCTTTTAGTTGTTGAAAGTTCATATTCTTAATCACTTTGGTAGTTTTTCGTAAATAAAACGATAACACTTTCAAATATTGATTTCGCTGTTCGCGACAATTGTTTTCAAATTTACCAAAGTGACTTAAGAAATAAATCGTTTTTTTAAATAAATTTAGTTATAAAAATCTGTTTTAAATTTTACAAAATATTTTTCTTGTCTTGACTCTAATTATGTATAAAAAATAAATATCTTTACTAGCTACCTTAACTGTCTGGATGATTCGAACTAATGAATTGATGAAGGGTGGTTGGATTTTTTGATGTTGATTTATGGAATAATGAAAATATTTAAGTTTTTTTTTAATTACCCCCCCTAAGCCAGTTGGCTGGAAACGCCCTTGCGTAATATTTTATCATGTTTTGGGCTTGAATTTGCCGCAATCAAAATAATATCCCGAAAATATTTTTGATTTAATTTTTGAAACAATTCTGGAGCTGAATTTAGTTTAAATGGCATCCTGCAAAATCTGTGTACTGAATGAATATATTTTACTTGATTCTTCATCAAACTGTAATTGATAAAATCCATCTTTTAAATCTAAAATTGAAAAGTATTTCTTATTCTTTAATTTGCTTGATATTTCATTTATGTTAGGAATCAAAAATCTTTCTTTCTCTATTATTATATTTAACTATAGCGGGTCTAAACACAATCTTAACGTTTTTTCAGGTTTCTCCATGATTACCAAATTACTAAGCCATTCTGCTGGTTCATTTACTTTTTGAATTATGACCTTTATTATTAGTTCATTTAACTTTTCTTTTAAATTATTTCTTAAAGCTAAAGCTACTGCATTTTTTTAGTTTTATTTTCACAATTTCAGGAAACTTTTCTAGCCCTTCGAATATCTTAGTATTTTCTTCCAGAAACTTTGTTTTTTCACATTCTAAGTACTAACAACGGTTTTGCTTTTCTGTCTACAATAATAAAATTTAATTTTACAATTAATTCTTTTACCTTACAATCTAGTTCTACTTGTCCAATCGGTTTTATCTTAGAACCTCCATATGCCTGAAGTATTAGTCCTGTTATCTTTATTATGTTTCATATTTCCGGCTGTTTTTTCATTATTTTCTTCATCCAATTTTCTGTCAAGGCATTCACCTCGGTTCCTATCTTCCTACTGCAACTGTTCTTTTCTGTTATCTTCTCCGTGTACTTCGTTTATATTCACTAGAGCATCCCCTTTAAATTCTTCTGACGATGCTTCTGATAAGTCATTTTCATGTTCCTCTGCAAAGTGGTTAGGTTTTCCACATTTTCTACATAATTTACCAAACGCCGGGCAATTTCTTGCTTTGTGTTTATTTTTACACTTAGGACAGTTGAATTATTTTTTATTATTTGCTTATACAAAATAAATATAAGGGCGGTATAAATTTGTACAAAGTCTGAATTAGCTAGACTAAATGATTTGTTGGTGTGATTGATATTATAATAATCGATTTTGGCCACATGATCACATTAAGAGGTTTTTGTAAGGATGGTGTTTTAGATAGAGGATGAATCATTGATAGAAACTAAACATATGTGAAGTGTAATGGACGGAAATTCAATAATGCAGTGTAAACATTTTTTCGCGAATTAATTTTGGTAGGATTGTCTTTGAGTGTGTGAATGCGTGAGCTTGTCCAATTTTTGGGTATAGCCGTTAATTTTGTGTTCATGTTTTGAATTTTGACAATTTGTATTCCTTCTATATGGCACAACCAAAAGAGAATGAGGCATGCGAGTCTTCCTAGATGGTCTAGCACTGAGCGGATTGAAACTAAGAAAACTCCAGCATACACAAATTAATCACTGGGCACTGTGACCTGAATAAGCACAAATATATGATGGGAATTGAGGAAAGCCCCATATACTATGGGTGTTTGGAAGAAGAGAAAACTTCCCAACACCTACTGTGTACATGCGAAGCATACAAGCGACAACGTACGGAGAAATTCGGGAAGTCTGTGCTTCCTGAAGAAAAGCTCAAGAGTATCCCCAGAAAATCCTGGACTTCATAGAATACACAGGGAGTAAAACATCTAGAGGCGCACAAAGGACCACGGAGACCGCAGTACATGTGAGGGAGTAATTACACGAATAATTTGTGTTCTTATATTGTCCAGTTTGGTAATAATTCTTCGGCAATATCGATGCGTTTTCCCTAGTTCATTTGAACGCACGCTTATTTTCTCGTCGGTTTTTGTCCATCATGGTCACCCTTGTAATAAGGTAGTGTTGGACCACACTCCGCAATCACTGTTGGGTGACTAGTCAAGGATTACCAGTTTTTTCTAGTCCGAAATTCGAGCACAATTACTAATTAGGTTTTCAATTAGAATCGTACGAGGTCTTCGATGTTTGCTATCGAGGTTTAATGTAGAAGTTTACAGCCAGCTCTTTGATGTACTCCAGGACACTAGGAATCTCATTGTTATTGTAAATCTGCATATTCCATATGTATGGCGGAACATTCATTGTCGTCCCAGAGCGACAATTTGTGTACGCTGGAGTTTCTCTATTAAGGGGGGGGTCTATAATAACCACACACTATCATAATAGTAAAAAGATTTACTCTGGTTATTTCCAGAAATAAAGTGAATATTGTCATGATGATGGGCCACAATTTACCCAACGAAGCTCTGTACTTTTGAATTTGGTATACGATTGTTTTTAACTGGGAAATGCGATGGTGGAAGACTAAAATGCACGGACACACATCATTGAAGAAGATCTGTGTAGTCAACGTATTTGGCGTTCATTACCGGAATCGGATTCGTAATGTTACATGTATAGATGTTGAAGTGTCAGAGGTATAGGGAGCCCAATCTTACACCGCACAAGACTGATCAGGTAATCGGGCAAGTTGAGATGGATTATTTTATTAGTACATCGTTTCAAACCCTGTCGAATGCTTTGTAAATATCAAGAAAAACTGGGGAAACGTCGCATTTCATCGTTAAGCACATCGATATGAATTGAGTTACCCTAGAAAGCTGATGGTTAGTGGACAGGCCTGGACTGGATCGACCTTAGAGTCAGGAATGTTTTTTTGTTCTTCAAGCAAGATCGAAATATGACTTAGTATAATCTTCTCAAACAGTTTGCCTAACACGCTGAGCTTATGCGATGGTAGCGGTGATTAGCCCACCTTCAGAATACTCACAACTGTGGTTAGATTACAGACAGAGCGAAAATATCTCTCTCTCTTCTTCTGTTAAAATTTACTGCGACTCAGTCACTTTTTTTCAATTGAAGAATATCAATATACATGCAATTGAAAGGAAACGTAAACTGAGCCAGTTATTTAGAAATGAGTCACTATATTTCCATTGCATCTTAATAGAGATTTTATTATGATGTCATCAATATTTAGAAATTTTAAATATGGTAATACATATATGCTCTTAAAAACAGTGCAGTTAGCCAAATCCTCTAGTTTTGTTTTATTTTTAATTGTAAGTATAATAGTACGCAGCATGTTAAATTTATTATTAGCTAATACTTAATTTAGATGTAAATTTATTTGGTAACAGAGACTTCGGCACTAAGTGTTCTGTGTTGCAGGCCGGGGATGGCATGAGTTGTGTGTTGCAGGACTTTGAGATAGCAGGAAGCGGTACTGGAGAAGTAGCTGGAGGGGCGGAATCACCCCTAGGAACAGTTCACTCGTGGGATTCCCACTCTCATTACCGCAGGCGGTCGGCCTCGCCCGATCTGTCGCTCTACTCAGGAGTCATCGTTTATTGTGATCACACCCACCTCAAGACACCAACTGGTCTCATCAGACTTTTATTAGTGGTACGTCTACTTTTATTTTAATTAAAGTTACAATTCAATACGTTTATGCATGATCGTACAGAATCGACTTTAAACTGTTCGGTCTCCTTTTAAGCGTAAATAACGGACGAAACATGTCTAATAATCCCCTTATGCATGCTTCTTAAAAGATCCTACCGACTGCGCCAGTTAAATTAAGCTATGACAGAATTTAAACTTAATTGATAATAAATCATATAATAAATCATATACTCGCGGTGACGAGTAATACAGTAGCAACTAACTATGAATTAACAAAACTTAATAATATAATAATTTATATTAAACTAAAACTATAAGGTAAGTCAAATAACATCTGGTGTATGGTGCAATAATAAGTTACGTGCTAAATCAATTTAAGCTTCTATGTATCTGAATGAAATTAATTATAATTAAATGTTTACTGTGACCGCCAGGTTACTTACTAGCTGCCATCACATGGCTGAAATCACAATCAACACAAGTTCATAGTTTACGCAGCACTAAAATATCTGAGTATAATATGTCTTTTTGTTCAGCATAAACCAACGCTTGTTTAAATTTCCTACAACTTGCACATTATTCACTTTTACTTCAATCGGATTGTCGTTATCTTCACTGACCCTCTTCCTCTTTATGTACATAATGCATCTTTTTATTGTTATTTCATAAACTAAAATCGGCTATTTTATAAACAATATCGAGATTTGTTGTAACGGCAGTTCTTGATATGATTATGTGCATTCGACAGGAGATCGTCCTATCTAGATTTTGATCTTTATAAAACTTGAATGATGCTCTTGCCAGTTATTATATTTGGTTCAATTAAACCGAGAATATCATACACTCGAAATATTTCTGACAAAATGCTCCTCTTCCTCTTTACTCTGGCTTGTAGGAAACACATGTACCTTATTTATTACTCACGGTATTCCTAACGTAGTAACAGAGTCGGTGGTGTATCATTTTCTCTAGTTAATATTGTTACGTCATTAATATAGTTAGGTTCAAAGTTTACCAAGCGTTTGAGCTGAAACACTAAACTAGCGAGAAGATAATTAGTTTGATCGCACATTTGTCCAAACTCAATTAAAGTAAACGTAAAAGTCTGATTAGCCCTTTTGACTTCCAATTGAATAAACGTCATACAAATATTGAGCCAGCTTACGCATAGCATTGGTGACAAAAAATGGAGCAATTGAGGTTCTGTATCTGTAGTATGAGTAGCCTGTAGATAACTTATGCGCAATATTATTATGTATTTTGTTAATAGAATTTGTAAAGTAAGTAAAATAAATAATATATAATATCTTGGGATGTCACTTTCGACTGACGATACATCTTAGCCATGTCGGCGATAACAACATATTTCTAACACAGCATTCGTACCATATTAGAAATTTAATCACTTAGCACTTATAGGTCGATCATATATATGAATGTCGTGGTCGAAAACGTCTATACTGGTAGAAGCTAAAGACAGCTCACAGCTAGCTGGTTAAGCTATCTATCACAGTGATAAGGGTAATTATAGCCACGGTTTTTATTTCCAACTGCTTTCTTTGTGTCCCAACTCCAGATATTCCTTCATGAATGCACAATCAGGAAATATTTCAAGGCGGATTTTGAGATCAAAAAACTTTCGTTTTGCGGATCCACTTGGAAGTGCCACTTCAAATTTACCGGTTGCATCTCTCCTGTTTAGTTTAAAGTGTTCCTCATACTATTCGGCAGCAGATGCGATAGCTTCGTTTTTGTAGTTTTTCAGTTTCTAAAATTTTGACACTATATCAGCTAATTGTCCTGTGATACAATGATATTTATTTGTTGTTTAACTTTCGGTTTACTCAGTAGCTGTCTATAAATTACCCAGCTAAATTGAATATTATATAGGGGTAATTAATTTTTTTTTATCGGCCATAGCACACAATATTGTAATAATATCCTTTGTCGATCAATATCAGGAGGTTCGTAAAATTCCGAATACGGGAAGAATCGAATTGTGTTAAGCTCGAAGGAATTTAATCGGTTATCGTCTTGATAATCAGAGCTCTGATAGAATCTAGTCACATCTGAGGCGAGTTTTGTATTGACAAGGTGATTTCGTTTCTGTTTTTTACTTGTTGTTACAATCGGAAGTTTATTGTCTCTGCCCAAGTCGTTTAGCAAATGATTCGGTTATGAGATTGGCTTATGAACCAGTGTCCAATACAGCTGGTACTTCATGATTGTTCCCATAATAATAACTTAAAGTGCTTTAGATGACATATTCGAAATTCACTGCAGATTTAGATGGGCCAATTGTATTAGCCGGTGTGTCTGCTGCGACGTATTTTGGCGAGTTTGGATTTTGCGATAGAAGTAACATTGTGCTTTTGGGGATACTAAGCACGTTGTCTTTAATAGCTTCCAGTTGTTTCACTTTGTCGAAAGAAAAGTCTCAAGCTCATCTATAGTCGGTATGTGATCATAAAAGTATTTTTTTTTTATTGCCAATATATTCACCAAAATCCTTAGTAATACGTGGTTAGAATTCACTTTCTTCACAATTTATTTTGTATTCACTAGATGTACATTTCGAGCACTAAGTGCTCATTATCAATAGCACTTAGTGCTCGAAATGTACATCTAGTGAATACAAAATAAATTGCGAAGAAAGTGAATTCTAACGTGTTTTATTAATTGAAATTTCTCTTCACGTAACTCAAAAACTTTTAATTTAAATACGTGGTTGTCTTCATATGTGGAAGGTTTAATATTATTAACTCATGCATATGTGCTTGAGTATGAATCCTTTTGATGGTGATTGTAAGGCGTGCGGTTGTGGATCAAGCACAAAAGTGGTTTCACTATTAACATTTGTACAAGCAAGGTTAGTTCTGTGTGTGGGTGCCGGAAGCTCTGGCGCACTACGTGACGTCGTGGATCGGTGGCCGTTCTCCTTCTCGGGCGCCGAGGGCAGTGGTGATAAGGCTGGCGATATTGTGGGGTAGCGGCCGGCACGTCGCCGGGCGTTCTTAATCGCTTTCTTCTGTCGACGCTGGTCCTCTGCAGTCGGCGGGGCTTCCTCGGTCATCTGTGAGCTCTTTGATCAGGGTTGTTGATGGTTGCCTGTCGGTTTGATTATTGGGGCGCCCTCTGTTAGCGGGGCATCCTACTCGCACGCGCGACGGCCGCCCCTACCATTCCCTCGCCCTCTGTTAGCGGGGTATCCTGTTCGCGCGCGCCACTGCCGCCGCTATCATTCCGTCGCCCTCTGTTGGCGGTCCATTCTACTGGCGTGCTCTCGAACCCGGGCCCCCACACACCCCCACCCTAGTGATGGAGACACGTTTGAAAACGCATTTTTTTTGTAGGTTCTTCTGAAGCGTGTCATGGTTGTTGCTGTAGTATTAGTTTCTTTGTTTGTTGGTCGGTTTGTGTTGTCGGGAGGGGTTCTATAAAAGCTGGTTTGATTCTTTCCGTGGACACCGTGGTTGATTGATTGTCTTTCCTTATCGTCACTGTCCTGTTATCCCATTTAACTACTTCATATGGGCCCTCATACGGGGGCTGCATTGAATTTCGCATTACGTCTGTTCTCACGAACTTCCCTACGTCTTTGAAAACGAAAGGTTTCGTTTTGTTATGGTTGGATGTCTGCGTAGTTTTGATTGTTTGGAGGATTTTCTTCAGTTGCGTTGTGTAATTCTCTGGCTCGATACTTTGTTCGTGTGGTTTGGCTGCTAACAGCTCTCCGGGCAGTCGCAGCGTTCCCACATAAACCATATCTGCTGCTGTTGCTTTGATGTCTCTTCCAGACTATTCCTATTCCAAGCAAAACGAAGGGTAGTGCGTCGATCCATGATGTCGATCTCCTTTGTGGCACATCAGTGCAGCTTTTAACTAGCTCATTGCTTGCGGGTCGTCCTTATTCGTTTGAAGCCCAAGAGTTCTTTCAATCGCTTGAATAGTTGTAACTCGAATTGGCGTGCTTGGTCCGTCGTTACTCTGAGAGGCGAGCCATATCTAGCTATCCAGTGCGTGACAAATACACTGGCAACTGTGCTAGCTTCGATGTTCGATACCGCGATTGCTTCAGGCCATCTAGTGAAGCGGTCGATGAACGTTACGATGTACTTCTTCCCTCTCGTATGTTCCAGTGGTACGACGATGTCTATGTGGACATGAATGTTGACTGGTGCGTTATGTCTCATGATTTTCATCTGCTGGCAAGCTACGCCTTGTTTGCTCCATTTCTTGCAATCTGCTCGGATTTTTAGCCATACGAATCTTTCTGCTACTAATTTGGCTGTAACTTTTGCTCCAGGGTGTGATAATCCATGCAGACTATCGAACACCTATTTTCGTAAATTGGTTGTTACGAAGGGTCGTACAGCGTCGGTCGCAGTAAATGCCTGAGTTATACTCCGGAAAATGAATCTTTTTGATCTGCAGCCTTGTATTCCCTTCGATAATCGAGGTATCGGAATTGTCTTGGTGAACATTTTTCCGACTTTTGTGCAAAAGCGTATATTATTGGTTTGTGGTCAGTGTAGAAGGTGAAAATTCTTCCTTCTAGCATGTGTTGGTAATGTTTGATTGTGGCGTAGATTGCTAGTAGTTCTCTGTTGTATTGCTGCGTATTTTTGCTCGGCTGACGACAGTTGACATGAATGATAGCGATTTCCATATTCCTTTTTGTAATTGTTGGATTACGCCTCCTATTGCATAATCCGATGCATCTGTGGTAACTGAGAGGATGGCATTGGGTTGTGGATGCGCTAACAATGTTGCTTTAGCGATCTCGTGCTTGCATTGGTTGAATGCTTTTTTCGCTGCTTCCGTTCATTGTATTGCCCTTTTTTCAACAGTTTGTTTAACGGATGCTTGAATGTTAGCTTTGGCCGGAATGAAACGTCGATAGTAATTTATCATTCCCAATACTTGTCGTAGTTTCTTCGCTGTCCGTGGTAGTGAATAATCTTGAATTTCTTTCACTTTGTCGTCTAGTGGTTTTGTGCCTTCTCCGGACACCATGTATCTCAGGAAAGTAATTACGTGCAATCCAAATTTGCATCTGGTTCAATTGATTACTATTCCGTTGTCGTCTAACCGTTGAAATAGTTGTTTGAGGTGTTCGTTGTGTTCCTCCTACGATTTTGATGCTACCAAAATATCATCAATGTATACGTAGCAGGAATCTAAATCGCGCAGGATTCCATCCACAAATCTTTGGAATGTTTGTGCTGCGTTTCATAGTCCAAATTGCATGTATGCAAATTCAAAAAGTCTGAATGGTGTTGCAATGGCTGGTTTTGGTATATCGTCTTTCGCTATCGGGTTCTGGTGGTAAGCTCGAACTAGGTCAATTGTTGAAAAGACTTTGCATTCGAAAAGCCGTTGTGCGAAATAACATGTCATTTTTTTATTTAAATCTCCTCAATCTTGAATGAATGATTCTAAACTCTTGATGTAGACAGGCTTAAATGCTAAAGTTTGATTTATCGAACGTAGTTCCGCGGAAATTTCAGCTGTTTTGAAATCGACACGGACTTTTTTGCGGACAGATTTCTTTCATAAATAATGGTCAAATTTATGCCCTCCACAGGGAATGTTGTGGATACTGCAGATTGTTGATTGCTGAATGTTGAACAATACTGCGAATATGTTCCCGGTACTTGGTCTTCTCTGTTCTTAAACGGATTGGACTGACAGGCGGTGAACTCACTTAACACCCTGGACAAACTGGCATTAAAAAAAACTTTTTGAATCTAAATGTTCCAAAGTTAATATTTCGAAGGATTAATTAAAAACTGATGGATTATTTATTTAGACACAACAAGTATAACTTGATCTCTATTGCGAAATGATCAATACAGACGATTGCTTTTTCGGAGGAGATTGTTTTTATTTTCTCCTTCAGTTGCCCTGGTGGCTTGTTGGAATTCGTGCTTTTCCCTAAATCCGAGAGACGTGGCATCGATTCTAACAGGTGGCCTATAATCTCTTGAGGTATTGTATCTCAATCAGTTTGTAATTCGTGTTGAAGAGCTCGCAGCGTCTGCGGAGGATGTTGTAAGTTCTTTAATCATCTAAAGAATATGGTGTTTTGTCAACTCGTCCACATATATTGTTACTTTGGAGTTTTTAACTGTCCGAGACAACTGTAAGGTTGATATAATCTTGACTTAAAAAACTTTAAAATAAAGCTTCGTTTTCCTGTTTCCAACTCCATTAAGATGTTGAGATCTAAAATAGTTCGAAATAAATCCGTGGCTGTTGTTTCCTATGATTTGTCGGTGGTAATTCACCCGAAAAGGGATCTACGGTCTAATATCTTGAAATGTAATTATTTATGTACCTACATTTATATATTATCTTGTAGTGATGGCTCCATTTAAAGTCATTAAATTTATTTAAATTAATATTAATATTAAATATTAATGACTCGGTTTTACTTTGCAAACAAAACTAGCTATTAATATGCAAAATTTAATATCTATTATTTTTGTTGCAGATTACTTCGATAGCGTGTTTAGCATGTCTTTGTACGTCGGGAACGGTGAAAGTAGGATTGTTTATGCTCCCTTTAGTTAGTCGAATTAGACTAATAATGTTCGTCACGTTACTCAGTATTTTAGTTACTTGTTTATTATTGTTCCTTGATATTTCACATATGATATATTTGTTCCCGTTTCCTTGGGGAAAACTGGTGAGTAAACTATTTTACAGAGGGACTTGTAAGAATGATTAATGTATTTTTTTTCTCAATTACAGAATGCATATTTCTACCTAAGCCTTAGTGTATTGTTCCTCATAGCCTCAAGTCTTATATTTCATATGATATTTTTATCAGAGGCCTTTTCGTGGGTCCCAAAGTGGACGCACCAACAATTATTAATTACTGGAGTGAGTATAGATATTATCTGATGTATTATTTAGACTAATTGTTGTATTTATTTTCAGTCTCTTGGGTATGCATGTTGTTTAGAATCTGTAGTGTTAACAATAATCCAAAAGTGTTCAAAAGATCACTACCAACCAGTAGCGGAGGACCCGAGTATGACTTTGCAAGAGCGGCACTCGTCCCATCCGAACACACCAGACCATAATCAAACAACACACAATTATAAGCCGATAATAAATTACCAAATGCCCGCAGTAGCTTCCACATCAAGAAATGAGCCGTACAACTACCTGGACGACGTGCAACCGTGTTCGTCGAAGATGGCGCACAATGCATGATACTGCGCCGAGAACTTAGAGACATTTTAAAAATATGACCTAAAGACTCGAAAAAAATGTATATTTATAATTTCTGTTGTGCTTGGTTGAGTGTTTCGTTCTTACGAGTACCGATTGAGTTTGCAAGAGGAAGAAGAGTTTATATTTGATTCTAAATCGGAGAAAAAACTTTAGTGTTATTCTCTCTGTTGACGGTTATGAATTTATTTTTTTACCCATGTGATAGTGTAAAGTAATTTTATTCACTTTATTGTGTACAGATTAAACACAGATTATTAATTAAGTATACGTAACGGATAAAAGAGAATTTTAGAATCAAATATCAAAAGGGATTAAAGAACACATTTTAATAAGAATTTTAATAAATATTAGAATGCGGGTCAAAAATTATTTTTTAAATGATGAATATATACATAGTATTTTTGGAGGGGATAAATGTTGATAAAATAATTGCAGTCGCTGTGTGAATAAGTTATGTATGTGTTGTGTCATTATTGGTTGTGTATAAAGAGACAAAACGTTACTTTCCATACTTTCTCGATGATTCTTATGAGTAGACTCTAGCTGTAACGGAGCAAGATATCTATTGTAAAAAGTGTTCATAAAATCTTTTCTTTTTTAGTACGTACTCTAGATTTATATATTTGCACAAAGATTCACTATTTTCCGTATCGGGAATTAATAAACATTTTTCGACCTATTATATAATAATACTCAATAACTTTAAATGTATTAGACTAAGTCTCTCGTCTCCAATCTCCGTTCGATGTGGCTCCGTTTAAGTGTTCACCGAATTTGCGGTTAAATACTTTTCTTTTCAAACAACATATGGAAACCACCTGGACGTTTCCAATTTTGATGCCAAATACGCGAAGTAACATCCGGAGAATTTATTTTTGTAAATAAAATACGGCACTAAATCTTATCCCGATTAGTTGGCTTCATAACGTATTCTCAGCACAATTATTCATTTCGGCGCTTTTGCTTATTTCGAATCAGACATTACTTGCTAACGAAAGTACAAATCCATCTTTACAGTTTTTTTTTTGTATATGTGTATAGTCTCGTGTACCTGAAGTAATGTCTGATTGATCCGATGATAACCTAATATATTTAAAGTTAGATCATCTATTTATATATATACATATATGTATGTATGTATGTGTATATATGTATATATATGTGTATATATATATATATATATATATATATATATATATATATATATATATATATAATATAGAGGTCGTAATCGCTGACATGAATCATTAAGGGTATATATAAAAGTGAACTGGAGTTGTTTTCAGAGACAGTATTATTTATCTACTGCCATGTATAGCGTTCTAGTCATCCTCATCCTCATCTTTTTTTTACCAGACAATCAGGGCGTTAATTATGTAAATTACCGTGTAATTATGAAATGAATTTACCTGTAATTACTTTTTCCTAGTACTGTAATATATTTGTGTTTTAATAGTGTGTTTTTTATATACAAAATAAATAAAAAAATATCTGATAAAATTATTTAATATTTTTGATCTTCTCTTCTTTTTTCTATCTGTTTTTTTTAAATTTAAAGATAATATAATATTTGCTATCATTATACTAATGTGAACTGAATTCTATTCTATTGCATGTGTAATAAGTAATAGAATGGCATTGATTTAATGGTAAATTAAGCAATGATCAATAAAACTCAGATCAAGATCAAATTTTTCGATTCGTATATCATAAGAAGATTTAATGATCAGTTTAGTATCTCTATCTATCACCAATTTATTTTATCGATCCCGAAGAGCTTCAAAACCTAAAGCATGATTTTCAGGATGAGTGAAGTGCATCTAGGATGCTGTTTTTTCTTTTTTGTTCATCTCTGTAAAACTAATAATTAAAATATAGCTATTATTATAAACAACTGCAATTGTTTTACTTTTATCTTTTTCAAACTTAAAATGACTTTATCTACAATCGTATAGAAAGTAGACCCTTTTTGCATAATTTTTTCGTTGTAATAGTGGATTTTTAAAGCACAAGTGCTTTAACGAAATGTCAAATTTGACAGATAAAAATATTACAAAATTTCAACGAAAAAAAACTTTTTTTAAAATTAATTTATACAAATAACTATTCAATTGTATAATATAAATGAAATCGCAGATTTAAGAACTCTGAAAATATAATTTAATATAAGTAGAAGCGATTACAATAAATCGAAACTTTTGCAAGTATGCGTGAGCAAAGGGGGTGCGATTCCCAAACTACTATCTTTATTGTAATTGCTTTTACTTGCACTAAATTAAACTGTATAATGTACATCAATGTTAATTTTGCAGTTTGTGCACTTTTCTATGATAATTTTTGACTTCGTCGACGAAAAAGAAGTTTCAGGAAGGATTTTTGGAACATGTACTTTCGCACAAAATATGGTTGGAAATGATTAAATCTTTTATATATTTTCCCATATAAGAATAATTACTGTTATTGCAATTGCCGCGGTCTCTTCGACATCAGAGGGAATATTTTGAATGTCACTACTATCACTATAACACATCTTTTTCTGCAATTTATAACAGTATGAAACTTAGATAACTTTTTTCCACAAATAATAATAGTGAATGACATTTATGCAGATTATTTTCTTGTTGCTAAGTAATGGTTTCATCAATGCACCGTGGATAAAATATAACGGATGTCTACAGTTTTTTTCTATCTGTTATAATACTTTTTACTTTTTCAAAATATTCCTTTTTTTTGAAAACTCTGAAAGTGGAATTTTATTCGTCTCTTAAATCTACACTTCTTTCATCATTTATCCATTTTTCTATCTTTTATAGTTTCCGAGATCCCCATAGAGAACATCTAAAAAATCTCATCCGGTATAAAGAACTAACGGCTTTCCGAGATCCACACTCAATTCAAAACTTCATAGAATTATGTTTCCTTCCACCTGAACTCCCTGTATAAACAACTAACGGATATCCGAGATCGACATTCAATTAAAAAGTCTATAGAATTATGCAAAAAAATAACATCCTCTAACATACCACGTATCGACGTATCAAAAATGTTTGCCCAAATCCCACCAGAAGACTCCCTTAAATTAATGGAAGAATCATTTGACCAAATTTTTAGAAATACTTCAATTAATCTTAGATAACAATTACTTTGATTTGACATCCCCATTAAGTCCATTGCTAAGAGATATATTTATACATAACCTTACCCAACAAATATTAAGTTCAACTTTACGTAAAAAAAAACACATTAATCTCTGATATCGATATGTAGACGATATACTAGCTTGTTTCGTAGGAATGGACAGACAACTTCTTCAATTTCTCCATATTATCAATAACTTACACCCCAAAATTAAATTCACTCCATAGAGTAAAACTAACCATAACATTAATTTCTTAGACCTTTCTATCACAAAAACTAACAACAAATTAACCTTCAACATCTTTAGAAAACCCTCATATACAGATTCAGTAGTCCGCAATTCATCACGACACCTCATTAAACATAAAATGGCCGCATTTAACTCGATATTCAGAGCTTTCAATCTACCCTTATTAGAACTCGACATAACTAATGCATTAAATATTATTAAACAAAGTATCAAACGGCTATATTCAAAATTCTATCGACTTATCTTGAAACATAAAATAAAAAAAATCAAAATATTCATACGTCGGAAAGAGAAGAAGAAACCATTGTTAATATACACTCACTTTCATATGAAATGCATCACCCAGAAATAATAATACGATTCATGCGAAACTTGGTGAAAATAATTGTTTATTCATTGGTACAAAATGATTAAACTCTCAATAAAAAGTTGAGTCGTTGAGGTTTTTCCGTCATGGTTATCTTAAAATTCCACAACTTTTTATATGGGCATTGAAGAATATTTACTTAAAATTTATCAGCAGTTTCATTCTGAAGTTGTCACAGTGACAGTTTATAATGCCAGAGGTAAGACAACACCCATTTTTCCCAAATTTCGGATAGGGGTCGAATTTTCGGAATAAAAGAAGCAGGTTTATCGTTCTACGAAATTGACAGAAGAATGAATCGAGATCACACAACTTGACCAAATATGGTCTTCCTGGTCAGAAAAAGGTATATAGCGACATTGTCCGGCTGGAAGACCTCCCCGACATAGTAACGCCCGCGAAGATCGGCTTCTGAGACGATTGGCCACACAGAAAGATTTCAAACAACTAGGTCTGTTGCCATAGATTGGGTAAGAGCTGTAAATCGCTAGATTTCAATGGCCACCATTTATCAACGAATTGCGTTCTTTGGCCTCCATTCTTACCGTCCATTTAGACCTCAGCAGAAAGCTGCTCGTCTGGCTTAGTGTCAAGAGTGTCAGGGTTGGGTTGAAGAATGGAAAACATCGCCATGTTTTGTTTATGGAAGAATGATGGACGTAGAAGGGTGCGTCAATATCAAGCGGGACGAAGAAATCGAAGAACATCGGGTGTCATGGAGTGGGATACATTAAACACTCGTCGATACATTGATGATGTCTTGGATCCCATCGTGGTGCCATTTATACCTAATGGGATTTTCCAGTAAGATAATGCTAGACCCCATACGGTAAACATTATAAGGGTGTTCTTGGAGGAAATGGATTTGCAAATGTTGCCTTGGCCAGCAGGCTCTCCCGACTTAAACCCCATCGAGCATGTCTGGGACATAATGGGTAAAAGAGTTCGCGACATGCCCAGACCTCCTGACAACTTAGATGATCTGAGACTTCAGTCAGATGTTGCTCGGAATAAGATGCCTCAAGCAGATATAGACCATTTGATTCTAAGTATGGCTGGAAGGGTACATTTTTGCATTGCGATGTAATTTTTTTCTGTTAAATTAAAGTTGATAACCATTTTGTACCAACGAAAAAATAATTATTTTCACCAAGTTTAAAAAAACATAATATTAACGTTGCATACAAACCACCTATCAAACTAAATGATTTTATTTTTAACCATAAGTCGCAAACGTCAAAACTTGAAAAAGCTGGTGATATCGACACATTTTGTGCGTCAATAATCAAAATTATAAATTGGAAGTGTTAATTGGCGATGTAAATATTGACTTGGTTAAAGGAAATTATGCAAATGTAAACAGACATACAAAATATCCAATTACAGGGAAATTTTACATTTATTAATAGATTAATTACAAAAATAAGAAATAAAAATACAATTATACAATGAAAAAAACAATTATTAATTAAATAATAAATTAAATTAAATTATTAAAGTATTTACAGAGTGGCATCTACTATAAGAACTCGGTTAAGTAACGTAAGAAATTTACCAAAGGTTCATTATAAATGTCTATGCTATGATGAACACTATTATAAAGACGAATAATTCTGTTTATCGGAGAGTTGAGATGAGCTGTCGTGTTAGATAACGCATAGTTAAAAGCTAAACTATAACGAGCGGATACTCTTGGAATATTGGCCAAATATGGGTTTGAACCATACATCTTAAACCCTACCCGCCTTACAAGTAGTTCAAAGGCAGACATCGACCATATATTCTTAAAATCATACTCTAATTTGAACCATAGATATAATTTTACTTCACACATCACGAACCCTTACATAACTGACCATTACCCAATCATGTTAAAAATAAACCATAAAATAAAACCCATCCAATAGCACTAATCTGCTTACTAAAATTGACTTAACCTACTGTTTAGCTAATGAACACTGGGAAGATGTAAATTCGATCGGGTAAAACAATTGTTAAGTTCCATAATATTTTTATTTTCAGTTGCTTGACACGTGTTTCGATCATTCCTGATCATTTTTAAAGTACAAAACTGAGTAAGTATTTTCAGAAGTAGCCAACCAAAGCGCCAGCCGACGAAATCCTGAACACATAATTTTTACCCAAGGATGAAGAATCTTTCTAACTGGGAAGATGTTTTAAATTCCAATGACCCACATATTGCTACTAACCTATTCACAAATAAATTTGAAAATTTTATTGGAATGGTCAAAAACAGGTCTCATGCACTAGGTCCCACTGTAAAATTAAACCATGGATCACACAGGGTCTAATTGCATCAATAAAAACTAGAGACAACTTATACCTGTACAATCGGTTTTTTAAATTACTTTATGTTTGAAAATGGTACGTGCAGTTACCGAAACTTAAGACACAGAAATAAATTTCGTGTTATACAAAGTTATTAGTGTGTTTCATTTCTAAAAAAGGTTAATTAAACACTTTTCTTCGCAGTTAGGAACGGAATTCAAAAAATATAGAAATTCGTTAAACAATCTATAGAAAAAAAAACGATTATTACACAACTCAAATTCACTGATGGCAATGGTACATTATTTGTTAATAATAAAAAATGGCCTACTACTGCAACAATTATTTTACAAATGTCGGATCTAATATGTGAGATAGTATTAAAACTGTACCAAATTCCGACCCATGTCATAGAAAATCACTAACAATGTTCCTTGACCCGGTTACATTATAAAAAATATTCACCTACATATCGTAAAACCCTTGAAATACATCATTAACTTAATATTTCAAACTGGGATTTTCCCACTACAGTTTAAGTCTTCTATTATCACACCAATCTTTAATACAGGGGTTAAGATAAAAATATGTAACTATAGACCAATTAGCGTGATTAATAATTTTAGGAAAATTTTTGAAAATTGTATGGAGAACCGAATGGTAAGTTTTTTAATCAGAATAACATTATACATCCACAGCAATATGGTTTTCAGAGTGTGCTGTCATTGAGAACATTATAATGAATCTAAATATGAAAATTTATTGGAGTCTTCTTGGACCTAGCCATGGCTTTTGACACTGTTAGTCACAACACTCTAGTTAACATACCATAAAGCATTGGTGTCTAGGACATTGTCTTGAGCCTATTTAAAAGCTACTTATAATCGTGAACAAAGAGTTAAAGTCAACAATACCATAAGTGACCCTCTTCATGTTGACATAGGGGTTCCACAAGAAATAGTCCTAGGCCCAATACTTTTTATAACCTATATCAACTCCATATTCGCTATAGACACATCTGCCAAAATTGTATCCTTGTATGACACAGTAGTTCTTTTTAACGGCAAAACATTGGACAAGACAAAAACAAAGATACAAAGAGAAATAAGGAAATTAAATATTGGCTAGATACTCATCAACTATCACTAAATATAGATAAATCTCAATAAGTTTAAGCATTCTCAGTGACAAAGGCAAACAGACCCAAATTCATATCTATAAAAGTTGACAGTATGTGTGTGAAGATTAGGGAAAGGGTAGGCATCATAATTGATCAATATTTGAAATGGAAAAACCAAATCGACTATTTGTTACACAAATTAGGAAACTAATCTACAAATTTTAAAATAACTTAGTTATTTTTGTAATTCCTCTGTAATTCCTTTGAGAATGGTCTTTATTGACCGAAACACGTGTCAGGAAACTGAATATTACAATATGAAACTAAACAAGTGTTTTAATTTGAAATTACCTAATATTATAATTTCGTTTCATCAAGAGTGCAGTGAAGAAAGTATATACCGCTTCTTCTTTTGGTACAATATCACGAAAAAATTAACAATAAGCAAAAAATATCAGAAAAATCACACAATTCAACATTAGGATACTACCGAATTTAAAAAAGAAGTTCCTTACGAGTCTCACTGCGAGACAGTATTTTTTAAAGTTTCTACAATATAGGAATGGTCATAAAATATTTAAAGAAATTGAAACGATCGAGGATCAGCATTTACAATCTAATTAAGACAGTATTGCTAATTGCTGTATTTGTAACAATTTACAGTTAAATGCTAATAAGTGTTACTATATTTCATTATGTCGTAGCAACAATATGAAATGTTACTAGACGATTAGTAATTATCTACGAACAATAATTCCTTTGTAATTCCTTTGAGAATGGTCGTTATTGACCGAAACACGTGTCAGGAAACTGAATATTACAATATGAAACTAAACAGGTGTTTTAATTTGAAATTACCTAATAAAAGAAGAAGCCCCCGCCTTTTAATCCAAAGAAGATGATCAAATCTTACTATTTGTCGTAGGAGAAGATGTTGAAATGGTATTTTACAATTCATTTAAATTTTATTTTAATTATAATAAAGTTAGTTATAACGTTGCATTCGTTCCGTAAAGTATATGTAATTCAAAAATAATAGTTTCAAAATAATTATTCTAGAATGTTCGCGTACTTTATACAGGAAAAGTAAAAATGCGATAAAAAAACCAACGAATCCGCACTCTTATCGGCCAACTTTTTTCTGTAAGTTACGATATGTATTAGAATTGAAATCAGTAAGAAATTCGTCCTCCGTTGACGTGCGCGTTTTAATTGTCCGGAGGATATCTGGATTACTTTCCAAAGCTAAAACATTACAGAAAAGTTATTATTTCGTCGTGGATGTGCGTGAAAACTAACGCTTTCCCAAAGGTAAATGTACTAGTGATTTTTAAATAACAATTATTCTTGTCGTAAAGGAAATTGAGTTTTTTTTTCAAAATCGTCGTTATGGTAGCATGCTAGTAGTATCAGAAGTGTGAAATTACTAGTAACAAGCATACTCATACTTCATTTCGTTAGTGTTTGCGCAAGAAGGCCAAGCTTGCAATTATTTAAAATCTATAATGCAAGTTTGCATAACTTCTTTAACATTAACTTCTACTTCTTACCTGAAATTTTAATCATATTTCCTTTTATACTTCCGAAATTAACCAGAGAATTTTGAAATCACTTTTTGAAACAACTACTTCTCAATATCTCAATATCTGTAGAAGTAGTTGTTTCAATAAGTAATTAGTTTTATAGTCTTAGTAAGACTCAATCTTGTAGATTTACATTTACGAGGTGTTGAATTTGATTTAATTTTGGTCTGAGCGATTGATTTTTATTGTCGACATTTAACGTTGAGGTAGGCTCGATCCTCTTTGTTTTTTTTCCTCCGCAGTTGACGATATTTTTGGAAAATATTTGTCGAAAAGTATCTCGACTTTCAAACGATACACCGATTTTAATGTGGCTCCCATTGATTTCGATTTTAATATCAATTTCTCACATATGTAGTTTTTCTTTTCCGTTTTATTTATATCTCCAGAATATTTTCACTCGTAACTTTCACTTAAATTCGCGATAAAAATCCAGGATTTTTTGTCTACAACTTTAAGTTTGAGTTTAACCGAATTACTCTGATTTTATTTATCGCCCGTTGCTATTTTCTTCACTTTATTGGTAAAACCACATTTTTTTGTACCTTCCATACATTAGGATTAGTTTCGATATTAATTATTTCATTGAGTTTAATTGCGGTCGCAGTTTTAAGAAATGCTAGGTTCATTTTATTTGGTTTTTTTTTGTTATTTTTTTCTTTTTGTTTATCATGAGCCTGGTCCTTAGAATCAAATTGATTTATATTTAAATAAGATGTTATTCAGAAATATATTTTTGATAAGGAACACTTTGTGTTCGAAATGTACATTTAGTTAATAAAAACAAATTTGTGAAGAAAGTTCTAATATTTTGAATACAATTTACTAAGACGTTATTCCTCTAATTGTTTTATTTCGTTGGATTTACGTTGCTTTCCTGCCGGTTTATGTCTTAGATCCACTTTTTCTGGACCGTTTAACCTCGTTTCCAACTGATGAATTTTATCCATTAGTAGCATATTGTTATATTTTAACACATTATTTTTATCTTCCATTTCGGTAACGATCATTCTCCATTTTGTACCTTACAGTCGATTCCTGCGACTTTTCTTTCGGTTTTTCATCCACAATGCACGTGTGATTTTCTTGCGGGTCTCTTATACCGCTGGTATAACATCCTGGGTGAAAAAAATCAATACACTTTAAGTTATAATGTTCCTTCTGCAATGTACAGACATTGTGCTCATACAGATGAGCACAACATACCTACAGATTTATTAATTTCCGCAGCTTACTGACAGTACTTTTGCTCAGCCGCCATCTTTACTTTTACAGTTAACTGAATTAACTGATTAAGGTTGTAGGCACTTACTTCGTGATACATTTTAATTAAATGAAAAAATATATTTATTACTTAGTTAATATCACAATGTTTATTAAATAGTGGCTACAGTTTCGATCAAACAATGATCATTATCAAACTATAAGTAATGTAAATACAGAAACAAGTTCTTATTTATACCGCGTTAAACAAAGATGAGAACATGAGGTTGGTTTGTTCGTTAATTTTGGGGCTGTCCGGATTATCCTTGTGTTTGTGGATTTCGAGGGATTCGAGTACGTCCATTTTCAAACTACACCCAGTGGAATTTGACCTATTGGACGACTTCGCCGAGAAGCAAAGCGAACCGCAGCATCTTCAAGAAGAAACTAACACACAAACGAAAACTCAAGCGTTTATTCCTTTCAAAAGGACCCAAGAACCTACCTACCACAGTACCACACGTGCACGAATTCTACCCAAGAGTTATAAACCAGACCAACGCACATTTTAACAGTAAGGAATTAGCATTATTAGAGTTAGGTCCAAATTATTCCCCCTATATAAATTGTTCAACTTTTAAGGAAATATTCATCGCAAAAACGGAATCGGCCTTAAAATATGTTAACGATACAAACGTAACCAACTCACAAATTGTAAAATTGTAAAAAATATAGAATTAAATTATACTCCAGATTCAACAACCATTAGATCTATCAAAAATAAAATAAAATCTAGCAAATTAACAATCACGCAAGCCGTTAAAAGGTAATTCAGTAATAATATTAGACACAGAAAAATATACCCAGAAAGTCACAGATTTCATAGAATCATCTAATATCACGGAAAATAAAAAAGATCCAACATTACACATTCAGAACGAACTTAAAAAAGAAATTGAAAACACACACGCTTTTACTAAAAAAGAGAAAAAGAAACTTTTACCAATGAATCCATCATGTCCCAGATTATACGGCCTAGTAAAAATTCATAAAGATAATAGTCCAATAAGATCAGTTGTTTCATATGTAAATGCACCACTTCATATAGTTGCATCTAAGTTAGTTTCATTGCTTAAAGAAGTCACTGACAATTTTTGTGATTCACATGCCGTTATAAATTCTGTAGATCTCACTAATAAATTGAACAAAATCAAGTTAAATAAGAATATAATGGTTTCATTCGATGTATCCAACATGTTTTCAAAAATTCCCCATAAAGATTGCATTAAATTAATTATAACAATTTGTCAGTAAAATAATGTCAACCCGGTCATTCAGTTAAAATTCATAAATTTAATAAGCATATTACTAAAATATAAGTATTTCACGTTTAATAATAAAATATACAATCAAAAAGAAGGACTAGCAATGGGGCCACCCTTAAGCCCATTGTTAGCTGAAATTTTCATGGATAACCTTACAAACTCAATCCTTAATTCAGAATTAGCTAAAAAATATATTCGGTTCTGGTAAAAGAACATTTAACGTCGCTTCGTTTAAAAAAAGAATATTCAACATTCGCTAATCACCTTGTTGGAAACCGGAATACTTTTCTGCATTTCACGGACAAGGGGATTAAAATGGACGTACTCGAATCCCTCGAAATCCACAAATACAAGGATAATTCGGACAGCCCCATAATTAACGAACAAACCAACCTCATGTTCTCACCTTTGTTCAAGATCTTGTTTCTGTATTTACATTACTTGTAGTTTGATAATGATCATTGTTTGATCGAAACTTATATTATATTATATATATTATTAAAATATATTTTCTGATAAAAATAAACAGAATAAGATATTTTATTCATTTATATAGATATTTAATATAATAACCAGCTTAGATTAATTAATAAATAAAATTCATATAAAGAAACATTAAAATAAAAAAAAGGTCACATATTAAAATGATAAGAACAAATACATAGACATAATACCTAACAACGATTATGACATAAATTCGTTGCATATTTTGCTAATGAATTTAGTCTCACTTGTGTTATATTTTGAGAAAATTACTTGAATATAGTTATTTAAGGTTATTGTTTTCATATGTTGTAACATACTTTCAATCAAATCTAATAATTTACACGGGGAATAGTATCCTCGTATGTATTCGATGCGCTGATAAATATTTTTCGTTGGGTATAAGGATGTGGTGCATAAATATAGAGCGGCAGCAGCGATTTCCGATGGCTTATAAGTGGAGTAAAGTGATGAAAGTGTGAAAGATTCCAAGATGTAATATGTGGCGAATGTAAGTTCATGCTGAAACAATAAATTATTTATTACAAGATGACAAGTAAATTACACAAATTTTATTTTTTATTCTTTATTATTATAAAAGTAGGCTAATTTTCTAAATAACGTTTAATTTTTGTATTATATTATATATTCTTTTTTAAAATTGTTGTTATAGGATAATAAATATAGTTATATTTGGGAATACTAAAACTCCTTATCTAATCTTTATTTGTAAATTTAAAGCATTAAATAATTAACAAATGTTAAAACTTACATCAGTTTGAATATTGAGTTTGTGCAGATAGTAGTTCATAAATAGAAATGGGTTTGGCATACCAAAGTTGAACTGTACGATACTTAATATTTTCCACTCCATATCTAAAAGCTGTTTCGGCGTATAAGGATTGCTGCATAATTTTACAATTTTCGATGCCTGAAATATAATAGTAAATTATTAATTATTTATGAAATGAGTATTGTACTTACATGAGAAAAATTGGTAGTGCTGAATTTGTTCATAAGCCATGCTAGAGTGACAACAACCAGTTGGTACATATTATCAGGAATTGCAATTTTAGATAGAACGTCATCAAATAGGCTAACTATGCTTGAATACATTTCACTGGTAATATCCAAATGATCCTGAAAATAAATAATTTAAATGTTTTTGGAAATATGAGGGTGGATCAAATATAAAGCAGTATTTTTTATTTATCGGTCGCTAAGTCAAGTGTTATGCGCGGTACTGATGAATGTGTTGGAGGTGATTGTTAGTAGGAGGGAAGGACGGCTTATTGCCGCCAGTACCACCATTTTTGAGCACGAGGTACATACGTCTATTGAGAAACGCATCATCATTAAATTTTTGGCGCGGGATAGCGTAAAACCTTCTAAAATTTTTCGTCGACTGACTGCACAGTTCTCTGATAATACACTTTCAAAACTCAAGTCTATGGCGTAAAACATTTTAAGTGGAAGCTAACAAGGATTGCTGATGCGAATATTCATGCTATCCGTGAGCTGATTGAAACTGACCGGCAACTTGCAGTATACATAATTGCTGCGGAGGTAGGAATATCGTACGGGAGCGCTCAATCAGTTATTTCCAATGAGTTGGGTTATCGAAATTTGAGGTTCCTCGCATACTAACCGAAGATCATAAAGTGAATTGTCTTGCTATCCGTGGAAGTATTTTTCGCGATTTTTTAAGTCATATTGCCACTTGTGAATCTTAACAAGCAAGTATGGAGCAGACACAACCTGGAGAAGGGCAACCTCGAAAAGAAAACTTTGGACAACAAGTGGATACGGTTGTCAATGATGTAGTAATGTTTAGATCTTTCTCACGGATTTTTTTTAAAGAGGAAGAACGATCACAAGGCAGGACAGGACCATAGTGAGTTCTTGGATGGATTCGATACACACTTGGAGTTGCCATTTGACTAAGAAAAAAGTGTTGTTTCATTACGATAACGCACATTCATTCAGAATTGCATGAGCTGCATTACACATTACTGCGTGACTTCTTTCTTTCCCGAACATGAACACGTGGTTCGTGAGAAAAAAAAAACGGCCAAACGATGATTATAACCGCCATCATCGATACAGAATCATATTTTAAAGAGTGGGACTAATCGTCTTTTTGAAGGTGTTAAAGAAATGGCGAAAACGTTTGAAACTGTATTGCACCAAAGAACAGTATTGATTGGCATACACACTTATTCTTGGAATAAACTATAAGAAAACGATGTATATATTTAAGATGTTTTACAAAGTGCTCACGAGGGCTCCGATATGACTTTGGATTTATAATCATATAATTATAGTTGTACATAAATCGAGAAATTGAGTTATATCTGTACTTTACATAGAGTTGTTAGGATCGGAACAAAAAAAAAATTTCTACTACCCTTTATAAAAAGTTAGTTAGTATCATAGGTAAGGTAGTAGAAAAAGTATAGTGTTTAACTCGTCGAAAGCATTTTTTTAAGCTCGCGAACATTACCAAACTCGGCTTCGCCTCGTTTGGTAAACTGTTCTCTCGCTTAAAAAAATGTTACTTTCGTCACTCGTTGAACAATATACTATTAAAGCGCATAACTTAATTTATAATATAAACATTAAATAAATATTGCAATGCTGTCATAGAATGCGATTGACTTTAAAAATTTATTTTTCACATTTTCTAATAAAACTATAAACATTTTTAGGGTTGGCAACTGTTTATTTATTAAAGGTCCTCATGGTCGTGTGAGGTGAAGTGTGTCTCTGTACTCATTGTTTATTTTGTTTTCATTTTGAAAAACGCGCGCTAGTAATTCTTTATTATGTTAAATTTGTAAATTGATGTTTGCCTATTTATTTTAAAATAACGCTGGAGCTGTTGACTATTGTACACGACGCCCGTATCGCCTAAGAAGTACCGAGTGCAATACTGAAATTGATCAACCGGTAAATGAAAAATCATCTCTTGATCAAGACAATATGCCCGCCCAAAATGACGATAGATTCAATTTGTTCATTACAGCTTTCTTTTAAACGTGAAGTTTTATATAAATTGTCAGCCTTGTCACAGCAAATAGCTGAATTAAAATTTAATTATCTTAATGATTATAAAATGAGAAAATACTGAAATTCTGGATGCTGAGTTCTAAAGGTGAATCGTTTGTGGACGGGGTGTTTCCTACTTCACAGGAAATAACAGATGTTGATCTATCAATACCAATTGGTACCTCATCCACCAAAAAACAAAAATATAAAACTTTATATAAATAAAACTATATAAGTACTTTCAAAAATATGTTGTAAGACGCTACAATATATTTTTGAAAGTACTTATATAATTTTATTCATATAAAGTGAAGATGAACTTTCAACATTTATCAGCCTCATCAATCAATTATTTAAAAATATATAAAACCATCAATCATAATTGCTGATGGAGCATCTGATTTTGGGTTTGAATCAAGTTTAATTAAAAAAAACTGGCTACATATTTAGAGGGTTCAGCCAAATATTGATCCAGAAGCCATTGCCAACCATGTAAAGAACTAGTATCTTATTTTCATGGTGGGAATGCCGATGTCAATCAAATTCTTCAGACTGGTGACTGTCGAATATTTAAAAATAAATACGTTTATTTAAAGTGCACGTCTATACGTGATGGTATTATGATTGGCGGTTTTATCAGTTTAACTCCTTTATTAATAATAGCGGTAATTACTTTTAAATAAAAACAAAATAATATCACACCCGAAATAAATATAGAACATATAAAAAAATATTCTGTAAAATTTAAAACAGATTTTTATAACTAAATTTATTAAAAAAGCGATTTATTTCTTAAATAACTTTGGTAAATTTGGAAACAATTGTCGTGAACAGCAAAATAAATATTTGAAACTGTTATCGTATTTTATTTACGAAAATTTACCAAATTGATTAAGAATATGAACTTTCAACAACTAACAGCCTCAACTATTCAGTTATTTCTGAAATAATGAAATCTACCTTTCTTTGCTTATTAATAATATTGTCAATATTAATGTCCATATATCTATGAATATGTAACAGAGCTAACTCGGTTAGTCTTTCTAGAAACATAGTGGCTCGCAGCCACGATTTGAATCTTTTCAGTGCAGAAAAACTTCTTTATGCAGAAGCAACGCTAACGGACAGAGTACATAATATTTGTAAAATTATTTTTATGTTGGGGTCAAATTTTTTGTATGCATCTAAAGTATTTTCTGGTAGTTGTTCCTTTAGTTTATTTTTCTTTTACTATTGTAATTTCCAAAATTCCAATTCAGACATAATTGCTATTGTACATATTACATTTAAAATTGTATTTAAATATGTTACAACAGATTTTAAAGTGACATCTAAATCTTTGCCAGATTTTTGTCAATAAAACATTAAGTATTATTGTGCTAATATTGAACAAATTCATCGTGTCTTTATTAAATCTGTATTGCAGATCTGTAATAATATTATTCAGGAGAGGTAAACATATATTAATTCGATAATAATCCTCTGTTCAGTTTAGAAAAATAAAACAGCGAACCACGTACATGCAAAAAAAGTAAACAAGTAGTGTTAAAACATATAAAACTAAAAGGAAGTAGGAAAGAAAGAAATGAGTACAAAAAGAGAAAGAGATATCGACAGCCCTAAATATGGATTCCAAGGTTTCCAAATGAGCAGTGGAGAATAGAAAAAGAAAGGAAGCAGCGAAACAAAACGTTGTAAAACAACAGGATACAGAAATAAAACAAAGGAAGAAATGAAAAACGGACAAAACTCACGGAGAAGGCAAATCTAAATATAGCTAAGAACGATGTGGAAATGAAGGTACTAAAAAGCATGTTTAAAGATTTGAGAGAAATGGCAAAAAAACCTCAGAAGAACTAAAAGATAAGATCGAAAACCTAAAGAAAGAAATTAGTAACAAAGAAGAGAAGTGAGTCCTAGAAAAGCAAGAGATGTTTAAAAGAATCTACAACCTGGAAACAAAGTGGAAAAGTAAGAACAGCAAATGAATAAAAAATAATATCATAATAACAGGCTTAGTAGCAGAGGCAAACCAAGAACAGAAGGAAGTCCAGAATTTCACATTACATAGGGAAAACCAATAATACGTGTCGAAGTTGAGACATGGCAAACAAAACAACATATAATGATCTAGCATATGTAAAAAGATTCGTACAATAAAAATAGAGAAATAGCAAGAGAAGAAAAAGCAAAAGGAAAGAGAGTAAGAATAGGATACCGAAAGATAACAATTAACGGAGGGAAGTACCAATAAGAAAGCAACAATAGAAAAGCAAATAAAAAACTAGGCATCACAGTGAGAAAGTGGCACAAGAAAAAAGTTAAATACAATCTAAATGGGAATATGGAACATATTAAAGGAAAAGAAAAGGAATTAATAGAAGAAATGAAAAAAACTCAAAAAGCATAATATACGAAAAATATGGGGACGACAGACGACAGAACAATGAGAGCGGAAATCAAAATGGAAGAAACTAAATGGAATATAATTGTGGCATGTGCACCAAACGAAAACGATAAAAATGAAGAAATACAGAAATTTTACGAGAGAAAAATAAATAGACTATAGCAAACGAAACACAATAGTCATGGGAGATCTTAATGAAAGTGTAGAGCAGGATAATAAAGGCAAGAAATAGAAAAAACACGAAAAAACATTTTGTAAATCTACAAGGAGTTTTATTAAGACTATAAAACAAATCACTTATTGAAACAACTGCTTCTCAGTCTAATATTTCGACAGACATTGAACGATACAAAAGTAATTTGCGTGTTACAAATAGTAAGGCTATCAAAGCAGCACTGGTTTGAACGTATTTATTTCTGTCTAATAACCTAGAAATGAAACAGGGGAAAGTATGGAGATGAGAACAGAAACGAAAATGGAAAAAAATATAGAATTATGTATAGCAAACAACCTCATTGTGACAAACACAAAATTCAAACACAAAGACATATAAAAATACACTAGAGAAGTCAGACCAAGAAAAGAGAAATAATAGACTACTTCTTAATCCACAACTTGGTAAAAATAGAAATTATCACAGGAGCAGAAAACTGAGTACGTAGTCGAAAACAATAATAAACAAAAACACGAAAACCAAAAATTGAAAAGAAATAAACTAGGAATGAATACCAATCAAAAATAGAGAAAAAGTCAAACAAAATAGAAGGAGCAGAAAGCAAATAGAAAAAGTTCAAAGAAATCATATGTAAAGCAGCCCAAAAAAGCTGTGGGACAATCACTACATCAAACAAACAGAGGAAGAAAACCAGGTGGTGGTCAAAAGAGGTAAAACAATTTGTAAAAACAAATATTACAGAAGATATAGGATAGCAAATAAAATAGTGGAACAGAAAATCAAGATAGCAAAAAAGCAATCCTGGGAGCAGTTTGGTAAGAAACTGAAAGAAACGTTCACAGAAAACCAAAAGATATTTTACAGCACAATTAAACAAATGAGGAATAAAAGAACACTAAGCCAACCAAGTATAAAAGACAAAAACGGAAATATAATAACAGAAAAACCGAATATATTAGAAAGAACCGGTGGCAGCAATCAAGAAAAAAAAAACTAGGAGAATCACAAGATACCCGAGGAATGGAACAAGGGAATTAAAATACGCATACACAAGCATACCAGGGAAAATTTTTACTAGGATAATAGAGGCAAGAATAAAAGGAAAATTAGATCAACAGCTGGAAGAAGAACAGCACGGATTCAGAAAAATTAGAAGCAAGACTTAATATACATAATGAGACAACTAACAGAAAAGATGATTAAAAAGGAAAAGAAACTGAGACAAGGTTGTATATTAAGCCCTTTACTATTTGTATCAGCAATAAGAAATAGGAAACAAAGAGCCGATAACACAAAGATAGGGTTTAAAAAAATTGGAAATATTAAAAATATAAATTATAATGTTTGCCGACGACATAACATTAATAGCAGATTCCGAAGAAAAACCTGGAAATATACAAAGAGGAGATGGAAAAGATCAATATAAACAAAACCAAAACAATGATAATATCATCAAAAGGGAGCACTCACGAAATAGAGTTAAACGAAAAACAAAAAGAGCAGGTTAAGCAGTTCAAATACCTGGGATCAACAATAGAGGAAACAGGGAAGATAGATTCAGAAAAAGATTAAAAACTAGGCAAAGCAAGAATGATCTACAACACAATAAAGAAAACATTCTTAGAGAAAAAGAAGATTACAAAAACAATAAAAACAGAAGTATATAAAAAATTGTAAGACATTAACTGCTATATAGTAGTGAATCTTCAGTAACCACAGAGAGTAGTAACAACAAAACCAATGCAATGGAAATAAGATAGTTAAGAAATATAGAGGAAATTACAAAAAGAGACAATTAACCAATAAAATTAGTAATAGAAGAGAGACAATTAGGATGGTTGGGTCATATATACAGATAAGAAGATAATAGATTAACGAAAAGAATACACGAGGTAAAAACATAGCGCAAAAAAGCAGCGGAAAGATGATGAATAGAATGGAACGAAATAAGAAAAATGGCACAAGATAAGCAACAGTGTTAAAGAAGTGTAAAAGCAAATGCATAAAAGTGGAAAAAATAAATAAAAATAATCCTCTATAATAGGTTGATCTACGTTTGGTCTATTTCTCTGGTATTTAGTAATTCAAGGTTTCGTCATTTCAATTGGTAATTTGTTTAAAATATTGACTGCATCATTAAAATTGTTTAAACGATGTGGCAGTATTTTTCCTCTTATTGGATAAAGTTTGGCGTATCCATTTAGTCAAAGTTTTTGTATTTCGCCGTATTTCTAAAATTATCGGACAAAGAGCATAGCGTAATTCTGAATATTGTGGTACAAATTAAATTTTTTAGCAATTTAGCTTTAATAGAAGATTATCTTCCCATTGCGAGATTAATTCCAATAACTCCACAATGTTTAAAAATCATGTTTATCGCATGGTATCGTTTGGACGAGGCATTAAAAAATTAAATGACTTCTTTAATGGTAGCAGTGGCCCTTGTTGGTGTAACCCACCAAATTTCATAAGAAAAGAAGCAATATTTGGAAAAGATTCCGTTTAAATGATTAGAAAACATTAACCAATTAAATTGTCTAAAATGTTTTTACACAAGTAATATTTAATGCCCTTTCCCCCCTTTTTATGTACAGAATAGGGTAACACAAAAGTATCATTTGGTTTCCATTTATAATTTAAAATTCTAAATTTAACTATATCAATGTAAAATTTTTCAACGTTATTAGCATGTTGCTGGGAACAACTTAATGAATATCCTGAAGATTCTCCTGTGTATTCGGTAAATTTCGATGCAGATGTGGATGGATAATTTAAATTGACTGTTGAAGAATCGTCATTTTTTTAAAATTTTTTAACAAATGAATCCAACGGAGATTATTAATTTAATTAACTAAAAACAAAAAAAACAGGAATAAATTAATTTAAAAGAATGCATATATTATTCTTAAAATCAAAAAATACCTTATGTATAATTGATTTAATCTTTTAATGTAAAACAATGTAACGATTAACGATACCAAAGAGACGAATAGTATCAATATATGTCGAGTATTAAGAAAAGGGAACCCCCTGTGCAAAAAAAGAAAGCCATCATTTCTCTAACGGTGCTTGCGCATATTAATTTGTGTACATAGCATGCCCGTTTTGAAAATGGCACCGTCATAGATCGCTGACTAGATTCACCAACACAACACTTAACTTGTTTGTTTGAAATATTAGTAATTGTTAAGAATTAAAAAAAAATAAGCGAACGAATAATTCTTAGGGGGGGTAATTACCCAATCGATGTGATGAAGGAAGGGACAGTAGTAGACTAGATCTATACCGACTTTAGTAAAGCGTTTGACAAAGTTAGTCAGTGACTATGGAGGCTTCTAATTCGTTATACATTTTAATCACAAATTAAACACAATAATTACTTTGTTTTGTATAACAGTTATTTATTATATGGTGAACAATGGTTTTAATACATTCATGTAATTATTGTGTTTAATTTGTGAAAGTTAGTCAGTGTAGACTTTTATACAAATTCCGAATGTATGGTGTAGCTGGGTACATGATTGAATGGCTTTAATCATTAATGAGTTGTAGACAACATGTGAAAATAAACGATGCAGTTTCCAATTCTTTAATAAACGCAACTTCCGGGGTGCCAATAGGGTCTCACCTTGGGCCATTCCTATTTCTCATCTTTATCAATGATACCAAAATGTAAAAGGTATTTAGAATTAAAAAAAAAAAACATTCAAACTAAATTCTTACTTACATTTAATTAAATTATTTAATTTTGAAATTGTTGTATTTTGTAATCTGGGATGGCCCCAGGTAGGCTCCGTAAATGGAAAATATTTTGTACTCTTGTTCTCGTAGCAATTCACATTTAAACATTTTTAACACAAATAAATTTACAAATCTAATTTTATTACAGGTTTCTTAATTCTACTTGATCTTCTAATACTAGGTAGCTCAGAGTTTTCTGAACAAATGTTGCCGTTTGTCTGAATGCCTTCATCTGACGGTTCGTTATTTATCTAGGTTCTTAAACATGCTTTGAATATTTGATGGTGGAGGTATTAAACTGTCTGATGTACACTTATCCTCTTTTGTATTTTTTCCTATTTTGATTATTTGATCAATGTGACGTTTTACGATATTTTTATTGTCTAGTTCTATTAGGTAATGCAATGATCCTAATATTTTATTTACTTTACTAAATATCCATTTATCACCACTGTAATTTCTGGCGGCAACTCGCATTCCTACTTCAAGTTTTCTAAGACATTTATTGTTGTTATTTATTACTGTTTGATTATCAGTTTCATTTGGTTTAGGTAATTAATTTGGATTTTATTTCTCGACCAAACATCATTATAATGTACTGCATTAAAAGTAAATTCACCTTTTGGGTAATTGTTAAGTCAGTGTTTTCATAAGAATTGTACATACCGTTCTGCCTACCCATTTGTAGCAGGATGGTATGGAGCCGTAAATTTAGAAATTATATCATATGATCTTAAAAAATATATAATACCCCAAATCTCGAAAATATTGATAAATAAATTTCTATAGTTGATTTGACTGTGATATTTTTTATTAGAAAGATTTCAGGCCACTTGGTGTAAGAGTCTACTAAAATTAATAAATAATGTCCCTGAAAAGGTCCAGCAAAATCACAATGAACTCTCTCAAAAGGTTCAGTAGAAGGTATCCACGGATGGTGAAATTTCGGTGGATTATTCCTTGTTTTGATACAACCAGAGCAGTTTTCAGTTATTTTTGAAATATCTTTATCCAGACCTGGCCACCCACAATAACTTCTTGCTAATAGTTTCATTTTTGTTGATCCAAAATGACCTACATGTAACTCATTTAGAACATAGTTCCTAAGTGATTGTGGAATATATACACGTAATTTTTCACCACAATTGTTTCGAAAATTTATTGCTTCTTCAGGTGAATGAAATTTTACAATAAAATTAGAAAAAACTTAGAACTATATATTATCTACCAACCAATCATATTATATTTGGTGTGATATGCTAAATCGTTTACTAAGATTGGTGTGCTTTTATTTGGTTTACATTAAATATTTCGGCTTCTTCTAAATTATTTTTTATGATACAGTTTGATCTAGTGATTAGCCTTGAGAGTGCGTGAACGTTTGAATGACTTTTGGTATTTTTGTATTTAATGTTATAATTCAATGCTTGTAAAAATATTGCATAATGTTGCATTTTAGCTGATGAAAATATAGGAAGGTTTTTATGCGGGTTAAATATTTGAACTAAAGCATTACAGTCTGTAATTAAAGTGAACTTCGTACCATACAGGTACTGATAGATTTTTTTACACCAAAGATTATAGCATAAGCTTCTCTGTCTACTTGAGAATAACGTTTTTGTGTATCTGATAGGGTCTGTGAAGCGAATTGTATTGGTTTTTCACCTCCGTCAGGAAATAGATGCGACAATATTGCTCCTACCCCTACTGAACTGCTGTCAGTAGAAAGTATTAGTGGGAGTTTTGGGTTGAAATTTTGAGATTTTTGTATACCGTCTTTTGTAATTTTATATCCACAGTATTCAATTTGGTTAGCCATGAATGTACATTTATCAAGATTTATTCTAACATTATATTCGTGAATAGCCTTTTGCCAAATTGCAGGTGCAGAAGCTACTCTGTATATTAAACAAGTAGGTTTTAATAACCCCTTTATAGTATTTAACATAAGTAATTTCCTATCGTCTGGGTGTATTTCTAGATGTAAAGAAGCTTGTGTAATGTCTAGTTTTAAAAATTTTTCTCCTCCGGCCATATTTGTGAATAATTCATCAATTGTTGGAAGTGCGAAATCATCAATCGCCACAAATGCGAATTTGAACATTCGATATTACCATTGGAACGATGGTACTAGTCCATTCGCTTGAATTTACCGGTTCCAAAATGCCTTGTTCAATAAAGTGTAATGGTCATCCGTATCCGGTCCACATGTATCCCCTTACCACCGAGATAACATCCATATAATGCAAGTAACATACCATAACAGTAATATTCAAATCGACATAATATAATGAAAAGTTTAATTTATTTGTATGAAAAATCAATTTTATAAATGCACTAATTGCTGCTTGATGAATCCAAAAGAATTTTAACTGCTGTGGCAATGAACTTGATTGAATTCGTGGCAAAAAGTGCAACAGAATTATATTTTCTCGTAGGAGTATGGGATTTTTCAAAAACAATGTATTTTACTAATAATTACAGATATTTATCAAATATTACGGATTACAAATTAATGCACACTGATACATAGTCAGTGTAAACTGTATGCAAATCATATAAGAATCTTACAGAGTGTAATTACGAGGGTTCCCTTTTATATTTAGAGAATGGACGATTTCGATACTGCTATCTAACAACACACGTCTCTAACGTAAAGTTTGACTTTTTGTCAGTAGAGCTACTCAGAGAGTTTTGATGTCAATGCGCCATTTTTGTTGTTTACAATGACATGAAAAGGTGATGTCGGAAAAGCAATGGAATTAAGTCATGGGGGTATCCCTGGGAATTGGGCAATAGCCAATATTGCAGGACATGTGTCTGTAAAAACATGTTTGTGTTTAGTGTGTTTAACAATCGTTCAAAAAAAGGTTCTATAGGCCGAGTTACTGTATGATATCATAACAGGTAATCAATCATGATATGAGCATGATGGTGTAATATTTGACGGTAAATTCTGAATGGTATTCAACCGTTGGTTTGTCAAAGTCTTCGAAAAAGTTAATTAAATCAACCACCAAAGACGCATCATTCACCATCAGAACAACACAAGCTCTCACAGATCGGCTCAAACAAGAGACTTTTTAAGAAATCGAATTGATGGGTCATCTGACGTACAGCAAAAGTGCATTTATCTTCATCAATAAACTTACATACGATGGTTTATTTATTTTAGTTTTTCTCTATTACCGAAATATAAAAGAGAATCCTTGTATTTTTCTCATAATTTACAAATTGTAAGGATTAAGTCATAAGATGTATAACAAATATTGTTGTGCCTAAGGGATTTCTTCAAATATATTTTTGATGTTGCCTCATTATAAAAGTTTCTTTTTAAGAAGTCTTTCACATAATTCATTCTGCCATTAACTGCCAGAAGTTTCCTCCAAAAGAGTGGATAAATCAACCAACATAAAATCAAATATAATTAATTCCGAAAGTAAATGCCAGATGCCAGCATCTTATATGACGGTACATGGAGGGTTTCAGTGAAAGAAAGTATTTTAATATGAACTCCGCCCTTGCTTTTTTTGTCCAAAATTGTATGTATTTTTTTAAAATTTATTTGTTTTTAAATGTATTTTTTCAGAAAGATGTACAAATAATAAATAAACATAAACATAAGACAACGGTGCAGGTGAAGTAATGATCAGTAAAATATTTTTTCTTTCTCATTAATATTTTTAGCAATAAAATTTACTAAGTTACCAGTAACTTTGATTAATAACGGTATGTTTTCTGGCTGTACTACTCAGCTTTTTTGTTATTAATATAAAACAAAATTAAATTCTGTTAGTAAGATCCTACTGTTATTATTATTATTAGGTAATTACAATTTGTGTTAAATATAATTTCTAAACAAAAAACATTACCTGCATATGTATCAACCAGTTTAAGGTCCTGGTGCGGTTCTCTAAACACGGATTATACTTCAAGTAAAACCCCCTTTTCAATACGACTTTGTACTCGTCCACCATTGAGAGCGTTATAATGTCCTGAAATTAGAAGATATTATATTACTTTAACTGAAGTTAAGTTTAAGTCTGTATATAAAGTTAATAAGAACGAAAAATATTACTAATACTCAAGGGCGTTTCCAGTCAACTGGCTTAGGGGGGGGGGGGTAATTTGAAGAAATGAAAATATTTATTTTATTTTATAAATAAATAAAATATAATTCTATTATTTTTAAATATAAACAAAATAATATCACACCCGAAATAAATATAGCACATATAAAATCATAATAATATATTTTGTAAAATTTGAAACTGATTTTTGTAACTAAATTTATTAAAAAAACGATTTTCTTTGCTTTTTAATAATATTGTCAATATTAATATCCATATATCAATGAATATGTAATACAGCTAACTCGGTTAGACTTTTTTGAGACATAGTGGCTCGCAGCCACGATTTGAATCTTTTAAGTGCAGAAAAACTTCTTTCTGCGGAAGCAACGCTAACAGGAAGAGTACATTTTATTTGTAAAATTATTTTTATGTTCAGTAAATATTCGGGTCATATTTTCTGTATACATCTAAAGCATTTTCTGGTAATTGTTCTTTGATTTTATTTTTCTTTTGCCATTGTAATTTCCAAAATGCCAATTCAGACTTAATTGCTATTGCACATGTTACGTTTTCAGGTAATTTTTTTAAATTTAAATATGTTGCAACAGATTTTGAAGTGGGATCTAAATCTTCGCCAGTTTGTTATCAATAAAACACTAGGTATTGTTGTGTTAAATTTGAACAAATTCATCGTGTCTTTATTAAATCTGTATTGCAGATCTGTAATAATATTATTCAGGAGAGGTAAATATATATTAATTCGATAATAAACCTCTGTTCAGTTCAGAGGAACTTAAAACAGCGAACCACGTACATGCAAAAGTCCATAAAAAAGTAAATAAGTAGTGTTAAAATATATAAAACTAAAAGGAAGTGGGAAATAAAGAAACAAATGAGTACAAAAAGAGAAAGAGATATCGACAGCCCTAATTATGGATTCCAAGAATTTCAAATGAGCAATGGAGAATAGAAAAAGATAGAAAAACGAAGCAGTGAAACAAAACGCTGTAATAACAACAGGATACCAAAATAAAACAAAGGAAGATGAAAACAGAAAAAAAACTCACGGAGAAGGAAAATCTAAATATATCTAAGAACGATGTGATAATGGAGGAATTAAAGAGCATGTTTAAAGACTCCATGAGACAAATGACAAAAAACTCAGAAGAACTAAAAGAAGAGAGAGAGCAAAAAAGAAAGTATGGAGATGAGAAACGAAAATGGAAAAACAATTAAAGAATTATGTATAGCAAACAACCTCATTGTGACAAACACAAAATTCAAATACATACATAAACACATTAGAGAAGTTAGACCAAGAAAAGAGAAATAAAAGACTACTCCTTAATAGACGCAGAAGAATGGAAAAGGTGAAAGATGTTGAAGTAATAAGACAAGCTGAAATAGGGAGCGACCACTACTTGGTGAAAATATAAATTAACACAGAAGCTGAACACTTGAAGTATACGAAGTCGAAAACAATAATAAAAAAAAACACATAAAGCCAAAAGAAAGAAAGAAACTAGGAATGAATACCAATCAAAAATAGAGAAAAAGTCAAACAAAATAGAATGAGCAGAAAGCAAATAGAAAAAGATCAAAGAAATCATAAGTGAAGCAGCCCAAGAAAGCTGTGAAACAATCACTATATCAAACAAACAGAGGAAGAAAAACAGGTGATAGTCAGAAGAGGTAAAACAATTTGTAAAAACAAAACAAGATAATTGGAAAACTTACATAAAAACAAGGAAAGAATAAGATTATAGAAGATATATAATAGCAAATAAAAAAGTGGAACAAAAATTCAAGATAGCAAAAAAGCAATCCTGGGAGCAGTTCGTTAAGAAACTGAAAGAAACGTTCACAGAAAACAAAAAGATGTTTAACAGCACTATTAAACAAATGAGCAATTAAATTCATTAACCCAGCCAAGTATAAAAGATAAAAACGTAAATATAATAACAGAAGAAAACAAGATATTAGAAAGATGGAAAGAATTCTTTAATGAAATAACCAAAACAAACCATCACGGAGTTATAGAAGGTGAATCAACGAAATAAGAATCGAAGAACTGGAGGCAGCAATCAAAAAAATAAAACTACGAAAATCTTCAGGTATAGATGACATCACAGCCGAAATGATGAAATATATGGGGAAAGGGGAAGGAAGAATTCTTGAAAATAGTAAATGACATTATCAAAAATCACAAGATACCCGAGGAATGGAACAAGGGAATTATAATATCCATACACAAAAAGGAGACACAAAAATATGTGATAACTACAGAGGTATTACACTCACAATCAAACCAGGGAAAATTTTTACTAGGTTAATAGAAGCAAGGATAAAAGGAAAATTAGATCAACAGCTGGGAGAACAACAACACGGATTCAGAAAAATAGAAGCAAACAAGACTTAATATACATAATGAGACAATTAACAGAAAAGATGATTAAAAAGGGAAAATAATTACAACCTAAAAAAGCGTATTACAGGGTGAGAAGAGAGGACATATGGCATATACTCGAAACAAGAAGGATAAAAAAAGCATAATAAATATAATAATGAAATAACAAAAATAAAGTAAGAATAGGAAATAAATAATCAGAGGAGTTCAAGACCAAAACAGGACTTAGACAAGGTTGTATATTAAGCTCTTTACTATTTGCATCACTTAATGACGAAGCAATAAGAAATAGCAAACATATAGCCGAAAGCACAAAGATAGGGTAAAGATATATTAAAAACTATTAAAAATGCAAATATGTATTAATGTCTGTCGACGACATAACATTAATAGCAGATTCAGAAGAAAATCTGGAAATATTCAAAAAAGAGCTGGAAAAGATAAATATAATATCATCAAAAGAGAGCAATCACAAAATAGGCATAAATACCTGGGATCAACACTAGAGGAAACAGGGAAGATAGAATCAGAAATAGATGAAAAACTAGGCAAAGCAGGAATGATCTACAACACAATAAAGGAAACATTCTTAGAGAAAAAAGAGATTACAAAAACAATAAAAACAGAAGTATATAAAAGAAATTAACTGCTATATATAGTCCATCCGTTGGATCTTCCGTCCTACGTCACAAAATATCGCTTCGAGAAACGACACAAAAACATTCAGTCTGATAAAGTAAACCAAATGCGTTAGAAAAAGAACGCACTGTAAAACTTTCTTCGTTTTTTGAAGCGATAGTTTGTGACGTAGGACGGAAGATCCAACGGATGGACTATAGTAGTGAATCGTGAGTAACTACAGATTGATTTTTTAAAGTTGTCACCAGATGCAATTCGAAAAGTAGAATTTCACAAAAATTTGCCCTCGTTTGTAATAGATTTTGTATTTAAGAGAGAACCAGCATCACGATGATCTCGTAAGGGAATATTTTGTTTCCCCTAAATATGATACTTTTGATTATTGGTTTTAATCTATGTCTATTTTCTTCAATTTGTCGAAGTCTTTCCATATTTAATTTATCTCTTATATTTCGTGATTTTATAAAACAATTTCGCATAAACAATTGAAATTTTATGGTAATATTTTTATAACACAACATTTTTACCTGATAATTTAGAATATTGAGATACTGTCTGAGATACTTATTTTTGCAATGGCACTTGTTGCTACAACCCACCAAATTTTGTAAAAAAGAAGCAATATTTGCAAAAGAATCTGTTTAAATGATTATAAAAGATTAACCAATTAAATTGTCTAAAATAGGGTAAAACAAAAGTATCATTTGGTTTTCTTTTACAATTTAAAATTTGAAATTTTTCAATTTTATTAACATTACTAAATTTAACTATATGAATGTAAATTTCAACATTACTATATGTACATATTGTATGCTCCTTTTTCTCATGCTGGGAAAAACCTAGTGAAGATTTCTACTGCTAAATGTCAATGAAGATGTAGATGGATGATTTAAATTGACTGTTGACATAGATCGATCTTTATTTGTTGAAGAATCGTCAGTTTTTTTAATTTTCTGAACAAATGAATCCAACGTGGATTATCAATTTTCATTTACTAATTTAATTACAACAAAAATCAGGAATAAATTAATTTAAAAGAATGCATATATTATTCCTAAAATCAAAAAAAATACCTTATGTATAATTGATCGAATTATAATAAATTGGTAATTTATCTGCAATCACTAAAAATTTAGGATTTACATGCGACGTGTAAACAGTCCGGTTTCTATCTTTTACATTTAAACCAAGTAGGACAAGAAATATTATAAATTTACGATATCAAAAAGGCGAATAGTATCAATATCGGGTATTATTAGAAAAGGGAACCCCCCGTGCAAAGGAAGTCATCACTTTTCTAACGGTGCTTGCGCAGATAATTTTAATTTGTGTACATGGCCTGCCTGTTTTGGAAAAATGCACTGTCATAGATCGCTGACTAGAATTACCAACAGTTAACTTGTTTCTTTGAAATATTAGTAATTTTCAAGAATAAACAAAATAAGCGAATAAATAATTCTTAGGGGGGGTAATTACCCAATTACCCATCCCCCCCCTGAATACGCCACTGCTAATACTAGATTTTATTGGGTTGAGTCGTTTTAGTTCCGACTAATATATATCTAACTTGTAGTTTTGATTAACTCTCCAATCCAATAATTGTAAAATATAACAATTTAATTGCACAGTTCCAATCCATATTAAATGAATTGAGATACATTAAATCAATAACTACAAATATTACAAATAAATCTAATCCATGGTTTGGAAAAATTATTCAACTTGTACAAAACATTTTACAACATCAGAGGAGAATAAGATCGAAAAAACCTTAAAATAGCTAGTAATAAAGTAGTAGATGTAATACGAAATGAAAATGTAAATTCAATATATAGTTAGGAGTAATTGTAGATAATAAACTAACATTTTCAGAACATATAGATTATACATGCAAGAAAATTATGTGTATTGAAACGATGCAGTAATTATACATTACAGCATACAAAACAAACAATATATTACATCATAATATTACTAGATTTATATTTCTAGGCAATAATTGTATACTTAGCAAATAACAGCAATTTAAAAAATATTACAAGTTCTACAGAATGTAGAGCTGCGGACAATATTAAAATGTGATTAGAAGATTAAATTTGTTGAATGCCGAACAATTAATTACATTTAAATCGCTTGTATTTATTTCATATTATCACAATTGTACATGTAATGTCGGGCATAAAACCACAAAACATGGACAAAATTCACAATTCTACAATAAAGCTCAAGATGATAATAAATAATTCAAACTTTCATTATGAGTATGCATAATAAACATGTATGTAAGACTTGTCATGTAATTTTATTGTTTTGAAGATGTATAAGATATATTTTTTAGTTTAAGTAATATTATTATATAAGTTATTAAGTTATAAGTAGAGAGCGGATTTCTAGCATTATGCTTATCCGTAATATTAATAGCATCGAAAAAATTTCTTAATATCTATACGAATCTTGAAGAATGTGATTACTTAGCGCTAAGTTTTTTTGGGCTTTTTTGCTTATTTTGACTTTTTGTGCTTATTTTGACTTTTTATGCTTATTTTCATGCTTTTTTTAGATTTTGATGCTTATTTGGAGCATTTTCTTAAACATTTAAAAAACATTTAATAATAATTTCACGCTGATATTAAATTAATGTGCTAATATAGAGAATTTTCGTAAAAATCTGTATCCCATCATTTATAGATTATATTTGTATTAGATATTTTCTTCGTGTCTTTTGACAACATAATTGTTAAAAATCTTCATAATATGATACAATAATTATAATGAATTTTATTATTAATAAATATTAGTATAAATTACCAATTTACAATGGATTCGTTTATAAATAAGTAGATATAATAGACCGTCTCATAATTCAGATAATACAGACGAACGCTTCATAGGAATCACACCTATGATATTCCGGATGTAAACGTCGTTAAAAAATAAATAGGGGCCCCAGTAAGTATTAAATGCAAACAAATTTAAGTGATAGCTAATAATCAGGTGTTCTGCAACCGTATCAATTTCCTTCTCTCGGCAAAAGTACCGATGGGACGACTGGCGCATATTTACCGTTTTCGTTAATTTTCATATTCAAACTCGCATTCATAAACTATTGAATTAACATTCCAAAAACTTTGCTTATTTATCAAAAATTACTATATGCGTGAATCGTATTAACCTGGGGAATCACAGATAAATTATATTATATAATTCACATGTATATTTAACCCATAATGCAAAAGGTGAAAACCACAATACAAGAATTAATTAGAGGCTATCCAGAATTAATAAGTGAAAATTATACATTATTTTGTAAGGCATGTTTAAAAATAGTAAGTTTTATTTTAGTTCCCAACTGCATCCTAACTAGTCAAGACTTGTATGTAAAACATGTTATAACAACACTACGTCAAGAACGTTTGAAAAAGTTCAAAGCTGAACTAACAAAACAGCACAATTTCACAATCTTTAGCATCATCTTCAATTAAATTCACATTTGTGCAAAGTACTTTTACATTCTAATATCCCTTTAAGAAAATTACAAAATAATGCATTTAAATCTTTCTTGGGAAAATATTGTAAAATACGCATTCCCGAGAAAAAATTATGTAGCTCTTAGATACCATACAAAAAATTAAAGATATTATTAACAATAATTATATGTGGTTTGGTGTGGATGAAACCACAGACTTGTTTAATTTAATAATATGAGTTTAACATGAAGACATCCGACCAACAGTATTTTGATATATACAAAAGAATTGAAGAAAACTGATAATAACATTATAGCAAAATTCATAAATGATGGACTGACAAGCTTATTTTTGCCGTAGACAATACCAAGTTACAAAATTTTACTAATAATGCATTTTGTGCATTGTACAAGTTTAGCACATGAATAGAAACGAATTTCTGAAACTATAAGAATGAAATTTCCATTTGTAGATTTAATTAAATATGGAAAAATAGTTCTTATATTCTTCTGTGAGTACAATTATTCAAGAAGTCATTATCTGATATCTCACTGCCCCATAAACCAGTGCTAACAAAATGGGGAATTTGGCTATATGCTACAATGTACTATGCGAACAATTTTGAAAAATTTAATAAGGTTATATACAACTTTCCCGAAACGACAAGCAAATCAGTTAAAGACTGTTAAACAGTTCTTAAGAAACAAGAGCTTCCTTCAAAACAATTGAGTTAAATAAAATCGCGTTTAAATTTTGTGAGCAACACAATCAAATCTTTATAAAAGCAGATTCATTTTAGAAAATACCTGCATGCATTGGCCAAGAAATCAAAATAATATCGAAAGAAGTATTCGTTGAAAATGAAGGATTTTTAATATTAAATAAATTAAACTTGATTTTGAATGGCAATTTTCAAATGGATCCAGCTATAATTTAAAATAAAGAGAAGCTTTTCTACTTTTAAAAATTTATTGAGCGTCAGAAGTAATAATTTTTACAATTAAACCCTTAGAACAACATTTAATGATCTACTGTTTTTATGAATAGATTTTAGTTATTTTGAAACGTATACAAAATTACAATTTAATTTTTAAATACTTACATGATATTATATATTGCGTAAAGAAAGTATGTTTATTTTAGTTTTAAGCCAAATTTCTTTGTAAAATATGTTGATAAACGTGTAACATATCAAGAAAATATAGTTTTCTTTAGTGCTTTTTTCGTGTTTTTATGCTTTTTTCCTGTTTTTGTGCTTTTTTAATGCATTTTTCTCTAAATGTTGTGCCTTTTAATGCTTTTTTAGTGCTTTTTTTTCGTGTTTTTATGCTTTTTTCCTGTTTTTATGCTTTTTTAATGCTTTTTTTCTCTAAATTTTGTGCCTTTTTAAGTGCTTTTTTTCACATTTTTTAAGCTTTTTTATCCGCTCTCTAGTTATAAGTATTATATATTTGTGTAAGTGTGTATGCATGTTTATGTGTGTACCATATATACATTTATGAATTTTATAATAGATTGATAAAAATATACTTACATTAATATATTCTGGACTGAAGTCATTTGCAGAGTACTGGATAGATTTATCTAAAAATTAAAGCAAATTGTTTCATCATAAAAACTAATAAACACAATGAAAATAAAATAATAATAATATATTTTTTTAAGAAAAATACAAAATGAAAAAATATATTTACCATAATGAAGAGTTTTCTTAACCAATTTATTTTTCTTCTGTAATTTATTGCCTTTTAACTCTAAATTATTTTTACAGTAATTTTCTTGAATCGATGGATAAGTAAATTGAGATTCCACTGCGATTACATCATCTGAACATGCAAATGTTACTCTTTTTTCATCTGCGATTGGTACTGAATCATCATCTTGGTTCTTTTTAGGCGATGTTTCTAAACTAAGTCTAGGGATTTCAACACTTGGCGTAGTAATTTTTGTTTTTAATTTTTGCAAGAGATTATTTTCAGTATTATTTACATTAATGTCCGAAACCCCCGCTTTACGTAAAAATTGTGTAGCTGCTAACGTTATATTAAGTTCATCAATCTCGGATATAGAAATTGTGTTATCGCAAATTGTCTCCGATTTTCTTTCTTCTTTATGCTGTAAATCTTTAATATTCTGCATAGGATTTTCCAAACATTCAGGTGGCTCCGATAAAAATATTGTTTCTCTTCTTGTACCAGAGGGTACTTCTGGTTGTGGATTAAGTGCGATCTGTCGTGTTGTCTCAGATATTTCATTTTTTTGTGGTTCTATTGATTTTTCATTAAGTAGAAGGTATTGTGTATTATTTTTTTCAGTTTTTGAAACTGGTATCTCTTTAAATTCCTCGGATATATTTTTGTTATTAGTTATTAAGTCCAGTTGGATATTTCTATCTTCAGGTGGTATTTCTGCTGTAGAATTGGTGTTAATTTTATCACTATTTATTTGTAATGTTTCAGTTGTTCTTTTCGACATTAACGGATGTTTAATTGATTTTCTATTAACAGTCGTCTTATTTTGAGAAATGGGAGAACACATTTTTATTTTATTTGCTTTGTAAGTTACTTGTTTTAGCGTACTTTTTTTAGTGGAAATATTTTGTATAGGCGAAATTGTTTTTAAATTTTTCGGGCCATTTATGGTTTTTAAAAAATCTTGCTTATTGCCAGTTTCATAGCAAGTGGAATTTTCAGGATTACGAGAAATGAATTTTCTTACAGCCTTTGGCGCTAGAGGTGAAATTTCTAGTTTAATTTTATTTTTAGGCGTTAGTAATACAGGATTGTTTGAACTTTTCACCCTATTATTTTGAGAGGTTGATGGTGTTGTTATTTTTGTAGGTTTAGCAGGTTTATAAATTTGAAAAGTCGCTTTATTTAGAATTGAAGTTTGTGGAATATATTTACTAGTAGAAGGAATTGGCTGGGGCGATGATTTTGGTTTTATACGTAATTGTGGAGTACGGTTAATAATGTTAATAGATGGTCTGAGAGTTCCACTTTTACTCTCAGCAGTCCCTTTCGTTGTTGAAATTTTTGATTTACCAGTATTTAATTTAATATTCTGTTGACCTGAAGTTATTTTTTTAACTTGTAATGAAGGTTTATTAATAAAATACGTTTTGTTTATAGGTCCCTTTGAATTTTTATTCTGTGAGGCAGATGTATTTTTATTATTTAGGAGACCATTGTTTAATTTTAAGCTCGTTTCTTCTCTACATTTTCGGTTATGTAATGCACTCTCAATGTTGCATCCGCATATCTTAGGTCTTACCTGCAACACATTTTGCTGTAGTTGATAATTATTAGTTAAATCGTTCAAAACTGCTCGGCCACTATCAGATTTTATTCGGGACCTGCATATTTTTGGGGTACAACCTCTTGGATTATCTGAATTGATACGCCGCCGTCCACAATTTTCTTTAACACTTCCCATAGGATGTAAAAACATTTTGGAAACACACTTTTACTGATTGTTTGCACTTAAACTTGTAATTTAGAAGTAACTAGAAAATTACTTATTCAAATAATAAACGAAAACACGTGCCTGTAAAATATGTGTTTTTTGTATTTTTATATCGTACAATAAATACGCATGCCACACATTTCACGCCATCTATATATTATAGGTATAAGATCAAAAGTTTATGATTTAAAAATACGAAACATTCCGTAAATCTAGAATATTGCTTCGTATTTTTTAATTATTACTTATTTTTTTACTATTGTGAAGGACTTTAAATATGATCTATTAGTTAATTAAGTTGCCTACTTGCGCCGAAATAAAGTTATTCACACTACTATTGTTAATCTTTAATTCTGAAGCACTGAATAATGAAAGACTTAATGTTTCCAGTTTTCATACTTTTTTTTTATTAATGTGCACACTGCCAATTGAATGTGGTAGAATTTAAAAAAACTGCTCCGTTTCTTTGTAATCTGAAAATTGAATCTTCTTCGTTGCTGATAAATATGGCCAAAAATTTATTAATCTTTGATATTTTTCTTAGGTGATTTTTTCAAATCTCTATTTATACAAGTAACCTGGCGGCTACAATAAGACAATCCTTTGTTATTTATTAATCGTTTTAATTGTTAAGAAATATATTTAATTATTATTGCATCATTTCCTAGGTATTTGCTAACACTCCATTTTCATCCGCAATAACACCAGATGTCATTTTGCTTAGTTATCATTCCATATTATTATAAATAGGACCGCAAGCCACGAGCGCACATCATTATTATATTATCCGTTAAATAATTATCATTATTATTATATTTATATTGTTCGTCGTTATAAGTTATGTAATATTCAAATAAATCAAAATTATTCGTGTCAAGAAAAAATAAAAGTTTTTAAAAACACCAAAACCAACCCGAAAAATATAATTGGCGCAGTCGGTAGGATTCTCTGAAGAAGTCCTGAGGGAATACCAAGACTTCGTTTGTCCCAACAATTAGTCAGAGACCTGAAGTCTTCTTCGTCGCTTCCGCACCGAAGAGTCCTCCGAGCATCGAGGATCCAGCTCCAAGGGCAGCAGCAGCTCACATCATTCCCTGGACGAATACCAAGGAGATGGACAGTGTGATAATATTTGGGTAAGCGTGTTATTTAGAGGCTCACTTTTATCTTGTTCGCGAATAATTTATGTCTGACGATAGTACAAATTCTGATTCTGAATTTTCCCCTTTAAATTTAAATTCTCCCATTAACTATCATTCACCAGTCGGTTTTGTTATTGACGAATTGATTCAAAGATTAGATAACATAAATTTAACAATGGCAAATTGATTATCAATTATTAAAGTTAAATGTAGAAACTATTCCTGTTTTTAATGGTGACAGTGCTTTAACAGAAATTTTTATAACTCGATGTGAGGCCGTTTTGGCTGTGTTTAGACCCTTAAATAATGAACAAATTAACACATATTTAATTAATGCCATAATAGGAAAATTAAGAGATAGGGTTTTGATTACAATAGGATCGCGTACAGAATTAAACACTTGGCCCGAAATTAGGGACCATCTTCGCCAACGGTTTGGTGACTTAAGAAATTACGATTGCATTGTACAACAACTAATTAATCTAAAACCTGTAAAAAAACGAAAGCTATCTAGATTTTGGAGAGAGATTGCAAATTTTGAGGAGTAAACTTTCAAGTAAGATAAATTCTTTACCCGTCTTAGAAATGACCGATGCCGCAAAACGTGTACATTTAGCCAGCTACGATGAGCTCGCATTAAAAACGTTCCTACGAGGTCTACGCAGAAATATGCAGAGTATTATTAGGTTAAGAAATCCAGCTAGTTTAGAAGAAGCTATTAATTTAAATATTAGGCATAATTTCCAAACGCCTAATCAAAGTATTAATAGACAAAATTTCGCTTCACAAAATTTTAATTCTCAATTTCGACAATTCCCGAGTCAACCGGTTCAACTAAATTTTCGCCACCAAAATCCGCGTCCACTTCCAACTAATCGACAAGTATTTGGTAGACCGCCAAACGATCAAATTAATAAAAGACCTTTTAATTTCAATCAGAATTTTTCTAATAAGAGACCAAGAAATGAAAATAATTTTCATACGAATCATAATTATAATTATAATCGCGGCTATTACCCGCAAAATCTTAATCAGCATGCACAACAAAGGCCCCCTCAGTTACCTAGTCCGACACCAATGTCGACTTCCACAACATATACGAATAACAGGCCAAGGTTATTTAATCTAGACGAGACGAAAGACAATAATGCTTTTATTAATAAACCAGGAGACGATAATAGAAATAACAAATCCAATTTTTTAAACGACAAAGCCTCGGAAATGTAATTGAATATTTAGGAATAATAAATAATAGCAGTAATTTACCATTTATAATAGATCCTAAAACAAATGTTAAAATTTTAATGGATTCCGGGAGCACCCGATCCTTTATTAGCCCACAATTAGCGTGTAAATTAAATAAAAATTTATTAAGTGATCCATTTGAAGTTACCAGCGCACATGGTAGTTCTCGAGGAAAATATAGTGTTGAGATTTCTTTAGAAGGTTTATTTAAAAATAATTCTGCTAAAAAATTAAAATGCTACGTGTTTGATTTTCATTCTTATTTTGATATTTTAATTGGAGTAGATAATATGATAAAACTTAAAGCTAGTGTAGATTTTTCAAAAAATTCTGTAGTAACTCCTTACTGCAAAATTCCATTTAATTTTGATTCAACATCTAACGTAAAAAAAATGATAATAATAATATTGAGAAAAATCAAAGTGATACAAATCGTAGTGATAATTCTAAATCTGTTGGACCACAAGTCATCAAGAGCATATTGGTGCCTGCACAAACCCAACAAATAATTGAATTTGAAATAGGTAATATGATAAACGGTGAAGCCGTAGTCCCTGAGATGGACCTTGTTAATATTTATTTACCTGAATGTATCACAACAGTTAAAAATGGCAAAGCTTGTTGTACTATAATTAATAAGACAGATATTAATAGAGATGTAACTCAAAAGAAACCATTTGTACTGACGCCCATCAGCGAATATGATGTGGTACCTCATTCACCAAAAATAAATGGTAATAATAAGATAAATAATAAGAAAAGTAAATATAATAATTGTAATATGTTTAATACGTCTGATAAAAAGTTTGATTTTTCACAATTAAGATTTGATCACATGAATGATGAAGAGAAAGGCGCAATAAAGAAAACTAATGTTAATTATAATAAAGATAATAAGAAAAAAAATGTTAGTGATTATAATAAACGCAAGAAAAGTATTAAAATTATTGATAAACATAACTTCTGTGATTCAAACAATAAAATAACACATGCCAAAGCCAATAAAAAGACTTTGAATAATAATTATAATAATTACAATAGTAAGAATAAGTATATGTTTAGTATAAATAAATCTGACAAATTTTTAAATCAACCAATAGATAGAAATAGCAAGAATGAAAATAAACACAAATACAAATATAAATTTAAGAAAAAACAAATAAAAATTAGTCGAGTTAAATTTAAGGACCGAAATGTCCTTAAACTACAAAATTCGACCGAAACGTCATTAAACTAAATCTTGACCGAAATGTCTCTAAACTAAACAACAGGATTAATAAGTCCTTAATTTTAAATCAACGATGAAAATGTTAAAATAAAAGTTTTTAAAAACACCAAAACCAACCCGAAAAATATAATTTACATATTTACAATCTTATAAGTCTCTGCTTAATGATAAATGTGTTTCACATTCTCCTTTTTTGTTTAAACATTTCGCTAACATTTAGTTTCATCAATTTTTGATTGAAGTATAAATTTTATATGCAAATTAAATATTTAAATTCATTGTGCAGTATTAATAATGATAATTAATAATGAGACAAATAAAACCTCCATGAGCATTTATGCACTTAAATGTAAAAACTCCAGCAAACAGTTAAAACCACTGCTCCCCGTACTAAAGCACCGCCGAGCATTGAATGACATAACTGTTAGCTGTCGTTACATGTCTGAAATTCCTCCTCGAAAAGTGTTATGCAATGACCATCTGCAGACTCGTGTTTCGCTGTATCATAGCTCCTCAGTTAGCTTCACTAACTACGCGTGTCCTTTCTGGTGAAAGGCCGTCACAAGAATGAATCAATTCCAAATAGAATTGAACCATTGCCTAAGTTCAATTTTCGAGGCGCGTTTAAAAAACGACACCACAAAAATTGTTACACATCGTGCTGAATATGATTTCAGACATCATCCTTCTACGTCTATTTTTGTTTTGCTGTCTTCTTTTAATGCAATAGGAGGGCTGTATCCAGCGCCCCCTCTCGTGCACTCGTTTTTGACTCGATAGGTCTCCAAAATTTGTACCGCGAAAAGTAAATATATTCCATTGTAGCAAAATCGGTAGGGCCAACCGTATATACCAGAGTGTACAGTTTATTGTTTCGATTCACTTCATAATATATAGTTAGATTTAATTGCAAAAGCATAATTTTTGTTTTCCCTGAATCGCATTTACCTGGTTTGTACAGGCTCACCTCGTAATTCACGTTTTTACCGGTTTTTCATCTTTACCGCCATGTGTTATTATAATCCGCCGGTCTATATATAGTTTAAAATTTCTGTCTTCTAATCCAATCTAAAAAATTTGATGATTGATAAATTATACGCGTTATCTTAAAATTAAATTAATTCTACTGATAATATTGTAATTTTGAAATTGAGTGTTAAATAAAAAACACAAATAAAAAACAAAATAAATAACTTTTTAATCTAAACCAAAAATATATCAAAAATACATATACATGACAAAATCACTATATTTGAATATAGTAACTGTAATATAATATGCCCCAAATAACATCGCGCACGGCATAGACAACAAAATATGTTGTTGTCATAGTTTCTAATGTCAGTTGGTAAATAAAAGTTTTTATGTGCAGTAGTATTTTACTCATTGAGAATCTACTCCATACACCCAACTCAAGAATATTACAGTGGCGACGAGGATAATACGGACCACGTGCCAGATAAGTGAAAAGGAAGTTCAACATGGCGGAACCCAAATTTGCACTGGGTTCACAAATTGAATTCGATCCAAGGAGAATCGATTGGGATATCTACATCGATAAAATGAAAAACTACTTTATCGCGAATAATATTACGGATCCAAACATTAAAAAGGCCGTAATATTAAATAGTTTGTCTCAAAAGGCATTTAAATTGTTGTGCGACCTCTTGTTACCAGTAAAAACGACGGAAACAAGTTATGAAAACGTGTTGAAAACTCTCACTGACTTCTACAAGAAAGAAAAAGCTGTATTTGCGGAACGATTTAAATTTTATATGGCAAAGAAATCGTCATCAGAATCCATACATGAATGGTCCGCAACAATTAAAAAAATAGCTACAAATTGTGAGTTTGAAGCATTTTAGTTACAGGTAGTACTCATGAACAACATATAAAAAAGATTACGTACAGTTTTGAGAATTTTCAGAAAACTCCGGTTTAACAATTAAACAAGAAAAATGTTCATTTTTCAAAATAAAATAACCTATCTAGGTTATGTAAAAGACAAAAGAGGCTTACATAAATCCCCTGAAATAATTAAAAGCATTCAAAATATGCCTCCCAATCCCTCAAGATGCAACGCAAGTTCGGTTCTTTCTCGGAATGGTGAATTATTATCACAAATTTATACCAAATCTACCGGATATGGTACATCTGTATCAATTAATTTAAAAAAATGTTCAGTTTGAATGGACAAAGGAGTGTCAAAATGCATTCAAGCAAATCAAAAACATTATAACATCTGATAATTTTTTGGTCCATTATGATTCTAAATTAGAATTAAATCTAACAGTGGATGTATCAAATTACGGTATAGGAGCTGTGTTATCCCAAGTATATGATTCTGGTGTAGAACGACCTATTGCGTATCCGTCGCGCACACTAACATCTTCTGAATCTAATTATTCGCAAATCGACAAAGCGGCGCTGGCAATTGTTTTCGGCGTTAAAAATTTTTACCAGTTCGTTTATGGACGGAAATTTAATTTAATTACCGATCATCAAGCGCTTGTGTCGATTTTCGGTTCCAAACAAGGGATACTAATAATAGCTGCAAATCGGCTGCAGAGATATGCGTTATTTCTGGCAGGTTTTGATTTCAACATTAAATATGTACGGTCTGCTAGAAATAGTGCAGACTTTTTATCAAGAATGCCCATTGACGAAAAAACTAATATTGATAGCGAAATTTTAGAAAATGTACATGTTTTCAATTACATAAACGAAAGTCAGTTTTCTGTGAACTTAGAAAAGATAAAAAAGAATATGAGAAAGATCAAATATTATTAAAAGTTCACGAATATATATCAAAAGGGTGGCCCAAGAAATATGACTCAGAACTAAAACCGTTCTTTAATAGGAAAAATGAAATTAATATACAAGATAATATTTTAGTATGGGGATATAGAGCCATAATTCCAAAAAGTTTTCAAGATGATATTTTAAGAGAATTGCACAATACCCATATGGGAATACTCAAAACCAAATCTTTGGCGCGTTCCTATGTCTGGTGGCCATCTTTAAATGCCGACATTGTGAAATTAGTTAATAAATGTGAAGAATGTCAATTATTTAGACAAGACCCAACAAGGGTGACATTAAGTTGTTGGCCTGTACTAAAAAAGAGTTTGGGGACGTCTTCATTTAGACTTTTTAGGGCCGTATAAAGGACATTATTTTCTGGTAATTACTGACTCATTATCGAAATGGTTAGAGGTATTTCCGATGAAAAATATTACGACACATCACACGATTAAAAAATTACGCGAATTATTTGCAAGATTCGGCTTACCAGATACGATTGTTTCGGATAATGGACCACAGTTAACATCTTTAGAATTCAAAACGTTTTTAGAATGTAACAATGTTAAACTTATATTCGCACCACCATATCATTCGTCCTCCAACGGAGCAGCGGAAAAATGTGTTGGTACGGTAAAATCATTTTTTAAAAAAGTAACGCTAAATACAAATAAAATTAATGATATTGATGTGGCAATACAACGATTCCTAATTAACTATCGAAATACAGAACATTGTACTACCGGCGAATCTCCAGCGCGCATATTTTTAGGAAGACCATTGCGAACTAGATGCAATAAAACCGATAAATGAATATAGACCAAATAAAAATATTGAAATAATAAATAAAAATATTGTAAAGAGTCAAAAGCGCAATTGTCGTAATTTTAAGACCAGTAGACTTGTTAAATTTAATATAGGGGACGAAGTGTTGTCCAAAGACTATCGTACAACTAAACCGGTCTGGAAACCCGGTATAATAACTAAAGTGTTCGGAGTAAATACGTATCAAGTGAAAATTGGTGACACGCACTGGATACGTCATGCAGACCAATTATTAGTGGGTCACAATAGTGAAACAAATATATCCGAAGTCGACACAGAACAAAATCTAGGTAAAGATGCAGATTGCTTAGAACGAGACGAAGTAGTGGAAAACAAATTATATGTCAATGAATGTGCACCAAATTTTTCGCAAAATTCTCCGCAATCTACATCTGAAGAGGCACCTATAAGGCCTCAGCGTTTACGAAAGCGACCTGTTAGGCTGCAGTATTAATTTAAGTTATAATTTTTTTTAAGGGGAGAAATGTAATATAATATGTCCCAAATAACTTCTCGTAGTGCTATTCCTTCATTTAGAATGCAATACTCTGTGTTTTTTTAATTAAAATTATTTTTTCTAATGGGCATTATCTGTTTGTTATTCTTTCTCTAGAACTATCACCAAAATATGACTTTCCCAGTGCTCTACAGATCACAAATTAGAATATATTTGACATTGAGTACTTTCTTAAATATGAAGAAGTTCGCCATCTGGTTTTATTTTGTTTAAAAATTGTTATTTTTTAATTTCATATTGCTTACGTACAATATCTGTTTTTATCAATTTACACTGTAACCTTCCTTAGTTCTTAGTTGCAAACAATTATATATATAATCATATATACTTCTACCCGTTAAGGGTGTAGGGTTTTTCTTCATTCTATTTGTCTACTTATATCTCTTCGATAACCTTCTTCCAACATTTTATATCTTTCGATATTCTTCCGGCTTTAATCCATGATTTATATCTTACCTCTAGATATACTCAATGACATTAGAAGCGTTACACCAAGAAGGGATGATTTTTTGGAATTCATTTTTTGGCAACAGAGTCACTTTATTTAAAACATACATTGATAACAGTTTCAGCCTTGTGCCTTTTATATTTACTATGACAAAAAAATATTCCACTTTTTCTTATTTAATAAAACAATTTATAAGAGCGATTTTGATGTTTGTTTATCGAGATGTCGGTATGTCCTATCGCGAAATTGCCCGCCGTATTAATTCCACTGCACCGACTGTAATGCGTGTGTATCAGGTATGGACAGTAGAAGGTAGAGGAACAAGAAGACAAATATCCCCGCGAGACCGTTTTGCTACTACGCGTCAAATCGGTGATCAATGGTTTAAAGAAGAATAGAATAGAATAGAATACATTTATTAGTCCAAAATAATAATACATGGCAGTTTTATGAGGACAGGTCATTACTGAGTATGTATAGAAATAGATAAAAAACGTACTTTTGATATGGGTAGATAGGGGTACAGAATAAATACAAATATAGACACATGTTTATATAAAATACAGTATTTATCACACTATATGTAAATGGTTACAAAAATAAAAGGTATGAACGCTAGTATAGGTAAATAAATATGAAAGTAAAAGTAATATACAACATATTAAAATTTAAAATTAGTGTAAAGATAAAAAAGATAAAATAAAATAAATGAATGAACATATAAAACATGTTAAAATTTGACTATAGCTAAAAATAAAACATATACAACATATTAAAATTTCAAATAAGTGTAAAGATAAAAAAATAAAATAAATGAATAAACATATAAAGTCTGTTCGTTGGATCTTCCGTCGTACGTCACAAACTATCGCTTCAAAAAACGACGAAAGTTTTACAGTGCGTTCTTTTTCTAACGCATTTGGTTTACTTTATCAGACTGAATGTTTTTGCGTCGTTTCTCGAAGCGATAGTTTGTGACGTACGACGGAAGATCCAACGAACAGACTATATACAACACATTAAAGTTGGTGTACAGATAAAAATAAAACCGCTAAAACATAAATAACATATTAAAATTGGTGACTAGATAATAAATTATTGTACTCTAATTAGTATACAGACCCAGATCGATTTTAAAATAATCTTCGATATTATACAGTTCTGAATTGATTAGGACTTCCGTAACTCTTTGTTTGAATTTATTTCTTGGCAAATTTTTCACACAATTAGGTAAATAATTATAGAATTTGACGGCCTGTATTTTAAAACTTTTGTTTGTTCTGCTTAGACGATGTGTTGGCAGATTCAGATTTTGATATCGTATCATAGCTATGTATGTCTTCGTGACAACGGTGCTTTGTTCTTCGGTCGTATATATACAATAAACAATAATGTATATATACCGGGTGTGGCACTTAAGACGCCTCGGACCATAGCTCCCTTACGATAAAAGCTATCGAAAAAATCTAAGAGCAAAGTGGTGCATAATTACCGTCGCTATGTTTCAAAAATATTTCTTATCATCAGTGGCGTGCCGTACTCCAGTGGCGTACCAAACTTATGTTTTTTTAAATGGAATGTCCTTTTTTTTATTGCAGATTTGGAAAGTGCTCGGAGAGTACTTATTTTTTTATCTAACATGTTATACCCTTCACTTTAGCGGTTTCGCTGTTATAACCCCTTCTTTCAAAATTGCGCCCCATTTTTGAGATTTTTTTGTAGAGAAATAGGGCATTCCATTTAAAAAACATAAGTTTGGTACGCCACTGGAGTACGGCACGCCACTGATGATAAGAAATATTTTTGAAACATAGCGACGGTAATTATGCACCACTTTGCTCTTAGATTTTGATAGCTTTTATCGTAAGGGAGCTATGGTCCGAGGCGTCTTAAGTGCCACACGCTGTATATTCCAGGAGACGTACAAATGTTTAATTTCCTAAAGCAGATCTCCGTCATTTTCAGTCCCGCTATTATTCTAATACATCTCTTTTGTAATATAAAGATTTTGCTGGTAGTAGCTGTACCACCCCATAGCATTATGTTGTTTTGAATTATACTATGAATACAAGCATAATATAACATACGGACGATGAGTTAACATTTTCTGATATTTTGCGTAGTAGGTATATATTTTTGCCCAACTTCTTGCTGATCTGGTTTATATGTTATTCCCAACTCAATGTGGGATCTAAGGTAATGCCTAAAAATTTAGCAGTATCAGCTCTATTTGTCAATGTGAAATGAATGATTTTGGTTTTTTGTTCGTTTATCGCAAGATTGTTTTGCTTGAACCAATTTACAGCCTCGTTCTTAAATCCTGTTTGCACAGTATGGGGACAAGCCCTATATTTTTGGATAAGGGTTGTATCATCTGCATATTGGTATATTTCTGCTGTTGTTGCATTGCTTTTTTGTCAAGTCATTTGTATACAGCAGAAATAACAAAGGCCCTAAAATCATTCCTTGCGGAATGCCTTGTTTTAATGTCGTTCTGTTTGAACAAGTATCTTGAAAGTATACCGTTTGCTCTCTGCCGTATAAAAAAGATCTAATTAATGAAAGAGGGATGCCACGTATACCATAGTACTCCAGTATATACAGGAGCTTATCCCAACATACTGTATCAAACGCTTTGCTGTGATCTAAGAAGGCGGCTGTAGTTATTTGGCCGTTTTCAAATGCATGGTATATGTTTACTTTGGATAATATTGGTGTTATAGTTATTGGCCTATAATTGCTTTCATCGTTTATATTCACCTTTTTGTGAATAGGCACCACCTTACATTTTTTTAATTAATTGGGAAATATTCTAGTTTCAAATGATAAATTAATTAAATGTTCAAGTATCTAGCTTATGTATTCAGCAATATTTTTTAATACGTGTACATTTATACCGTATATATCTGTTGAATTGGAATTCTTAAGTTTTCGCAAAATGGTTTTTATTTCGATTTCACTAACTGGGTCTAAGAAAAACGACTTGCTTGTATTGATTTCTAACTTTTTCAATGAATTGTAGTCTGTCATATTACATGTTAAAGTAACATTAATATTTTTAACTCCATTCGAAAAGTAGTGTTCAAAACTATTTGCTGTGATATTGTTAGCTATAGGAATATATTTATTACTTCGACATGCACTATTTACAATCTTCCATGTTTCTTTTGGTTTGTTTGGGGCGTTTATTATTTTCGTTTCATGATATGACTTCTTTGCATTATTTATGTTAATTTGATATGTGTTACGTAATTTATTTAATTCGTTTTTTATAAATTGATGTCCTGTGCTTTTGGATACTGTCGTTAGTGCTTGTATAGAATTTTGTTGTTGTTTTAATATGATTGTATACCATTCCTGTTTTGGTGAAGATGTATTATTAAGCAGACATTTTTTCACTGGAAAGCACTCATTACAAATGCACATGAATTATTGAAAAATTTAGTAAATGTGGATACTGGGTTTGGATTAAGTATTTCAGAGAAGCTGTAGTTGGATACTTTATGTTTGAAATTAATCTTTTTTTTTTCTGTTATGAATTTACCTGTGACACATTTATTTCTCTTCTTTTGAATAGCTATGTATATCGTTACAATGATGGAACTCATTAGATCAACACATTGTCTAAGCAGCTTCTTGTGAGTATTGTTACTCTAGTATCTGAGTAGTTGGATATCCTAAATTATAAGCACCTATTAACATACTAAAATTATATAAATTATTATTATTACAGTTAAAATTTATATTAAAATCTCCACATATTAGCGACACTGTATTAAAACTATTTAATTTATTTAAAATCTGTTCAAATACTGTTAAAAAAGATTCATAATCTCCTAGAGGGGATCTGTAAATAGAAACAAAAATAAACTTGGGATTATTTAACTGAATGGCACAGACTTCACATATTATTTCCTCTGATAAGTTGTCAATACATTGAACTCTTTCATAATTAAATGTCTTATCCACTAAAATCAAAATTCCTCCATGTTGCGATGTTTTCCTTGAAAATATGTTCGCAACGTTATTACCATTCAGTGTTAGTGCCTCCTCTTCTTCAGGCCTCAGCCAATGCTCATTAATCGATGGAATATGTATTCCATTATTATGTAAAAATGTTTTCAGAGATGTCGTTTTTCGTCTAATAGATTGTATGTTCACTTGTTTAATTTGTAGATATTCTTTTAGGTTGTTTTTGTTTGGCCAATTGTAGGGGAAAATTTTCACTAATAAGTTGTAGTCAGTGCCCAGTTTATTACCTTTGGTTTCTAATTAAAATATTTCTTTTATTTTGACGTGTGGATAATTTTCTTGAATGTAGTCCTCGATTATTTTTGTAGTTATGTATTCATACAGTTGCCTACATAGAGCCATGCGTATTTTGGCGGGGCCATGGTAAAGGAATTTTTTTGAACTTACAATTGTATTTATTGAGCTCTCTTTCTTCCTTGAGGATACTTTTATTTTTAAATGGTTCGCCGTTGTCTTGTGTGATGTCAATGGAAGGTGTGGGTGTATTATTAACGGTTCCGCGTTTTTTGTTTTCATCAGTTGGTTGTTTGATAGCCGCGACTGTGTTCGAAGGCTTGATGACCGGTGCCGCGCTCGAGGATTTGAAGGTAGCGCACGCGCTCGCGCTCGATGACTTAGGTGTACGGTTGCCGCCGAAGAAGGTAGACTTGTTAGTATGCAAACCCTATATCGCCGCATTAAATCTTTTCATACCGTCCAAGATTAGTGCTTCCTCTGACAGCGAGACACTCGCCAAAGGTTGGACTGGTGTAGAGAACAGCAGCATTGGGAAGCAGAATGGCATGATGTCATATTCAGCGATGAATCACGATTTATCTAGGCACGCATGATGACCCTAGAAGGGTACGACGCTACCGCGGAGAACGACCTAATCTTAGGTTTGCTATTGCGAGGCATATATACAGGACTGTTGGAGTAATGGTTAGGGGGGCTATTGCTTATAGTAGTCGATCACCTCTTTTATTCATTCGAGGCAGTATGACAGCTGCGCCTTATATTGAAGACGTACACGACTCTAGTACAGTTGATCTATTAAATTCAAGTTGCTTGGAACGAGATGCCACAAGAAAACATCGACTATCTCATTTTGTCAATGCCCAGATGTCTATAGGAGTGTAGCAGTAAAGGGATCGCCAAACCCATTATTAATTTTTTGAAATTGTTTGTTGATAAAATTTCTTGAAAATGTGATCATTTCATTCTTGATGTAAGTAAAAAATCAAGTTAAATTAATAAATCCTTCTGAGAGCAACGGTTCTTATCTCATTGAGTATACTTCTTCACCGCTCTGTTCCATGTATTTTTGGTGTGCCTCTTGTTTTCCCCGAAACTCCTGTTTCCCATACCTTCTTAACTGTTGTGTTGTCATTTAGTCTCAGCATGTGACCTACTATTCTAATTGTCTTTGCCTTTTCGATGTACTTTTCGATTGATTCTATGTTTATATCTGCTCTTATGTCTTCATTTCTCTCCTATCTAGTTTGGTTACTCCTTTGACTTTTCTGAGGTATTTCATTTCTATTGCTCCAATTATAATTTTCCGTCTCCTGTTTAAGGTCCATGTCTCACATCCGTAAGCTAATACTGGTTTAAATATTGTTTTATACACTCTTATCTTTATTTCGTTTGAGACTTCTTTTTTTCCTATTATAGTTTCTCTTACTTGCTTTTATTATTCTATTGTTTAGGTCTCTTTGGTTTCCGCCTTTTTCTTCAAAATTCAAACATTAACACTTAAAATATTTTGTTTGTTCTATCTTTACTCCATCTATTTCTATATACAGTTTTTATTCATACTTTGTTATAGCCATTACTTTAGTATTTTCTTTATTAATTTTCATTCATTTTCCATTCAATGTTTCGTTCCATATCCTTAATCCGTCTTATAAGTCTTTCTCATTAGTTGCTAATACAACAATATCATCTGCAAATGCACATGTCTTTGTTTGTGCCACCTCCATCTTTCTGTATCTCAATATGAGAGATTTCCTTGATTTTTCTGCATTCCTTATTATTTCTTCCATAAATATTAAAAAAAGAAATGGGCTCAAATCTCATCCTTGTCTTATGTTTATCTGTTAGCTTTCTGATGCCTCATTATTTGTTATTTCTTTATATATTGTGTCTTTGTACATACTCTTATTGGCTTGTATCAATTTTTTGTCTATCTTTCTCTTTTCCAGTATTCTCCAAACTTTTTCCTTCATAGAATGCTTTTTCCAAATCCATGAACGCAAAAACAATGTACTCGTTATTTCTTCTACTTTTCTTGTGTACTTTTTACTTTTCTATATCCACTCTGTACTTCACATAACTAAATTTTTACTATTTGAATTAATTTAATCTATTTTTGTTATTGTACTTAGTAAAGTGAATCCTTGGTAATTGCGACAGTCTCTTTCGTCCCCCCTTTCTTGTGTACCGGTATTATAAGCCCAACTTTTACAACTTCCGGTATTGTCTCTTCCTTCCACATTTATTATTTGATGTAATAAATCTAATCTCTTATCATCAATGTTTTTAATAATTTCTTTTTCCTAATTTTTTCTCGTTCCCTCTTTCTCCGCTTCTGTGTTTGTGTCCACTTCTCTTGCTGTTTCTTGTTTTTTGTGTCTCCTCTGTGTTCAGTAGTTTTCAAAATATTCTTTCCATCACTGGATAACTCTTTTCTCATTATTAACTTTTTTCCAGACATCCTATTTTGTTCTAAGTGCGCTCTCATTTTTGTTTCTGTCAGATTTTTTACTTTATTGTAAAACCATTTCTGGTTGCCTCTACTGTCTCTTTTGAGTTTTTCTCCCAACTCTTCCTAATTTTTTTGTTTTGCTCCTATATTTTTTCAATTAGTCTTTGCCCGTTGCTCTTTATAATATGTATAGTTTGTTATTGTTTTGTTTTTAAAGTATTTTTGCCATTTATTTCCTTTTTTATTTCTTCAATCCACCAAACTGTTTTTTCTTTTTGTCACTTTACTTTTGATTATAGTTTCCTTAAATTTCTATCACATGCCTTCTATTCCTCCTACATTTTCACTTTAGTTCTTTTCTAGATTTATCAGCCACTCCTAGATATCGACGATTCAAATAATAACGAATTGAGAGCAGAATGTCCAATTTTTTATCATTGACGGTAGAACTCCTGTGTCGTCCATATCTTGGTCGTCCGCATCTGTGTGTCTGAGTAAAAAATGTTATAAATATCACAAACCTATTATTCCTTATTATCTAGGAAACTAATGGATTTAGGTATGGCATATGGTTATTAAAAATTGTTCAAAATTGACAGGATTATCAAAATAAATAGTAATATACGGGAGGTTCCATTAAAAAAATGTAACCTTAATTCACCACAATTTTGTGGGCCATCCTGCATATTCCAATTTATTACAAATAAGTAGGTTTTCAAAAGCCTTACAACTTTTATATAAGACAACTCCTGTAGCTTTTGAGATAATCGACCATTCGGGTAATTTCTTCTAACCCTGTATTTGTGTATAACAAATAAAACATTTATTAAAATTATATACAATTGTAACTTAAGCAAATATTGATTTTCTAGACAATTCCGTTTTTACTTTAGGTGTTGGTGCCTGCTGTACAACTTCTTCATCTTCTTGATAACGGTACATCAAAAACATTGATGCACAGCCTATTAATAAGATTGAACCTCCAACAATTCCAAGTGGCTAAAATCAAAACATTGTGATTAATTTGAAATGATTGGGGGAGATATTATATATATATATCTTAGATAAACAGTTGTTTTAATTAAATTAAGTTAGTGTAAATTCAATCCTTTTTTAAAAAAATTTCAGCATAATCACATAATCTAAATAATGATGTTACATAGCCTTTTTCTACTTTGGTGGCATTACACTGGTTATTAGAGAGATTTGAAATACAATTATTAAAAGCATGCAAAAATGTATTAATAATCTTCTTATCAAATATAAGTACTGAATTTTATAAAAAATGCAACACTTAGAATTTGTTGAACGATTTTATTGTATTTCTTATAAAACGTCTTTTTTCAAAGTGATGATTAAAATTTAAATAAAATCTAGCAGTTTGTTGTTTTTTTTGTTCTTTAATTTGCACTTAGTAACAATACATTTAAGAAATAAAACAGTCAGTGTGTAATTAACTGTCAATTTTGTAAATTGTTTGTTCACGGTTCATTCTGAACTTGAAAACAATGTCAAGAGCTCGTTAACATCAACATTTTTTCAATAACTGATTTTGAACAGAGCTGTATTATTGGCATAAGAGAGGCCAGAAGGCGAAAGCCTTTTAACCGTTATGTTACAGGGGTATTGAGATATTGACCGAAATGGTCCGAGGAAGGGGTTCAACAGCGTCGCCCTGGATCTGGACGTCCTCGGACGATTACAGATCGCGAAGAACGTCGCTTAAGACTTTTGGATACAAAAGATTTTCTACAACTCGATCGAATGAAAATGTTTGGATGAGGAATATAGGACCCAGAATGTCAATGTAATCTGTTTATCACCGGATACGGTCTTATAGGCTGCGTTCATAGCATCTATTTTTATGTCTTATGTAATGACATCAAATTGTGTTTAGTGACGAGACCCGATTTTGTTTGTGTGTCCACGATAGTTGTAGGAGGGTCAGAGGGATGCGCAGAGAACGTAAAAATTCAAAAATGTTTGCGGAACACAACACAGACCTCACACAAGTTAGAATCCTTTGCACTTCTATATCTTCAGGGGCTGAGAAATACCATTTTTCCAACAGAATAATACGCCCTCTTATGGCAAGGGCAATAACACGATTTTTGGAAGAAGCTAACATTGCCGTCCTCCCATGATCTGATTTATCGACCATTGAACATGTATGGGATGCGATCGGTAGGCGACTGGGTAATTTACCACACCCTCTAGATAACTTATACGATCTCCAGCTATGAATTCCAAAAGCTTGGGATGATGCTACAGGCACCTACAGATCACTTAATTGATGGCATGCCGCGTCGACTAAATGAGGGTATTACAAATCTTGGCAGAGCAAATCATAATTTAGAAAAAACTTTTAACTGTTTGTTCTTTTGTTTTCAAATTTTGATCATTACTTTGTTTAATGAAAATAGCCGTTTCATAAAAATTGTAATAGAATCGTTCAATAAATTTGAAGACTGTATCATTAGGTCGGATTTTAATTAATTTCCAAAAATTGTTCCCTTATGCTTTTACGTTTTTTTTTTAATATTTCACAAAATTTAACTCCAATAATGGGGATCTATATTACAAGAACTCGAAATAATGTAAATTTGTTCTATTTCATGTTCTTATATACTTTATTTTTACAATAATATTTTCTTTATTATTGTTATATTTTAATATTTAAGGCATTTATTTTTAATTGATTGAACACAATATATTGTTTAAATTTCACACTGCAATTAATTCCTATTTAAAGAATAATGATTGAGATTGTAGGCATATTATATTTATTACAAATCCAAAGGATATATTTTGTTCTTCTAGAAGATAAGTATTAATAATAGAGTCAATTTCATTTTCAAATAAATGATTGTAAATACCTCATTTTCAAACTATACTTCTAATTTTTACAAACAACTTTATAAAACAATTTTACAAACAATTTAGATGGCGTTAAACAGAGAGGTATATATTAGGTCAGTTTGATCATTTATTAGTAGAATTTTAGGGTTACGATTAATTTTATAAATTTCAAGAGACTCGAGTAAATCCATTTTTAAGCCCTTTTCAGCGAAATGAATTAACTCAAGTACATCTGTGTCATCAAAATTGTGATTATTGTTTAGTAAATGATTAGCAAAAGTTGATTTTACGTTTTTATTATTATATGAACTTTTATATGTTCTTTTAGTCTAATTTTAAAATTTCGACCTGACTGACCAATATATACTCCTTTACAAGTGTTACAAGTTAATTTATTTATGCCTGACTTATTTATTTTATTTATCGGAGTTTTATTATTATATATAACATTAAATAATTTATTTGGAGCTTTTAGAGAAACGATAATGTTGTGTTTTCCGAGGATATTTTTGATTGTATTGCTAATTTTACCAAAAAATGTCAGTGATTTAAATTTTGGGGGGACTTTCTTATTATCGGCATATAAATATTTTTTTAACTGAGTTTAGTTCTTGTTTCTTAATAAGATTATCTATAATGTTATCTTGGTAGCCGTTATTAACTGCTAGTGATTTAATTATTTTTATTTCATTTTTATACCCTACGCCAGTTAGTGGGATCGATCTGGCTCGGAAAATCATTGCATTAAATGCAGAAAGTTTATTTTTTAATGGATGTCGTGATTGTGCTGGAATTCAGACACAATAATTAAATGTAGGTTTTCTGTAAATTTCAAAGTTAAACTTATTATCTATTGTTTTTGTAATTGATAAATCTAAAAAATTTATATTGTTATTAACTTATTGTTAATGTAAATTTAATATTAGGGTGTATGTTATTGATCTCATTTAGATACTGTTGTAATTGTCGGTCTGTGCCTTTAATGGGCTGAAATAATGTCATCTACATACCTGTACCAGAACTTAATATGTTTTTTGGTAGACTTGAGGTTTAATAATTTTTGAGTAATATCATGCATCAATATTTTAGCTAATAAGGAACTTAATGGGGAGCCCATTGCAAAGCCTTCTTCTTGTTGGTAGATTTTATTTTCAAATGAAAAATAATTATCTTTCAAAATAATTTCTATTAAATTTAAAAATTCTTGTGTTATGACCGGATTAACATTGCATGATTCTAAATGTTGTTTAATAAGTATTATGCATTCTAGTGAAGGTATGTTGGTAAACATATTACTTAAATCAAATGACACTAGCTTAATATTGTGTTCTAAATGGAAATTATTTAAATCTAATGATTTTTAATTGACTAAGGATCTCTAAATTGGGTTAACTCTTTGAAAATCTTATTAAGTTTAATTGATGAATTGTAGGCTGGTGAATTTATATATGTAAGAACGGGTCTTATTGGATTATCTAATTTGTGGATTTTTATTGTTCCATATAATCTAGGATAGGTTGGATTCATTGGAAGAATGCTGTTTTCTTCTTTTTGTGAAATGATGCTACGACAATCACAACTTGCTTAGGTTGGTTGATAGATAAGGCGTTGAGGTGTTGAAAATCCATATTCATATGTATATTAAAGTTGTAAATAACTAAGATTTTCAAAACAATACAATTTACAATTGTAAACTTTCATTCACCTGAAGAAGCAATAAATTTGCGAAACAATTGTAGTGAAAATAAGCACACATTTTTGAAAATCTTAGTTATTTACCACTTTAATATACAAAACAAATTGCTTATTTTAAAAATCTTGTAAATTTAAAAGTTGGATCATTTTTAAGCTCTTTTATTCCGGAATTATTAATAAAACTATTTACTTTTTGGATAAGACTTTGTCTGCTTTTGTTATAGTTAGATCTTCTGTTTTAACTTTATGTTTTATATTTTTAATTAATTTTGAATCATTTTTGTTCAGCATGTTTAATAAGTTTACCAATCTTTTCTTTGGTTAATTGACAATCACTAACATTTTTTAGTGCAATTTCTGTTTCTACAATTAACGTTTCTTTAAAGTGTATACAATTAATATTCGGTGAATATTTAGGGCCTAGTTCTAGCAATGATTGTTCTTGTTTAGTAAATTGTGAGTTTGATAAGTTTATAACTCTACTATGAAAATTATAGGTGTTTGTTGTAGTTCTATTAGTATTAGAATTACGGGATTGTTCATATCGTAGTTTTTCAATTTTTTTCTTTTGTACCTAAGATTTCTTGCAGATGATAGTACTAACTTTGCTCCTTACGTAGTCATCTAAAAGATTAAATTCTACTGGATCTAGATCGAATAGTAGTTCTGTGTGTAGAACTTTGAGATAAGTAAGGATTATGTCTCTTCTACGGAATCAAAATTTGGATTCTTCTTTAATCCATATTTTCTCTGCTGATGATTTAGCTTTTCTCTCAGCAATAGAATTGGTGTTAATATTGACACGTACATATTTGGGTACTATTTTGTATTTGAGACATTCTTGATTGAATCTGATATTGTTCATTGCTTGTTTCTGTTTCAATCGTAATTTGAAGTATATTTTAGCCTTTTCTGCTACAATTTATCAATTAAACTTAATAAGCTTTTCAAAGAGTTTTTTTTTTCAATTTAGAGATCCACAGTCAATTAAAATTGCAACAGATTTAACTAAACATTTAAATAATTTCCATTTAGAACACAATATTAAGCTAGTGTCATTTGATGTTAGTAATATGTTCACCAACATACCTCCACTAGAATGCATAATACTTATTAAATAACATTTAGAATCATGCAATGTTAATCCGGTCATAACACAAGAATTTTTAAATTTAATAGAAATTATTTTGAAATTTAATTATTTTTCATTTCAAAATAAAATCTACCAACAAGAAGAAGGTTTGGCAATAGGCTGCCCATTAAGTCCCTTACTAGCTGAAATATTCATGCATGATATTACTCAAAAAATATAAAACCTCGAGTCTACCCAAAAACATATTAAGGTCTGGTATAGGTATTTAGATGACATTATTTCAGCCTTTAAAGGCACAGACCGACAATTACAACAGTATCTAACTGAGATCAATAACATACACCCTAATATTAAATTTACATTAAAACAAGAAGTTAACAACAATATAATTTTTTTAGATTTGTCAATTACAAAAACAATAGATAATAAGTTTAACTTTGAAATTTACAGAAAACCTACATTTACAGACACACTAATTCCAGCACAATCAAGACATCCATTAAAACATAAACTTTCTGCATTTAATGTAATGATTTTGCGAGCCAGATCGATCCCACTAACTGGCATAGGGTATAAAAATGAAATAAAAATAATTAAATCACTAGCAGTTAATAAAGGCTACCAAGATAACATTATAGATAATCTTATTAAGGAACAAGAACTAAACTCAATTAAATATTTATATGCCGATAATAAGAAAGTCCCCACAATATTTAAATCACTGACATTTTTGGTAAAATTAGTAATACAATCAAAAACATCATCGGAAAACACAACATTATAGTTTATCTAAAAGCTACAAATAAATTATTTAATATTATATATAATAATAAAACTCCGATAAATAAAATAAATAAGTCAGGCATATATAAATTAACTTGTAACACTTGTAAAGAGTATATATTGGTCAGTCCGGTCGAAATTAAAGTAAAAGAACATGTTCATATAATAATATAAACGAAAAATCAACTTTTGCTAATCATTTACTAAACAATAATCACAATTTTGATGACACAGATGTACTTGAGATCATTCATTTCGCTGAAAAAGGCTCAAAAATGGATTTAATCCAGTCTCTTGAAATTTATAAAATCAAACGTAACCCTGAAATTCTACTAATAAATGATCAAACTGACCTAATATATGCCTCTCTGTTTAACGCCATCTAAATTGTTTGTAAAATTGTTTTATAAAGTTGTTTGTAAAAATTTGTAAAAATTTATTAATAACCATGTATCACAAAGTAGAGGCCTTCACAATTACCTAATTTCATTTTCCATGGAACCACACCATTGGATTGGAATTGTCGACCACGATCAGTTACGACCCTCGAAGAATTTCAAAACTTTTGAAAATGAATCTAACTAACTAAAAAGTATCTGAAATTGTTACAAATGGGCAAAGAGACGATGGTGTCAAAGTGTACGTCAGTGAAGAGGTAGTCAGGATCCAAAAACTTAGCCATTAGTGATATGGTGACGGTAAATTTTAATTTGTTGGTACTTGGAACAAGATTTAACAAATTGAATTCATGCGCAGCCGCGGAGATGTAATGAGACGTTTAATTGATCGAACGCCATCTGTGAAGAGATTGTAATGTGTTAGATCTCAGGACTGTAGAAATATAAATGACATCTTTTAGCTACGTAAATGGGTGTGTTTGTACCTGGAGGAGTGAATTGTTTAAGCTTGAGGGATGTAGTGCCATTTTCAAAAACAAATTTTAGTTCATCATCTTATGATTGCAATTTAGCAAGGTTAAAACGTTTGAAAGAGTTAATTTCAACTCGCGATATTGTATCAACGCTGTTTTCGGTACCTAGTACGAATCTGATGATTCTGATGAATCAGAATTTTTAGCACAAATCAAAGGTGTATTAATGCCGCGATCTACAAGAATATTTACGTAATTTTACGAAAGCGAGCTGTCAAAGGACTCCATAAATATCTTGCTATAAAACTGCATCAGCAGCTGAATTAGATGCATCTACTATAATCCTAAACTTTGTAAGATAATATTGTAAAGCAAGCATAGCATAGTTAGCCAGTGCAGCTTTAACTGTTGTTCGAAAAGCAAGTAGTTGAGACCAGACTAGTGGTTGATGCCGTATAGTTTTTTTGCAAGTGGTGGTAAAACACATAGCTTCACATGATTCATTAAATTTATGGTAGAAATTGATCATGACAAGAAAGCTTTTTGATTAGTGGGTTGCGGATTAGACAAAATTCCATCCATTCCATTTCATTTGAATTGCAGAGGTTTCCAGAACCACCAATGCTGTGACCTAGAAATCTAATTTAGTTTTATTCCGAAATCGCATTTGTCATTGTTAATTTTGTTGTCAAAGTATATCAAGCATTGAAAATTGTAAGTGATGAACGTGCTCTTATTCGTCCTTGCTTAAAATGTCAAACGGATTGTAGCCTCCGTTTGACATTTTAAGACTTATGTTCCAGAAATATATACATAATATATTTACTAGTTTTAAAACGTATCATATATAAGCTAACCTACATAATCCTTATAACATAAAATAATGCGCCTTAATGATATTGACACACAACCCAGGCAAGACTGTTGTTTATCTGCGCAGAATTCCACCTAATCAAATTGACCAACCTCCTCGTCATCATCCGTCGGAGCAAGTTTTAAATCTTTCGCATGCCAGCATCCTAACATCATCCACCATCAGGATGTATAAGACCACGGAGATAATTCCTTATGGATGATAAAATGTTCTATGTATTTTGGAGCTAACTTACCACAGAAATTGCCTGAGGCATTCGATATCATATAATTTCGTCTCCAAACTTTTTGAACGAAGTAAATTAAATAGGCCTTTTACATAAGTTTTCTGATCTACAGTTAATGCCATTTTCAACTTTTCGGATATCCAGGTACAATATACTTAGCTGTTTAGATCTGATGACGGGATCATCGGCTTGCATACGATCTGTATCCAACCTGTGAATCAATGCTCCTGTTAATGAAATTTCCTTGCCAAAATTAACGAAGTACGAAGTGCATTATGTAACTTCATGTTTAGAGGTCTGGATACAACAGGCAATTTGTTGTAGGAATTTATCCCAGTGTTTCTGGTTATTGGATGTAAACGAGGCTACGAAGGTTGGCTTATCAAGACCCGATTAACCCTCTCGGTGGGATTTGCTTGCATATGACAGTTAGCCATAAAAGAAATGTCAATGTCATATTTCTAGACCAGGGACCTAAACTGTAGATTCCTAAATTGCACACCATTGTCTACGATAACTTTGGCTGGGTCACCAAACATCAAGATTTCATGAACTAACGAACGGAAAAGAGAAGTCGAGACAGGTAAGAATGGGAGCGTTCACCAGATGGTTTTTAATGTTTTCGAATGCCAATAATGTAACGGCGCTGGAATATTTATAACTTTTTCAGGGTCTACTAAGAGGCCATACTAATTAACGATGTAACCTATATATTTTAGTTCATTCCTACAAAAATTACCGCCCCTAAGAATTATTTATTCGCTTATTTTGTTTATTTTTAAAAATTACTAATATTTCAAACAAACAAGTTAACTGTTGGTAATTCTAGTCAGCGATCTATGACAGTGCATTTTTCCATGTACACAAATTAAAATTATCTGCGCAAGCACCGTTAGAAAAGTGATGACTTCCTTTGCACGGGGGGTTCCCCTTTCTAATAATACCCAACATATATTGATACTATTCGCCTCTTTGGTATCGTAAATCGTTACATTGTTTTACATTAAAAGAGCGCGATTCACATTTCTTAGTTTAATTTATAATATTTCTTGTCTTACTTGGTTTAAATGTAAAAGAAACCGAAACTGTTTACACGTCGCATGTAAATCCTAAATTTTTAGTGATTGCTGATAAATTACCAATTTATTATAATTCGATCAATTATACATAAGGTATTTTTTTGATTTTAGGAATAATATATGCATTCTTTTAAATTAATTTATTCCTGATTTTTGTTGTAATTAAATTAGTAAATGAAAATTGATAATCTACGTTGGATTCATTTGTTCAGAAAATTAAAAAAACGCGATTTTTCAACAAATAAAGATCGATCTATGTCAACAGTCAATTTAAATCATCCATCTACATCTTCATTGACATTTAGCAGTAGAAATCTTCACTAGGTTGTTCCCATCATGAGAAAAAGAAGCATACAACATGTACATATAGTAAAGTTGAAATTTACATTCATATAGTTAAATTTAGTAATGTTAATGAAATTGAGAAATTTCGAATTTTAAATTGTAAAAGATACTTTTTTTACCCTATTCTGTACATAAAAAGGAGGAAGGATATTAAATATTACTTGTCTGGAAAACATTTTAGACAATTTAATTGGTTAATCTTTTCTAATCATTTAAACAGATTCTTTTGCAAATATTGCTTCTTTTTTACAAAATTTGGTGGGTTGCACCAACAAGTGCCATTGCAAAAATAAGTATCTCAGACAGTATCTCAATATTCTAAATTATCAGGTAAAAATGTTGTGTTATAAAAATATTACCATAAAAATTCAATTGTTTATGCGAAATTGTTTTATAAAATCACGAGATATAAGAAATAAATTAAATATGGAAAGACTTCGACAAATTGAAGAAAATAGGCATAGATTAAAACCCATAATCAAAAGTATCATATTTAGGGGAAACAAAATATTCCCTTACGAGATCATCGTGATGCTGGTTCTCTCTTAAATACAAAATCTATTACAAACGAGAGCAATTTTTGTGAAATTCTACATTTCGAATTGCATCTGGTGGCAACTTTAAAAAATCATTTGGAAAACCATTAAAAATATTTCACACATGTCTCTTGAAATACAGTGACTTTGAGTAAATAGAATAAATAAAATGATTCTTGCTCTAATAACTTTATAAATAACACTATTGATGTTTTATCCAACAAGGGGAAAAATACTGCCACATCTTTTAAACAATTTATAATGATGCAGTCAATATTTTAAACGAATTACAAATTTAAATGACAAAACCGCGAATTACCAAATGCCAGAGGAATAGACTTATTTTCTACAATATGTCTCAGTTAATTTCTTTTACACTTCTTTACCACTGTTGCGTAGCTTGTGCTATTTTCTTATTTCTTTCCATTCTATTCCTTTTCTTTCCGCTGCTTGATGCTTGATGTACTTGCTCGTTCCAACCCTTGGTCTTCCTAATTCCCTCTATCTTTCTTAGGTATCTCATTTCCATTGCATTGTTTTTTTGTTATTACTCTCTGTGGTTTCTCACGATTCACTACTATAGTCCATCCGTTGGATCTTCCGTCCTACGTCACAAACTATCGCTTCAAAAAACGAAAGTTTTACAGTGCGTTCTTTTTCTAATGCATTTGGTTTACTTTATCAGACTGAATGTTTTTGTGTCGTTTCTCGAAGCGATATTTTGTGACGTAGGACGGAACATCCAACGGATGGACTATATATAGCAGTTAATGTCTTTTATATACTTCTGTTTTTATTGTTTTTGCAATCTCTTTTTTCTCTAAGAATGTTTTCTTTATTGTGTTGTAGATCATTCCTGCTTTGCCTAATTTTTCATCTTTTTCTGATTCTATCTTCCCTGTTTCCTCTATTGTTGATCCCAGGTCTTTTCCAGCTCTTTTTTGAATATTTCCAGGTTTTCTTCTGAATCTGCTATTAATGTTATGTCGTCGGCAAAAATTAATACATATTTGCATTTTTAATAGTTTTTAATATTTCTATACCCTATCTTTGTGCTTTAGGCTCTTTGTTTGCTATTTCTTATTGCTTCGTCATTAAGTGATGCAAATAGTAACGGGGTTAATATACATTCTTGTCTCAGTCCTGTTTTGGTCTTGAACTCCTCTGATTATTTATTTCCTATTCTTACTTTATTTTTGTTATTTCTTTATTATATTTATAATGCTTTGTTTATCCTTCTTGTCTCGAGTATATGCCATATGTCCTCTCTTCTTACCCTGTAATACGCTTTTTTAGGGTGATGAAGCATATGTGTAAATCTTTTCCCTTTTTAATCATCTTTTCTGTTAATTGTCTCATTATGTATATTAAATCTTGTTTGCTTCTATTTTTCTGAATCCGTGTTGTTCTTCTCCCAGCTGTTGATCTAATTTTCCTCTTATTCTTGCTTCTATTAACCTAGTAAAAATTTTCCCTGGTTTGATTGTGAGTGTAATACCTCTGTAGTTATCATATATTTTTGTGTCTCCCTTTTTGTGTATGGATATTATAATTCCCTTGTTCCATTCCTCGGGTATCTTGTGATTTTTGATAATGTCATTTATTATTTCCAAGAATTCTTCCTTCCCCTTTCCCCATATATTTCATTATTTCGGCTGTGATGTCATCTATACCTGGAGATTTTCCCAGTTTTATTTTTTTGATTGCTGCCTCCAGTTCTTCGATTCTTATTTCGTTGATTCCTCCATTTGTTTCACCTTCTATATCTCCGTGCTGGTCTGTTTTGGTTATTTCATTAAAGAATTCTTTCCATCTTTCTAATATCTTCATTTCTTATGTTATTATATTTACGTTTTTATCTTTTATACTTGGCTGGGTTAATGTATTTTAATTGCTCATTCTGTGAACGTTTCTTTCAGTTTCTTAACGAACTGCTCCCAGGATTGCTTTTTTGCTATCTTGAATTTTTGTTTCACATTTTTATTTGCTTCCTTGTTTAAGTTTTCCAATTCTCTTCTTTTGTTTTTACAAATTGTTTTACCTCTTCTGACTATCACCTGTTTTTCTTCGTCTGTTTGTTTGATATAGTGATTGTTTCACATCTTTCTTGGGCTGCTTCACTTATGATTTCTTTGATCTTTTTCTTTCTCCTTCTATTTTGTTTTCTCTATTTTTGATTGGTATTCATTCCTAGTTTCTTTCTTTTCAATTTTTGGCTTTATGTGTTTTTTTATTATTGATTTCGACTTCGTATACTTCAAGTTTTCAGCTTCTGTGTTAATTTATATTTTTACCAAGTAGTGGTCGCTCCCTATTTCAGCTTGTCTTATTACTTTAACATCTTTCACCTTTTCCATTCTTCTGCGTCTATTAAGGAGTAGTCTTTTATTTCTCTTTTCTTGGTCTAACTTCTCTAGTGTGTTTATGTATGTATTTGAATTTTGTGTTTGTCACAATGAGGTTGTTTGCTATACATAATTCTATAATTGTTTTTCCATTTTCGTTTCTCATCTCCATACTTTCCCCTGTATATTTTTGCTCTCTCTCTTCTTTTAGTTCTTTGTCATTTCTCTCATGGAGTCTTTAAACATGCTCTTTGATTCCTCCACTATCACATCGTTCTTAGATATATTTAGATTTTCCTTCTCCGTGAGTTTTTTTTTCTGTTTTCATCTTCCTTTGTTTTATTTTTGTATCCTGTTGGTATGACAACGTTTTGTTTCACTGCTTCGTTTTTCTATCTTTTTCTATTCTCCATTGCTCATTTGGAATCCTTGGAATCCATAATTGGGGCTGTCGATATCTCTTTCTCTTTTTGTACTCATTTGTTTCTTTATTTCCCACTTCTTTTTAGTTTTATATATTTTAACACTACTTATTTACTTTTTTATGGACTTTTGCATGTACGTGGTTCGCTGTTTTAAGTTCCTCTGAACTGAACAGAGGATTATTATCGAATTAATATATATTTACCTCACCTGAATAATATTATTACATATTTGCAATACAGATTTAATAAAGACACGATGAATTTGTTCAAATTCAACACAACAATACCTAGTGTTTTATTGATAACAAACTGGCGAAGATTTAGATGTCACTTCAAAATCTGTTGCAACATATTTAAATAAAATTTTACCTGAAAACGTAATATGTGCAATAGCAATTAAGTCTGAATTGGCATTTTGGAAATTACAATGGCAAAAGAAAAAGAAAATCAAAGAACAATTACCAGAAAATGCTTTAGATGTATACAGAAAATATGACCCGAATATTTACTGAACATAAAAATAATTTTACAAATATTATGTACTCTTCCTGTTAGCGTTGCTTCTGCAGAAAGAAGTTTTTCTGCACTGAAAAGATTCAAATGGTGGCTGCGAGCCACTATGTCTCAAAAAAGTCTAACCGAGTTAGCTGTATTACATATTCATTGATATATGGATATTAATATTGACAATATTATTAAAAAGCAAAGAAAATCGTTTTTTTAATAAATTTAGTTACAAAAATCTGTTTCAAATTTTACAAAATATATTATTATGATTTTATATGTGCTATATTTATTTCGGGTGTGATATTATTTTGTTTATATATAAAAATAATAGAATTATATTTTATTTATTTATGGAATAAAAAAATATTTTCATTTTTTCAAATTACCCCCCCTAAGCCAGTTAACTGGAAACGCCCTTGGCTTTGATTAATTCGCAAATTAATTTTGTTTTATTCAATGTCTGTCGAGGTATTAGCCAGAGAAGTAGTTGTTTCAAAATGAATTTGTTTTGTAGTCTTAGTAAGACTCATTGTTTTAGATTCAGGAAATGTTTTCGTATTTTTAAATTGATTATTAAAGTAATAATTGTTTTGTGATTATTATAAATAGTTCTTAAGAAAGAACAAAATCACAATCCAATGGCAACCATTTATAATTGTTTCAATAAATAAATTTAGTTTTTACTCTTTCAAATAAAATTGTTTTTTTGCCAATGCATACTTACACCCGGCACTTTTGCTGTTGTTCCAGATGTAGTGCATGAACTTGTGGCCAGTACTGATGAAATAATTGTTAGCACTGATAATATCAAATTTGCAAAAATATCCTGAAAATATTGAAGTCAATAAATTATCGAAAAAACAATTACCTTTACCAAAAACTAACAATTCTGACCCACATTAAAGGCTTCTTCACTGTCATACCAAATGAAAATATAAAATATAGCAGTAACGCCGCTATTATGGACATCCAATCTGCAATTAATGTTAACAGCCAGTAATCCTTATTATTTTTGCAATAACTATCATCTGCTAACATTATAGAAACGGACCCCAGAAGACATAACTGAAAATAATAATAAACTGTAAATTTATTAACATTTTTATAGTTATCATAAAACTAATTAGTATCTTCAAAATAAGTCAATAAGTATCTGGAAAGTAGTGTTGTTAGTAAATGTTTCGTACTTTTAAATTATAACTTATAGTATATTTGGTTTTCAATTTTGTTACTATTTTAAATAAAACTAAGTTATCAAAACAACATGCATAGAACTTGGCAAAACTTTTATAATTAGTTTGATTTTATTTAATGCCAACAATTAATTACTGTATTATATTTCTTCCATTAAAATTGTTTTTTTTAAATGGGAAATATTTAACTATTGTTTCTTTGTCAACACCAAATAAAGACTATTTTGGATCTCATTAGCCTAGCGCAGTTAAAGGCAGGTAAACATAATTTTAAAATTAGATTAATTTCATAATGTGAGTAATTTCAAGATTGCTATTATTAAATTTAATTAAAAGTTAATAGATATTTTAAAATATCCCGTTTATGTGAATAATAATTTAAAATATATTTATGTTTAGTGAAAGAATTTCCTAAATTGTACTTACAATGCCCGCAATCTTAATATTTGCAGTTATGGTAAGTATAAATTTTCCAGGTTTCAGTTTTTGCTTTATCAGATCTTCTTCGGTTATTTTAACCGGAAGCATTGAATTTAGATAAACCATAGACTTTCTTGCGGCCATTTTGCCCTTTTGTTTGTATTCACTGAAAAATAAACGCACACAGGATCGACTAAATAAATAATTTTAGAAATAAATTTAGAGCGTCCTTATCAAATTGATTGGTAATCTCTAGATTTCTTTATCAGTTTGATAAATAGATTATGTAGGTTGTTATTATGAAATTGTAATCATTTTAAACTCACCGTAAAATTGGATGAATGAAATTTTGTTAAAATGTTTGCAAAATAAATAAAGGCAACTAAAATTACAAACTTAATTAAAATAAATATTTAGTGATTATATATGTATTGTAGTGCTAGTAAGTGCAATAGTTTACATAATGTTATATAAGTATGCGTGGATTGCTTACTGTATGGTAAATTGTTTTTATTAATTATATTTTATTTATAATAAAATAAATTGTATACTTAATAAAATCATTCATTAATAAAAGGCATTTTTTAATAACCTATATAATAAAGATTATAAGTTTTATTCAAAGTCATATACAACGTTTTATATATTTCTTATGGGAGGGCCATCCGGAAAGAAGTACCCGTTTGGGAATATAAGCAAACACTGTTATTGATATAATATACGAGGGCACTCTGAAATGTTTCCGGAATTGACAAGAAAAATACGGTATTGATGTGGTTTTTTATTTTTATTTTTCGATGTAGCCTCCTCGAAGATCAATAATTTTTTAAACGGTGCTTCAATCTCTTCAATCCATCGGAAAAGTAGGTCTGCAAAATAACCATCTGTAGCGGCGATGACCTCTTCATTTGAGGCAAATCTCTTTCCTGACAGCGATTTTTTCAGGTTTGGGAATAGGAAAAAGTAGCCTCCAGGTCTGGTGAATATGGAGGATGAGAGACTAATTCGTAGCCCAACTCACTCAATTTGGACACTACGGGGAATGAGCCTATGTATTATCGTGATTAAAAGGCACTACTTCTTCAATACTACAGAGAATCGGGTCAATAAATCGCTGTAGTATTGCCCCGTGATCGTCCTTTCCTTCTGCAGATAGTCAATGAGGATCACACCTTGGGAATCTCAAAAAATGGTTGCCATGACCTTTCCGGCCGATGGAACGGTCTTTGCTTTCTTCGGAGCTGCTTCGCCCGGAAAAGTCCACTGCTTCGACTGTTCCTTGGTCTCCGGTATGTAGTGGTGGATCCAATTCTCATCTACGGTTATGAAACGCATGAAGAAATCCCTTGGATTGCATTGAAACCTGGCAAGACACTCCTCCAAAACGGTCACCCGTTTTTGAGCAAACGCGGTACCCATCGCGTCGAAAACTTTTTCGTTCCCAAAATTTCGTTTAGAATATGGCCAACGCGTTCTTCTGAGATGCGTATTGTCTCTGCTATTTAATCTTCAATCGGCGATCAGGTAACATGATATCATGAATTTCATCGTTGGTATGGTTTTTGTGCTTAGCGGCCAAGTTTGAACTCGCTCACTCAGAAGCTGATGGTAGAAAATGGTGGAATAGATCCGCAAAATATTTAGAATTTCCGTGGCCGTTTTCCCAGCCATCCAGAAGTGTTTTATCACTGCACGAAATTTGATTTCATCGCCGGAATAATAATATAAAATGACAACTCGCAAGAACATTCCTAGGGTTTATTTGCTTTATTTATTTATTATTTTGCTATTGTTTAGTTTCTTTGAGTTGCGATAGTGATATAAAGAGATTGTTCTGAATTACCATTATAGACTTTGAAGCAGGGTATGAGGATAACATGGTGTTAATGGCGAGGGAATTGAAGGCAATAAAAAAATGTTAGAGATAGTGGATATATGAACAGGAGAGATTTAAGGGCGAATATTGGAAAAACGAAATGGATGAGATTTAGGAATAAAGGAAGGGAGAGATAAAATAAAAGAGCTGGAATGAAAGGAAGAGGTGATCGAGAGAATAAAAACGTTCAAGTATCTGGGTTTAATGTTTAAGAGTTCAGGAGGTTATGAGGAGTCTATCAAGTGGGTACAAGGAAATGCAAGGAAAGCGTGGGGAGTGGTGAGAGAAAGATGGGGAAGGTAGATGGATGGCCCGAATACTGACTACATCAAGAAACGAATAGGGAGAGCATGGTGGTGAAACTATAAGAAGTGTAGCATGGTATGAAATGAAACTGTGAGGATTAGACGAGGGGAAATTGTTAAAAGAGGTATGGAAGCGTAGCATGGGTGGATGGAGAGTGGAAAGGAGTATAATATATATGATAGGGTGGGTTTGTCAGAGGGGATCGTGAAGGAGTGGTTGGAACAAGGGGTGAATGTGGCGGGAGGAGTGCAAACAAAGGCGAAAGAGATTTAGAGGCGAGAGAGAAAAGGGTGAATACAATGAGGATTATAGGGAGTGGCAGGTACATGGGAGGAGGCCAAGGTACTGTTAAAATGTGTTATTAGGTTAATGAATAAACGTGTACTTGCGTATAACTACTTTATTTTGTGTAACCTTACAAACACAAACTGTCAACACTGCCGACTGCCCAAACTAATCACATATTTAATTATCTAAAACCTAAATCCGCTACAAAAATTCCATGCTTTGGTAACCTCAACGGTTTAGTCAATATAACAGCTATCGTTTCATTTGTAGGCATATATTGAAGGTTTATTTCATTATTAGAACTTCACGAACATAATGGTACCTAACATCTCGACGATTCCTTCAAACCGTATATTGCCTTATTTAATAGCAATACACCATTGTTTGACATGTTTACACTATCAGGAATTGACATGTACACTTTCTTTTCTAAGGTTGCCATTTAAAAAAGCAGTAACATCTATATAACAAATATTTAACTGTAATTTCACAGATAAGGCCATTAGCATCTTAACGTTAAAGGTTAGGTAGCGATAATTGGATCACTTAATTGTTTAGCATTATAGGTAACTCATAAACCGAAATTAGTAAAAAATTTTAATAAGTAATTTATATAGATGCCAAGTTGTAATATAATATAATGCTAATTAACACATAAACAAATCAACAGTTCTTGCAATATTTAATAAAAATATATTTTTTTAATTGTTGCTATCACTGGCACCTTACAATACCAATTATTTAAATTGTGGGTTTAAATAATTGGTGTTATTTTGTTCGTTGATTCTAGGGTTGATTGATAACTTGAGGATGTTATTTCTTTTGCACATTGAGTAGGTATCTTCTTTCTTTTAATTTGTGCACAACGTTTTTGACACTTGAACATATTTGATCTATATGAACATCATACCTTGAATCCGCAATTTGTTCAGACACAGTAGCCGTTGCAGGCATCTCTAGTGATCCTTCAGATACTTGGTCTCCCAATACTAATTCTGAACTTTCAAAAATAGATGCATTTAAAGGAAAAATGCAAGTCTTCCAAAATCCGTTTATGGCGGTACTAAGAGTGGCTGCTCGAGAAAATGCTTTTCCAAAAAGTCCGGACACTTGAAATGTTATTACGCATCTTCCTGGATTTTGACGCATCCACTTTTCTGTTTCCTCTATAATTGCTTAATAGCTTAAAGAATGACACACTAAGAGGCTACAATTTATGAGAGGTATGTGCTGGGAGTAAAATTATAACTATTTCATGTTCTTGAGCATATATTATAGCATCCCAATTTTTTGTATGAGCTGTATGACCGTCCAACATTAAGATAACTTTATTATCCTTAGTTAGTTTTACATTGTACACAAAATGTTGTAACCATAAGAGATATATTTCCTTATTTATGTATCCACTATCTGGATTAAAAGCAAATGTTGAGCCAGGTGGTGTTCTATCTTTAAATTCATTCTTTTCTCTTTGTCGCTTAAAAATGATAAGCAATGGTACGAAAAATCCAGCAGCATTAATACAACATACAGATATCGTTGTTGTACCCCGCTCACCACTTGCAATTGTCCCCACTTGATGTTTACCTTTTAGTGATAAAATCTTTCTTGTTTTTCTTTGTATGGTAAGAGTCCAGTTTCATCCATATTGAATATGCGTTCATGAATATTGTTTGTGTCCATGCAATTCTTTAATATTTCAAAAAACTATTTAACTGCAACACGATTAAACCCTGTTGCTCTATTAAAAGAAGTAGCTCTTGGTTGTCGACGACTTAGCCGTGGGTGCCGTTTCGGAAGTGAATAATACCATTTTTGCCCGCAATTTGTTTTTCTTTATTAAATCGATGTTTAATTTTATTTCTTTCGGATAATTGAAATGCAAACTGTCTAGAGAATATGTTCGCAAGCTGGGTTTCAAACTCTAACGGAAGATCACCCAAAGAACCAACTACTTCCAAATTCTAAACTTTCGGTTAGCCTCGTTTAAGCCTGTTTGTGCTTGTTCTTGTACAGCATTCTTCATGTCTGCCGCATCATACTTAAAATATTGACCGCATTTTGCCATTGTAGCCTATTTTTTTTTCTAAAATTGGTCTAACGCTATGTCGTAGTTTCTATCATTGGATCGGTCCAATGATAGTATCTACTTGGTGGTTCAATGATAGCAACTGTGCTTAATTTTACATTTTTACATTTTTCTAGTTCCAAATAAAATTGAATCATTTGATACATGTTTAATGTAGAAGTTATGCACATGATTAAACGCTTTTTCAATTAGCCGTAAGTACACCCAAATGTAATTATTAATTAGGATACTTACAGAAATTTGTTCTTGAGTTACGTGAAGATTTATTTAATACACTTGGAAAATAAAAAAATAAAAAACACTACACTTTCTTGTGTAGTGTTTTTTATTTTTATTATCCAAGTGTATTAGGATACTTACACTTGTATAAATCTGACCAAAATATTTTTTTTTTATTTTCCCTATACATAGTGTCCCGTTAATGTGGGGAAATGGCTGGACCACAGATTCCTGGGGTCAGAATATGATGATTTAACACAACTTATCTATATCCAAAAATTTAGGGTTAAGCTGGAATTTGTCTTCAAAGTTTTAAGAATTTTTATTTCTTTTGTATATGTTACACCGAATTCGTGAAATTGCCCATTACATGAAATAAGCAAAAATATTGCCTAATTCGTGTAATACGCAAGTCCGTTGCATAGTTCACGAATTAGGCAAATAATCTGCAAATTCGTGAATTCGGCATTATTTACACTGAATTGAAAAATTCACTATGTTTTAACCACAAATAATTATTGTAAAAATATTATATAACGTGCAGGCACAATTATATAAATCTAAACAACACAGCACGACTCGAGTTTCGACGTTTTATCGTCATTATCAAGTGAATTATAAATTGATGAAATTGTGATTTTATACTAACTATTTTGGGGTGAGGGAATATACCTGCCGCTAATTGTTTGCGGATTATTTCGGGAGGGTAGTACCAGATTAAAAAGTGGCGAAAAGATTAGTTCGGTCTGCTCATTAAGAAGATTTACTGACGGATTATGGCTCTGTTTGAAAATTTCCAATGACTCAAGGAGATTAAGCTTAGCGCCCTTGTTGCAATTATGCAAGATTTTTAGATTATTTATATCCGGGAATTGGTGTTTGCATTCTAAACAATGATTTGAAAAAGAGCTAGTGTCTTGATTAAGACGAAAAGCACGATGATGTTCGGAAAAACGAGTTGATACACTTCGTCCTGTTTGACCTACATACACACTATTGCATTCTGAACAACGGATCTCATACACCCCAGATTTTTTAAGAGGATCGACTTTATCTTTGGCATTGAATAGCATGTTTGATAATTTTCCAAGAGGTTTAAACGCTACTTGATGATTCTCTTTTCGAAAAATATTAGCAATCTGTTCGCTGGTTTTTCCAAAGTATGTGAGCGGAATGAACAATGTATTTGAATTAGCTATTTTCGGATATATTAAAACCCTTGTGGTTTGATGACGTTTTTTGTTTATTAGGTTTTGAATGAGGTTCGTGGGGAAACCATTTTCACTGGCAATTGAAATTATATTATTTAATTCTGTGGTTCTTCTGTCAGTAGTTAAGGGGATGGAGAAAGCTCTATGTATCATTAAGTGATATGCAGCAAGTTTGTGTGACAACGGGTGATTTGAGACATTGAGACATTATCGGCATTATTTATTTTGCTCATTTCGTGCATTAGGCAAGGTAAACGGTAGTACTCTGGTGGTGTTTTTTGAAACTAAACGAAACGTCAAGTCAATGGACTGTCACCGCTGCAATTTTGGAAATAAATTCGCAATAATCGGAAATCACTCATAAAGGTATACATTCTTTTTATAATGTCGATTTAACCAAATATAGAATTTGATTATTTTTAGGCAACGTCTCAATTTGTTATATTTTTTCACTCGAAATGGACGTGCAGTCGGCAATCAACAACTACAGAAATAATCATCTGTAGACTGAAGACCACGTGAAATATGTAATAAACGTTTTAGAAGATAATGGTAACCTAAAAGATAGACAGTATTATCACATTAAGAGGACTTTCAGGTTAATAAACTTTGCAGGAGTTAAGAAAGTGTCGAAAATTAAAGATCAGAAAATTATGGCAACTAGAAAGAACGTGTTGTCGATTATTAATGACATGCATATAGCTAGTGGACATAAGGGTGAAAATAAAACATATAAAAACGATTCAGAGCACTATGCCAATATACCAATGCCACTCATAAAATTATTTATACAACAATGTGAGAGATGCACGGAAAAGCCAAAAAAGAGTTTGCAAGCAGGTATAGTTGTTCGCCCTATCACCGTTTCTGACTTAAATCAAAGAGAACAAGTGGATTGGTAGATTTTCAAAGTTTGCCTGATGGCGATTATAAATTTATTTTACATTATAAAGAACATTTAACAAAGTACAGTTTTTTGAGGCCACTTACTTCTAAAAGGGCGATAGAAGTAGCAAAAGAACTCCTCAGTATATTCTTAAACTTTGGGGCCCCACACATTTTACAGTCAGATAATGGGAGAGAATTTACTGCAGATGTGATCCAAGAATTGGGGTCTTTATGGCCTGACTTGATGATCATAAATGGGGGCCAAGATATCCACAAAGCCAAGGTTCTGTTGAAAGAAGCAATCAAACAATGAAAGATTCTCTAATTGCTTGGATGCGCGACCATAATACTTCCCATTGGACAACTGGTCTGCTTTTCGTTCAATGGGGAATGAATACAACGTACCATGAAGCTATAAAAATGGAATCATATAAAGCTCTATTCGGACAACCAGCTAAAATGGGCTTACGTTCAAAAATTCCACGCGAATTTTTAGAAAAAATCAACAATGGGTTGTTTGAAGAACGTATGGAAAATTACATTAAAACTGATAGCTGTACTGAAAACAAAGATATGAATGCTGATGTTAGGATTACTGATAATTTAGAGATCAATAGGGAAAATTTGTTTGAAGATCAATCCGCCAGAATTAATACGGTCGATGGAAATATACTAATGGATCAAGATCTTATCATTCAGCCACATCTGGCCGTTGAATGTAGAAAAATAGCAACTGAAAATTTGCTAGTTCAAGCCAACCGAATGGTAGAAAAGTCAAAAAAGAAACTGCCACTTTTTAAAAAAGGTGATAATGTTTTAGTTAGCATTAGTCAATTTGATAAGGGACCCTAACAATTTAATTGGCGTTATAATCGAAATTAAGGATGATAGATATAAAGTGGGGACAAAACATGGAATCATTGAGAATCTATTAGAGAAGAAGACAAAATACATGAAGCTAAAAATAAGTGATGTTCCCCAAGAAGAAAAATCTATTAGGACATTAGTTAGTCTTAACTCTGTAGGTAGTGGTCAGGGATATCAAAGATGCCAATGTACTCAAGGATGTGTTTTTGAAAAAAATTCGTTTGAAATTCTGTCTGTCATGGTGGCAGAAGTTGTAAAAATTTTAATTAGTGTTTTGAAGTTATCTACTACTTATATTAGTTAACATTTTTGTAATGAAATAAATACTTAATTCTAAAATGGTCATTATTTTCCAATTTTGATTTAATTTCATAACATTGTCCTCTTATTTACATAGTAAGTACGATCTGGCGTGTCGAGTTGTAAATTATTAAAATTAAATAAGGTTACTTATTGTTAAAAAAGGTATTTCAACCAAATGCTGAAATTTGACCAATAAAATACGCAGAACCTAAAAGACTCCATCCTAGATCAAAGGTATTGGTAAAGGATTATTCAACTAAGCTCGCTAATATTCACATTAAATATGATATATTCTGTAAGTCGGCTTGTTATTTGATTCGGAATTATCCATAATTGTATGTCCATGTCAAAGGATACAGATCACCCAAACTTGAAGTTCAATGTGGCAGGTCGAACACGAAACTAAATGCACCAATTATCGGCATTTTGTTTAAATAATAATTCTGTTGCTCCTATTTTAAAGTGGACAATCGCATTTTTAAAGTTAATTATTTGATTAAAATATAGAAATATATTTTTAATTACTTATTATTTTAATATACACGAAATTATGGTGCAATAATAGATTAATGTAATTGACATTTTAAGGCTTCTATACAGTGCTTAATTCACACATTCGGCAGATAATTTGCCTAATTCATAAAAGAAGCAACGGGCTTGCCTATTTCATGAATTAAGCAATTTTTTGCTTATTTCATGAAATAGGCAATTACATGAATTCGGCGTAACATATATAAAACAATTGAACGCTTTTTTCAATAACTACCATTACATAATACATCATTTCAGTTATTATGGTCATTTGTGATTGACAGGAAGAATAAAAAACAGTAGTACCACCACTTAAAAACTAAAATATTTTTTATATTGGTGCATCTAATAAAAGCTAAAAAATTATATCTTGAAAGACTAATTAATTTAAAAACTTTTTTGTATCTTAATAATATTTTATCTCTTTTATGGTTTTTGCACAAAAAAATAAAATATGAATATAGTATGCTCATTCGCAATCATTAATAAGTAAATCAACTTACTCAATTGAATAAAAATTAAATAATTTTAATTGGTACAATAAATCAAAAAAACATCTAACACTTTTTAAAAAATTTTCTTCGCAGAATTCTAATACAAGCAAGAAATCTGTTTGCTGCAAATATAAATATTTATGAACTATAATAATGTTAACAATAAATACTCAGTAATTATTATTTTACATAATTTACGTTTTGTAAACAAAGACGGCCACGAAAAACATTTATTTTCGATTTGATAAAAAAAAAATGTATTTTATTTTTTTGTGCAAAAACCGTGCAAAATATCAAATATTATTAAGCGACAAAGTTCTAGATTCGAATTCTCATTCAAGTAGTATTTTTTTAGTTTTACATTAACGGGACACCCTGTACATATAGTATATATAGGGGAAGTATTGTTTTCGTGCGTGAAAATGTCTGTGGGCGCAGTATCTCAAAAACGAACATCCTTTTAAGATAAAACTTTAAACGATTAATTAACTTCTCACTTGACCCGTGTTGAACACTACCTGGGCAGTGCCAGATGTGCTGCGCTTGGGATGGCCATGGAAAAGAGGCAGCCAGAGAGCAGTTAGAAGGCAGGGAAATGACTAGGTAATGCCCGCCGTAGGCCACAATCCGGCGACACTAACGCACAGGGGGCCAAACGCGGGCGGTCTCGGGAACCACAAAGTATGCGCGCTATCGATGTAATACAGGTCAACCTAAATCGGTGTCGTGCGGCGCACGACTTACTGCGAGGGAAGAAGGCACCCACGTATTAGTCGTGAGCGAGCCTAATAACTCCAGGACCGCGACGGGGTGGTACTGGTACAGGGACACTATCGACGGGGACGTCGCCATACAAATAAGGGGGGAGACGACCAAACATCTAGCCACGGCGTCGGGCAGCCCCAGGAATGCCCGGGTCAGGTTGGCCGGCGTCACGCTGCTACGCTTCGCCGATCGCGGATACGACGGATTATGAAGAATGGCTCAGTGAGCTCGAGGCCATTGTTGACACTATGGATGGGGACCTGGTGCTGTGCGGCGATTTTAACGCTAAACACTTCATGTGGGGGGAGAGCAGGACAGATGTGTGCGGTGAGAAGCTCGTGGTCCTGATCGCCACTCAGGACCTCGCGGTTGCGAACGTGGGGAGCGTCCCCATGTTCCACAGGAACAACTCGGAATCCAAAATCGACCTCACCCTGACATCCAACAATATGTGAACAAGGATTGTAAACTGGAAGGTTGAGACGGAGAAGGAAAACTACAGCGACCATCACTACATCTCTGTCAGGGCTGCCCGAGACCCCCCGCCCCGCCCACACGACCATAGGATTAGATGGGTGGTGAACAAAATTCGTCGAAAAGATTAAGGGCCTTAGATTACCCGAGAATGCTGAGGCTGCCGCAGATGCCTAAGCCACAAGGCTCCGGGCAGCATGCGAGGCGGCTATTCCCCAAAAACACAACGCGGGCAAATTTAGCCCAGTTTACTGGTGGTGCCAGGAGGTAGCAGAAGCTAGACGGGCAGCAAACGCGGCTAGGAGGAAATTAGCCCGGAGTAGGAGAGGCGGCAGGGACATCACTGACCACCTTGAGGTATGGGCGAAGACGAAGCGAGAGCTGCGGTTGGCCATCCCACGAAGCAAGGCTTTTAAGTGGCAACAGCTTTGTGAGGAGGTCGAGGACGATATATGGGGTCGCCCCTACAAAATTGTAGCCAACAAACTTGGAGCCTCGCTGCCCAACGTGGGTTCACTGGTCCAGGCAGGGGCTACCGCTGTGGTGGAGGCACTCTTTCCACCTGCACCACCCGACGCGGAGGATCAATCCATGGCCCCGGCGGTAAAACCGACTGCAGCCCAGATGTTTACATTGGAGGAGGCTGCGGCAGCCATGATGGCCCTCCCAAACCGCAAAGCGCCCGGTCACGGGAGAGTGCCAAACGAAGCAATTAAACTGGCCTCCGGGGATAACCCAGAGCTACTGATGGAATTGTACAACAAATGTCTAACAAATGGGGTATTCCCTGCGAGGTATAAACACGCCCGGTTGGTCTTGCTTCCAAAGAAAGGCAAACCGCAAAACAAACCTGAGGGCTATAGGCCTATATGCCTCTTAGATGGCGAGGGGAAGGCACTGGAGAGGTTGTTAGTAAACAGGCCACCGCTGCCCTGGAAGAATCAGACGGTCTTTCAGAAAACCAATATGGATTTCGGCGAGGCAGGTCAAGGCGATCATGAAGCGTGCAAACAGCGGACCGCTTAGAGGAAGAAAGCACTGCATGGGCATCGTATTGGACATAAGGAATGCCTTCAATACCCTACCCAGACGCAATATACTGCAGGCGCTACTGGACAGAAATGTGCCAGGCTACCTTATTAACATCCTCCGGGACTTCTTAACAGATAGAGAGATATTCTTCACCGGGGAGCTAGGCGCTGAGCAACGGTCCAATACAACCAGCGGGGTGCCCCAAGGCTCGGTACTCCCTTCATGTGGAACCTTCGCCGACGATCTCCTGATCGTAGTCAGCAAGAGGGAACTCGCGGACACAAAGGCAACGGCTCGACACGCAGTTCGGATGATCGCAGAGTGGCTGACTGCCGCAGCACTCGACGTGGCCGCCGAGAAGACAGCAGCAGCGTGGCTGGCCCGAAGAAGGGCGGGACGCGTGCCCGGCGAGACCATACAACTCCTGGGCCAGGAAATAGTTGTCACCAAATAGATTAAGTACCTGGGAGTTATCCTAGAAGCGAACCCACTCCGCAACACCCACGTGCGAGACGCATCGGCAGGGGCAGCTGGGGCAGTAAGAGCCGTCGCACGCCTGCTAAATAATATGGGCGGTCTCTCGGAGGGCACGAGGAGGCTACTTATGGGGGTGGCATCGTCCAAACTACTGTACGCCGCTCCAGCATGGGCAGAATGTCTCGGCTCGGCCAGGAATGTTGCCCGACTAGGCAGCGCCATGAGACTGGCGGCACTTAGTGTGATACGGGGATATCGTACGGTCGCAACAGCAGCATTAGAGGTGCTGTCCTCCATGGCACCACCGGACCTAAGAGTCAAAGCCAGTTCATGCATTCATGAGCTGGTAGCTGGGGACTCACGAGAGAGGCAGCCAAGGCAAACACTAGGATCGAGCTCGAAAACATATGGCAAGGCAGGTGGAGCACGACCACGTCCGGGTCATGAACCAAAAGGTTAATCCCCGAAGTGGGCCCATGGATACGGAGGGAACACGGTGAGCTGTCTTACCACCTCACCCAACTGCTCACCGGTCATGGCTGCCTCCACCGTATCGGAAAAGCTGAAAACGCGACTTGCGACTGGTGCGAAGGAGCAACGGCACGCGAGCGGCTGAATGCTGAGTTGGGGACAGCAATCTCCGTAGAAAATTTGGTTCCCACGATGCTGTCGGGCAACGACAAATGGGATGCGGTAGCACACGCGGCCAAGAAGATTATTACCACCAAAGAGGGCGTCCTGGCCAACTTGGCAACCATCACAAAAAGAACAGTAAAGGTTGAGGCAGGGGGGTTCCGGGCGAAGAATGCCCTGCGATGCCACCGGTTCCCCCAGAGAAAAAGAGGGGAGGTTTAGTGGGTAGGGTCTGTTTAGAAGGAACAGGACGAGTCCCACACACCTCTGCGAAAGAGACGGTGCATAAAGCATTCCTCCTCTCACAAAAAAACCCCGTGGTGAAACATTTTTATGTTAATAAAAGTATTAATTAAGCACTTGGTTATGTTTCACTATTTTTATATTTCTCCGACTAGTTTCGACCGTTGGTCATTCTCAAGGAGATATACCAACGGTAGAAACCAGTCGGAGAAATATAAAAATAGTGAAACATAACCAAGTGCTTAATTAATTATTTTATTAAAACTTTAAACTTAAGGTTTTATCGTTAATAACTGAAACTGAAAAACTTTTGGTGAACATGCATAAACCGGAAGTAGATTTTTTTTTAGACGTTTTTTGTTTATTCCCGATATTTTTCTAAATTTGAAAACTATTACAAAACTTTTCAAACCAAAGTTAAAGGCAATGAAAAACTGAACAAGTTTTATTAAAACATATTTTTCATAAAATTCTTAACTTTTGATTAAAAAAAAAATAAAATTAAATTTTGTAACATTTTTTTCCAATTTCTAAAAACCTATAGGAGTTACATAAAATATATATAACAAGTAATTGGAAAGAATTAAAAAGTGAGCAAGTTATTAGGAATAGCATTTTTGCGTAAACCTAACGGTTTTCGAGAAATATACAGGGAAAGTACTATGATGGCCACATCAACATTTTTCTCCTGAAATTGCAACAGTACTTGACAGATGTATAAACAATGGTGTCGAAAGTAGCCTAATAAATAATGTTTTTACAATCAAACGCTTTGAAAGTAGTACCGTTACAGAAATATAGCAGTGGTTCGTCAAAGCGCCGGTCCAATGATGGCAACCTTACTCTAATGCCGATTTTTTCCAAACATCCTTTTGCCACTAACTTAGCTCTATAACCTTCACTATCACACTATCATGGTTTGTAGTATTAACAGTTATGTTAACTATTGTTTCTTCGGTAACCATCTTCCACTGAAACAGTTATTTCTTCGATCATTTTTGATTAAACATTCTAATATCTCGGTTTGAACTTATAGAATTGTTTTCAGGATTATAAATTATATACTCCTTGACGTTGTCGCCATAAGACACAATTAATCTTCTTTGTGATTTCTTGTCTTAGGTGACTTACATCTGTTTTTTTATTATCAGATTAAACCATTTAATTTTAGTATTCGCTTGATTTTCAACTAATCAGAAATAATCTTTTAAATGTTTTGAAGCTACCAGAAAATTCATCCATGGTATTATGAAATATACAAAAGACATTCTTGAGAAGTCATCGACGAGTAGCAAAAAATATCTAGATCCACCAAGTGATTTGGTTTCCATTGGGCCACATTCATCTCCATGCACAACTTTCAATGGTTTATTTGTTCGAATGCCTTGGTGGTTAAAGGGTAGTCGAGCCTGCTTTTCTTCACAGCACACCTTATAATTAAACCAACCAATTTTCTTCTGAGTTGAACACTTTAGTCCATTCACTGAACCGTACACCATTTTTTTATAGTCCATATTGTGCAAATGTCCAAGTCTTCGGTGCAATATTTCGCCTAATGTCACTGCCATTAAACATTAGTCTGTTGATTCCGGACACAGTCTAAATTTGTAGACTCCACCAACTATCAACAATGGCAATCATTTCACTATTTTTGTTAATAATGAAATTGAATGTTAGTATCGTTTCTTTATTTTACATTATTACTTAGTATATGGTTTCACTTATATTTGCCATTGGTGTTTAATAACATAACTTACTAATTTCATATTAAAAATTAATTTACGTTTTTATTAATATTTTGCTTATAACAAGAAATTTTTCAGGCTTGTCAGGCATGTTATACATCGGTGAAAAGCACTAATAAACCCAAAATCCAATATGGCCTCCATGAGAAAAACAAAAGATAGCGCTAATAATCTGAAAACAAATGCAAATCGGGGGTTTCTGTTTACACAAAAAAATATTTTAAAAAAGTGTTTGAATAATGTACCTGGTTTAATAGCGGCCGCGTTAGGCGTTATCGAGTTATTGAGAAAAATTAAAATTGGCAAAGTTTGTTTTTTTCAAAATACCTTAAAATTGAATAAAGTTACGATGAATTTGAAATGGCATTTATAATGAGTATTTGATTTCTGCAAAACATTCCCCATTTAACCGTTGCTCTATCTCTTCTAATAACAGAGATGCCAATGGTGAGCATCGAAATTGAGACAAATACTTTCTGTAAAAATAAAGATTCCGTTAATAAACTTATTATTATAAACGTATTATTATCATATTACAGTAATCCATCTGATAACAGTGTTGAAAAAAATCTGTTTGTATACGTAGACAAACATATGACAGAATAAATATGTGTACAATTTTTATATGTAATGTAAAGGTCAGACTGATATGATAATATTTGAAACCGTTGTTAAGGTAATCTTTTTAAATTAAGGTTGCTATAAGTTGTAACATATGTGACCCTTTTCATACGAAAAACAATGAAGTTTATTTGTACAACTATATTATTGCTTATATGTGGTGCGTATTTCATCATTAAATTTAGGGATAAAAGAAATTTGGTAAAACTGAGTGTGGTAAGTTTTTATTAGTTTGAATTAGTATATAAATAGTTATGTTTTTATGGGTTTTATTTATTTTTTATACAATTTTTAATTATTTGTTTTTGTAAAGAAAGGTCATTTTTTATGAAATAATTTAATTTTAAAAAATCGACTGGATGAGTATGGTATTAATGTCTACTATTTTTTTAAATATGTTTATTATTGAGTAAATACGTAAAATCCTAAAATTATGTATATTGGTAAAATTGGGTAAATTTTCTGAAATGGCATTTTGTATGTAATTTAAATTGTTGTATGTAAAAAATAAAATTGTGTATAATAAAAGTTTGTTAAGTGATGAAAGTAAATTTATTTATGTTTTCAAAATAAATATCTGAAATGTGTGTGTGCTCTCTATAAAAATGAACCAAACTACAAAGTGCCTCCACTTAAACTTGCAAAAACAGTTCCGCATATAATTGGGATGATTCCTTATAAAAAATGTTTAATGTCATAGAAACAAAAGTTGAGAAAAAATCCATAAAAATTAATTAATAATAGAATTGATTGTTGATGTTTTATTAAACAGATTCCAATCGCAATCTGTACGAAAATTGCTAAAATTATTATAATTGAATAGTTGCTAACTGGACCAGTTCTCAAATTGGTTAACAATTGGGTTTGTTGGTTTTCTTTAAAGCTTGTCTCCTTGTACTTAGTTAGAATTTTTAATGTTTCAATTACTATTTGCGTCTTTAATTCATTGTTAAGTGTTTAATAAATTATCATAACTTTCATAGAAAATTGCTGAATTAAAAGCTGAGAACAACTATTCTAGAACTTTAAATAAAATAAAATAAACTTTGTTTGTTGTTTATTTTATTTTATTTAAAGTTATAAAATATGTATCACAAAGTGAAAGTCTCTACAATCAAATATTTAACTATTCTAGACCCAAATTATTGGTAAAATATAAAAATGGGTATTTACTGAACCTAATGTTGCAACTAATGACCAGATGTCTTTAGTTTTAAACTATTTATATACAGAGACTTTAAAATAAACCAAGAAAAATGTGTGAATTTATTTATATTTTAAAATAGACTATATAAAATTGATTTAACTAACTCTAACAAGATGCCAAAAATTTCTTTAAAGTGAATATCAGAAAATCCGGCATGGCTTCAATTTACCACGAAATAATATGATAAATCAATTTTTATCGAAGTTTTTGGCATATCGTATAATACTTTTAAATCAATACGCCGGAAAGTTATTGAGACCAAGACGCTTTAGTGTGATTGTTTGATTTAGTTATCATTAAATATTTTGCCAATAACTTGACTAAAATTTACATCTAGAGATTGCTTAATCTGTGCCACAACATTCTTATGATTTCGACCATAAAAATTCTTTCGCCACACTTGTGTATAAAATGTACTGTATGAATTATTTAATGTGTTTCAGATATTTCGACATGGTGATAGGATGCCTATGCAATCAGACGTCCCAACTGATTATTATAAAAATATATCCTTTAATTTGCCACCACCAGAAAGTTTAACAAAGGTATGTAGTTGTAATTTTTTATATTATTATTATTGATAATAAATTATTAATAAATTATCTAATATATACAGTTTTACTTATTTATAGTTTATTTATATTTTTGTTTTGCTTATATAGATTGGTGAGGAGAGGTCAAGAAACTTGGGTTATAAGTTACGGAAAGAATATACTAATTTCTTAGGTATATACAGCCCTGAAGATGTAGAGGTATACAGTTCCCCGGTACAAAGGTGTAAAGATACATTTATGATTATGTCTAAGACTTTGTATCCTCGCAATACAACTCAGGATATTCCATATATTTCTACTAATTATTATGAAGATAAGGTAAGAAATAATTTTAAATGATAAGAGTTTCTTACTAATAAAAGGTAGATTGTGTTTCACTACAATTATACAGAGTTTATGAAGTTGAGGCCTAAAGCTTTAATTTTTACTCGCAACAGTGTGTCAGCTACGCTGATCTCCAGGGATGTAACGGATGCTAATAGTGAATTCGGCGATGAAGTTAAAGTGTCTGTGTTCTCGTCCTGAAAAAAAGATACGAATTAGAACAGATAGCAGCGATTAGAGGTTTATTATCTAAAAAGACGATACATTTTATGCCTTCGATAGAAATTCGATAATATTTTATTTTAAAAAGAAAGATATCGGCTGATGAATACCACAAATGCTCTTCTATTGCAAGGCCGTCCAAGCAGAGGAATTTAAAGTATCTATCATGATGCTTAACTTTGCATCAGGGTCTGATAGCGCAACCATAGTAGAAATAGCCAACGCGGCTTTGGCTGCTAAAAACGCTTGCAGTGCGGGTTGAATCCAAACCAATGGTTTGTTGCATAGATTTGATGCAGCAAGTTGGTTTAAGGGCGACAAAACACTTGAATATGATTTGATGAGACGATGATAACTGTACTGCAAAGATTACTTGGCTTTGCCACTGATGCTACTACCGAAATAGCTCAATATTCTTTCGCCGGTCAATGATTCCAAACGAAGTCGACTGTTCAATAAAGATGATTTTCGGTGGTAACCTTCGCGATTTGGCAAAACAGGAGAATCCATGGTCTAAGAAATTAACATAGGATGTTAAACCAAGAGATTTCTGTAGTAATAGATTAATTTGAATTTAGCGTTGGAAAATAATTTAGTTCTACTGAGCCGGATGCATTTCTTATTAATCAATAATGAGCAATATCAACAACGATGTTAAAATTAATTAGCTCTGTTATATGGTTAATTGTATCTGATAGTATTGCATGAGGGAAAGTAGTATTAGTAAGATATATACAGTATTTAGTCTGCCATATCTCCTAAATTAATTAGGTTTGTTGTGTTGGCTGAAATTAAAAATCTGTGGAGAGAAGATTTAGAAAGATTTCTCATAATAGATTATCATTCATAGCCGTATTCTCTAGATTTATTGCAACTTCCGTAATAATTTCGAAGGTATCTGGTCACATAGTGTTACTCTTGACTATAGCTTTTGTATTCGCTTCTTTTCAGTTATAGTCATGTGTTTTATGATTTCTGCCTTCAATATCAGGCGTGTTGATCAACGTACATCCATTACTACAAGACATGACCATATCTAGAAACTTTTAACACAGGTATTCCGAAATATTAACTCCATTTGTAAATACGAAATTGTCGATTTATATTTGGAAAAAGTTGATAGTTTATAGCCAAAAATACTGATGGCTATTTAGACCTGTTCCTCAATGATTCGTTTTGTGCAAGAGAGTATGGTAAGAGAGGGTTAAGATAGAGTCCGAATGTGAAAAAATGGGGCTGAGTTACCTGTAATACAGAACAATGGAGATGAGCATTGGAATGGCGGATAGGTGGACAGACAGCGCTAAGTAGAGGTGATGGCAGGTGTTACACGGCAATGAGTCCTCCTAGCTAGTCTACTGGATAGTGCACTAAACTGCGATAAATCTAGTGTTTTTCGTATGCGTTTTCTAGTGTGATAATCCCAGCCCCACTCAGATTATCATTGTTTGATACCATTTACTATCCCGTGATCGCTATTTAGAAAGGCTTCAGTTCTCGTCAGCTCGCAGACCATCTTCAGATTTAAAGAAAAGCTTCACTCAGCTTAGCTTTTATTGACAGAAACTTTTTTTGTACGTGCTAATTTTATTATTACTAATTTTTACTTCTCGCTGCCATATTTCCACGGGTCTTCGTAGTCGATTTGATCCCACAAAGTCATTGAATGCAGGTTAATCAGTTTACCAGAAAAGATCTTAGTTATTTGCTTATGGATCATCTGAAGATTATTAGAGCTAATGTTAGTAAACAGTAAGTTGATGACAATTGGCGGACAGATTACTGTTGAGAAAAAACAGATCCTAGAAGGCAGACAATAAAAAAAGTAACAGATGACACATAAAAGTCACAGTTAACAAGATATATATGATAGATGAGGATAGAAAATGAGAAATGATATAAGCTTACTTGTAATCATTCATTTTGAAAACAAAGGGTCTCAGAAGATTGATTATCTATGTATAGGTGACAAATGTTAGTTGACAGTTTATAGATGACAAATGGCAGATAGCAGCGAACAGATGTAAGATGAGGGATGACAGGTGGTAAATAGCATATAAGAGATAACAAATTACAAATGCCAAATGACTGATTCTACATGACACATAATTGGAGACAGATTGACAGATGACAACTTATACATAATAGATTATAGAAGGGAGATGAGAAATGGATAAAATTTTCTTATAATTATTAATTTTACTTTGATAGGTATTTACTTTCTCATCAATTTTCCTTGGCAGATAACAATGACAAATACGAGCTGAAATAAATAGATTAAGTAGTTACAGATGACAAATGGCACACAACACCGGACGGATAAGGGTTAAGAGATGACAGATATTAGGTAATGGACGGCAGAGAAAAAATTCAGATGGCTTAATTAATTTCTCACCTGTCGTCTGTCATTTTTTATGTGTACGTTGACATTTAATAAATGGCACATGAGAAATGGTTTAAGTTTTTTGTAATAATTTTTTTCATGCATTGGTTTATTATGTAATTTCTTGATAGACGAGAAATACCAAAGGCAAGCCTTTAGATGGCAGACTATGTACAGACAGATGCATTTGCTTTCTCATAATTTTTTCTTTTCATATTACAATTATAGATCAGAGCTGGCTTAAGTTAGATTAAATATTTATAGATAACAAATAGCATAGAAGAATAATAACACAAGGTTGATAAGAGTTAAGAGGTGACAAGCCATAAATTGTGATTAATAACAGATAACAGATGACCAATTAGAGATTTAGGATGGTATAACACCAATAAAGATGATAGATGACAGATATAAATGCCATTTGACTTAATTAATTTCTCATACAATTCCTTAACAAATAAGAAATGTCGGAGGTCAGCTTTTATTTATTTATTTTTATTCAGTATTCAAATACACAAAACATGGTGTAAGTAATAGATTAATAAATGTAAAGGATTGGGGAATAACAATTCCAATTGGAGAAAGAGGAGTTCGCTTTTAATTTTGTGCCTACGAACACGCTGAAGTCGTTTACTCGATTTTTGAAGAGCGGCACAATACACTTCAGAATTGATTCTTTGACCATAGGGAAGGACATCGAACAGAATAACTCTGTCAAAATCCCAGAAAACCGTTGCCATTACTTTACCAGTTGAAGCTATGGCTTTAAACTTTTTCTTGGTAGGGGAGTGGGTGTGTGGCGCCACACATTCATTGGCGTTTTGTTTCAGGTTCGAAGTAATGAACCCATGTTTCATCGCCCTAATTGATAAAAAATTGTCACGATCAGCCTCCTACCGAGCAAGCAATTCAGCACAGATGGTTCTCCTTTGATCCTTATGGTCTTCGGTTAGGCATCGCAGGAACCAGTAAATATTCCAACCCGGAAACCATTGTGACAGCACTACCAAAAGAGATGTCCAGTTGAGCAGCGAGGTGTTTAATTGTGATCCGTCGATCATCTCGAATAAGAGTGTTCGCACGATATTGTATGGATCACAGATATGCACGGCCGGCCGGCACGCGAGAAATCCGTAGACATTTTGCAAGCGCCTATTAATATCTGAGATGCCCTGGTTTTCCGCCAAAAGAAACTCAATCACTGCCCGTTGTTTTGGACACACCTCCGTTATAAACACAATTTTAACAGCTATACTCGTATATAGCGCTGTCACCTATAGGAAATCAATGAAACTATACGAGACGAAGTGGAAATATTAAATGAAATGTTCAGGTTTTTCAACCAAACGTGGCGGAGAAGAAGAATGTGTTGCATTAATTATTGAACTTCTCTCGTAGCTGATAGAAAATAGTTGTTAAATAACACATAACAGATAGGATTTAGGAGATGATATATGAGAGTTGTACTTTATGTTAAATAACAGATAACAGATGAAAAATAATATATCCCAGATGACAGAAAATTAACAAAGATGATAAGCGACAGATAAAAATTAAAGATGACAGCTTTTAGATGGCAGATGTATAGACAGATGTTATTTGACAAAATAAAAATAATAAAGAGGTAACGAACGACATACAACGGATGTCATTTGGTCCGACGATAGATGACTGATAATTGATTGATGACAAAATAAAGTTGATACATGACAGGACTCTGATGAAAGATAACAAATGATAGAGGATGAATAATGGACACCAGATGTTAGGTGACAGGTTAGAACTAAAAGAAATCAAAAATTTGATAAATAACAGATGACTCGTGATAGATAACATAAGGAAGATAATTATCACATGAGATGATCAATACAGATGGCAGATGATAATATTTTAAAAGCAGTATCATTTGGTTTCTAATTATTTTTTACAACATACGATAGATGGCAGATAATATATAATAGTCTCTAGATGACAGATAACAGTTTAAAGATATGATATTTGACAAATGACATATGATTTATGTAAGGTACGTCAATATGGCGGATGACAGATGGTTTGCCTAATCTGAGAGAGACCATATATATATTTTAATCTAATAGCTAGTTTGAAAAGTTTATAAAACGCATCCAGAAATCAAGGACAAAACAAGCATCTAAATACTAAACAAAATAAGTATTTAATGCTTAATCGTTTTAAACAGTGGAGCAAAGAAGATATTGGGTTTGAATGGAAGAACATATAATGCAAATGAACTCCGCCCTTTATATTTTTTATATGTATATACTTTTTTGTGCCATTTATGTTATTATTCTTTTATAAAAGCATCTATGATAAAGACAAATATAATAATAATAATTCTTTCCTGCAAAGGTACTAAAGGCTAGATTAGTGCTCCTGTCTAAGGCAGGGAAGGACCTTACTAAACCCAAAAGACGTCTCTGTCTACTAAACTTTGAGGGCAAAATACTGGAGTCACTAATCAAGGACAGGCTTCCGGAGGCTGACCGACGAGGCCAATTCAGAACCCCTCCGGGGACGTCGACACTGTCTGGCTATAGCTCTTGACGTAGAAACGTATTAAACACGTTACCCTGGGCCACCATTTTGGAGGTCCGGGGTGCCCGGACTATCTTTTTCGAATAATTGCTAGCTATCTTAGCACTCGTATGCTAATCGTTGAGGATGCAGGTGAAATTAAAGAGGTAGTTGTCACAGGAAAAGCATAATGCAGGGACCGTTCCTTTGGAATCTGGTCAACGATGGGCTGCTGACACTGGAGCTGCCAGTAGGCACGGATATTATCGGCTTCGCCGACGACGTTTTATTAGTGATAAGGCGTAGAAACATTGAATCAGTGCGGAACATCGCAATCGCCGCTGCACGCGCGGTTTTATACGTCGATGACGGAAAAGAAAAGACAGCCGCTGCCTGGTTAGATAAAAGGTATGTGGGCTGCGTTGTGGGGGAAACCGTGAAACGAGTGGCCCGTAAAAGGACATGCAAGGACCTTGTTATTAAATTGGCAGACCCTCTGGAACGAGGCTCGCGTGGGAATCTGGACGCGGTGCCTCATCCCTAATATTGAACCGCGGATATACCGGCAACATGGGGAGGTAGACTACTATCTGGCCCAACTCGTCACGAGACTTGGAACTTTCGGGGCGTTATTTGATAAGATAAACAATACCTTGATGGCCTGTTCCGCATTGGACTCTCAGAGGGCGGCCCTGCCCTGATCTGCTCGATGATTGAGAGCAAAATGAAGTGGTTGGTAGCCGCTAAGTTAAAGATCGTTTGTCTGGATGGCAGATTACTGGTGAAAAATAACAGATCTTAGATGACAGATAATAAAAAAAGATTACAAACATAAAAAATCACAGATGACAACATTCACATGATAGATGATAAATAGAAAATGAAAAAAATTTCTTTCCTGTATTTATTTCCTTATTTCTTTTAAATCAATTAGAATGATAAACAGCAGCTAATGGAAGATATATTATTAGATAACAGGAGATAGATTGAGATAAAGGATGATATATGATAAATAGCAGATAACAGATTACAATTAGCGAACAGGTAGCAGAATAAATTGATGAGAACATATACATTCCATAATAGATAATAAATAAATATTGTAATTATTTATTTTCCTTATACAGGGTGACTAACGAAAAACCTTTGGTGCTGTATCTCGCTTATTTTTTTATCCGATTTTAATAAATAAAACATCAAATTAAACCATTTTTAAAAGACTTTAATAGGATCTGAACTGTTATTTTTTCTCGCACCCAGTTTTTGACAAAATACGATCAACATTTTTTTTTTTAAATTGGACTGTATATATATTTTTATTGATTCGCAAGGAAATTTTTTTTCTGAATATAAAATTGTAGACAAATTTATCCATACATCAAACTTAAGTCGAGAAATTGAGGATTAAAAAAATAAATAAAAAGTCAAGTATCCATTGTAAAAAATATACAGACCCTATTTTAAATGTCAAAAGTGACAGTGACAGCCATTGATACAATACTGCAACGATTTTTAATTATTTCATAATTAAAATGTTGCAATATTTCAAACACTGTACTAGAATTTTGTGCGTCTACAGAAATCGTTTTTCAGTTTTTGAAATCTTGCAACATTTTTATTATGAAATTATTAAAAATCATTGCAGTATTGTACCAATGACTGACACTGTCACTTTTGACATTTGGAATAGGCTCTGTATATTGTTTACTATGGGTATTTGATTTTTAATTTTTTTTTAATCCTCAATTTCTCGACTTTGGTTTGATGAATGGATAAAATTGTTTACAAATTTAGATTCAGAAAAAAATCTCCTTGCAGATCAGTACAAAATATATATACAGTGCAATTTGAAAAAAAAAGTTGATCGTCTTTTGTCAAAAACTGGATGCAACAAAAAATATCAGTACAGTTCATATTAAAGTCTTTTAAAAATCATTTAATTTGATGTTTTATTTATTCAAATCTGATCAAAAATAAGCGAGATACAGTGCCAAAGGTTTTTCGTCAGTCACCCTGTATACCTTTTTGCCATTATGAGAATTGTTCCTCCAGCTCCAATGATAAGAGCTGACATAAGACATATTACGTGTTTACATAAGACAAATAATACTCGACCAATGGCACATAATACAGGAAAGATTATAGTAACGAAATGACAGGTCTTAGGTGATAAATTATGATTAATAACAGACCAAATAATAGATCTCAGATGATAGATGACAAATAAAAATGGCAGATTATTTATCATGTATACGATGACAGATGATAAATAGCGAATGATTTAATCATTTATTTTTCTATGGTGCATTTGCACTATCATACAAATCCTTTGCAGAAAAGAAATGTCAGAGGTCAGTTTTTAGAATGCAGACTATGTGTATAGAGATGCATTTGTCTTCTCATATATTTTCCTTAACACATTACAGTGACATGAGGCAGATAAAGTATTTTTAGATCATATAAGATATTTAATAAATAGTATAAAACACATATTTGACAGGTGAAAGTTGATAAATGATAGATGGAACGTGCTAAAAATTATCATAAATAACACACAACAGATTGCAAATGATAGATACCAGATGATAAATAACCAATAAATATGCTGACATTTAAAAATGGCAGATGATAGCTTCTAGATACCAGACTATATACAGACAGATGTTATTTGTTGTTTTTGTGAATTAACGTTAAATTGCAAGGAAAGCGTTCATTTTATTAACATACTGTTTTCTTTCGAGAATAACTATTTATTTATTTATTTACTTAGCTACCGTTTACAATGTACAGCAAAGTATAGCACAGATACATGTAAATTTCAAATAGTAAGCTACATTTAGATTATAACATACCGGGTGTTGATTTGGCCTCTCGGTAATAGGAATTTAACGTGTAAAATCACACTAATGCAATTTCGTGTTCTCCTAATTGTTTTAGAACAAAGACATAAGAGACCAACATTATTTAGAATTAAAAATACTACAAAAATGGACAAATTTTCAACTTCAAAATCTATTTTGAGGAAGGAAAATAAAGAAAATTTTCCGAACATCACATTTTCCACGATTTAATGCAAAAGCTTACAATTTGAACTGCCATTTTCGAACTGTATTCAACTTATACAATTAGTGAAAAAATAAACAATTTCTTAAGTGGTTTTATTTTGAAAATAATGTACACAAATTCATAGATGATTTTGTAACAATCAAAATGAATACCAATAAATAAAACTCAAAAAATCAATTATCGTAAATAATAATAATAAATTATAAATGGCAGCTTATTTAAGCATATGCTCAAACAAATCTCTAAAAATGATTTTGAAGAAAAAAAATTCTCTGTCTCTGTAGTATTTTTAATTCTAAATATTCTCTTATGTTTTGTTCTAAAATAATTAGGGGATCAGGAATTTGCATATGTGTGATTTTACATTATAAATTCCGATTACTGAGAGGTCAGATCAATACCTAGTATATGTATATACAAATACATAATTTAATTAAAATTTAAACTAATCAAAATGGACAGAACAAACAGAATAAAATGTTAAAAAAATAAAAAGTCACATTGCGTCTGACATTAATTCATTTAATTACTATACATTAACTACAGGATTAGAAACTGTTTAAATTGTCTCTTGAAAGATGTTAGTTTAGCTAAGTTTTTGATGAAATTTGGTAATTTGTTATAAATAATGAGGAATTAGTATTTTCCCGATTTTTCGCAACTAGTGTTGCTTTGAACATGTTTATTTCTGTGAAATAAACTAAAATGGTTGAATGTACCTTAAATAGTATATGAGTGAATATGGTATAATCAATTTGGAACAAGAAAAGAAAGACTCATTTGTTTTATTCTGATTCTACAATTATTGTGGATTTGTTATTAATAAATGGACTTTAATTGTGATTTTGAGAGAGGAAAACTTGTTGTATGGGACTAACTTTGGAAAAATTGTGAATTTAGAGGCTAGATTAGACTCTGAAACAGCTTTTTGGGATATTTGCTAACATTTTGCCGAACAAAATCATCAAAGATGACGAATTCTATTGAATGTAATTTGTATGTTAGTCCCGAATACAATTTCTTGAGTTAATGTTGAATTACATCTCTGCTCCGACGATGATTTTGAATTTCCGACCTAACCCACCTGAGTTATGCCGTTTTTATAGATGCTTTTGCTGCTGATGTTGTGGGCGGAGTGTTAATATTGACGTATTTGGGAATGATATTAGAACGAAGGCATTCTGAATTGAACCAGATATCTTGGGATATAAAACGATATTTTTTCATCAACTTATTATAAAGTTTGGTCTGAGTTTGGTCTCCTATACGACCTGTTATCTATATAATTTATTATTTATTTATATTTCATTATATTATAGTGAGAGAAGGGTGTTGATATTTAGATGGAATATTTGGGTTTCAGGGGATACAGAATCTATTTGGTTAAAAGAAGTTAGTTGTAAATGTAATACTTAGGTTAAATATTGTTAGAAAACTAATAACTATTGGTGCATCTCATTTGGAAGTGACGCCACAATCCAGGGGTTGCCCTATTTTGTTTACATCAGTAATAACCTTGAACGCGAGAGTGCCGAGGTGCACATTATGTATTTTGTTAAATAAACAGTTTTTCTATCAATATTATTAATGCTTTTGTCACTCGCCACACCAAGCACCTCAACAGGTTAAGGGCCCTGGCGGAATTAATAGTGGCAAAGCAAAGTCAAATACGGTAGTGACTAAAAACGTACTGGAAACACGTGCACGTCATAACCTCAAAATGCCGGAAGAGACCGAAAAATATAGAATACCATTGTTCGACGGTACGAACTTTGGAAACTGGGTTGAAACACTCCTGATGGAAATGGACCTGACGAATTATCCACGAACACGACGACGGGGAAATTCAAGCCCGGAAAGCGGAACAACAGGCTGACCACGCTAAAGCCGATCGTAAATGCAAATCTCAAATTATTCAACGGATCACGGATAACCACCTGGAATACGCGAAAGATAAGGATACCGCTTTTGACCTGTGTACGGCATTTGAGAGGAAATGGTTAGCGAGTCAGCTCTTACTACGTAAGTCACTTCTAACCTTGAAATATAATGCTGGCTGAGCATTTTCTGTTGTTCGACAAAATGATTAGAGAACTCAAGAATATAGATGCTCCTCTAAAAGAATCAGATGTGATTTGTCATTTGTTATTGACAATGCCCAAGGAGTACAACAACAATGTGGTAACGGCTCTCGAAACGTTATCTCCCGAACACCTTTCGTAAAGTTTCGTCAAAAACAGACTTTTAGAAGAGGAATCCAAACGAAAGGATTACAATAATGTAAAAAATAAATACTATGATATTCAGTCTTCCAATGCCTTCACTTCACAAACCTCTGTCCTTCAACCGAGTGTAAATAAAAACGCACGTTAACCTGACAACTACGATTCCAATGTACAAAGAAGTAATTAGTTTCAGTTTTAGTGTCATAATTGTGGGCAGTTGAGCCACAAACGGACTGAATGTCGGAAACCTAAACGAAAAAAAAACGACCAAACCATAACACTTCTCACATGGCAATCGCTGAAAGCGACAATGAACCGGAGAACCCTATAACTTATTCGTACTCTTTTTTAACTAGAGCGACCACTACTTTAGGAATCATCTGGTGAACTCCGAGTCATTCGCTACAAACTTGCGGAAACTTAAATTCCCTGTTCGATTAAAAGTAGCAAAATCCGGATCATTTTTAGAATCGAGAATCAGAGATGATGTTCAAGAATACGTAAATGTGGTAGGTAAAGTACATTTGATATCAATTAAAGATGCTCTAGTTGCTCCAGGGGCCCAATTTACTATCAGTACGTAAATTAGAGCAGAATGGACTAGAAGTTACGTTCAAGAACGGATGGGGTATTATATCAAAGAGTGGTAACGCAATTACGATTGCTAAGAGGAACCTGAGGCAGTTATATGAACTGAAATTATCACTCCATCAAGAGGAAGCTCAAATCTGCAAAACAGGAGAGAGCCTGGAACTGTGGCACAGAAGAATGGGACATCTTAACATCATCAGTCTGGACAAGTTGCAGCACCTCGTCGACGGGATGAAAACCATCGAAGACAGGGAACCTCATGACCAACACAAGAAAAGAACACGACGACCATTGGGGCTAATTCACAGCGATCTCGTTGGACCTGTCACCCCAACATCGCAGGATGGGAAGAGATACATCATCACCTTATTATGGAATCAAAGAAGGAAGTCCACTACTTCAAGGTCTACGAGGCAATGACAACTGCACGTTTCAACCTTAAGATCAATCAGTTCAGATGCTATTATGGGCGCGAATACATTTCGAAGGAGACAAAAGGAATCCAATATGAGTTCACCATTCGGTATACGCCGGAGCAAAACGGATTGGCAGAAAGGATGTATCGAACCTATATAGAAAGTGCTAGGTGTATGCTTCTAAGCTCCAATCGCGGGAAAAGTTTTTGGGCTCAAGCAGTGATGTACGCTGTCTACCTTATCAATCGAAGCCCTACTTCGGCGTTGAACGGACAGGTGCCAGCAGCACTGTGGTTCGACGAAAAGCCTGACCTGAGGAAAATTAAAGTTTTTGGGTGTACTGTGTACTTGCGCGTGTTCAAGGAGCTCATCAAAAAGAAATTTCAGTCGAGGACTATGAAATGCTACATGATCGGATATTGTCCAAATGGATATGTACTTTGGAGACCGGAAAAGCGAAAACTAATAAATGGAAAATACGTCATGTTCGAAGAGTCACTCACCCGAAGAAGAGAAATCCAAAGGATGCTAAATGCAGAAGGAATGTCCAGAAGACACCTTTGAAGATATATTGGATCACTTCGAACCAGAACCTCCTCGAAGAAGCACCACGATTAGGACCAAACCTCTCTACCTAGATGATTACGCCACTATTGCCTGCTTCGCAGAATCTTTTTTTAGACCAGGTACCTTGATTGAGGACATAAAAACTTCGACGAAAAGAACAAATAGTTGGATGCAGTTCAGGAGGAACTCAACGCCATGTACAAAAATCAAACATGGGAAATGGTAAGGGCGTCCACTGGAAAGTAAATAATTAACTCTAGGTGGGTCTTCAAAATTAAACGAGACAGCGATGGCCACATCGACAAGTACAAAGCGCGTTTAGTGGCAAAAGGATGTGCGCAACGAGGGGGCTACGGCTATCACGAAACCTATGCCCCCGTGGCTAGGCTGACGACTCTCCGTACCCTCTTGTCAATCGTTAATAAAAAAAAGACTTCTTCGCAAACCATCTCGATGTCAAACACGCTTTCCTACATGGCAACCTCAGAGAAGAGATCTATATGAAACCACTGTCTGGGTATGAACATGAGGAAGGATTTGTCTGCAAGCTAAATAAAATGATATACGGACTAAAGCAGTCCCCCAGGGCATGGAACGCGACCTTTGACGCCTTCATAACCAAAATTGGACTGCAGAGATCATATGCTGATAATTGTCTTTACATCTGTAAAATCAAGGAGTCGAAACTATACTTTCTTCTGTACGTAGATGATCTCATCATTGCTGGAAACTCACGAGCCCGCATAGATAATGTCAAGAACTCACCGAAGAAAAGATTTGATATGAAGGACTTGGGTAAACTTCACACCTTCTTAGGAATTATCATCCAGAGAATTTTTGAAGAACTGTTTATGAGCCAACCAACCTATCTCAGGAACCTTTTGAAAAAGGTCGACATGGAAAATTGTAAACCAGTTAAAACCAAGCAACGAATATGAGGAGCCTTCGAAGGACGTACCGTACTGCAAACTAATTGGATGTCTGCTATACACCACTCTTACCACGAGACCTGACCTGAACGTAGCAGTTCATCACTACAGCAGACACCAAGAAAGGCCGAGAACTTCCCTTTGGAAGGAACTGAAGAGGATACTTCGCTATATACAAGGCACATTGAGACTTCTTATTTCATTACTATGTAATTTCCCTACCATGCACCAATATAAATTGAGGAGGAATGTTGGGAAACCAATAACTATTGGTGCATCTCATTTGGAATTGCCCTATTTTGTTTACATCAGTAATAACCGCCAACACGAGAGTACTGAGGTACACATTATGTATTTTGTTAAATAAACAGTTTTTCTAACACGCCGGTGGTGGCGCATCGGTTACGGCCCCGAACTGACGTGCAGCAACGTTGGTTCGGGTCAGTAGTCGGATGGGTGACCGGTACCATTCACCATTGGGATACAATTAATGGTGCTTTAGAGTGACGGGGGCGATCCTTTAAAGTAACAAGCTCATTTACACACACACAAATACACAAATGACACATGGCGGAAGGACCACGTGGTCGATAGCCTAACACCACTACTACTACTACTACTACTACAGTTTTTCTATTAATATTATTGTTGCAGAGTATTAAAATTTGGTTAGGGTGGCTGATCTTTCGGCAACTTGAAAGTGGTAAAGGATAGTTATTTGAATTTGCACCATAATATAAAACTTCTTTTACTGTACAAATTGCATTGTAATATTATTGGTATGAGTCAAAATTAGTAAAAAAATTTCTCAAATGATACGACTATCTGCAAAGCCATTTCTGCATACATAAATTTGAAATAATTGTTAGAAAGGTTTGTGAAATAAAATAAGAAAATATTCTAGTACTTTGATTATTTATTAAAATAATTTATTTGAATGTGAATAGCTAATAGAATTTCTATTGAATATATTTACTTATTATTTAACTAAACTTCAGAATGATATTCTATTTTAGCTACTTGCAATAATATACAGTTGCGCGGAAGAGTTTAACCGAGAGGATTATCCCATAGAGAACCCAGAAGATGTTGAGTTTTTCAAGAAAATATCGGAAATAATTGGCAAAAAGCTCGAAAACTATAGAGAAGCTGTAGGCCTATATGATTATATAAAAGTTATGGTAATTATTTAATTTTAGATTGTAATAACAGTTTTATGGGCATTTGAACTTTAAAGAACTATTTGCATGCCACTTACTTAATATTTTACTACATTGGTTATTAACTTTAAACAGTTCAGTTCATAAAAAACGTCGAAAGTACTTTAATTTACTCTATTAAAGTTAAAATTTCAGAGTTGTAAAAAGCTGTTTATTTTAAATAATAATATTGTTATATTGTTTAAAATTCTAGATAGAACCAAAAAGTAGAATTATAGTTATATTAAAACTATTTCTATGTTTAAGAATCAAAACGGTTATGGTATGCCAAAATGGGCTGTTGAGAATTGGGGTGGTTTTAATAAAGCATATTTAAATTTCTGGAAGATTTTTGCTATCAAACATGCAACAATTGGCGCAGGTAAATATTATAATAATATATTTAAAAAATAAATTGATGAAATATAAATATTTCATTTAATATGATAAAGTGAGCATTTACAAAGGCCGTCCGGAAAGTAGTACCCGTTTGGATATATAAGAAAAACTAATATATATATATATATGAATAAATATTAACAATTTATTTGTAAAGGACATATCTTAAATTACTTCTTTGAATACCTCGCAAATTTAAGCATGTTTTGTAACGTGTGCGAGTTTTTGTATCTCAGCTTCATATTCTTCCGCTGCCAGTGTACAATTAGCGGCGTTCTTCATTTTGTTGAACATTATAAACACTCACATAAATAGCACCATTAATACAGCGAGACTTAACTTTGCACACAGACAGCTGAAATACAAATAAACATGCTAGCACTCTATTCGTACTTATTATCCCTCGTATTTAAAATACAACAATGAAATATATTTCCCTATTTGTGTATATTAATCTAGTTTCTTATATGTGTTTAGGTAATCTTATACATAAGATTGCTAAAGATTCTTTAAGTATAACAGGGGAGGAAAGCCCAAAAATAAATATATATTCTGGCCATGACTACAATATTATATTTTTGCTGCACTTACTCAAAAGTTTTGATGCCACAGTAATAAACTACTGCTCTTATATAGCTTTTGAAGTACATAAATCTTTGCTAGGAATATATTATATAGAGGTAAGTATTTTCTATTTTACTTACTATTTTACAAGAAAAAAAAGTGTTATGTGATTCTATGTCTTCGGATAATTATCCCTTTAATGCACCTTATGGTGTTTTTATAAACAAAGTAAGTTTGTTTGCTAACATAATTTTATTATAAAGTAGAAATATTTTTTTATGAAAATAATACACCATCATCACCGACAACTTACTTTAATTAATAAAATGTATTAAAATCCTATAGTTCGTTGTAGAAAATTAAATAATAATTTTAAAAAAATACGAAAACATTTCGTGAATCTACAACAATGAGATAGCAGAAGTGAGAAGAGTAATATGGCGGGAAAACATTTCTGCATTTATTGCGTCTTTAATTTTGTACAAAATTTTTAGATGAATTATCAGCATAGAAGAAGTGAGAAGAGCAATATGGTGGGATAATATCTCTGCATTTATGACGCATTTAATTTTGTACAAAATTTTAGATGAGGTATCAGGATAGCAGAAGTGAGAAGAGTAATATTGCGGGAAAATATTTCTGCAATTATCGCCTCTTTAATTTTGTACAAAATTTTGGATGAGATATCAGGGTAGCAGAAGTAACACTAATTTGAATGAAATTATAATTTCTGTTGAATAAAATAATATTAGTTTATTCAACAGAAATATTTTAAATTGTATAGTAAATAAAATTGAAAACCTCAAGTTTTAAATAATCTATTAAACATGATTTTCGAGTATTTAAGTAGATGTCTATTTTTTGTCAAATTAATAACGTATTTTTGTAGGTTTATTTTGATAACGAAGACGGTAATGGAAGGAAACAAATACAAATTCCAGGATGCAATTTTAGATGTACCGTTTCACAATTTTTGGACTTTACCGAACAGTTTTATAGAGGTGATAAATGGTGTGAAAATATTTAGTTCCAAAAAAATATATAAATTTAAGGCAATTGAGAAAGTTTTTTTTTGAACTCTATAAAGGTTTATTATGTAATAATATGAAATTAAATGTCAAAAATTTGAAATGTGTTAATTTTACTTTTTAAGGATGCAACTCATTAATTGCTAATATATCAGGATATTGCCATAAAAGTGCCATCTATTATCTAAGCGTTGCACTAGATCCCTGTTTGAGTGGATAACCACCGACCAATCAAGGAAACTGGAAATAGGAAATTTCCCGGTCTTCAACTGCGCTACGCTGATGAGAACCAAAATAGATCGAAACCGGTGCATGGCTGTTATTGACAGGAAACAATAATCAAATATACTTAAGGCTTTATTACCTGGTACTTTTTATGTCCTAGATAAAACTTAGATGTTTTTGCGAACTTCAATAGAAACTACACTTTATTGATATCAAAAAGCAGTTTCCTTTAAATATACTTATTACAAGATGTATCACAAATTATCTGCAAACACTTGTTGATTTAAAGATTTATTCTTATCCCTTTCCAACAAATTAGATTTATAATGTAATCCTCCATCTAAGTGAAGTTCTAAAAAACATCGAAACTACATATCTATTCTTTAGCCAGTACCTTTGCAATTGTTAATGCTTCTTGGTTTGGTATTAGTCTGAATAGATCTTCGTTTTGCGGCAAAAACCTTCTCAACTCACTTCTTTCGTCTGGCGGAAAGTTTAACCTTAATAACGAACTTACCATTATTGAGGCAACTCATATCTAAAACGGTTACTTCTTAAGTACAGTCACTAGTTTACTTGAGCAAACAATACACCCCTAACATAACATGTCTTTCATACATATGAGATACGACTGATGGAATTTCCAAAATATTAAAAAAACACAACATCGAAACAAATTTTAGTACTTTGCGTAAAATCGAATTCACCCAAAAGAAATTATTTACCTTGAAAATTAAGAAATATATAAAATTCCTTGTGACAACTACAACAAACTTCACATATTGCAAACGAACAGAGACGAAGATATAAGAGCTATCGAAAAATATATACCTTCTTCATCTCCGGCCGAATATTCAAGAACAACGGGGCACAAGATACATCTTGACGATACGATTTTCATCGCAGTATTCGACATTTAACTAAAGGATTCTCCAAGGACACTCAAGAAAGAAAAGCATTTTAATAATCTTAGCAATCTTGGCCATCCAACTTGAACATCCACTTAACACAAAATTATTCATTTTATTCCTCACAGGTTATATCAATAACTTCTCTGTTAATCCGTCCAATCCAATCCAACAAGAAGCTGGACAACCGCATCTCTATGTCAACCACTAAGGGGGCAATTTTTAATCGATCTTCGCCTGAAAAAGGACAATACCACTTGGTTGAAACGTTACAAAAAGGTTCTTTTCAGAACTACGAAAATATACTAATTCAAAGATTTATTTGCATTGTACAGGTTTTTTATGCATTTATCATGTCTTGTATTTCGTACCATTTTTTAGATAAAGTATCAGGATAACAGAAGGGAGAAGATTAATAGGGCGGGATTTTTTTTGCATTTATCATGTCTTTAATTTAGATGAAGCATTAGGATAGCAAAAGTGAGAAGAGTAATATGACGGGAAAATATTTCTGCATTCATCACGCCTTTAATTTTGTACAAAATTTTAAATTAAGTATTAGGATAGCAGAAATGAGAAGAGTAATATGGCGGGAAAATATATCTGTATTTTTTTTCTTGAATGTTGTCGGCGTTAACTTGGTGGTACATTTTAATAAGATAATTAAAACACTTTAACTTTGTTTTACCACAAAAAATATATTTATGGCTGTGACTATAGTCTATAGATAATGAACAGTGAATGTTCGAAACTATAGTCACAGCAATAAATATATTTTTTGTGGTAAAACAAAGTTAAAGTGTTTTAAATATCTGTATTTATCGCCTCTTTAATTTTGTACAAAATTTTTGATGAAGTATCAGGATAGCAGAAGTGAGAAGAGTAATATGGCGGGAAAATATTTCTGCATTCATAACAACTTTATGTTTGCACAATATTTTTAGATGAAGTATCAGGGTAACAGAAGTGAGAAGAGTAATATGGCAAGAAAATATTTCTGCATTTATCACGTCTTTAATTTTGTTCAAAATTGTAGGTAAAGTATCAGGATAGCAGAAGTGAGAAAAGTAATATGGCCGGAAAATATTTCTGCATTTATCACGCTTTTAATTTTGTTAAAAATTTTAGATGAAGTATCAGGATAGCAGAAGTGAGAAGAATAATACGGCGGGAAAATATTTCTGCATTTATCGCCTTGTTAATTAAGTACAAAATTTTAGATAAGGTCTTAGGATATCAGAAGTGAGAAGAGTAATATGGCGCGAAAATATTTCTGCATTTATCGCCTCTTTAATTTTGTACAAAATTTTAGATGACGTATCAGGATAGCAGAAGTGAGAAGAGTAATATGGCGGGAAAATATTTCTGCACTTATCACGCCTTTAATTTTGTACAAAATTTTAGATGGAGTATCAGCATAGCAGAAGCGAGAAGAGTAATATCGCGAGAAAATATTTCTCCATTTATCGCCTCGTTAATTTTGTACAAAATTTTAGATGAAGTATCAGGATAGCAGAAGTAAGAAGAGTAATAGGACGGGAAAAAATTTCTGCATTTATTACTCCTTCAATTTTGTACAAAATTATAGATAAGATATCAGGACAGCAGAAGTAAGAAGTATAATATGGCGGGAAAATATTTCTATATTTATCGCCTCTTTAATTTTGTACAAAATATTAGATAAGGTATCAGAATATCAGAAGTGAGAAGAGTAATATGGCGCAAAGATATTTCTGCATTTATCGCCTTTTTAATTTTGTACAAAATTTTAGCTAAAGTAGCAGAAGTGAGAAGAGTAAGATAGCGGGAAAATATTTCTGCATTTATCGCCTCTTTAATTTTGTACAAAATTTTAGATAAAGTATCAGGATAGCAGAAGTGAGAAGAGTCAATATGGCGGCAAAATATTTCTGCAGTTATCGCCTCATTAATTTTGTACAAAATTTTAGTGAAGTATCAGGATAGCAGAAGTGAAAAGAGAAATATGGCGGGAAAATATTTCTGCATTTATCGCCTTTTTAATTTTAGATGAAGTATCAGGATAGCAGAGTAATATGACGGGAAAATATTTCTGCATTTATCGCTTCTTTAATTTTGTACAAAATTTTAGATAAAATATGAGGATAGCAGAAGTGAGAAGTGTAATATGGCGGGAAAATATTTCTGCATTTATCGCCTCGTTAATTTAGTACAAAATTTTAGATAAAATCTTAGGATATCAGAAGTGAGAAGAGTAATATGGCGGGAAAATATTTCTGCATTTATCGCTTCGCTAATTTTGTACAAAATTTTTAGATGAAGTATCAGGATATCAGAAGTGAAAAGAGTAATATGGCGGGAAAATATTTCTGCTTTTATCGCCCATTTAATTTTGTACAAAATTTAAGATGAAGTATCAGGATATCAGAAGTGAGAAGAGTAATATGGCAGAAAAATATTTCTGCATTTATCGCCTCTTTAATTTTGTAAAAAAATTAAGATAAAGTATCAGGATAGCAGAAGTGAAAAGAGAAATATGACAGGAAAATAGTTCTGCATTTATCGCCTCGTTAATTTGGTACAAAATTTTAGATAAAGGATCAAGATAGCAGAAGTGAAACGAGTAATATGGCGGGAAAATATTTTTGCATTTATCGCCTCTTTAATTTTGTACAAAATTTCATATAAAGTATCAGGATAGCTGATGTGAGAAGAGTAATATGGCGGCAAAATATTTCTGCATTTATCGCCTCTTTAGTTTTGTGCAAAATTTTAGATAAAGTATCAGGATAGCAGAAGTGAGAAGAGTAATATGGCGGGAAAATATTTCTGCATTTATCACCTCTTTAATTTTGTACAAAATTTTAGAAGAGGTATCAGGATATCAGTAGTGAGAAGAGTAATATGGCGGGAAAATATTTCTGCATTTATCGCCTCTTTAATTTTGTACAAAGTTTTAGATGTCGTATCAGGATAGCAGAAGTGAGAAGAGTGATATGGCGGGAAAATATTTCTACATTTATCGCCTCTTTAATTTTGTACAAAATTTTAGATGAAGTATCAGCATAACAGAAGTGAGAAGAGTGATATGGCGGGTAAATATTTCTGCATTTATCGCCTCTTTAATTTTGTACAAAGTTTTAGATGGTGTATCAGGATAGCAGAAGTGAGAAAAGTAATATGGCGGGAAAATATTTCCGCACTTATCACGCCTTTAATATAGTACACAATTTTAGTTAAGTATAAAGGATATCAGAAGTGAGAAGTGGGAAGAGTAATATGGCGGGAAAATATTTCTGCATTTATCGCCTCTTTAATTTTGTACAAAATTTTAGATAAAGTATCAGGATAGCAGAAGTGAGAAGAGTCAATATGGCGGCAAAATATTTCTGCAGTTATCGCCTCATTAATTTTGTACAAAATTTTAGTGAAGTATCAGGATAGCAGAAGTGAAAAGAGAAATATGGCGGGAAAATATTTCTGCTTTTATCGCCCATTTAATTTTGTACAAAATTTAAGATGAAGTATCAGGATATCAGAAGTGAGAAGAGTAATATGGCAGAAAAATATTTCTGCATTTATCGCCTCTTTAATTTTGTAAAAAAATTAAGATAAAGTATCAGGATAGCAGAAGTGAAAAGAGAAATATGACAGGAAAATAGTTCTGCATTTATCGCCTCGTTAATTTGGTACAAAATTTTAGATAAAGGATCAAGATAGCAGAAGTGAAACGAGTAATATGGCGGGAAAATATTTTTGCATTTATCGCCTCTTTAATTTTGTACAAAATTTCATATAAAGTATCAGGATAGCTGATGTGAGAAGAGTAATATGGCGGCAAAATATTTCTGCATTTATCGCCTCTTTAGTTTTGTGCAAAATTTTAGATAAAGTATCAGGATAGCAGAAGTGAGAAGAGTAATATGGCGGGAAAATATTTCTGCATTTATCACCTCTTTAATTTTGTACAAAATTTTAGAAGAGGTATCAGGATATCAGTAGTGAGAAGAGTAATATGGCGGGAAAATATTTCTGCATTTATCGCCTCTTTAATTTTGTACAAAGTTTTAGATGTCGTATCAGGATAGCAGAAGTGAGAAGAGTGATATGGCGGGAAAATATTTCTACATTTATCGCCTCTTTAATTTTGTACAAAATTTTAGATGAAGTATCAGCATAACAGAAGTGAGAAGAGTGATATGGCGGGTAAATATTTCTGCATTTATCGCCTCTTTAATTTTGTACAAAGTTTTAGATGGTGTATCAGGATAGCAGAAGTGAGAAAAGTAATATGGCGGGAAAATATTTCCGCACTTATCACGCCTTTAATATAGTACACAATTTTAGTTAAGTATAAAGGATATCAGAAGTGAGAAGTGGGAAGAGTAATATGGCGGGAAAATATTTCTGCATTTATCGCCTCTTTAATTTTGTACAAAATTTTAGATAAAGTATCAGGATAGCAGAAGTGAGAAGAGTCAATATGGCGGCAAAATATTTCTGCAGTTATCGCCTCATTAATTTTGTACAAAATTTTAGTGAAGTATCAGGATAGCAGAAGTGAAAAGAGAAATATGGCGGGAAAATATTTCTGCATTTATCGCCTTTTTAATTTTAGATGAAGTATCAGGATAGCAGAGTAATATGACGGGAAAATATTTCTGCATTTATCGCTTCTTTAATTTTGTACAAAATTTTAGATAAAATATGAGGATAGCAGAAGTGAGAAGTGTAATATGGCGGGAAAATATTTCTGCATTTATCGCCTCGTTAATTTAGTACAAAATTTTAGATAAAATCTTAGGATATCAGAAGTGAGAAGAGTAATATGGCGGGAAAATATTTCTGCATTTATCGCTTCGCTAATTTTGTACAAAATTTTTAGATGAAGTATCAGGATATCAGAAGTGAAAAGAGTAATATGGCGGGAAAATATTTCTGCTTTTATCGCCCATTTAATTTTGTACAAAATTTAAGATGAAGTATCAGGATATCAGAAGTGAGAAGAGTAATATGGCAGAAAAATATTTCTGCATTTATCGCCTCTTTAATTTTGTAAAAAAATTAAGATAAAGTATCAGGATAGCAGAAGTGAAAAGAGAAATATGACAGGAAAATAGTTCTGCATTTATCGCCTCGTTAATTTGGTACAAAATTTTAGATAAAGGATCAAGATAGCAGAAGTGAAACGAGTAATATGGCGGGAAAATATTTTTGCATTTATCGCCTCTTTAATTTTGTACAAAATTTCATATAAAGTATCAGGATAGCTGATGTGAGAAGAGTAATATGGCGGCAAAATATTTCTGCATTTATCGCCTCTTTAGTTTTGTGCAAAATTTTAGATAAAGTATCAGGATAGCAGAAGTGAGAAGAGTAATATGGCGGGAAAATATTTCTGCATTTATCACCTCTTTAATTTTGTACAAAATTTTAGAAGAGGTATCAGGATATCAGTAGTGAGAAGAGTAATATGGCGGGAAAATATTTCTGCATTTATCGCCTCTTTAATTTTGTACAAAGTTTTAGATGTCGTATCAGGATAGCAGAAGTGAGAAGAGTGATATGGCGGGAAAATATTTCTACATTTATCGCCTCTTTAATTTTGTACAAAATTTTAGATGAAGTATCAGCATAACAGAAGTGAGAAGAGTGATATGGCGGGTAAATATTTCTGCATTTATCGCCTCTTTAATTTTGTACAAAGTTTTAGATGGTGTATCAGGATAGCAGAAGTGAGAAAAGTAATATGGCGGGAAAATATTTCCGCACTTATCACGCCTTTAATATAGTACACAATTTTAGTTAAGTATAAAGGATATCAGAAGTGAGAAGTGGGAAGAGTAATATGGCGGGAAAATATTTCTGCACTTATCACGCCTTTAATTTTGTACAAAATTTTAGATAAAGTATCAAGATAACACAAGTGAGAAGAGTAAAATGGTGGGCAAATATTTCTGCATTTATCGCCTCTTTAATTTTGTACAACATTTTAGTTGATGTATCAAGATAGCAGAAGTGAGAAGAGTAATATGGCGCGAAAATATTTCTGCATTTATCGCCTCTTTGATTTTGTACAAAATTTTAGATGATATATCAGGATAGCAGAAGTGAGAAGAGTAATATGGCGCGAAAATATTTCTGCATTTATCACGCCTTTAATTTAGTACAAAATGTTAGTTAAGTATAAAGGATATCAGAAGTGAGAAGAGTAATATGGCGGGAAAATATTTCTGCATTTATCGTCTCTTTAATTTTGTACAAAATTTTTAGATGAAGTATCAGCAAAGCAGAAGTGAGAAAGTAATATGACGGGAAAATATTTCTGCATTTATCGTATCTTTAATTTTGTACAAAATTTTTAGATGAGGTATCAGCAAAGCAGAAGTGAGAAGTGTAATATGGCGGGAAAATACTTCTGCATTTATCGCTTCTTTAATTTTGTACAAAATTTTAGATGATGTATCAAGATAGCAGAAGTGAGAAGAGTAATATGGCGCGAAAATATTTCTGCATTTATCACGCCTTTAATTTAGTACAAAATGTTAGTTAAGTATAAAGGATATCAGAAGTGAGAAGAGTAATATGGCGGGAAAATATTTCTGCATTTATCGTGTCTTTAATTTTGTACAAAATTAATAGATGAGGTATCAGCAAAGCAGAAGTGAGAAGAGTAATATGGCGGAAAAATACTTCTGCATTTATCGCTTCTTTAATTTTGTACAAAATTTTAGATGATGTATCAAGATAGCAGAAGTGAGAAGAGTAATATGGCGCGAAAATATTTCTGCATTTATCGCCTCTTTAATTTTGTACAAAAAGTTAGATGATATATCAGGATAGCAGAAGTGAGAAGAGTAATATGGCGAGAAAATATTTCTGCATTTATCACGCCTTTAATTTCTGCAATTATCACGCTTTCAATTTTGTACAAAATTTTAGATAAGGTATCAGGACAGCAGAAGTGAGAAGAGTAATATGGCGGGCAAATACTTCTGCATTTATCGCCTCTTTAATTTTGAACAAAATTTTAGATGAAGTATCAGGATAGCAGAAGTGAGAAGAGTAATATGGCGGGAAAATATTTCTGAATTTATCGCCTCTTTAATTTTGTACAAAATTTTAGATGAAGTATCAGGATAGCAGAAGTGAGAAGAGTAATATGGCGGGAAAATATTTCTGCATTTATCGCCTCATTAATTTTGTACAAAATTTTAGATGAAGTATCAGCATAGCAGAAGTGAGAAGAGTAATATGGCGGGAAAATATTTCTGCATTTATCGCCTATTTAATTTTGTTCAAAATTTTTAGATGAAGTATCATGATAGTAGAAGTAAAAAGAGTGGTATGACCAGACAATATTTCTGCATTTATCACGCCTTTAATTTAGTACAACATTTTAGATAAGTATAAAGGATTTTAGAAGTGAGAAGAGTAATATGGCGAGAAAATATTTCTGCATTTATCTCCTATTTAATTTTGTTCAAAATTTTTAGATGAAGTATCATGATAGTAGAAGTAAAAGGAGTGGTATGACGAGACAATATTTCTGCATTTATCACGCCTTTAATTTAGTACAACATTTTAGATAATTATAAAGGATTTTAGAAGTGAGAAGAGTAATGTGGCGAGAAAATATTTCTGCATTTATCTCCTATTTAATTTTGTTCAAAATTTTAGATAAAGTATCAGGATAGCAGAAGTGAGAAGAGTAATATGGCGGGAAAATATTTATCGCCTCGTTAATTTTGTACAAAATTTTTAGATGAAGTATCAGGATAACGCAAGTGAGAAGAGCAATATGGCGGGAAAGTATTTCTGCATTTATCGCCTCTTTAATTTTGTACAAAATTTTTGATGATGTATCAGCATAGAAGTGAGAAGAGTAATATGGCGGGAAAATATTTCTGGGTTAATCACGTCTCTAATTGTGTACAAAATTTTATGATGAAGTATCAGGATGCATAAGTGAAAATAGTAACATGGCGGGAAAATATTTCTCATAGTATTAATGGCGAGAGATTGGGAAGAGATGAAAGATATGCTGAAGAGAGTAGAGAGGTATACAGATAAGAGAGGACTAAGAGTGAACGTTGGGAAAATGAAGTGGATGAGATTTAGAAATAAAGGAAGGGAAGGAAGAGTGAAAGAGCTTGAATGGGCGGGGGAAGTAATTGAGATAGTTAAGGTATTTAAGTATTTTGGTTTCATTTTTAAAAGTACGGGCGGATACGTGGAACATATAAAGTGGGTGCAAGGGAAGGCAAGGAAAGCGTGGGGTATCGTGTGGGAGAAGTGGGGAAAATGGATGGCGAATAATTTCAGAGTAGCATGTAAACTGTGGGATTTTAATGTATGGGGTGGAAGAGCAGTTATGGTTTTTGAAACATATGTTGGGGGTAGAGAAGTCGACACTCCGGTAAATACTGTTTCAGGAAACCAACAGAATGAGTTTGCAGATTGAGGCATGTAAGTGGAGAGTAGAGCGAAGGAAAATGCATGAAAGGGTAGGGGTGTCGGAGTGTGAAGTGAAAGAATGGTTAGATCGTGGAGTGAATGTGGCGGCCTGGCTGAAAGAAAAGGGGAAGAAAGTGGAAATTCAGGAAAGGCAGGGATGTATTGCAAGAAGTGCGTAAAATGATATGTTTGAAAGGTGGCAGGTGCATGAGAGGACGCCAAGATACCTATAGTCTGTTCGTTGGATCTTTGGTCGTATGTCACAAATTATCGCTTCGAGAAACGACGCAAAAACATTCAGTCTGATAAAGTAAACCAAATGCGTTAGAAAAAGAACGCACTGTAAAACTTTCGTCGTTTTTTGAAGCGATAGTTTGTGACGTACGACCAAAGATCCAACGAACAGAGTATATGTAATAGCGAACTCAGTAGGGAGGAAAAGGTTACCTTAACGAGAGCAACATGTGGGTCAGGCGAGAGAGGAAGGAAGGGCTAGATGGGAGAAAAGTATATTAGATGTGTGAGGAATGGGTGTGAAGCAACAAAAAAGTGAATGAATGGATGAGAGAATATGATGAGATTGAAGTGGTAGAAAGAAGTTAGAAAGGATTAAAAGCAAGAAAATATATAGTAGTATATTTATATGAATATTTGTATGCCAATAAAGGTCTTTTTTTATTAGATTTTGTTAGACGCGAGAATGAGAGATATTTATTTTGTTTTCCTCTTGTAGGATAGCTGCGAAAGTCACTATGGGTTTCATATGTCATAAAAATATGTCTTTTCAAAGGCTAAAATATGCTATATTTAAGCATTAAATTTATAAATTGATACCAGTCAAGGTATTTTGAAGCACTATTGATGGTCAATATTTATGGGCTTGAGTGGAAGATCCGTCACTGAAGTGAACACCGCCCGTCTTCCCTTCGGCTAAAATTTTAAGTATATTTTCATATTTTGTAACATAATTTTTGAGATATTTTGTTAGAACGGAGTACAAAGATATAATAAATAAATAAAATAAATAAATAAATAACTATGTTTATGTTAATATATTGAGTTTAATAAATGAGGGTTTGCAGTCTTCTTGATACATAAGGCCTTCTATAACTGCTTTTCGCTAATGACCAAACCATTCGTTTAGTATTGAGGAGTGATCCCATGCAAGTTTACCATATGCCATAAGAGCCTAACATGTGATAAAATAAGCATTTCTTAGTGCAAAGTTTGGAAGTGAGTATCGAAGTTGTCGGAGAAGGAATATGGAACGACATATTTTCTGTAACATTTCCGTCTCATGTACATTCCAAGTTAATTTACAGTCCAGCCATATGCCTAGGTATTTCACCTGTTTGTTTTCCATTATGTCTGATTGCTTTAGAGAGAATATAATATTAATTGTTTTTCCTTCAGTTAATGTCAATTTATTTATATTACACCATTTTTTACACTTATTGACAGCTTTTTGGGTGCAAATTATAAAAGTAGAGTTTTCGTACAAAAACCTCATGACTAACGCAGTCAAAGGCTTTGCTGAGGTCCAGGAAAGAGGCGGCTATATTCATTCTGGCTTCAAATCCTTGAATTATTTCCTCAACGAGCGCACTAACCGCACTAGTCGTATTTAATAAGTTGTTGGAGTCTAAAAAGTCTAACATTTGGTTAAAGAATAATTATTCAAAAATGTTTGATACAACAGGTAAACTTGGTCTGTAGTTGCTTTTTGCATCTTTACTATCTTGTTTTAGATAGGTACGACTCTGGCTCTCTTCTAGTAACTGGGAAATATACCATTATAAGTTTTGTAATTGAAATAATAATAACATTGACTACAGTCTTAATGTGAGTAAATGTTCGCCAATCGGAGGATTGTTAGAACGTTGATAAAATATTCATTAAAATCATTAGGGGTAATATCACAAACAGTATCACAGATTGAATTAGATTGACTAGGCTTAATTCTTGGCCACATAGCTTTCATGCTGTTACTCGCGTTCTTGATGATTTTTTCGGTTGCTAATATTCTCGCATGTTTTAGAGCAGCTTCATAAATAAGGATTTTTATCATTGGCATTTTTCATTAAATTGACATTATCTCTCATATATTATAAATCATTATTGAATCACTTAATAGGACTATTTGTTTTTAACTTTATTATTTTTTCCGGAAACGATGTATTATAGTCCTGAGCAAACAAGCCAAATTTTGTATCAGCATCATAATTTACATTTTTAATAAATTTACATTCTGTTTGGTGTTGAGTAATTTGTGTTTTTGTTTTGGGTATTGTCTGATTTATATTTAATTGTATACTTATACCTATGTGATCAGAGAGACCAGAATCACAGGGATATGTTGAAATAATACTAATAGACTGGTTAGAAAAAAACATTATCAAGGCAATTCTGGTTACGAGTTGGGAAATTTACTTTACCGTAAAGTCCATAAGTAGCAAATAACTCATATTGGTATTGAACAACACATTAAAATCTCCTCCAACTACGACATGCTTTTTTATATGTATATTATCTAGTAAACTTCCTAAAATTGTGAGAAACATATTAAAATCTCCGTCTGGGATCTATAAATACATACAATACTCGTAGCGAGTTGGTATGATGAAATGAGTATTGCAGATATTTCAGAATGCTTTTCAACTGATAAACAATTTAAATTGGGTAAGTTTTTAAAATCCATGTTATTTTTGACAAACTGCGTTACTCCTTCATGTGTAAAGTGTGTGCGAGCAAAATGTGATGCAACTTTATAATTATTTATATTAATTAACGACGCTTCCTGCTCTGAAAGCCAATGCAAACATAAACTATTAAAGTGGTTTTTAGTTATAAGGAATGCTTCTAATTGATTTATTTTGTTTCTTAAACTTTAAATATTTAACATAGTTAAAGATTTTTTATGTTTTGTATTTGAATATTCATCTTCTCTCGGTGCATTCGTATTTTCATTGAAAAGAAAAACCAAAAATGAATGCCTAGGATTAATATTAATTAAATGCACGCACATTTAAATTATATAGGTTTTCGTAAAGCAGATATTGTGGAACTTGTTATTAAATTCAATTTATTTAGGAAATGTAATTATTTATTGTAGGGATTTCTGTAAATGAATACGCCCAGTAATTAGTGGTATTGGAAATTATTTAATAAATAATAACAATACAAGAAATTTAAAATCTAAATTAAACTAATAAATGAATATAATTTTTATAATTTTACAACTATATAACATCACAAATCATAATACTACATTTAACAGGTTTACAATTATTACATGTATAGCGGCTTTGTTCTTTTTAGTTTTCCAGTATAAATGCAATCCATTAATTTAAACACCTTTCAAAATTATATCATAAAATTTATTATTGACATTATTATTATGTTCTGTATTAAATTATTTCAGTCTTCAAAGCGAAAAGCTTAGCTGCCATGTGCATTATACCCAAGTATCAAACTTTCTAAAACAAATGGTATTATACATACGTTATATATACCTCGCTGTTACCAGAAGACCTCCATACTTTTAACATATTCCCGCCAAATAATTTTCCGAATGTGATCCGAAACATTTTATTCATCCAACAATATAAAATAAACGTTATGGAACCATTAAATAAGGCTAAAATGTCCATGACTTCTCCAAAATATTGGTAACACTTCAGAAAAATGCATTTTCCGTTCATTCCAATTATGAGACTAAATATACCTTGAGGAAATTCGGTTAATAAAAACAGAAGGAGTACTGCTACCAGCATTTTCGTGGTACGTCTAGTTTGCCTCTCTAGCTTTTCATCTTTCTTTTTGTTGCCTCCTGCTGTTTGACAAGAATCGTAATTTTTTAATACCCTTTTCCTATTTTTGGCAATAAATAATGTTCGAATTAACCATATGCTTATAGCTGTTAATAGACAGCATGGTAGGAGTTTTATTATCACTGCATATAACCAAAAATTTAACACTAAATATCCGTTTTCTCTGGCTATATCGCTTAACTTTATTACATAGAGTACATATTTTTTGTCTTCTGTAATTACAGTTGTTCCGACTTTGAAAGTTAGGTACATAGGAGTGCAAAGAAGTACTGCTAGGCTGAAGCTTAGTAAGATTCCAAAGTTACACCGTCGTGATGTGCAGAAGACGTGCGTTTGATCAGGATATCTGAAAATGATTAAAAATCAGTTAAAATACAATTCATAAAATGTATACTTATTTAATATAAATAACCAAATGATATGTAATCAAAGTTCTTCATTTCCGTATTTCTTGAATTCAATTAAAAGTTTTTTGTTTTGTTTTGAGAATGGAATTATATCAAAGAAAAAAAAATAGAATTCTAAAAATATAAAATCAAGTATATATTTTATATAGGTTCTCGGTCAAAACAGAGACTAAATTAGAAGTCTGTAAGAGTCTTATGGAGCTTCGGTAGTGATCATAATGCAAATATAAATTATTGTATCTGCAAACATTTGGAATCTGTGAACTTGACATACTAACGGAAAAAAATACGATTCTTATTACACGAATGTTAAATTTAAATAAAATTTGTATATAAGCAGATGTGAGCTTAGAAGTAAAACTAGTACCTTAAAAAAGATCAAGAAACCTCAATACTCATAGTAACCAGTACATGGTATTTCAAACCAGATAACCATTAGATGATTTGGCGATGGAGTGCCAAAACCTGTGAAGTACTCACCATACCTTATTTAGTCTGTCTCATACTGACGTAACCCTAAGAGTTAGAGTACTGAGTCTTTTGACCAAAGCAATTTAGACCTGGACCACCATCCAGCATCACCAGAATGTGAGGGATCAACTGTAAAATTCTTTAAATGAATCAATTAATTATCAGCTAGACGGGACTTCAACGCAGGGGAAACATATTGTCGATTTAATACACTGACTTTACCTGTACACTTGGAGCATCATCACCACCTTCATCGCCACCGGTTAAGGGTACGACGAACTTGCACCACAAGCTCGTATCAACTCTCCTCGAACGAACTTACAATCCACAACCAGGCCAACTGACGCCATTTCTAGAGACGTCATCACGTCGTACTTTATGTACCTTAGAACGCTCCACTTAGAGCACACTGTCGTCTTAAGACTTGATTGATTGAGTATTGAGTGTTTTTTAGGTTGACATGTTACGTAATGTTCAACAGTTTTATGGCAAGAAAATGAAAATTCGTCTTATCCGCACCAAGTCCTTTCTGAAAACGCAGCAAACCACCGTATTATCAAATTTTGAAAATAGAGAAACTATACGAATTAAACAAACATCAAAACGCCGTTGGCAAAAGAAGAACAAGGTATTTCTAAACGTATCAGTGACAGCTCGCTTCCAAAGTAAATTCTTTCCCGATGCCAAAAGTAATAGGATTTTATGTTGAATGCTTGAAGCCATAACTTTGTGATACATATTGAATCAGGAACAATATCAAACGATAAATAAAACTTACTTTGTTAATATCACACACGGATATTAACAAGTAAGTTTTATTTATCGTTTGATAAAGTTCCTAATAGAATTTTGTAAGAAAAGATGTCAATAGTGCTAAAGATCACTGACTTTGTGCACGGAAAAACAATCGACACGTTAACGACTCTCGTCGTACTACCTCTATTGTATAGATATTGTACACCGTTGTTACTATAGCCATACTAGTCATCAAAAGAGGGCTTCAGTATTCTGTATATTTTCTATGGTACTCCCTTTATTGCATAGATTTTGTACTGCGTTGTCACTATACTAATTATACTAGTTATCAAAAGAGGACGTTACTAGTATTAAAAGTAATTAGTTGTTGATCTATTAACAGCACCCCCGCTAGATCAAAAAGAAATATACACATTACTCAGTAACATTTGTAATACCTAACTTAGTACAAAACTTGTTATGTTTAACTAAATTCAAACTCTTTGTGAGAATGTCAGCAGGAATTTCATTGGTTTGGAGATATTTGATATTTTAAAAATTGTTAGAAATGACCTCTCTGACAAAGTGATAACTTATATCAATTTATTTTCTCGTTTGTGGAATGCCAGATTAACACACAACGTACATTCAATCATTTTTAGTTCATTTTACAGAAGGAAATACGTTCAAACTAGTGTTGCTTTGATAGCCTTGCTATTTTGTAACACGCAAATTACTTTTGTATTATTCAATGTCTGTCGAAGTATTAGCTAGAGAAGTAGTTGTTTCAAAAGTGGTTTGTTTTTGTAGTCTTAATAAGACTCATTTGTTGTAGATTTTACGAAATATTTTCGTGTTTTTTTCTAATTATTAGTTAATTTTCTACAACGTAAAGGACTTATAAATTTTATTATCAAATTATGCTCTTAGTGGGTATTTTCCTTAATCCCGAACGTAATTATTTCCGTAGAATTCAGTAATCCACCTCAGGTATAAATTCAAACCTTCAGTCGGTTATATTTCATTATTGTGTCAGTTGCCGTACATATCTGAGTAAGTTATTTATATTTCATTATATTTATTTTAGTAAACGTTTTTATTTATATTTGAAATCAATTTTATAATAAAGCTGTACTGAAGAGATCGAGAGATCGAAACACGTGTCTGCAGATGGTTATAAATTGAGTATTGAATTATTTAATTGCTTTTGCTAATTTATTTTTAATTACACCAACCTAAATTAATTTCTTGTTTCAAATTTGTCATAATATAGTCAGTCACAAATTATTTAACGTACATTCAATCATTTTTAGTTCATTTTACAGAAGGAAATACGTTCAAACTAGTGTTGCTTTGATAGCCTTGCTATTTTGTAACACGCAAATTACTTTTGTATTATTCAATGTCTGTCGAAGTATTAGCTAGAGAAGTAGTTGTTTCAAAAGTGGTTTGTTTTTGTAGTCTTAATAAGACTCATTTGTTGTAGATTTTACGAAATATTTTCGTGTTTTTTTCTAATTATTGTTTCATTAGACCTAGCTCTTGATAATGCATCATATATGCTCAACGAAACATCCCTGCTGATTTTGTTTGTTTTCTTTGTCTGTTGAATTTTTTTGTTGCTTCCGTTTCATCAGTAAATTCATTTAATCCTTCCTGTGGATCATATTCACTGGAGCTGCTTAAAAACACTTCATTTTCCTTCATGATGCTGCTGTTTTGATTCGTGTTCCCTACTGAAGATGATATCTTCACAGCTGTCATTTTCCAAGGTTAAATTACAAGGATCTGCTCTTTCTGATGCCCTTTCATTTGCTATCATGTATCACGGCTTGTGGCAATTGACTTTATTATTGGATCTAATATTCTGAAACCCTTTATATTTTCACAAAAACCGATTAATATAATTTTCTCTGTTTTTTTGTCAAACTGAATTAACATCATATCCTCGGTTCCAAAAAATTTAAGATTACTTACATGAGATTGTTTTGCCAACATAATTCATAAGGTGTTTTCTTTAGACCTGACACAATCGACCTATTTCTGAGGTATGCAGCTGTATTTACAGCTTCAGCCCAGAAGGTTTTATCGAGTCTTGCATAAAAAAAACAATGAGCTTTTTCTATTAGTGTCAGATTCATTCTTTCACACATACCATTCTGTTTGATGAATAATTCCATTATCAATTATAAAATAAATAATAAAATAAAAATAATACATAGCTTTGAGGCGCTACAATGGAGGTGTTGATCGATGGTCACTATTCAAACAATTCGGCACAATCAAAGGATCGTGGCCTAAGAAGTTTGCTGAATTTTTATTGCATCTTCTATGAAATGTCCAAAGCAATGTTGGCTACAGTAGCCTGGATGTCGATAGGTTGGTTGCTGATCATTGTCTGAAGCGCAGGTCATATCATGCTCACGATACGATTAATCCGTACATGTTTTCTTCATGCCACATTGAATTGTTCCCAGTTGAAGAACAGCATAGACGCTAGTACCCAATGAAAAAAATGTGCTGGAGAGCTTCAGTTGCTCCGAATAAATATATTTTGTAATAAATTATGATTGCAATAAAGAATTAGATATGTGAATCAGCAGCATAAAACTTGTCTGTAATTAAATCTCCAAAAATTGTTTGCATCTTTTCTATATAATCTCAACTGCAGATCCGCATATGTATCACGTGCAGTTTAATAAAACCATCAAAGTAAAGGTCCTTTTATGTATATTGGTGACACTATAGATTAACTGAAACAACATTAACTTATTAGATATTAAAACGCTAGAATATCTGAAGGGTTACATACGTGTAGAGGCTTCTAAATTATACTCAGTAACATTTAAAAGGGTTCACATATTATTGTCCTATTTAAAGACAGCAGTTAAATAAAATTTAAATTTAAAAGAACAAGAATAAACATATTCCTTATTATGAATGGGTTTGTCTATCCCTATTATACATACTCCCCTACAATCGTTCCTTCTACTTGTAACGCGTTTTTATTGTAATACGTCCAACAGGTTATCGAAAATCTCTTGAAGTATTATATTTCAAACAATCTGTAAATTGTGCTGAAGAGCTTAACATCTGCGGGAAATGCTGTAGGTACTTTAGTCTTCTTTATGGCAAAATAGACAGTAAATAGAAAATCTTTCAATAAAAATATGGCATTGTCAAAGTTGGTAAAGTGGAACTTAGCCACCTAATCATTAAATCGCTGGGCGATTATATTGCTTTGGATTGATACTATAAGTTATATCACCTCATAAAACAATGATGTACAGGCTTCTCAAGAGAAAATTTCATGTTGCGACGTTCCCCACGTTTCGTCTGACTCTCATACGGTCATCATGCATCTCCAAGCAGAATCGGAATTCTTCGCTAAAAATTTCCTCATGGTTCTTAAAATTCGAGTGCAGTCGGAACCTATGTCACTACAAACGCTGCTGACGATGTTAAAGTCAAAAATTCTGATTCTGTGGTAAACCGTTAGAAGTGACCGGTACCATTCACCATTGGAATACAATTAATGGCGCTTTAAAGTGACGGGGGCGATCCTTTAAAGTAACAAGCTCATTTACACAAATCACACGGCGGAAAGACCACGTGGTCAATAGCCAAACACTACTTTTAGATTCTACCATTCGAAGTGTAACACGATATTTGTTAGCTAACCATAGATCAGCAATTGATCTAGTACTAGATAATCGGTTTCTTCTTAGTCTTGAACCTCATTTGCTCTTCTTTATTCCCCTATATAGTCCATGCCAAATATCAGCGCAAGATGATGAATTGGTTTTGCTTAAGGTGATCAGCACCACCTTGGCACAAATCAATAATACGACTTCTGTCCATCATTACATTAGCGTACTCACCTTAAAAACAAAATATGAAGAGCGCAAACAGCAAAAGAATTAGAGAGCCATAAGAGCGAACCACTCAAACCATCAGAAAAACTCGAAGTAAACTGCGAAGAACACTTTCAGAAAAACACTACAAGAGACGAAACAGGTAGATTTATTGTGACACTTCCCTTTAAGGAATTCTAGCATGCCGATTTTTTGCACTAGAACATCGACTAATTAAATCACCTGATACTTACGCAGAATACCGAAAATTTATGCGAGCTTTGAGCCACATGAAGGAAACCTGCGGTGATGTAACAAGTGGATATTATCTACCCCATTATTGTGTACTTAAACGAACCAGTTTAACAGCAAAGCTACGCGTTTTGTTTAATGGTTCTGCACCTATGTCATCCGGACTATCCCTAAATGAAATCTTAATGGTTGGTCCAACGGTACAAAATGATTTATTTTCAATCATGGCAAGAATGCGCTTTTGGAAATATATTATTACCGACGAGCTTAAAAGTTAGGCGAGCAATAACGATAAATTGTTTTAAGACTTTAAAACCGATTGCATTGACGAGATGACAGGCCAAAACAAATTTGGTAACAACACTCAGGACAGTGTGGAGCATAATCTAGTGATGTGTTAATGTATAATCGACACCATTATACAAAACGGATTGTGTTTATTGAATTATCAAGAGTGAATGACCCTCTAGGATTGATAGGTCCAATCATTATTACTGGTAGGATTTTCGTTCAGGATTTATGGAAATGCAAATGTGGATGGGATGTCGCGCTGCCAGCTACATATACTCAAAGTTGGCTAGAATACGCCGAAAACTTGAAGGAAGTCGCGTCATTATCCATACCGAGAATGGTTGTGGAGCTCGGAGAGTACAATCTAGAGCTACACGGTTTTGCAGACGCCAGCGAGAATGCCTATGGGGTGTCCTTACGTTTTGGGGATCCAGCAGGATGTCGGAATCTGCAGTAGTTTAATTTTAATTTGTGTCAAGTCAACAGTGGCATAGGTAAAAACTACAAGCATACTACAGCTGGAGCATTGTGCAGCACTGTTGCTAGTAGAACTATATCAACAACTACATAATGCATCATTTAGACTGCAAGTGCTATTTCTACACCGATTCTGCAATTACTTTATCATGGTTTAAATCTGACTCGAAAAAATACAAAACATTTGTTGCCAATCGTGTCCGCGAGATACGAATCCTGACAATATGTAGCCATAAAGGATAACCCTGCTGATTTCATATCTCGGGATGTGAACGCTGCCAGTTTAAAGTACAGTGATTTATGGTGGAGGGGCCCGGTTTTTTTGCGCACGAGAAGAAAGACATCTGCATTCATTCCTATTCAGCTTCCACCAGAAGGGCAATCTCACAGCTGTGAAGACAAGGATGTATTTAATACATGCCAGCTAGTCAAACTCAACCCATTCTTGGACTCGAACTGATTAATTCGGTTTGGGGTCGACTAGCGAACAGTGATTTAAGTGTGGATCGTAGCTTTCCAATAATACTTCCGGCAAATCACAAACTAACAAAATCTATTGTTATTAGCGTGCATCAAGCCAACTTTCACATCGGATCCTAAGGGACATTAGCTGCGATACGGCTGAAGTACTGGCCCCTAAAAGGAAAAGGATTGGTACGAGGTGTATTGCGTGCATGCGTAAAATATATACGAGCAAAGCCTCAATTTCAAGCGCCGCTCATGGGTGCAAATTTCATTGGTGCACGCAATCATCTTCGTGAGTTAAGACTCATCTTGCGTGCAACGGAAACCATTGAAGGTATATCAACACAGCTGTTTCATCAACACATCAAATGAATGCTCATTCAACCAAGAGCACCTCATTTTAGCGGACTGTAGGAAACTGCCGTAAAGAGCGTAAAGACACATCTATATCGAGCAGCTGGAAGGGAAATCCTTATGGCAAAGACTATGTGCCCTTTAACTGCCAAATGATCTTGCTGCCCTGACACCGGCACATTTCCTATTTGGGAATGTCTTAACTCCTCCAGTTGATCCAAACTTCACCGAGACGGAAGATACAGATTTAGCAGGTGGCAGATCATTAAAAAGTTGTCAGCATATATGGAAGCAGTGGAGCCGAGAGTACTTATCAGAGCTGCACAAGAAAGGAAAATAAAACCATAAGGACAACCAAATAAAATAGGGACAACTTGTTATCGTCAAGGAAGATAACATACCACCTCTCAAATGGTAGCTAGGGTGCATGATGAAATTGCACAGAGGAAATGATGGGATTGTTGTTGGACTGAATTATTGTAGAAAAGAAAGCTCTAAAGAATGCAAAACAAATGATAATTTGGAAATTTCAGACTTCTAGCTAGTCAGAATTTTTAGCTCGAAATAATCTGTAGCACAAAAACAAGTATCTAATGCTAATATTTAGTAAAACCCTTTGGAATATTATTGTGTGATCGAAACTAGTTATGATTGTTTCATAAATGCGTAACTATAAACACAAGTAAAACCAAGCACTTTAATTACTGATTTACATTCTTGTTAAATTGTATATTCACCGCGAAATTGACGAGAAAAAGTTTCTATGAAAGTAGTGAATAGTAAAAAAAGTTATCAAGAAGTTCATACAGCTGATAATTTACGAGTAACGGGTGCGTTATGCCATATTATTACAAATAAACGGTACTCCATTATTTTAGGGATTAAACAATTTTATTGGCAGAAATAAGTAGGTCAGAACATGCATTTTTAGTTACTTATGTACGATAAATAATATCATTAAGACGGTGTTTGATTTCACGCTGACAAATTTGTGCTCTATCGCTTGTAGCAGTTTGGCCACTATATGAGGTTTAGTTTTATACATACGAGACTTTAGATACTCTCACAAGAAAAAATCACACATTGAAGGACCTGGAGAGCGAGGGGTCGTCAAATCCCCGAATCCAAAGATAATGCGATTAGGAAACATCTTACAACAGCCATCGACATTTGGGCAGTATTGGCCGTAGCTCCATCATGTTGGAACGACACATTTCGCTGATTGATTCGCCCTTCCAGCTCATTTATCAAGAAGTTGTTCACCGTATTCACGTAACGATCAGCTATCGCCGTCGGTAGGGCCCTATGACACCAAACTTCACGATGCTGCACCACACCGTAACTTTAGGACTGTCTAGTGGTAATTCATGCAAAGTTTGTGGATTTTCAGAGGCCTAGTATCGAACATTTTGACGATTCACAACACCATTAGGATGAAAATGAACCTCCTTGCTTATTATTAAAATCGCATTAAGCTCATCTTCCAAAAGTTGGAGCATCGCTTCAGCAAAAGCTGCACGTTGTGGATAGTCGGCCTCCTTCAACTGGTGCACAACTGCCATTTTATAGGGATCTTGGTGGAAAATTCGCCGTACTGAAGTGTTGGACATTCGTAGTACTGTAGAGCGCTATCGAGTTGAACTTGCACTTCGTAACAGCCTCCATTAAACGGTCCACGTTCTCTGAAGTTCGAACTGTGCGACTTGGTCCCAGTGGCTTCTTTTTCATTAAACTGCCCCCACCAGGAAGGGCAATAACTTATCACAAAATGGTGTTCTCGTTCAGTATGTCTCCATGACGAGGGACTTTAAACCTTCGACGAAAGATACGTTTAAATTGAATAATATAAATTTATTTTTATTTAAAAATTAAATAAACACGTTGTATAATAAAAGAACAAAGATTTATTGAATAAACATGCATCAAAATATATACAAATAAAGCAAATAACAAAGAATGATTAACAAATAACAAAGTAGGAAATAACTGAACAAAAAGCAAAGTAGAACAAGTTAAATTATATGCTAAAATAAGCTTGCAGTTACAAATTTAAACAAAGTTTTACGTTACGAATATTGATTAATTACTCGTGTCGAGGGTTGGTCAAGAAGTGATTGAGAACACAGAAACATGCAACGAGGAAAACAAAAGAATCACGTGATCGGTGGAGGGAGATAAGGAATACGCAAAAATGAAGAAAGACAAAGGGATGATTTTGACACGAGTTAACAGAGGATAGAAAAGGAATTTTTTCTACTCTTCACATTTGGCCTTGGCCTGCGTAAACTCAGGGCGGCATGAGCACAAAGGAAATTTATGCAACGAAAATCGTTGAAGCCTGAGAATCCTCGCAAAAACACACAACGAAAAAAAAAGGTTAAAATGCAAACAAAAGCACAAATGTTTAAAAAATGTGTATAGGAACATAACAATATATTTACACACACTTCGCGATTTGGCGCGAACAACTGTCATACATAAAAACGCGATCTCCACAGCTCCCCCCTTCGACCCCTTCCGGTTTAGTACTGCCTATCCCAACATCGAACGTTTCCCATGACGCACCCTATATATTAAGTTTACTGTGAATTAATATAAATTCAATTCATAGCTAAACCATCGACTGCGCATAGATGCAAAGCTAGAAACTGCAATATCACGCAATCAAGGAAAGAGAATATGGAAATGCATATTCAAGTTTCGAGAGCACTGTGGAAATGTTTTTTCGTTGAAAAGGAACAAAAATTCTAAGATCGCGGAATCATGAAGTTGCAGGATTTATGGCGAAGGGTCATTAAACAAAATGGAAAATATTTGGTTAATTAAACATTATTTTTTTTTGTATTAAAAAGATTTTTATTTCATACGCCAAAACCGAAACTACTTAGTTGCCAAGCCCATATATAACAAACGAACCTAAAACAGTAGCCGTCTTTGATCAGGTAAAAGAACTAACATTCTCCTTGACAAAACTGGGTTAGTGCAGATAATGGATCTATGCCCTGTGAACAATAAGCAACACCGATTACTTTCAATCTAAAAAAATATCGATGCAAGGATTATCAATCCAAGCAATCACCATCATCGAAAATCAGTCGGCAATCCAGCACGAATATGTTTGTTTCATCGCATATGTTCTGCCAGATTCATACACACAAGTTCCAGTTGACATTGACTTAAACAGCAGTATGGCGCACAGTTTACTCTCATGAAACGAATAATTATTTCTTAATGATAACCGCAACTTTCCTTACGTTTTTAGAGTTGACTGACTATTGGAAGTTGTTATTTAAAAATATTTAATTCCCCTAAGGGAACCAAGCATTTTTACAACAGCAAAATGCTTTAGTGTACACAAATACTAAACATAATACTGTCTGCCAAACTTCTTACTTAAACTTTTGTACTCGAAATGCTAAATGAATTCATATTGAATGTATTTGATTGATGTGAATCATTGTCATTAAAAACATTCAGAAACCTTATACTGTGTCAGTTTTTCTATAAGTGTTATATTGACTGTAGTTATTGAAATAAACGTTTTTTATTTAGAAGTATCGTGCGTTTATATAAACTTACCCAATAGCTAAATATCTCCAAATCGCCAACATAAGAGTGAAGCAAATTGAGATGGTATGCAGCACTTGTGTAAAATGCATGTGAAATAGTACGTATACAGCGCCCCAATATGGAAAATTCAACTTATCTGGTAACTCGACATAGTAGTAATAGGAAAACGGTATATATTCAACCATTACTAAAATATCTGCCACAGCTAGAACAATCAAAATTCTATTGATCAGAGCTGGTACTAGGTCCTTCCTCGTCAATACGATGATATTGATCATGTTTGAAATCATTCCGAAAACACAAATTATCACTGCTGCATGTATGTGATACTTTTTTCCATACTCCACCGCTGCGTATTGAAAATACCCTGCACAGTTATTGTCGGAACATTCATCAGTTTCTGTTAGTTGGTCCAATAGGGTGTAGTTGCAGCTGTAGAAATTTAAAATTTTAAATATATCTGAAGTATTAAGCGGCACATCCCAGTCGGTAGTGTTTGGTAGTAGACACATTATACTTTTCGCCCATACTATAACGTTTGTAAAGTCTGGTGTTTCCGACATGTTCTGCAAAAAAACAACAATAACTTAGTTAATAGCGAAATAGTTAAGTAGTAAAGAGGTTTAAGCTAATTGAAATAACATAATGGCAAAAGAGGAGGCATCAAGGAAAATATTTAAGGTAAAAAATATAGAAATTAACAATTTAAGGGTAGTTTCATCTTCGCTTTATAATATGCTAATCGAATTGCTAATTGCATGCGGATGATATTTAGATCAACATCAACTAATTACAAAATTTTGTTCCCCAGGGGGAAAAGGAAGCCACTCGCATGTATTCGGGGATGTTCGACCCAGTCCCAGGGAATTTAAGGCTGTGCAATCAGCGAGAGGACGGAGTTGTACTCCCTGGGTTCTGTTATTAACAAGCGCTCCTTTAGCTGGTACATAACTTCAGATCGTGTTCTGCTATTAACAAGCGTCCCGGCCACCTGTTGCCAAAGCCTTACCGTAAAGGAAAAAGTTGGGGGTTGGTTGAAGAAAACAGAGAAATTTATTGAACTCACTAAAAGATTTGAAAGTGCACCAGAAGAAACCATCGTAATTCTAATAGCTGGGATTTTAAACTTTTTAAGGACTGGAGAAGGATGAGAAGAACAGCAAGAAGGAGAATCGGATGGTAAGTTTGAAGAGCCGACGATGGAGTCAAAATTAACCCACTTACTTACCACCGCGCAGATTTGTGATAGTATCCGAAAGTGGAATTTGATAGAACCACCGACCCCATTTCATTTCTCGAAAGAATTGATGAATTATCTACATGCTCTGGATACGCACCGGATAGTTTACTGTCAGCATTACCGGAATTACGCAGGGATATCAAGAGAAAATATCCGAATACATAACTGCAATCCAGACCTTAATGCGGAGACGAGGAGGTTATTCTACAAGGAACCAGTTAGAATAGATTTATGAAAATTTCAGACCAGAATATAAACTACATATATGATATACGTAGGAGGGAATTTAATACATGGCCGGAACTAGTGGAGATGGGTGAAGAATTTGAAGTAACACAGCTGGTGAATGATTTTTTCGTAGCTCCACTGACGCCAGCGCAGTAATTCGTTCCAGAGACTGCCTTCTTTGGAAAGAAGGCCAAGGTAAACATCAAACCAAATTTGGCCACCGTCTCCCGAAATAACGGTATTTTAGATGCACTAATTTCTATAATAAATTAAGGGGAAAAGTGTTTGTTTGAGATGCGGAAAATTAGGACCTTGCCGGATAAACTGCAATCGAGAGGGGAAACTCTTCTGCTCGTATTGTGGAAAACTGGGAGTGATGACCCGAGACTGTACTTGCCGTAATTAGAGAAACGAGCACCACTGGTTGGGACATCGAGGCAAGTCCCAGAGACCCACCGGCCACCACCTTCATAAAACGTTACACCACCGTATATATACCGATAAATAGAGACTTTGGGTAATAATTTACATTCACCAAAGAAAATGTTTAGCTTTAATAGATACATGAGCAACAGAGAACTATATACGTTGGAATGTCTGGCAAAATTTGCAAGAATGTAACTATCAGCCAAATATAGAACGTAGGAAGACGGTCAACCTGGCAAATGGTACTCCTACTAGAACCGAAGGAGAATTACATTTGCAGTCGATATAAAAATTACAAATATGAGGTAACATGGAGTGAATTTTCTGTACGAAAACCTACCGTACACATTGTATGCCGAGAAATAGTGTTGCAGAGAGATGTTACCAATAAATGTTTCAACGTGAATTTATATGAATTGGCGGGTATACAGGAATTGTCAAGTGACCAGCAAGGTAAATTAGAAATACTTTTGGAACAATATACCCAATCAGCAAAAAATAAAAGGAGTGGTGAATCCCACTGAAACCAGAGAGTGTACCGATAAAATAGAGATATTACCCAAAGAATCCAATTAACCAAGGTATAATTGATACCGAAATTGACAAAATGCTAGCCAGAGACATAATAGAGCCTTACGGTAGTAGTTAGAGCTCGCCGGTTGTACTAGTATGGAAGAAATCCGGTGAATGTTGCAAACCAGACAAGTACTCTAGACGCGTATCCGTTGCCGTATATTCAAGGACTACTAGACAAATTGCGAGGTGTAAAGTACCTTAGTACGATAGATTTAAAGGACGGATATTGGCAAGTTCCGCTAACCTCAAATAACCGTTCTATATGTGGAATCGATAAATTCTCGGTATAGTGTGATAGGAAGGACACACATGTCCGATCTAAAAAGATCTGAATTTCTATGAAAGAACGGTATAAAGAGCGGACCGCTAAAATATCATTACCAGTCTACACTCAGCAACGGTACAGTAAGGATAGTAAGTCCAAACAAAGCCCCGAAGATTCAGCCCTAGAGACCTGAATGGGAAAACCGCAGGACTTCACCCCGTACCACCGCTGCGTCCGACGTATTCGAACTGCATTGCAGACTAATAACTGAGGTACAATCACCGATAAACCAAAACCATTGGACGCGGAGGGACACACGCCAACCGACGCATAAACGTTTATAATAGAAAAAAATGGGTGAAGATGACCCGGGACAAGGCCATTCGCCATTGACAACAGAATTCCCAGGTAATGTAAAGAGTTTCGTTAGCAACGCGGGTCAATAAATAATTATTAATTAACTAATAATAATGATGCTATTACCAAGCGTTTCGACCACCCGCCGCCGAAGTAGTAAACGAAAAAGTTGAGGTCCCTGCGTTTTCACAAGTCTGTATTTGAAAATATTCCCGTACCTGAGACGACTGATTTTTATCATGAAATTTAACATACTATCTCTGTCTCTCTTATAAGCAATTTACAGAAGGGATGGGTCCTGACCCTGGGTCTGGTAACAATTTTTACTTCCCGTGTGGGAGTTTATTTATTAACATATTATTGTGATTACAATAATGCTGTGTGGCTGTGGCTTTATTTTCGTTAATTTGAAATTGTCATTTTTCTAAACTAGTTTTAATAGAGGGCACTCGCTTAAGTATTTCTGGGGAAAATAAAAATTCAGAAAATTTCCGAGGCAGTAATTGTAAGGTTTTTAAAAGGTGTTTTGAAAAACACGTGCTGTGTCCCATTGTGTTAAGAAAGAAATCCGAAAGAATCTCCGTGATCTTAACAACCAAATAAATCCAAATTTATTATTAAGCGAGGCCAAACTACATCTTAAGGTAAATCTCCATATTTTCCCTATTTTGTAGAAATTTGTCAATTTTTTTCTCTGCAATTTTGTTATCTACATTTTACCAGCTTGTCCGTTTTATTTTTCTGTTTTAATAATAATTAATTCCGGCTCGTTTACTAAAATTTAAAATTTTTAGGCCTCTTTGTTTGGGTTAAATTTTGTTAAAAATCCATTTGAGCCCATTCTTTTTGGAATTTTTGTCGATTTCCGAAGTGTGTAATACTTAGAAATTTGAGTTGCAATAATTGATCGATAGGTAATTTTATATTCCTACTTTAATGTTTGTCAATTATTTAAAGTAGAAGAAGCAATTTTTATTTTTTTGTTACGATTTTCTTTAGATTAAGATTTGAATTAAATCTATTGTATGACACATGTAAAGAGTGACGTCATTCTACCTGAATTTGTTTATGATTTAGATGATTATTTATTTTGATTTAGATGGGGATATATTTTTTTTAAATGATTGTTTCGCACATTTTTAGTTGTTTGATTAAATTGAGATTTAATTTTTTTTTTATAGTAATAAAAGCATTGTATATTTTTTTAATTTTTTTAATTAAATTTTGCATATGATTTAAACTTTCTTTTAATTAATTATTTTTCTACCTTTGTTTTTCCTCCTTAAGTTTCTTGGTTTAGAGAGGAGAAGTAACTTTAAAGAATTTTTGAAAACCAAGTGGCGCTCAACATTTTTATTTTGTTTTATTTTTTTAAATCTCATACCCACGATTCTGCCTATCGGCAAAGAGCTGCCGAAAGAAGGTCACATAAAATTGACGCCCAAAGTTGGGCCCGAATGACAAAAAAAACGCTCAATAACAAATATCAAGACGCAATACTAAGTTTATGTACAATTTTATTTTGCTACAAAAAATAGAATAGATCAATTAATGCTAATAAGTAGTTGAGATAAAATACATTTGATCAGATTAAAATTCAAATAGCTTCACTTTCTGGAATTACTGGTAGAACATGGAGCCTAACTTTTTGTTGAAACATGAATTAATTTACGAATTAAGTATTCGGGGTTTTCATAATGAGACGGCTAAAGTCGAAAATTTGCGCTTTGTGTTGAGAAAATTTCTATCTGAAAATATAGCTCCACTTGAGAAAGAAACGAAATTTGTGTCAGGTGTAGATGATAAGGAGATAGGTGAATCCATGGAATCTGTTCGGCAGTGTATAGATTCTTACCCAGGTAAAGACGTGAGGGCGACGGAAAAAAGGGTTAAGATAAGGTTTTTACACTTACAAAATAGAATTGGTAGGTTAGTAGAGTCGAGTGATGCGGTAAAGGGGTTCAAAGCCGATAATCTTAGCAAATGTATACTATTTGAAGCGCAGTTGTCTCGCAAGTCTTTAAACATTTCGAAGGCGATGGCATCCACTTTTGTTGAAGGCGGTCGACACTCATCTTTAGCTGGAGAAGGAGTCGGTTCTGGTGAAGACGATGATGATGAAGAGGATGTGTCTTTTGTTACAAGTTCTCCCTCTAGGCCTATAGGTAATCACCGCAAAGTTTGTCACGTTCCAGTCTACAGATAGGGTCTCACGGTGGGTCATCACTTTTGGAATTTCTAGAAAGAGTCGAGGAACTTAGAGAAGCCCGGGGAGTTTCAAAGAATAAATTGTTTCGATCAGCGGTGGATTTGTTTTCAGGGGGTTCTCCCAAAAGGAGAGTACTTTCCGATTGGGATTCTTTGGTAACGGCCTTAAACGCAGATTTTCTTCTAGCAAACATCAATCAGTCTCCTGGAAGATATCATCAATAGGAAACAAGCGCGAAATGAAAATGTTGCTATTTATATAGCGTCTCTGGTGCAAAAATTTTCTATGTTAAGTAATCCACCTGATGAAGCATCTCAAGTGTGGAAGATTCGACAAAATCGTTTACCCTCTTATAGATCGCGTCTTAGTCTCCATGAGATTACGAGTATTCACCAACTGGCAAATTTGTGCAGAAAATTAGAGGCAGATGATCCGGTTGCAGCAATCAGAAATGATGTCCAAGGAAGGCGTGCTGAGCAGGCGGCGGTGGTATCCGTTCAAGATAGATTGAGATCCTCTCTGATATGTTACCGTTGTCGAAAAAGGGGCCATATTGCAAGATATTGTAAATAAACACTTAATGAACAGGTTCCTTCAAAAAACTAAATTTCAGGCTGTCCAAGGGTCACCACAGCCTGTGTCCAAATCAGACCCAAATAAACGAATGGGGCCAGTGGTTGAAGGTCGTGCAGTATTTTTGTTCAAAAGGGTGTATTAGTTCTATTTTTGTTAAAAAAAACGCACGATAACCATTTATATTTGGAAGTAGGTGTTTTTGACGTGAGGATAACTGCTTTGGTCGATTCAGGGGCAAACTGTTCTATCATAGGTGGCGATGGGATAGAGTTGTGTAAGGAAATTTGAGAGTTTTGCCTTCTGAAATAAAATCAATTTATACAGTTAGCGGAGAAAGAATAGTAGTTTCTGGTGAAGTTCATCTAATATTAAATTTCGAAAATAGGTTGTATCAAGTTAAAGCTTTAGTTGTTCCGAATATAAAGTATACGTTAATGTTAGGCGCCGATGCAATGAAGAATTTGGGCTTGCTAATAGGGTTATTAGGTAATTCAATTAGCTCTACAGAAGCGCGTAACCTCCTGGAAAAGACGAAAAGGGTATTTTAGAGTTTTCAAATTTAAGTCTGGACGAAAAGACGAAGTTGGAGTCTATGGTCGGTCGGTTCAAAAACCTATCTAAATCAGAGTTAGGGCGTACCGACAAAATAACATATACAAATGATACCGGAAGTGCGGAGCCAGTTAAACAAAGGCACTACAGTTTGTTACCCTTCATGCAGAAAATCATGGACGAGAAATTGGACGAGATGATTAAACTTGGGGTGATCAAACCATCCCTGGTCCTCACCAGTCGTTTTAAGGAAGGTCAACGGCGAATATAGGTTTTGTTTCGACGGTCGTCGATTGAACGAGGTAACGAAGAGAGACGCTTACCCCCTTCCTAAAGTCGATGCCATACTTAACAGGTTAAGAGAAGCACGAATAATTTCAACATTTGAAACACGCATTTTGGCAGATCCCATTAGACGCAGATTCTCGAGAGAAAACCGCTGTTGCTGTTTCAGGAAGAGGCTTGTATGAGTTTGTGGTTATGCCTTTTGGGCTACACAACTTAGCTTAGACCCAGCAGCGTCTGATGGATAAACTATTCGGACCGGAACTAGAACCCAATGTATTTGTCTATTTAGACGATATTATTGTCTGCAACAGGACCATCGAGGAACACCTAAAAACGCTAAAGGAAGTACATCGTCGTTTGGATTACGCAAAACTTACTATCAATTTTGAAAAGTGTAAGTTTGCTAGGTCTCACTTAAAGTATTTAGGGTTTATAGTTGACAGGGGTGGACTGAGGACCGATCCTGATAAGGTAGCGGCGATGGTGGAATATCCAGTACCAACATCACAGAAACTAAACGGTTCCTCGGATTATGTTCCTGGTATCGGAGGTTTATACCTCAGTTTTCTACATTGGTGGCACCAATTAATGCACTTATAACAGGGAGGAAGAAGCGGCAGTCTATCAAGTGGGATGATCGCGCCGAGACGACCTTCCAGGTTATAAAAGAAGCCTTAACAACTGCACCTGTTTTAGCCAGCCCGGATTTTTCAAAATCGATTTGTATCCAGTGCGACGCTTCTGATGTGGGAATAGGAGCCGTTCTTACTCAATCTGGAGAAGGCGAAGAGGAACATGTAATCTCTTTTGCGAGTAGGTCCCTGTCGAGAGGAACTACAGCACTACGGAACGTGAATGTCTAGCATTAATTTTCGCGGTAGAGAAATTTAGACCTTACATAGAAGGAACGCGTTTTGTTGCGATTACCGATCATTATTCTCTCCTATGGCTTCAGCGATTGAAGGATCCCACTGGACGATTAGCAAGATGAAGATGTAGCAACGTTCGATGTAGGCGAAGGTTCATTTATGACTAACTTAATAAATTGTACAAATCCCGACTCTTGGTACCAGGGAATGATTGCTAAGATAAGTAAGTTTCCGGATAAGTATCCATCTTGGAGAGTGGAAGGAGAGCGAATATATAAATATGTGCAGAGTAAGACTCTCATCAAATCGAATATGTCAGAATGGAGGTTAGTAGTGCCAAGTTCCCAGAGGTTGATAGTATTAAAATGGGCTCATGATGAACCGACTTCAGGACACTTCGGGTTCTTTAAAACACTCAGAAAAGTAAGCGACATGTTATATTGGCCTAAAATGCGTGATTACGTGTCAAAATATGTAAGGAATTGTAGGGTATGCGGCGAACAAAAAGCATCAAATGTCGCTAGGGCAGGATTGATGGGAAATTCTTTTGGTTTCCCATCAATCCTGCAATTAGTTACATATCCCACGCAATGTCGTGCATACGGCTTGCATTATGCTGATACATTTCCGCACTAAACGCATAATTCGCATTTATTTATCTCCTTATATAAATATTATTTTGCGCGCATTAGAATAGAGATTAATATAGACCATTATAGAACGTACAACTCAATTCGACTTCAATTAAATAATTATTAAACGTTAATGTTATAATAAGTTCTTCGGTTATAAGTTGTATTAGTGATTAATTAAATAAAAATAATTAAAAACAGTTTTTAAAAAACTTAATGTTTCCACGAGAAACATAACTGGCGCAGTCGTAACAGATAAGTTCCAGTGGAAAATCTAGTGCCAAAATCTGAGGACTTTCACCGAGATATTCATGAACCCAGTAAAAGTGCCGAATTCTGAGGACCTTCACCGAAAACAAGTGAACCCAGAACTTCCCATTGAGGTTAAAACCGTGAACTTTGAACCAAAGGGCCTTGATTCTACCAGAGAGTTTGAGTCCAACAACTACCATCACTAATCAACGTACCAGAAGAAACAACAAGTGCGGCAACAGGGCAGTTCAATCCGCAGTTCAATCCAATTAGCAGTCCAGAGAGCAGTCTAATTAGCAGCCCCAGCAGCAGTCCAAGAAGTCCTTCAACATTCACCAAGAATGAAGATCGTACTATTGTTATCATTGTAAGTCGATTTTGAATTTTTGCATTTTTCATATACATATAATTTATGTCAAGTATTTCTACAAGTAGTACAGAGTCTATTCCTCAATCTCCCAATTCGTACACAAGTAATATAAATATAGATTTTGAAGAAGAATTATTAAATTTAATAAATAAAATTAATATAAACGAAATGGCATTTAATCCAGAATATTTAAAATGTGTTCCAGAATTTAACGGAAATTCTGACGAACTTGATCATTATATCCAAGTCTCACAAACTATAATTGATTCTTTTTATAATGCACAACCAAATTTCCAAAATCGCTATATTATAAATAGTTTAATAAATAAATTAACAGGTAGAGCACGCTTAGTAGCAAATGTAAATACAATTAACGACTGGGATGATTTAAAAAATATTTTAATTAGGAATTTTTCTGATCCAAGAGATGAAGCTTGTCTTAATCGAGATTTAATTAACCTTAGACAAAAACCAAATGAAACACCAACACAATTTTATGAAAGATGTTTACACATGTTAAATACTATTTGTTCATATGTCAATGTCCATGAACCGCTTATTAATAATAGAGATCTTAAACGTAATTTATACAAAGACTTAACATTAAAAACATTTTTAGCAGGATTAAAAGATCCTTTAGGTACAACAATTCGGTCTATGCGTCCAAATGATTTAGCGCAAGCCTTACAATTTGTAAACCAGGAAGAAAATATTTATTATCTCCAGAATCAAAATAAACAAGTTCCAAAATTAACAAATAATAATAATAATTTTAAGTCTAATAATTATAATATACAAAATTCCATTCCCAGAAATTATCCAAAATTTAATAATCAATTTAATAGATTTCCTACAAATAATCAACAAAATAATCCACAAAGAAATCATTTTCCGAGTCAACCAATACAATTACAAACAAGACCCGTACAACCAAAATTTTTCTCTAATCAACAAGTATTTAAAAAACCTAATCAACAAAATGTTTGGAAACCCAGAGGTCAAACTCCAAATTTTCAACCTACTCCAATGAGTACTAATACTCGAAATACTTTTAATACTAATCGTAGATTTAATACTAATTCTAATTTTAAACCCACACAAAATTATATTGCTGAAGAATTATTTAATACAGAAATTAATCAAGAAAATAATTTTTATAGAAATGAACCAAATACTTCTAGGAATTCTAATAATGAGAATTACGATCAAAATTTTTGTTCAACCAGCCTCAAAAGGCCACTTACATAGAAAGTCATACATTAGGAAATGGAGGTCTCCCATATATAGAGATTAGATTTTATAAAAATAGTTTTCCCTTAAAATTCTTAATTGATTCAGGTTCTACCAAATCTTTTATGAGTCCTGAAATTGCAAAAAAATATTTTAAAAACAAAATAATTGAAGAAAAATTTGTTGTCACAACAGTATTTCAAAGTTCGAATTATTCGCATGCCGTAATTATACCAACACCTTCAGAATTTAATACTCCAAACGGTTTAGTCAAATTTTATCTTTAAAATTTTCATGATGAATTCGATGGTCTTATTGGCATGGATTTATTAAATAACTTAAGAGCAAAAATAGATTTTTCTGATTCAATTTTACAAACTCCTCGAACAAATATTAAAATTAAATATCAAAATAAATCAAAAGAACCATTGCATACTATATATTTAGAATCACATACAAAACATATAACTCAAGTGCCTGTCGATGTTCCTAATGGAGAAATTATTATTCCACATTATAATATTAATAATATTGAAATACCAGAAACCTTAACTTTAGCTAATAATAATTTTGCTTACGTAGAAATATTAAATAAGAATATAGACCCTAAGGAATTTAAATTTTTAGAACCCATTAAAACAATTAAGTTTGATAATAATAATTTTAAGTTATATTCTGTAAATAAAAATAATACCAATAACAATAATAGAAATATGAATAATACTAATGATTTAAAAGATAGTAATAATAATGATAATACTTATAATAAACATATTGATATTACTCCTGTAACTGAACCTGAATTCTTGAGTAATAATCAACCACATGTTCAATCTAGAAATGTTAACAATAAACAAATTACTCCTGTAGCAACAAAAGAACTCTCGAGTAATCAATGTCAAATTAATTATAAAACATTTCTTAGGCTATCAAAGAGAAATAAAATAAATAACGAAAACATTATAGAAGTTAAAGATAATCTTTTCAACTCTAATTTTTCCCTCGCTCATTGTGTGAGTGCAGATTTAAAAATGAATAAAGGAATTGCAAAAATATTTAAAGAAAAGTTTAAAAATGTAAAAACATTAATTGCACAGCAACCTAAAAAACATAAAATATGTTTTCTAAAAGATAATGATAGATTCATTTTATATCTAATAACTAAGAATAAATTTAATGACAAACCAACATACGAAGATATGTTTAAAACATTAATAAATCTAAAAGAGTTCTGTATAAATAAGAAAATTAATATATTATCAATGCCTAAAATCGGGTGTGGATTGGATAAATTAAATTATTCTGTAGTTAAGAAAATGATAATGTTTATATTTCAAAATACTAAAATAAAAATACATGTTCATATTATAAATAAAATAAATACATTTAATATAAATACCAAACCATATAAATTGAATTTAGAAAAAATTAAAACTAATCATTTAAATAGTGAAGAACAGGAACAAATTCAAAAACTTTGTATAGAATATTCTGATATATTTTATGATGAAAATAAAAAATTAACTTTTACAAACCAAATAAAGCATAAAATAAAAACTAAAGATGAAGAACCTATTTATACTAAATCATATAGATATCCGTTTATCCATAAGAATGAAGTAGAGAAACAAGTTAACAGTATGTTAGAACAGAATATAATTAGACCCAGTGATTCACCATGGTCATCTCCAATCTGGGTTGTACCTAAGAAAATGGATAATTCTAACAAACAAAAATGGAGAATTGTAGTAGATTATCGAAAATTAAATGAGAAAACTATTACTGATAGATATCCATTACCTAACATTACAGATGTTTTAGATAAATTGGGTAAATGTAGTTATTTCACAACATTAGATTTAGCAAATGGATTTCACCAAATTGAAATGAGCCCCGATGAACACATAAGGTGGTGGTATAGATATGTAGATGATATATTAGCATGCTTCGTAGGTACTGATAGACAAATTTCCAATTTCCTTAATTTTCTTAACTCTCTACATCCCTCAATTAACTTTACTGTAGAAACAGAAACTAACAACACCATTAATTTTTTAGATCTATCCATCTCTAAACTTAATAATACTCTTACATTCGACATCTTTAGAAAACCTACCTTTACTGACACTATAATTCCTAATAATTCCCGACATCCCTTTAAACATAAAATAGCATCATTTAATTTCTTAATTAATAGAGCTCTCAAGTTACCTTTAAGCCCCGAATCATTTCTCAAAGAAATGAGAATTATAAAACAAATGGCCGAAAACAATGGTTACTCGGCTACTTTAATTGATCAGTTATTAAAAAAACACAAATTTAAACAAGTTCAAAAATATATATATACACCACAAAATTCAGAAGACAATAAGCGGTTTCAATGTTTAACTTATTTTGGAATGATTAGCCTAAAGATCAAAAATATATTGGAAAAATGTAACGTTAAAGTAGCATTTAAATGTAATAATAAAATTTCAAACTTAATTTTTAACCCTAAAACTAAAATAGATATGATGAAAAAATCCGGCATTTATAGATTAACTTGCGAATCATGTAAAGGAATTTACATCGGTCAGTCTGGTCGTAATTTTGAAACACGTCTAAAAGAACACGAACGAGCATTTCGATTAAAACATAACAACTCAACTTTTGCTAATCATTTAATAGAAAATAATCATATTTTCGGCAAGGATGTACTTTCAGTAATCCACTTTACGGATAAAGGCCGTAAAATGGATTTACTGGAAGCGCTAGAAATTCATAAAGCCAAAATTAATCCCGGTTTTTCCCTTCTTAATGACCAGACTGACCTGATGTACTCTCCTCTTTTCGAAGGCATATAAATAACACCCGTTAATTAATGTTAAGTACTTTATGTTTGATAATGAACAGTGAATGTTCGAAACTATAGTCACAGCAATAAATATTTTATGTGGTAAAACAAAGTTAAAGTGTTTTAATTATCAAAATTTTAAAGTGATTTATTGTATTCATGTATGTATTTTATATATTTTTCAATAGATCTTCTAAAGCAACTAAACTAAACTAAACTATATCATCTAGCCTACCTAATTGCAGAAAATTGCTTGACAGACTTGGCCATGTGAATTTTACATGGATTAGAGCGATGATCAAGAGCTTGCATGGCAAGCAACATCGTTTTCATCACCTCTCCAGAGAAGTCTGCAAGGAGCAAGTAGGAGAACGAGTATTCTCTGACTCTGGCCCTATTGCAATTGAATCATCTGGAGGAGCGAGATACTTTGTTCTGTTGAATAACAGTGCAACATCGTACTTCACTGTCAGCACTATGAAGCACAAATCTGATGTCCTGGCTCGACCAAAAGAGTACGTTCAAATGGTGGAGAAGCAGGACGGTTGAAAGGTCAAAGCTTTGCACTGTGACAATGGTCGCGAATACATAAATGAAAATTTGCAGAGCTACTTGTAGAAAGAATGTATATTCCTGGAGAACACTTCGCCTTACATGCCGCAGCTGAACGGTCGCATAGAGAGGGAAATATGTACAGTCATAGAGAGTAACAGATCCATGGTGAACGCGATGGATACGCCAAAGTACCTCGGGGGCGAAGCCGTAAACACGGCTGTATATGTTCTCAACCGAACTCCGACGATCAAGAAGGGGACTATGACGCCGTACGAGATCTTTGTGGGAAGGAAGATTGTCACACCACATTCAAGCACATCTCCGACAGTCAAAGGACCAAGCTGAATGACAAATTCAGCAAACTCATATATGTTGGATACGAAGAAAATACCGACAACTGTTTGAACCAGTGAACAAGAAGGTGAAGGTTTCGAGGAACGTAATTTTCAACGAACACACTACGATCGATGCTAGAAAAAAAGGACGGTTCAGATTAGCATTGCGCCAGTGAATACTGTAGATGACGACACTGAAAAGTAAACTGGATATCCAGACCAAGCCGCCCACCGAGATGTAGTGCTCAACCCGGTAGATTCATAGATGATGGCATATTTGGCCAAGCCTCTACATAAACCTTTCAAGAGGTTGGAGCGGACCCAATTAACGCCAGAGATCTCAGTCAGAGAAGGAGATACAATTTCCGGCGTCTAGCGAGGTACGCGGCAAACATGGCCGCAAACCTACTCGGAGGCCATGGACAGCAGAGAGTCAAGATAATAGTCAAAGGCGATTACAGAGGAACTCAACGCTCTGGAAAGGAACACGTGTCAACTCGTAAAGAGAACTGGCAATATGAAAGTCATCGAGTCGAAATGGGTTTTTACCAATATCTAACAAGCCAAAATTCAAGGTCAGGCAGTGTGCCAAGGGATTTTCTCGAGTAAAGGGAGTCAAGTACGATGAGATCTCGCCTTCTGCACGGTTCGATTCGATCAGAACCCTGTTGGCCACAGCGGTCAAAAATGATTATATGATCTCGCAGTTTGATGTACGAACGGCATTCTTGTATAAAGATCTACACGAAACGATATATGGACCCACTAGAAAGAACACATGTCAACGGGGATGAAGTATGCAGACTATATACGGATTGAAGCATCGAGATGTCGGCTGGAACGAAAAGTTTAACCAGTTTAACCAGTTTATCCTCGACCAATGATTCCAACGAGGAGAAGCAGATAAGTGCGTCTACAGGAGGAGTGGCACTGACTCGATAATCATCGTTATTCTCTAAGTTGATGATGGATTCGTTATGTTCTCGGATGGAGTATTGCTCCACAGATTCGTAAACAAGTTGAAATGACAGTTTCAAAGATGAAAGCCAGATATTTGATTGTTTATCCTTTTATGATAACGAAGCACTCAATTGCATGGAGTATTGAGTTATTTGAATTTTTGACGCGCTCACTTGACGAGGAAGATACGACGATCCCTACAAAATTGCACTTCTTGTTGTGTACTCGTGTAAATTACGGTTAAATAAACGTTTAGTTCTGTAAAATAGTCAATTTATTCAAAATAATCAATACAAATAACACTGTTTTATCCTTTCTCCATACTGTATGTTTTAATGTTTACATATGTTGCACTTGAAATAAGTATATCTAACCATTAGAAAATAAAGAATGAAAAAAAGGATAAAGCATTTATGTTAATTAAGAACGCACAGAAATAAAAAATAGAGACAACAGTGGACTACCATGTAGGATAGGAACGGAATTCTAAAGGGATTGATTTCACGGAAGAAGATGGGGAAAACAAATTTTATTGAAGTCAAACAAGAAAAATAACAGGCATGGACGGACTAAGAGCTGATACGGGAAAGGAGAAAGGAAAGAAAAGATAGGGACCAGCTAAATCAGATGTGGAGAGGGATAACTACAATATTGGCTTCAGGAAAAGCGGAAATTATTTACACAATGAAGGAGATATTGCTAGTGTAGACAACTACAGAGAAATAACGGTAATAAACATCAAGTATAAAATTTTCATTGTCAATTCAAGAAATATAAGATCGGAATTTGTGTATGTAGTGTTCTTAGACCTAAAAAGCAGCGTATCATATAGTTCCTAGGAATAGTTTGCCAAAATGACTAAGAAGTAAAGGAGTGATTAAATAAATGGTACATTGAGCATGAAGTATGTATAAAATATACAATATATTTTACCCAAATAATAAATTGTAAACAAAATATGATATTTGATAAGGGTTCAAAAACAAATACAAATAATAACAATTTAACGCAACAGTGCGTCAGGCTTTCCTAGCGCCTTTCTCGTAAGAGATAGAAAAAAATGTTTCGTATAAAAATTTATTGATTTAAAAATCTCTATGCCGTAAAATTATTTTCAAATATACAGGGTGTCCCAATTTTGGTATAACAAAAGCAAACATTTTTTTAAATGGAACACCCTGTATATTCTTTCATTTTCTAATTTGGATAATATTTTATAACTTGAACCTTTTTTTGGTTTTTAATTTCGATATGGCATTTCCGAGATATTGACGTTTTTCTGAAAAAAAAATGTAAAAAACTTATTCTGATGTTCTATTTAAAATTTAAGAAATTTTCTTTTTCCTATGGTTGGTCATAAGTACTGTTTATGTACCAGTATTAAAAAATTTCACTTTGGAGGAACCCTGCCTTTGAATCAGACACGCCATTTTCTAAAATTTCAAAATGTCGTAACTCTTTTTTTTTAATGGAATCATATATTTTTTTTAAATTTTATATTATTCTGCATCTAATTTCCTACTAAAAATATTAAGCATACCCTATACCTAGAAATGATATTTTTCAAGATATAAAAGAATGTATATTTCAAACGGTCCTTGAATACGAATTTGTTTTTGAATAGATAGCCATGACTGAAAATATGAATCTGTCAATTAAACAATTAGTTTGACATGTAAATGTCTCTGATATTTGCTGCAAAGTGATCCTCTCCGTTTCGCGGTATAAGTAGACAGCAAATTATCATCATGGATTTCGAAAAGTTCGAACGGGGGAGAAAAGTTTTAGGAACTCAATAGATTTATTGAATTGGGAAGTGTGAATTACAAAAAAACAAGAAAGAAGAAAGCCTATCATCAACGAGGAAAACCAACTTTCAGTGCTATTAACAGCAACTGAGCATCCCAACGTAAACCAAAAAGATATTGGTGAAGGAACTGGCATAAGCGAGAAGTCAGTACAAAGCATTCTGAAGAAAAATCGATATCATGCATACCATATTCAGCTACATCAAGAACTGAGTAATACTGATTTTCAATTTCGTTCCGAATTTTATCTGGGGAAGACAGGAAATTCAGGACATCCCATAACAACGCATCTGTCAACAGGCAATTTTCACAAGTAATACCATAAGTGATGGCAATTTACTAGAATAAATTTTGTTTTTGCATGAAAGTTTGTTGCTTAGCGATTTTAATGAGAGCAACTGTCACGAAAAAATCACGAGCCGCCAGGCGAGTGATTTTTTCTATCAGTTGCTCGAATAAAAATCGCGATTAAGCAACAAACTTGAATGCGCTAAAAACAAAATTTATTCCGATTTAATTGTCATCACGAATGGTATTTGGAAAGACTATTCCACGACTTGAAACGAATATCGGTGAATGGTTCAATGTGTATATTAAAATTTTTATGATATATCTCCTGCAGTATTTTGGTCGAAAAATTCGACATTGATTAAATAACACCTCTCTTATAATCATTTGCATTTACCTTCTTTATATCATACGCCCAGTCATCATAATCGCGGCAAGAGTTTCCATTAAAGTTTTGCTAACAACTGGTAGTTTTTATCGGCGCAGATTTCTACAAATCGTTTCCAAACACACGATCATGTTTAAGTTTGATTTTTTGGTGCAGAACTTGTCACCGTCGCATTTATTATGGATGATGAAGTGTTACCAAACCTTTTGATTTTATAACCTACTTGCAACTGACATACGTAGAAACAACGTTTTTCGCTTTTTTATCAAGGCTAATTCAATTCATTTGTCGGGAAATAGCTAACTTCAGGTTATTCAGGTGAATAGACAGCAACTTGGTGTTTATTCACTTAAAAATTGACGTGATTGGCTAAAAAATATCACATGCCTCATTTTCATTGGCTACATACAATAGGAGTGGAATAGTCAATACAAATAACATTGTTTTATCCTTTCTCCACACTGTATGTTTTAATGTTTATATATGTTGCACTTGAAATAAGTATATCTAACCATTAGAAAATAAAGAATGAAAAAAAGGATAAAGCATTTATATTAATTAAGAACGCACAGAAATAAAAAATAGAGACAACAGTGGACTTATATGTAGGATAGGAACGGAATTCTAAGGGGATTGATTTCACGGAGGAAGATGAGGAAAAAAACTTTTATTGAAGTAAAACAAGAAAAATAACAGCCATGGACGGACTAAAAGCTGATACGGGAAAGGAGAAAGAAAAGAAAAAATAGGAACCTACTAAATAAGATTTGGGGAGGGGTAATTACAATATTGGCTTCATGAAGAGCGGAAATTATTTACACAATGAAGGAGATATTGCTAGTGTAGACATCTACAGAGAATAACGGTAATAAACATCAAGTATAAAATTGTCATTGCCAATTGAAAGTGGAAATGAATTTATCAGACAATGGCTGTGAGATAGGGTCATTCGTTAAGCCATTTGCTATGTAAATTATATTTTAGTGAATTGGAAGAAGTACAAAAGGTGTAAAAGGAAATGTATGAATGCTACCATATGCGTGTGTTATGGTATGAATGGCGAAAGTTTAGGAAGGAATAAAAGATATGTTGAAGAATGTTTAATGTTAGGAAATATAAAATTCATACGGTTTAGGAATAAAGGAAGGGAAGGTAGAGTATAATAATTAGAATGGAATGATGAAGTGCAGGCATATACCTGGAATAAATAAAATGTATACAAGGAAAGGAAGAAAAGCGTGAAATATTGTGAGAGAGTAGGGAAAATGGTTCATAAACCATAAGAAGGGATGCGCGTGTCGATTTTAATTCGAAATTGAATGAATGATAAAATGTGAATACAGTTGGATATAATGAATATCTATAAACAAATAAAAATTCTAACAGAATTTTAAACTGTTACAACATAGTGTTTTAGGAATCAAATAAAGTAAATCTTCACTATGAGGCAATAAACAGAATAGCAAGTTATGAAATAAATCGTGTGGATTAGAGGAGAGACTGGTAAAGAGGTATGGAAAGCTTGCTATACCTACGCAATCTAAGTGAAGAATAGAACATAAAAGAATGTACTTATGATATTTTATGTTGGTATCGGAGAATGTAATCAATGGATGGTAAAAGTGGTGGTTTGGACGAACGAGAAAAAAAATAAAGTGGAAATTCGTGAAAAAGAGGAATGTATTGAAAGGAGTTGGGAGGTTGTCAAGATTCTTGAATAACAGTCAGCTCGGTATAGATGAGAGGGCAAGAGTAAGATGTGTGCCAGATGAGAAGAGGAGGAAAAGCTGTATAGGAAAAAGTAAAGAAAGAAACCTGCGAAATTATTTCTTTGGAGCTAATATTAATTAAAAAATGTCGATTAATTAATTAATTTATTAATAATTAATTAATTAATGTAATTCACAAATATAACGGGAATGAATCATAAAAATTTCTTTGATAACTGATATTTGACGTTCAGTGTAATGTGCACGTGCGTTTAATTAAAATTTATTTGATCATTATTTACTACAGCCGAAGTCCGATTCAAAACAAATTGTATGAACTAATTATGTACTATTAAAACAACAATAACAAATACTGTAAACAATGGGTAATTTTATTTTTCATAATTAATTAAATTGTAAGATATACAGTTCAAATTAAGAAATAATATTATATGTTATCTTAGTCTAAAAGGTCCAGTTTATACAAATAGGTTTAAAAAAGTTTTAAGTAGATAAATAAATCAGTTGAGTCCCTTATGAACTCATACTTTATTTACTAAATTTAACACTCTTGTTAGGGGTTTATGGTATAATGATGGGGAATAATAAATGCTGATATAAAGTTTATTATTGAAACGAAACTTGATATTAATTTGGAAAATAAATATTTTAATTAGTTTAAAAATACTTAATAATCCATAAGACGTATACAAATTAATAATAGTATATTTAACGATACTTTTAAGTTGTATAACTTTTAATTTTAAATCCATCCATCCAGGTAATAACTCTTAAAAACTTTTTCAATTGATAAATACAACTGCACTTTGTTAATATCACACACGGAATTTATTCAGAGGCTATATTTTCAACCTTTACAAGGCCATTATCAAACTTACAGTAAAATATAAAATAAACTCAGGCGGAATTTATTCAGATCGGATTAAAAGCGACAGCAACAGTGATTGTGACAGTAATGCAATTCACATAAGAGCTTTAGAAATGGATGAATGTATTAAAATAACGACTGGCTGTTAATTAAAAATATTTCCGGATTACGCTTGGCTTAATAAATTTAAGTCTGTAAGCTTATAAACACCCGATCTTTTCATTTAAGCATTCAACTCAAGAACTTAGTTAAAACGTTGTCCTAGTTGCTATTCAAAACGCGATCGCACCAACAATAAGTACATTTTTATTGAATCCAACTACAAATCTCTCCTTATTTTGGATAATCTAAAAAGTAAGTATTAAAAAACAATTAGTAGTTTAAAAGTTACCTTATCATTTTCTAACACTTTCTTCAATTCAATTTGCTAGATGTAATTAAGAAACAACATATTTTAAAAACTGGTAGATCAACCGTGACTAATTGACTTCTTTTAATTTCATATATCTGATTATCTGGAGAACAAAAATGCAGTGGGTGCGATTTACACAGTTTTCAAAGACATCCGATAATGTTAATCGTGCCATTCATTTAAATAGATTAAAAATTTAATGATTGGAAAATCTATTAACGAGCCTGTGTTAGTATGTTTAAATTTTATTTTGGATCATTGTTTTTTTGTTTATAAATCAATGTTAAATTAACCATGTACTTTGTTTTTATTTTTCGCAAAAGATCTTAAATTATATAAATTATATACTTTAGAAAGATTTCAATTCGGTTTAGGATTGGTGTTTTCACGTAAATATTCAGATGACAATTGGACTATAAAACATAGCATGGTATCTGGGATATAAGATTTAAACAAATTAACATTTTCTGAGCATAATAATTGCATCTGCAATATGAAATTAGAATGTTACATTAAAAATGTCCAGTAAACTTAATCCAGCATAATTCAAGATGGTTTACATTGCATGTTTACATTCCCATCTAGTTTTATTTTTACTCTTATATGATATCGAATTAAATCTACGAAGTAGTAATTTTCTCTTGTATGCCGATGATTTGAAATCATATACCAGTATTAAAACGATGGATGATCAGTTGGCACTTCAAGAGGACTTAAAAAGTGTTGCATCATGGTGTCAAGATCATGACCTCGAACTAAATTTGAATAAGTCTTCATGCATTTCGTCCAGTAGAGGAGCTATTCGTGACTTTACTTACAAAATCAAAAATCACCTATTATTGCAATGCATAGTAAAAGTAAAAGGCTTGTGTGTGAAATTCGATTCCAAGCTTAATTTTAACAAGCATATCTCTAATATATGCAATAAATCTATGACAATATTAGGATTTATTAATAGATTCTGGATGATTTTAATCTTGATACTATTAGGTCACTTTATCAAACACTTGTTTTACCTCACCTTGAATACGCTTCATCAGTATAGTCACATCACACCAGAACATCAATTCACAGGCTTAAGATGGTAAAAAGCAGATTTAAAAATTAATGTCGTTCCGACTGGGTCGCAGCATTGATTTTAGTCATAGTGGTATGTTAACAACACTAAATTTTAATTCATTGGTTGAAAGAAGGATATTTCTTGATATGCCATTTTTGTTCAAGTTAATTAATGGATTAATTAAGAGTAGTGATTTGCTCCAAGAATTAAGATTCCATATGCGACGTGGTTATTTGTTGCGTTTGTAATTTACCTTTTTTAAATGTAACTTCATCTGTGATATGTGCCTTTGCACACACCTAGATTGTATATAACGCATTTTATTCATTTTATTTATATTATTTATTTGCTTATATTAGCTATTTTATCTATATTATTTAATTTATTTATTTGATTAATTTTACTTATTTTAATCGTGTCATTTGATCTGTTTATCTATTTGATTACTTTCATATATATATTATTTATTATATTTTATTTTATATTTATTTACACTAAGAGTAAAATTGAGTAATATCGAAATATTATTTTTATTGAATCATTGGGGTTGGATAATTTAATTTTTATTTTAAAACCATTGTATTACTTTTGAAATGTATGCAGAAATGATTTTTTTGTAAAGGAGATTCCGTAAAATAAAATTATTGTTATTATTATTATTAGAGTATGCAGCATATATTTGGTGACTACATCGGTTAACATTTAAAAAACAAATTGAAGATGAACAGAAATTTTTTTTTAATTCTTTAACTTTTAAATTAGGGTATAGTGTAAATATCGAAATAATTTGGAATAATTTTGACCTTAGTCATTTATTTCGTAGAAGATTTGGTTTCCAAATTTAATTTTTTATAAACTAATCAATAAAGATGTTCTGTGTCCTGACAATAATATACTTATGTTACAGCTGATGATAATAAAATAACTTAACACTTATGGTGTTAATTATATTTTCCATGTATTCATTGAATATATAGGCAGGTTCTCAAAATGCGTATAATTTGCATCTGTTATGCTGTATTTTGAATTACATCGCTTTTGGGAATTGAAGCATGTAAATGTATTATTGGAATACACCTGAGTTAGAATACGGAAACAATTTCTTTCAACATGTCAAAAAAATATTGATTAGCATCATACATATTTCCGCGTAATCAGAGTCAAGCTTATCCACAAAACTCAAGGTTGTCTTCGATTTTAGAATTTAAGTCCCATTTAAATTTTTATACAGGGCGAATATCTAACTTTGAATAAATTCAGTAAATTATAGAAAGTTTATTTTTTGGAAATATGCTCAGATAGGTCGATTAGTATTTTAAATTGCGCTCTTTTTGATGTAATAAAATTTTATTCAGCGTATCCCAAATATAAGATATGACAACATCGACTTTTTTTAATGACAACCCTAATGTCACTTTCTTAACCCTTTTAGTGCCAGACGAAAAAGAGGTACCTATGCGAGAATAACCGAGCAAATTTCACGGCTTTACTTGGGTTTGGGAAAGGCTCATAAAAACCAACAAAAAAATAAATAATTTTTATTTAAATATTTACATAATTCAAAAAGTAGTGTATTAAGGACAAAATAGAGAACAAAATAACGACACTAGTTATTTTATAGTCACTGAAAATTATATAAATAACAGAGGTGTATAAGATCATAAAGAAATTAGAAGTTGAGTTCTCTCTTACAAAACATATTTGCACATACAAAAAAACATCTTTTTATCATAATTTTATATAGACCATTTATTACAAGGTACATACTTTGTATTTCCTATAAATTTTGTAACAAGATAATAGTATACATAACAAGAGTTGTAAGTCATATATTACGTACGAGTGGAAAAAGTTGCGCACGAGCCGTTAGGCGTATGCAGTAATTTCACGAGTACGTAAGTGACTTACACCTCGAGTTGTGTACTATACTTTTTCTACTCCCTATCATTATAATTTGGAATACTTTGCAATATTGAGGTTAGGTTTCACTATTAAAACACTTCGCAGCATCGAATACATGGCCCAATGAGATGAAGGTTTGTATTTTTTATTTATTTCGCCAAAATAGGCTAATAACACATTTTCCGAAAAAGACTGAACACTATTATTCATACGCCAATCCATGAATTTACCATAAACCACTTCGTAACGCGCTTTGGATTTTTCCGGGAGAAAATTCGCTGCTGTATGTTCTGCTAGTTGCCTAATTTCTGGTGGAGTTCTAACAATTTCTTCTGTGGAGTCACTTTCACTCATTTAATAAATGAATTATTAATAATAATTAAACCAAAATAACGTCAATGTAATGTGTATTCAACAACGATAAATGTCAAATTCATTTGTCAAGGCTACTTGATTGGAGTTTTGTAATAATAATGGTTACGTAATATATTACGTGCTAGTTTTTTCTTCATTACGTGCATGTTTCATAATGCGATGGTTACTGATCAACAAACGATTGCGTTATTGCCTACTTACTACTATGGGAGTAGAAAAATAATATTACATAACAAAAATAAAAAATAACTCTAAGGTACATGGTAAACGCCGACGAAATAAGTAATTGCTCAAACAAAATATTTTTCTTTAATTGTCTTCCAATGGAATTAAACCCTTTATAACGTAATATAAATTTATTATTTCTACTCCCATAGTAGTAAGTAGGCAATAACGCAATCGTTTGTTGATTAGTAACCATGGCATTATGATACATGCACGTAATGAAGAAAAAACTAGCACGTAATATATTACGTAACCATTATTATTACGAAACTCAAATCAAGTAGCCTAGACAAATGAATTTGACATTTATCGTTGTTGAATACATATTACATTGACGTTATTTTGGTTTAATTATTATTAATTATTCATTGTTAAAATGAGTGAAAGTGACTCCACAGAAGAAATTGTTGAAACTCCACCAGAAATTAGGCAAATAGCAGAACATACCGCAGCGGATCTTCTCCCGGAAAAATCCAAAGAGCGTTATGAAGTGGTTTACGGTAAATTCATGGATTAGCGTATGAATAGTGTTCAGTCTTTTTCGGAAAATGTGTTATTAGCCTATTTTGGGGAAATAAGTAAGAAATACAAACCTTCATCTCTTTGGGCCATGTATTCGATGCTGCGAAATGTTTTAATAGTAAACATAACCTCAATATTGCAAAGTATTCCAAATTATAATGAATGAGAGTAGAAAAAGTATAGTACACAACTCGAGTTGTAAGTCACTTACGTACTCGTGGAATTACTGCACTCGCCTAACGGCTCGTGCGCAACTTTTTCCACTCGTACGTAATATATGACTTACAACTCTCGTTATGTAATATACTATTAAGATAGAGTTCTCTAGTAATGCGAATAGTAAAGCTCAACAAAGTGCGGGCCAATATATCGGCTCGTGCGCAACTTTTTCCACTCGTACGTAATATATGACTTACAACTCTCGTTATGTAATATACTATTAAGATAGAGTTCTCTAGTAATGCGAATAGTAAAGCTCAACAAAGTGCGGGCCAATATATCTTGCCAGTGCAGCAAAAGCGCACTTAAAGGGTTAAAGAATATATCAAATTACACATGTGTGCCAAATTTCAAATTTTTATTTTCTATCATTTACAACATATTTAACAAAAATTATCAAATTTGAAAAAATAATTCAACTTAATAGACTTTCTTCAATAAATGCTCAAAATATTGTCAATTTTGTACCTGACAATACCCTAAAAGGAACTGAAACTCGTTTCCTCTTCTATTAATCCATCTTCGTGGAAATACATTATCCAGGTACTCATGGATATGCCTTGCAAAATGGAGATGCGCGCCGTTCTATTGAAGCCAGAAGTTACTATTCGACACGTCAACTTCTACAGGACAAGGGAACAAAATAGCCAAACTCAGTTTGTTTGGAAAGAAAATTGGTCCTATAACTCGATCACCAATAATCCCTGCCCAAACATTAACCTTTTCTGGATATTGAGTGTGGCCTTCCCTCATCTAGTGTGGGTTCTTGTCTATCCAATAACGGCCATTTTGACGATTTACCTCACCATTTAACATAAACGTTGGTTCATCAGAAAACAAGATGTGTTCTATGTTTAGCACATTTCTATCTATCTAGTAAATCCATATTTTTTTCGCAAAACTGGAGTCTTCTATCCGGATCATCTTCAGTGAATTCCTGGAGGATTGTCATATTATATATGACTATAGATTTATTCATTCTTCAAATTAATATCTTGTAAATGACAGGAAATAAAAATTTGAAACATGTGTAACTTGATATACTCTTTAAGAATGGTGATAAAAAATTAGAGTTGCCATTAAAAAAATAGTTGATGGCGTCATATCTCATATTTGGGACATGCTGTATAAAATTTTATTACATCAAAAAGAGCGCAATTTAAAATACTAATCGACCTATCCAAGATATTTTCAAAAAATAAACTTTCTATGATTACTCTTATTTATAGTGGATGAATTTACCAATCCGCACATAACAAAGCGCATAATTATGTTATTAGTTAATTAATTATATCAGTATGACTGCTAAATTAATTAATTTGCAGAAATTAGTTTTGACAAAAATGTTCCTATAAGCGTGCACCGTATGTAGAAAATATTAGGAAATAGCTTAAATCCTTTGAATAAATTAAAAGTTAATAGACTGTTTTACACTTCGCTAGATTAAGAGATGCATCGATTTTGTGACGTAAGTGCGTGTTTTTATGCTAGATTTAAAGTCGATGAAGAATGGCATGTTCAATTAATCGCAAAAACTCGTTTAGCTTTATAAAAAAATTCAATCCCTTCCATGATTTAAGTAAAGCGATTCACTATATTATCGAGATTGACAAAAAGTATAGAATAATCATTGACAGAAAAAAAATACATTATATTATTTTTTTGTGCGTTTCCAGTATTGTGATCTCTTGGATTCGGGCGTAAAATGAAATTTAAAAACATTAGTTGCTAACAGAGACTCGTGCTCACTGAATGAATCACATCAATACTTTAGTGGGTAGGAACGCGTTGATTATGGATATAAAAATAATTTTAGAAAAAATTGAATTCAAAAATGTTCAGCATTAGTCATAAAAAATTACCATACATGGATTTTAAATAGAAGCTTTAAGAAGCTAGTACTGTTGATATATATTCATTTAAGGCCGGAGAAGCTAATAGTAAATGTGGGTTTAATTTCTTCATTGTCATTTTTTTTAGAATGCATCTTATAAACTATTAAATTGCTATTAACCATCTAAAACCAAATAGATTTCAATGACAACATTAGATTCAATAAATTGAAGAACTTTATTATTAGATAAATACTATATAAACAAAAACTATTGCATTTAGATAAAGAAAACTGGACAAAGATTGCTAGTTAATTGAACAAAGGCCACTAAGTGTTATGAAAGTTTTTTTTGTTATGAAGGAGTTAAAAATGTATTTTTAAGAAGAAAATAAGTAATTTTTAAAAACAACATTTAATTAATTTAAGCATCTAGTTGTCCAGTAAGAAACAGGCGAGAATAACTATTTTACTGCAATTATGGAGTTAATTAGGAAAGGAGTGATGAGATAATTTACTTTTTCTAATTGCTACGCTACAGCGCTTAAGCTTAAAATATTAATATTGTGAAAAAAATATTATTAGTTCTGATTTAATATCCCTAAAATCAGAAGTAATAACAATTTTTTCACAATATTAATATTTTAAAACTGGCGCAGATGCAATGTAAACAGTGTAGAGTTTACACTGTTTACTGAGTGCAACAAGTATAAAAAGCAAATAGTTGATAACATTAGTGAGTGTAACATCTGCAAGAAACAATATCATCCGTCGAGTCTCCACACTATCTACATGTGTTATATATAGAGTATATTATTTATTTTTGCATTTTTAATCAGTTCTGAAAATTTAAATTTATTATATAGACTATTGTTTTATTTCGATAAAGCAAGTACTGGTGTTATTCAAAGGGACTGACCGATTGCTAGATACATTTTTAAAAGACCTTAATAAAATCCATAAAAATATAAAATTTATATTCGAAATAGAAGTGGATAAATCAATATACTTTTTTTGATCTAACAATGCATTGATAACATATTTGTTAATCAGTTGGATATCTGTGTGGGTAGTAAAATAAACATGCACTTATCGGATCATTTAGGACCAAAACTTGAATTTACTCTGAATACAAAAACTATACACAATAAAACTCGAAAGAGAGTATTCCGTAAAGACACTTTAAATAAATTTAGAACAGAAATGCAAAATGAAAATTGGAACAGTATTTAACTCGAGATGACTAAAATGCACAGTGGAATATATTCAGTAGAACTTTTGCGCCTCCATGGATAAATGTTTTCCCGTAAAATGCTTTCCAAAAAAATCAAAACTTACAAAAATGACTCCTTCTGATGAACTTTTAAAATGTAACATGAGCAATAAATAACTGAAAACAAGAACCTAACACTCGGCATTTTTATAGACCTATCAAAGGCATATGATTGCATTGATCATCACATCTTGCTCTCAAAATTGGAAAAATACGGCATTCGCGAAAACGCCCTGAAGTTGTTCGAATCCTATCTGAGTGACCGAACCCAGCGGGTGGTAAAAATGGGAATCGGGCTATCCGAAACATCTTTAATAACTTCCGGACTACCCCAGGGAAGTTTGACAGCCCCCACACTTTTCCTATTGTTTATTAATGACGTCATGGATACAATTGCCAACAGTAAACACACCATTATCAATTATGCAGATGACACCAATATTTTAATATGTGCTGATAACATAAACGATCTAATAATGGAAGCTGATTCGGTATTCACATCAGTACAGAATTGGTTTTCAAAAAACAAATTAATAAATGATGAAAAAACAAATATTTTAATATTTATTTAATAAAAATGCAACCAATCCAGCAAATTCAATTAAATCAATCGTCTTAAACGGAACATCTGTAAATATTAACCAAAGTGTAAAATTCTTTGGAGTACATGTAGAGAGAATTAACTGGAAAGACCACATAAAAATAGTAGAAAGTAAATTAAACTCTATAATATTTAGTCTAAGATAGCTGACAAAATACTTGAGCCAATCTGTCGTAAAAACCGCATATATGGCCAATGTTGATAGCATTATGCCATATGGATTAATTTTCTAGGGAAATAAATCCTCCGCGCAAAAAATATTTATTTTGCAGAAAACAGCGATGAGAATCATATTTTCTTTAAATCTTAAACAATCATGCCGAGGGCTATTCAGAAAAAATAAAATAATGACAATGAATGGAACTTACATGATTGAAGCTATTCGATATATATATATATATATATATATATATATATATATATATATATATATATATATATATATATATAGAGGACACAACCATAGTCCAGTAATGGGCGACTAATCATCTTATATATTTTAACTGCTGTTTTATTAGTAATATCATTATCAATAATCATTTCTATACGTTAAACATCTAAATTATTTTGCCCTAGTTGTTATTTTGCTTTTAATTATAGCTGTGTGTTTTTTTGAAATTGATTTTGATTTTGGTGTCTATGGTAATGCCTAGGTATTTAAAGGAATCTGCGGGCGGGATAGTAGTTTGAGAAATTGCGACGTTGTAAGGGGAATTATTGGTGTGGTGGTATGGAATTAGGAGCTGTGATTTGTGGGGATTAATTTTAATACGCCATTTTGCAAACCAGTGTTGAAGGGAGTCAATAAGCTCTTTAAGGAATTGGAGGGCTTTTGGTAACGTGGGAGCATGGGTAATTAGGGCAGTATCATCTGCAAATTGCAGGAGATATTTGGAAGGATTGAAGTAGAGAGGATCAGGATTATAGATGTCGGAGCTATAAATGTTGTTCGGGAGTAAATGAAGAAAAGAAAGAGTTGTGGATTTTTACTTTTAGGGATCTATTAGAGAGGAATTATTTAATGATAAAAATGATATGAGGAGAGATATTTAGGAGGTGACATTTATACAATAAGCCTTGGTGCCAGGCAGAATCAAATGCCTTCTGAACATCCAACCTTCAAGATGTGCAGTCTGAATATTAGAGGCTATAATGGTTAGAGGAAGAGAAGTTGAACCACGGGGAAGGAATCCAAATTGATAATTGGGGATGTGCTTAGAAATTAGAGAAAGGATTTTAGTTTTAAGGAGGGATTCATACAGAAACTATTCTATTTTATCACAAACACTTAAAAAGAAATGATAATATATCAACAATATATATATATATATATATATATATATATATATATATATATATATGTATATATATCCAACACAGTCTTAAAACCACAGAAGATGGAGTGCATTATTCTGCGATTAAACTATTTAATGCACTCCCTATCGAAATAAAGTTCCATAAAAACTGAAAACAAATTAATTGAATTCTTAATTGAATGTGAACCATATTCAATAGAAGAATTTAAAACAGCATGCAGATATAAGTAGATATAAGATGTATTGTAGTGTATATATGTTTTAGATTAACTTAGTTCGTAAATTTTGACTCAATTTTCATTTTGTACATGTATATAACACCTTGAAAATAAAGAGATATTATTATTATTATTATATTATTAATAATACCTGATCAAGCACAAGATCCAATAAATTCTATGCTAAAACTGCGTCTGTATTTTTATCGAGCTCTGGAGCTTGCTATTCCGTAGAGTCGTGGTTCTGTGGATTTTCGCGTGTGCTTCTCTCGCAGTCTTTTTCACATGTCTGCTCGCAAAGCACCGAGTCGCCTCTTTTTTGGGCGACATTGTCCAACAGAGCTTCAAATATTAATGATTGCAAAGAAATATATTTGATCCTCCGAATAACACGAAATATTACTGAACAGCGCTTGAAGGTCAACTAATACTTTATTCTCACAGAAGTATGAGTTTCAAAAATTTGAGATGTTGTGTATAAAATAAACCTAGTAAAGATTATGGTCTAAGTGTTAGCATAATAGAAATTGTCTTGGAAATAATCGTAGGTTCGTTAACACATTTAATTAACCGATCAATTAGAACTGGAATCTTTCCAGATATTTTAAAAATAGGAAAGTGTATTCCTGTGCATAAGAAGGGTGATAAAGAAGACATAAATAAATATAGACCAATCTATATTCTTTCAATATTTTAATAAATAATGGAATTAATAATTGCCGAATAAATAATGCAATATCTTGAAACAAACAAAATATTGGCGGAAACGCAATTTGGTTTCAGATCAGGTAGATCGGGGTCAATAGTAGAAGAGAGTTTTGTAAATTATATTATTGATACATTTGAGTGTGGAAATATTGTAGTATTTAATTTTATTGATCTAAGCAAAGCTTTTGATTGTGCAACACATACTACTTAGAAAATTATACTTCTATAACTTTTTACCTAACAGCTGTAAATTAAGTACATCGTATTTAACAAATAGAAGTCAAAAGGTTCAGTATGATAATACATTATTAAAAGAATGTAAATTGTTGCATGATGTGGCTCAAGGATCAATTTTGGGTACACTACTATTTCTTTTATATATAAATAACCTGCCAGAACAATTCTCGAAGATATCAACAATCCTGTATACCGATGACATCACATTCTCTCCTACATGGAAGACCATTGCTAATATGAGAAACAAACTCCTGTCTATAAAGTCAATATTTGTTGCGCTACACTCTTGATGGAAACAAATATTAATATTAGGTGGAGAGTAACACTTGTTTTGTTTCATAATGTTTTTGTTGCCTGACACGTGTTTCGGTCTTCGCAGACCATTATCAAAGGTAAACTTTGAAAATAAAAACATTATGGAACAAAACAATTGTTACTCTCTACCTAATATTAAACTACAGTCTATTGTGGAAGAGACCCAATGTTGGTCTTATTATAATATACTCAAATTAAACTCAAACAAAAGAGTTCAAGAAGTGTTCTCACTAAAACGATTCGAAATGAACGAAAATTCATCAATAAAGCTTATTGTATTTTCTATTAACAATATGGGAAACTCATAGCATTGACAGTAAATAAAATCACAAAAGGTGTTTATATCTTGAGAAACCTTGTAAGGTCAATATATATTAAGCAATTAAACAAAGGTCTATTATTTTTACATCCATTCAAATATTAAATATGGCATACTGGTATGGGGCCATTTGCCTATTAGCATCTTATTGAGCCTGGCATACAGAGATGATTGCAGGCAACAATTTATTAGATATGGAATAATGTATCAAAAAGAAGGAAAGTTTTGGGCAAAGGAAAGGATAAGATAAAAGTAATTAATTATTTGATTCTGGGTTAAGGAGTTATGTTTGTTTATTAAATGACAGTGCCCTGCCTTTTTATGGATTGCCCCATACACATCAAGAAAAACAGCATATATGCAATACTACTTTCAAGATTCAAATTCAATAACTGGTGCAAAAGTTATCTTCAAATGCATGCCTTCTGCTCTATTCAAGAGTATATTAATAGTTTCACGGACTAAAATCGCTCTAAAAGTAAGCGGAAAAATCATGATTTAAAAGTGTATTGTCTATTATTTTACTTTTAAATTGTATATCTGTGACACTCATCTATTTAGCCAAACCATTTTTTATACACTAAATTTTAAAACTAGTCTATTTTTATACTTATTTTATATTTTTACTTTATTTATGAATGCCATGTTCTTTATATAGACACCAATCTTAAATTTTTACATCTGTGATGATCAATTTTGAGACAAATTATTAAAATGTAATTATTGCACTCGTCTCCTTTTATAGTTATTTTTATTCCATAAATATAAAGCAATCAACATTAAAAAAATATAATTTATATAAAAAGGACTATTATATAATATTAAAATATAATTCTATTGTTTTTAAATAAAAACAAAATAATCACACATACAAAATTAATATAGGACATATAAAAACATAATAAAATATTCTGTAAAATTTGAAACATATATTTTTGTAACTAAATATATTAAAAACGATTTATTTCTTAAATAATAAAATCTACTTTTCTTTACTTGTTAATAATATTATCAATATTAATATCCATATATCTAGAAATATGCATTAGAGCTAACTCAGTATAGTCTTTCTTGAGACATAGTGGCTCGCAGCCACGATTTGAATCTTTTCAGTGTAGAAAAGCTTCTTTCTGCGGAAGCAACGCTAACGGACAGAGTACAGAATACTTGTAAAATTATTTGTATGTTCAGTAAATATTGGGGTCAAATTTTCTGTATGCATTTAAAGCATTTTCTGGTAATTCATCTTCTAGTTTATTTTTCTTTTGCTATTGTAATTTCCAAAATCCAAATCAGACTTAAATCCTATTGCACATGTTGCATTTTCAGGTAAAATTTTATTTAAATATGTTCCAACAGTTTGTTGTCAATAAAACACTTGGTATTATTGTGTTAAAATTGAACAAATTCTTCGTGTCTTTATTAAATCTGTATTGCAGATCTGTAATAACATTATTCAGGAGAGATAAATACATGTATATATTAATTCGATAATAATCCTTTGTTCTGAGGAACCTAAAACAGCGAACCACTTACATGCAAAAATCCATAAAAAAAGTAAATAAGTAGTGTTAAAATATATAAAACTGAAAGGAAGTATGAAATAAAGAAAAAAAATGATTACAAAAAGAGGAAGAGATATTGATAGCCTTGAATATGGATTCCAATGTTTCCAAATGAGCAATAAATAATAGAAAAAGATAGATGAACAGAAGCAGCGAACATGTAACAATAACAGGATACAAGAATAAAACAAAGGTAGATAAAAATAAAGACAAAACTCACGGAGAAGGCAAATCTAAATATAACTAAGAACGATGAGGATATGTAGGAACTAAAGAGCATGTTTAAAGATTTGAATGGTAAAAAAATTAGTAATAAAGAAGAGAAGTGGTAGCTAGAAAAGCAAGAGATGTTAAAAAGAATCGACAATCAAACAACAAAGAAGTAGAAAAGTAAGAACAGCAAATGAATAAAAATAATATCATAATAACAGGCTTAGTAACAGAGGCAAACCAAGAACAGAAGGAAGACGAGAATTTCATATTACATAGAGAAAAACAAATAATACGAGTTGAAGTTTGGACATGGGAAACAAAACCACAGAAAATGAGAGCTAAAGGAAATCTAAGAAGGTCCAAGATATACATAAATAATGACCTAGCACATGAAAAAAGATTCGTAAAAAAAATAGATAAATAGCAAGAGAAAAAAGCAAAAGAAAAGAGAGTAAGAATAGGATACCGGGAAAATGGTACAAGAAAAAAGTTAAATTCAATAAAAATAGAAAAATTAAATGTAAGAAGTATTAAATGAAAAGAAGAGGAATTAATAGAAGATATGACAAAAAAAAAGGAAAAAAACATAATATACGAAAAATGAGGGGACGGCAGAACAATGAGCATGGAAATCAAAATGGAAGAAACTACATGAAATATAATTGTGGCATGTGTGCCAAAAGAAAACGACAAAAATGAAGAAAAAGAGAAATTTTATGAGAGACGAAATAAATAGACGATAACAAAGGAATCACAATAGTCATGGGAGATCTTAATGGAAGTGTAGAGCAGGATAACAAAGGCAAAAAAATTAGAAAAAACATGAAAACATTTCGTAAATCTACAACAATTATATATTTCTTTATATAATGCATGTTAGATAAAGTTAAATACAATACAATATAAAACAAATCACTTATTAAATCGGTTACTTTTCTGGCTAATACCTCGACAGACATTGAATGATACAAAAGTAATTTGCGTGTTACAAATAGTAAGGCTATCAAAGCAACACTAGTTTGAACGTATTTATTTCTGTCAAATAAACTAAAAGTGATTGAAAGTACGTTAAATAGTTTGTGAGTGACTATGGTATGACATAGTTACGAAATGTTTTAGTGTTTTTTCTAATTATTAGTTAATTTTCTACAACGTATTTTGAATACATCTTTATTAAGGCAAAAAAAGATACAGGGAAAAGTATTGAGAGAGAACAGAAACGAAAATGGAAAAAGAATTATAGAATTATGAATACCAAACAACCTCATTTTGGCAAACACAAAATTTAAACACAAATACATACACAAATACACTAGAGAAGTTAGACCAAGAAAAAAAAATAATAGACTACACCTTAATAGACCCAGAAGAATGGAAAAAGATAAAAGATGTTAAAGTTACAAGACTAGCTGAAATAGGGAGTGACCACTACTTGGTAAAAATAAAAATTTGTACAGGAGCAGAAAACTTGAAGAGTACGTAGTCTAAAACAATAATAAACAAAAACACAAAAAGCCAAAGATTGAAAAGAAAGAAACTAGCAATGAATAAAAATCAAAAATAGAGAAAAAGGCAAACAAAATAGAAGGAACAGAAAGCAAACAGAAAAAGTTCAAAGAAATCATAAGGGAAGCAGCCCAAGAAAGTTGTGGAACAATCACTATATCAAACAAACAGAGGAAGAAAAAGGTAAAGACTTAAAACAATTTGTAAAAGCAAAAAAAGAGAATTAAAAACTTACATAAAAACAAGGAAAGAACAATATTACAATATTACAAAAGATATAAAATAGTGAAAGACTAAATCAAGATATCAAAAAAGCAATCCCCTGGAAGCAGTTCGGTAGGAAACTGAAAGAAACCTTCACAGAAAACAAAAAAATGTTTTACAGCACAATTAAACAAATGAGGAATAAAAGAACACTAAGCCAATCAAGTATAAAAGACAAAACAGAAATACAACCACAGAAGAAACGAAGATATTAGAATGATGGAAAGACTACTTTAACGAAATAAACGAAACAGACCATAATGGAGATGCAAATGGAGAAAACAACGAAACAACAATAAAATAATTGGAGAATTGGGGTACATATCGAATTATTTAGCAATTTAGCTTTATTAGAAGATTATCTTCCCATTGCTAGATTAATTCCAATAACTCCACAATGTGTATCACATGGTATCTTTTGGACGAGGCATTAAAAATTAAATGACTTCTTTAATGGTACCAATGGCATTGTGAGCAGCCTGTATTTGCATACATTTTGATGTGGACAAATTTGAAGCATGGTTGAAACACGGTGTTCTAAAAACGTTGGACAAGCTTGACTGCAATATGAATTCAGCACCCTTCAATTCTTCCATCATAACGGAACATCCATTTGTTCCAATTCAAGTATAGGTCATGAGTAATATCATTGTAATTAGCACATTTCAAAAGACATTTGTGATATATTTTTAACTGTTTTCCAAATGATTTTTTAAAGTTATGTCACCAGCTGCAATTCGAAACGTAGAATTTCACGAAAATTGCCCTCGCCTGTAATAGATTTTGTATTTAAGAGAGAACCAGCGTCATGATGATCTCGTAAGAGAATATTTTGTTTCCCCCAAAAATTATATTTTTGATTATTGGTTTTAATCTATTTCTATTTTCTTCAATTTGAAGATGTCTTTCCATATTTAATTTATTTCTTATATCTCGCGATGGGGTATTGAATCATTTTATAAAAAAAATTCCGCATAAACAATTTAATTTTTATTGGACATTTTTATGTCTTACCGAAACCACATCTTTACCTAATAATTTGGAATATTGAGATACTGGCCGAGATACAATTTTTTGGAATGGTACTTGTTGGTGCAACCAATAAAATTTTATAAAAAAAGAAGCAAAGATTCCGTTTAAATGATTAGAAAACATTAACCAATTAAATTGTCTGAACTTTTAAATATTTTTAACATCATTTCACCATTTTTTATGTACATAACAGGGTATCACAAAAGTATCATTTGGTTTTCATTTACAATTTAAAATTCGAAATTTCTCAATTTCATCAACATTAACATTATTAAATTTAACTATATCAATGTAAATTTTAACGTTATTAGATGTACATGTTGTGTGCTTCTTTTTCTCTTGCTGGGAACAACCTAATGAAGATCCTGACGATTCTCCTCTGTATTCGGTAAATGTCGATGCAGATGTAGATGGTTGATGTAAATTTGACTGTTGACATACATTGATCTTTATTTGTTGAAGAATCGTCAGTTTTTTAATTTTCTGAAGAAATGAATCCAACGTGGATTATCGATTTTTATTTATTCATTTAATTAACTACAAACAAAAATCACGAATAAATTAATTTAAAAGAATGCATATATTATTCCTAATGTCAAAAAAAATATATCATCAAAATGTATTATTGATTGAATTATATTAAATTGGTAATTAGTCAGTAACAACTAAAAATTTGTGATTTATATGCGATGTGCAAACAGTTTCCATTTTGCATTACAATTTACATTTAAACCAAGTAAGACAAGAAATATTATAAATTGAACTAAGAGCTATGATTCGCGTTGTCTTAATGTAAAACAATGTAACGATTAACGATACCAAAGAGGAGAATAGTATCAATATATGTCGAGTATAATTAGAAAAGGGAACCCCCGTGCAAAGGAAGAATGCCATCACTTCTCTTAGAGATAAGTCACCGTTAGAGAAGTTCTCTAACTAGATAACTTTAATTTGTGTATATATTTGTTTTAGAAAACTGCACCGTCGTAGATCGCTGACTAGATTCACCAACACTTAATTTGTTTGTTATTTGTTATTAGTAATTTTTAAGAATGAAAAATATAAGCGAACGAATAATTCTTAGGGGGGGTAATTACCCAATTATCCTATATCCTTTATAATTACCTCTCAAATATTCCCATACATGTTTGCATGCTTGTCGAAACCAAAACCCATCATCCTTTCTCCTTCCACGATTGGCCATTTTTGTAAATTCCAGCGAGTATTCTCAATCAAAATGTTAGAGGGGGTCAATAGCAGCAGCTCATCCTACCATCAAAATCGGTGAAGCCAATCCTCCTAGAATTAACAACCCACTAAATGAATGTCTTCACTTTACCTTAACATTTCCCTCTTTTCAAATCAACCTGTTTCTTGTAAATATACATCCTCATTTCCCAATTGATGATTCAATTTTTATTACAGCCTTCTTGTTTGATAACGCCATCATTTTAGGTGATTTTAACCTAAACAAATCCAAGTCCCGTCATATGTCTTTATTCCTTCCAAATTAAACTTCACATGTGTTCCCACTCCACCCACCTACATCATGAACGATTCATAAGCCACCACCGCCGATGTTTTTTTTTCTGTACACAAAATATCCGTAACCTTATACACTCCGTTAACCTAGTCCCTGATCTGTGTTCCGATCACCTTGCCATTCGTTTTCAAATAAAAATCCCTTTAGATCCTCCTCAACCAACCCCTAATTTATTCTACAATTGTAAAAAATGCAACATTGATAAAGTTAAATTAGAAGTATCAGAATACATTACAGCCAACCACACTATTAACCCCAATTCTATCACCCACTTCAACGAAATCCTCTCTTCTTCCATTATACAAAACACACCTCAAATATCCAAGCAATTTTATAAATATCTCCTCCCAAATTACATCCTCCGACTTATTAAATTTAAAGGACAACTATACAGAGACATATAACTGACGGACACAACTGAACTTAGACAAAAATTTAACAAACTAAACAAAGACATTAAAAGACTTATAACTGAATTCAAGACAGATAATCTACAGAACATCTTTGACCCGTTAACTAACGAGACCATCACAGACACTGACGTAATTGCTCAAAAATTTGCCGACACTTTCAACAAGACTTAAACAGTGGCACATGATCCAAACTTTGACGACGCAAATTTTCAAAAAATAAATGACTGGTACGTTAAATATTTTGAAAAAATGACTGTTCAGAACCGACGGATATTTTTACACATGACGAATATTTGAGGTAAAAAAAGGGGAAACATACAGCGACTGGACATGACAATATACATAGACACATCCTCAAATCCTTTCCATTTCATATACACGACCACATCCCCAATAATATTAACTTCCTCTACAAAAACCAATACTTCCCACAAGTGTGAAAAACAGGAATTATTATTTGTATCCGACCAACCCTCCAATTTACTAACCAGCTATCGTCCTATCACTCTCCTACCTGTTATTAGAAAATTGTATGAATCCCTCCTTAAAATCAAAATCCTTTCTTGAATTTCTAATCACATCCCCAATTATCAATTTGGATTCCTTCCCCGTCGTTCAACTTCTCTTCCTCTAACCATTATAGCCTCTAATATTCAAACTGCCCACCTTGCTTCTGCAGCACTATTTCTGGATGTTCAGAAAGCATTTGATTCTGTCTGGCACCAAGGCTTATTATATAAATGTCATCTCCTAAATATCTTCGTCATATCATTTTTATCATTAAACAATTCCTCTCTAATAGATCCCTAAAAGTAAAAATATACAACTCCTTCCTTTCTTCTTTTACTCCTGAACAAGTACTCCCTTAAGGCTCTCCCCTATCACCCCTATTATTTTTAGCTCCGACATATATAATCCTCTCTACTTCAATCCTTCCAAATATCTCCTGCAATTTGCAGATGATACTGCCCTAATTACCTATGCTCCCACGTTACCAAAAGCCCTCCAATTCCTTCAAGAGCTTATTGACTCCCTCCAACACTGGTTTGCAAAATGGCGTATTAAAATTAATCCCCACAAATCACACGTATAAATAATTCCCCTTACAATGTTTCAATTTCCCAAACTATTATCCCTCCTTCAACTTGCGTTAAATACCTAGGCATAACCATAGACCCCAAAATCAATTTTAAATAGCACACAGTTATAATTAAAAGCAAAATAACATCTAGGGCAAAATATTTTAGATGTTTAACATACAGAAATTATGGTATTACTAGCAAAACAGCAGTCAAAATATATAAGATGATTTGTCGCCCATTATTGGACTATGGTTGTGCCCTCTATCCCAATCCCAACAATCCAATCTATCACAATATCGAAGTTAGCAAGGGAGCATCCCTCCGCACCCTAACAAAACTCCGTCATCCTCTTAATCCTTTACACAATCCTTCTAACCAGCTCCTCTATGATACTACTTTAGTTATCCCCATCCTAGAACGTCTTCGATTTCTATTAGAAAAATTCTCCAAAAATCCTTTCAACTTTCACATATTATCCTTATATTGTATTTCTAGAAATCCTAGTGTAAACCCCAAATTTAAAAATCCTAATTCAACCATATTTGATTTCATCTCATCGTTTCATACATCTACGCATTAACGACTGACGCCATATGACTGGACAAAACAAGGCAGAAAGACCTCTGGTCGATAACCTTTTGACGAACTAACTCACTAACACATCATCCATTATTTATTAATTAAATGTAAATATGTATATTTTGTCAATAAAAATGTGTATTATTATTGAATTTATGCTATTTCGTTTGGATTTTTCAGGAAGAAACCACTAACGGCAAAAATTAAGCCGATATACATGGAAAAAAAATGAATAAAATTAAATCTATTGGAGGGATTAGAGATCAAGCGGGCAATTAAAGAAAGCAAATTGGTTGTAAACAAACACGGGAGCGTCGCATCGGAGGGACACCTGATGATTTACATTTTGTATTTATACTGAAATGTTACACCTTATACTTTAGTTTGGAGTGCAACAATCCGAAATATACGTCAGGAAACTGCCAATAAAAATATGGAACACAAAAAGTGTTTTAATTCTAATAACCCTGTTGTATTAATAATTTTAAAAGTAATATATACATTTTAAATATATTCGGAACTTTATTTATGAACGGTTGTAATTTTTTATTAACTACATAAATATGATTATGATTATTACGTCAGTTGATTGAAACTCCATACAATCAAGGTAGAAAAGGTCGTTTAAAACTAGATTATTATGTTTTTTTTTCACATCCATATGGCCAAATTTAAATAAAATAAATTGCGTTTAATAAAATTAATGCATATGAATAATAAATATAATTACTTACTATTTTTTCACAGTAGTTAAAACATGTATTTATTAAATTAACGCCATATAAATAAAAACTAACTTGAGCAATTCGCACTATTCGAACGATAGCGTGATACTGAAAACCTGTAATTGTCGGGATGCTCACATTTGCAGTCACACTTCTGCGCCTCATGAGGGCGCATGACCACGATTCGGTGGTTTGGTTGTTTAGTAAAAGGAAGGCACAGATAACTAAAACAACAATAAATAATAATGTTAAAAATGTAATCTAATAGGAGAATTTATTAATCGCTAACTACAATAGATTGTGTTAAAAATATAAATATATGTATATATCAAATATACTCGTACATATATTTATATTTATATGCTACGGAAGCTTTGTAATTAAAAATCATTTCTTACGTATCTTATTAGAGAAATCAATTGTTTTCTATTAAAAAATATTAATAAAAACTAACTCAATAGGTAAATTACAACATAATCAAGTACATTTGAATGATTGAATTTTGTAAGCAAGTTCATAAATAAAATCAGTAGAATTATAATGAATAGAGAAAAAGAAGTATATTTTTATTGAATTAAATTCAATTTTTAATTAATCAATAACATCGATAAATCCCATATTACATATATTAAACACATTTTAAACAGCCGTCACTTTGCTAGATTAAACTCTATTCACGCATGATGGATTAATATTAGAAATTCCTTCACTAGAGAAATTCCATTATAATTATTATTAGTTATGTTATGTACCCATCTTTTACTCAGGCGTATTTATTTTTGTATTGTAAATAGCCACCGAATTTGTCATTTAATTGTTTATTTGTTTTAGCTTTGTTTATATATTCGTAAGAATGTTCATCCGCATTGTTTTGTTACAAGTATACGCACTAGTAACTTACACTATAATCTAGTATAATATACAGGCATGTGCAACGTACGGCCCGCGGGCCGGACCCGGCCCCTGACTTCATTTTATCCGGCCCGCAGCACAATTTTCAAATATCACTAAATCTGGCCCTTAAAAGTAAAAAATATATATGTATTCTCAATAATTTTCATATAATCTAAGGATCATAAAGTTTTATAGATATCATTAAGTTTTGTAGTGTATTTAGTCAACTCAGCATTGAGTGTATGCAATAAACAGGGAGAACCCTGTCTTATTTGCACTGGCTGTAAGTATGTTGATTAGTGAAGGAAGAATCAGCAGAGCAAGAGCACGTAGTTATTTGTAGTGAGTCACAGCAGTTTCTAAATCAAACTTAATTTACAATTTAACATAATCTTTAAAATGGCATCAGAGAAGAGAAGAAAAGTTGATATTGAAAATCGTGTTTTTCAAGATAAGTGGACTCACGATTACTTTTTTATTATGCAAAAAACAAGCCGGTTTGTTTAATTTGCCTCGAAAGTATATTTACATCAAAACATTCTAGTTATGGTAATCTCAATGGGCAACAAAAAAAGATAAAATAATAAATTTGAAAAAATGTTTATATGCGCAACAGACTCTTTTCCACAAACAAAGTGATTTATGCAATAGTATTGTACGAGCACCTTATTCTGAAGGTGATTTTGTTAAAGAGTGTCTTAGTGCTGTTCTCTAACATACTATAACAAGACGTATCGATGATATGGCCAACGATATCAAATCAAACCTTAAGTTACGTGCGTCGCAGAAGTTTGAGGCATTTTCAATTGCTCTCGATGAGAGCACAGATGCTACCGATACCGCACAATTAGCTATTTTTATTCGCGGAGTTGAAATAAAATTTAATTACATAAAATAATTGCTGGCTCTTCGACTTATGAAGTATACCACACGAGGAGAAAACATTTTCGAAGAAGTAAAAGCAATTTTTGATCAATTTCAGCTTAAATGGGAGAATCTAAGTGGAATTTCTACTAATGGTGCTCTAGCTATGGTTGGTTCTAATTTAGGAGTTGTCAATAAAATTAAATTGGAACTATGTGGTAGGAATATTTACACTGAAGATTTGAGTGTATTTCACTGCATTTTACATCAACAAAATTTGTGTGCAAAATCGATCAAATTTACACATGTAATGAAACAGTAGTTTCTTACATAAATTTAATTAAATCAAGAGCACTTCCAAACATTTTTGGAAGAACTGCAGTCTAAATTTGAAAATCTGACATTTTATTGTGAAATGCGCTGGTTAAGTAAAGCAAATATGTTAAAACAATTTATGATTTCAAAGATGACGTATTTGTTTTTATGGATATGAAAAACCTGTACAAGAGCTAAAGAATACAAATTGGGTCAAACCCAAGAACAACTTGTTCATGAACTGTAGGGTCACGTCAAGTCATTCCAAAATAAATTAAGTCTTTGGGAAAATCAGCTTCATACAGGGAATGCCTACCATTTTCCCACTCTTGCAAATCATAAAGATCATGCTAATTTCGAAACATTTGCAAACGAGTTACAATTTTTAAGAGATGAATTTAAAACCAGATTGAAAGATTTTCGCTGCCAAGAAGCAAGTCTGAAAATGTTTTCCTCCCCATTTGATGTGGAAATAGAAGAAGCTCCATTTTTATTGCAAATGGACCTCATTGAATTGCAAGAAAAAAACGATCTTAAGGCGATATTCAGAGACACGCCGTTAACCGATTTTTATAAAAATTATTTACCAACCGATAAATTTCCAAATTTCGCATCTTTGGCTCAGAAAAAAATGTCATTATTTGGAAGTACATACAAATGTGATCAGCTGTTCTCGAGAATGAAATATGTTAAATCGAAAACACGTACAAGATTAACAGACTCACATTTGGAGAATACTCTGCGTGTTGCGACATCTGATATTTCACCAAATATTGATTATTTGGTGAAAAATATGAAGTCAAGTAATTAAATATGTTTGTACTTATTAAATATTGAAATATCTAGTGCAATGTAAATAATAATTAATATTGAGAGTAATAAATCTTTATGAGCATTTCTGCACTAATGTTTTACATAATAACACTGCACTAGATATTTCAATATTTAATTTGTATATTTAAATGCCGAGAGCGGGCCTTTTTTTGTCCGTGGTGATACCGTTTTTTAAACGCGCCTCGAAAATCGAACATCGGCAATGTTTCAATTCTAACTGGAATTGATTCATTCCCAGGCGGCCTTCCAGCAGGAAGGACGCACGTAATTACGACATAGCTGCACTGAAGAGCTGTGATACAGCGAAACACATGTCTGCAGACTGTCATTACATAACACTTTTCGAGACGCGGTTAAGAAACGATAACACCACAAAATTGTTACATAGTGCTAAATATAACTTTAGACATGTAACGACAGTTAACAGTTATATCATTCATTGCCTGGCGGTGCTTTAGTACGGGGAGTAGTTGTTTTAACTGTTAGCTGGAGTTTTTACATTATTATGTAAAACATTAGTGCAGAAATGCTCATAGAGATTTATTACTCTCAATATTAATTATGTTTGTACTTGTTCATTTTAATCTATTTTCTGAAAGCCATTTCTAATAAATGACTATATACATGTACATATGTGTTGTTATTTTTACTTTTTTTGTAAATGTTAAAAAAACGTAATAAATATAATATCATTTCCTTAAATCAAACTACTAATCTCTTCGTTCCTTACAAATTCAAATAAAAGCACACGATTTTAGATTGATATTGTTTTCCGGCCCGCGGTCTTGATGACGTTGCACATGCCCGGTCTAGTATATCATAAACAAATTGTAGCGCATCTGTTAAGAGACCACCCCAGCGTAACCACTGGTCTACCTTATATGTATGTAACTACATGTGAATATACTTATACATCTAATAGTGGTATTATCAAGTCAGTCTCTGACTAATAGCATACGTGTAGAGTCGAATAAAGTTAGTATTCTTGTAAACTCCAGTGTATAGTTCCACGCACACATCTTTATATAAATACAACTTTATCAGTTCCAATCCATGCTGGAAAACATAAAATTAAAATACTTCTTGGTGCCACAACACAAAAACGGTGAAGTTGAATTTTTACGGCTACAAGAAGAATGAGAAGTAAACTATTTTTCATTCCCTGGAAGCAGTAAACTTCCAAGGCCGATGCAACGACGTTAGTAATTCGAACGACGTCTTGAGTTTCAACTCTTTGAGCCCGAGTCCAAGTGGAAAAAACAAAAAAAAACTTGGATTGCCTACTGGTTCCAGTACTGGTAATGTAAGTGCAATTTTTCACTATACTGCCAAATCTATTCATGTCCCAAAACAATATTAATATTGATCATAATTGCTAAACTCCCTACGAATCATGCCTTATACCGTGACCAACCTCTACGAAGACACAATTTCAACTTTTGATGGAGACGTGAACGTATTAAATGATTACATATCGGCGTGCGTATTTCTTATTACAACTTTTCTACAAAAATCTGATTCAGAAATCCAGAAAATTAATAGAAATTTTTTTGAAAACCGTAAGCAGTTACGAAGAAACCAGCATTTGACGGAAATCTATTGTTAACTCATTTCGGTGATCAACCTGAATCATGTTTATTTGTTCCAATGTACAAGATGAGGCGAATAGAAACAATAATAGTATAATGAAAATAAGTGTATAGAATGTAATTTCATCCAAAGAAAAGGAAATAAGAAAAAAACATTTAAAAAAACGAATGGAAAGCAAAAGAATAGGGACAGCAATATGGAAACAACATCTAAGTCGGAAACACATAAAGGGACAAGAAGGATAGAAGATAATAAAATAGATCCAACAAATCGAATTTTATTCATAATAGGCATATGAAACATAAGAAGTTATGCGGGAAAAGAAGTAGAACTGGTGGAAGAACAAACAATAAACAAAAAATAGAAATACTGGGAATAACGGAAACAAAAAAAGGAAAAGTAAAACAAAGAATACATGGAGTTTACTGGTTTATATGGTCGGGGTAGAAAACACTGAAAGAGCAAGAGGAGGAGTGGGAATTGTAATAGCACCAGAAAGAATACAAGACTTAACAAAGGAAAGTGATGACTATAGAAATAAAACAAATAGAGTCCAAGACGTGGACATTAATTGTAGGATACGGGGTAAATTAAGGTGCAAAGGAAGAGGATACGTATATATTCTTCGAGAACATACAATTAGAAATAGATGAGGGTACAGAAAATATAATGATTTTGAGAGATCTAAATGGAAGAGTAGGAAACCAACACAGCGGAATAGAAGACATTTTAGGGAAAGAAGGAGAAGATACAAGATACAGTAATGAAGAAAGCATAATACAAATATGTTCTGAAAACAACCTAATAATAACAAATACCAAATTCAAACACAAGGATGTAAATAAATTCACAAGAACACACCCATCCAGAAACAAAAGATCAGTAATAGGCTATTATCTAATTAACAAAAATAAGTGGAACAAGGTAAAAGAGGTAAGACTAAAAGGACAAGCAGAAATAGAGAATGGCCACCACTTACTAAGAATGGACATAAAATGGAGAGATAAACAAAGACCTGGCAAAAATAGGAAAAGAGTTAAAATGAAGATATGAGTGTATAAACTAAAGGAAGCACAAATACAAGAAAAATACCAAGAGTCACTTCAAATGAAATTTAAAGGAAAATAAAAACGAAATAGCATAGAAGGGAAATGGGAGACATTCAAAAGAATTATATAAGAAGTAGCGAAGATTTGCTGTGAAACAACAAAAATAGAAAACACATAAGCAAAGAGAACCGAATGGTGGACAGAAGACATAAAAATGATGATAAACTACAAAAAAGTTAAATGGAAAAAATACCTACAAACTAAAAAAATAATGGACTACGAAGAATATAAAGAAATAAGGAAAGAAGCCAACCGACAAATTAAAAAAGCAAAACAAGAATCATGGATAAAGTTTGGAAAAACTATGAATGAGAACAAACGACGACAAAATTATGGAAAGGTGGCGACAATACTTCGAAGAGCTGACCTAACAAGAAACAATGAGATACATAAAACAGAAGAAGAGGCACAAGAAGAAACAAATATGGCATCGGTAGAGAAGATAAAAGAGGAAGAAGTAAAAGAAGCAATTAAAAAAATTACAAAACGAAAAGGCATCAGGAGTAGGTGAAATAACAGCAGAAATGATAAAATACATGGGTGATAGAGGAATAGTAGAAATAACGGATTTAATGAATGAAATAGTAGAAAAAGGAAAAACCCAAAAATAATGGAACATGGGAATAATACTTCCAATATACAAGAAAGAAGATAAACGAGATTATAGAAATTACTGAGGAATCACATTAACAAGCATACCGAGCAAGATTCTAACAAGAATATTGGAAAAAAGGATAAGGGACCATTTAGAAGAAACAATAGAGGATGATCAGGGTGGATTCAGAAGAGGGAGAAGTAACCTATGTTTGTTTGCTAATTGCGAATGCCTCTTCTTATCCAGAGCCAGCTTGAATATTCTTATTCTATCCTTTGACTGGCGAATTTTCGAATGCAGTACATCAGCCTTTTGTTTCTTTTCAAGTAACGGAAAACAGTCATCTTCAATCTGTTTTTTGGCACCTTTCAATTGCAATAACTTTAGCTGCTTATCGGCAAATCTGGACACTGGAGACACACTGGAGTAAAAATCACCGCTGTGAACACAGGATCAGATATTTATAATAAGACAAATAAGCGAGAAACTAATAAAAAAGAACAGAGAAATACACATGTGCTTCGTAGATTTAGGAAAGGCATTTGACAGAATAAAAATAGATGACATGTGGAAGGAACTGAAGACAGAGGAATGAAAAAGACAATGATAAACCTGTTAAAAAACATGTATAGAGGGAACAAAAATATAGTGAGAATGAACAATGAAGAATCAAAAACATTCGAAATAAAGAAAGGGGTCGAACAAGGATGCGTGCTGAGTCCACTGCTATTTATAATAGTACTAGACAGGGCGATGAAAGAAGAAAAAAAATGAAAACATTAAAAATTGGATATTGGAAAATGGATATGATACAACTAACAGAAATACTATTTACAGATGACATGGCAATAATTGCAGAAACAGAGGAAGACCTGCAATAGAATATGGAAATATTATATAAGGAGTTATCCAAAATCAACATGAAAATAAACCTTGGCAAAACGAATACCATGATAATAGGACAGGAAGAGATAAAGCACGAAATAAAAATACAAGGAAAGAAGATAGAACAAGTTGAACACTATAGATACCTAGGAACAACAATTGAAAACAACGGGAAAATAGATAAAGAGGATAAAATAGGCAAAACAGCAAAACTAAAAATACGTTCTTCAGCAAAAAAGAAATTACCAAAAGCACAAAGCCAGAAATAATTAAGAAAGTTATAAGACACACCTTGATATACAGTAGCGAAACATGGATAATGACAAAAAAAATAAAAAAAATAAACGCGATGGAAATGAGGATCCCCAAAACAATAGAAAATTAAACCAGAAGAGACAGGATATAGAGATATACAAACAGAACTTACGGATAAGACTAATAAAAAATAACGCAGAGACACTTGAGATGGTACGGTCACATCTGCAGAATGAACGATGAAAGAAACACCAAGAAAGTATATGAAGCAAGAGCAACAGGAAAAAGCCAAAGAGAAAGACCAAGAAATGATTGGAACATCGCAATAAGAGAAGAGGCACAAAAAGGGAATACCTGGGAAGAACTAAAGAATTTAATATTATCTTGACTACTAATGGAATGATCATCGATGAAAAAGCCTTTATTAGAGCATTTACAGAAAAATACAAACATATGTTCTACATCAAAGGTGAAAAATTAACATTTATATATTACGTTAAACACAAACTAAATTTAAAAGGGAAATTAAAAATCAAGTTTTAGAACTTTTGGACCAAGACATCATTCAAGAAATCATATTATATTAGAGTTATCCTGTGAATATCGTCACAAAAATGAAGATAAAACGATCGGATGACAGAAGATAAATATCCAATTCCTAGTGTAGTAAATATATTGGATAAATTTCATAGATGTCACTATTTCAATAGTATACCATAGATCTAGCGTCTGGCTACCTCCAAGTGGAGATAGACCCAGCTGTCAAAGAAGTAAACCGCTTTCTCAACTAAATAAGGACATTTCGAATTAAAAAGAAGGCCGTTCGGGTTAAAGACATTCCAAAGACTGATGGACAACATTTTAAAAGGATTATTAAAAAAATAAGTAATTGTGGAGGCTTTCAATTCGTGATACATTTTGATAAATTCAAAATAAATAAACAATTAACTTTGTTGGTATCACTTTTTATTTACACTTGTAACTATAGTTTCGACAACTTCAGCTTGTCATTATCAAACAATAGTATTTTAAATTACAATTAACATACAAATTTATACCGTTTTTAAAACATTAAACAGGGGGGAGGATATAAGATCTGCCTGGTCGTTAATGAGCGGAATGCCCGGATTATGATTTTTTCATAATTTTAAAGAAGAGCTCAAATATTTAGGTCATATAATTACAGAAAAACTTCGTAAAACTGAATACACCAAAAATCAATACTATCAAAAATTACTCATTGACGAAAACACAAAAGGAAATTAAAGCATTTTTAGGACTTTTTTGGGCATTATAGCAAATTTATAAGAAATTTTGCAGAAATCACTAAACCACTTACAAATTTAAAGAAAGGATCCCAAATAAAATTAGATAATAAATATATTAATGCATTTGAAACATGCAAAGTTTTACTGATGAATGAAGCGATACTTCAATACGAATGAATTCAAACCCCAATGTTACTACCAAACGAAGAAGACAGTACGAGTAACACCATATACTCTAACCAGCAACCTGAACCTACAAGAGGAATCACCATTCTAGATGAGATTATAAATGATAAGAAAAAACAATATTTTCTGAGCCCCACTGCGACTGATACCAAAGTCGCACTGTCGAACGAAGGCGGAAACAAAATATTCAAAGTAAAAATAGGAACAAAAAATTTAGAAAACGAAATCACAAAATTCATGAAGCAATATTTGATAGGTCCCGAAAAATATGATTTATATTTCAAAAACTAAATACTCTATCATCATTTTTGTAAAATTTATATTCAACTTTTTAACGATAAAGGACCAAAATTAATTAAATGTACAAAAAGGATACTGTAATAACCAACAAAGCTGATCAATTGGAATTCATACCGGCAAAAGAAATCACCGAGTAGTGTTTCTACTATACACTAACTCAACTAAGTTGACAATGTTATTGTAAAAATATGAAACAAATGGTAAAAGACTATATTAATAGCTGTTAGATTTGTAACAAAAGCAAATACGAACGGATTCCACTTGCCACTTCTACATCTTATAAAAACTCCAGATAAACCGTTTCAAAAATTGTTCATGGATACATTTACAATTGCAAATTCGAATTTTTTAATAATAAATAAACTCTTTTCTTGATTAGGCCAAGAAATACCTGTAACATCCACAAATTCTGTTGAAGTAGCTAACGGATTACTAGAATATTTCAAATATTACGGAGTACCATCAGAAGTAAGTTGCGACAGCGGAAAAGAATTCAAGAATGACCTCAACATGAAATTACTTGAAGCCTATAAAATAAAAATACATTTTGGAACACCTACGAATCCTAGTTCGTAAGGGAACATCGAGAGATACCACTCAACAATACTCGAGCAAATCAGATGTCTTGATCAAAGAAAAATGCAATCTATCGAACAACAAATGAAGTTAGCAGTTATAGCATATAACACCATATTAAAACCAACTGGCTTTACACCACTAGAACTAGTTTTTTGGGCACACTTCCTTAAGGGATCCCATGAATCTACATTACTCAAAGGAGTACAATTATTAATACGTATCCGATCATAAAGAATGACTTCAACATCTCTACAAATCCATCAAGGAGAAAAATATCGAACCAAAAGGAAAATATGTACAAAAATATCTAGAAAACGTTAAGACAAAACCTTTCAAAGTTAACGAATTAGTATATGTTAAAAATAATGGCAGTAACAAATTAGTTAACCCCTATATTGGCCTTTATAAAATAATAAAAATTAATTCGACTGTAGAAGTCGAATGGCAACATGTCTTACTCTCAATCCCAGTAAACTTATGGCATAATTTTTTGGGGGTGCACAACAGTAAAAAAATGTCAAAAATTATTTGCTATCCAAAATCAAATATTACGAGCTATTTATATTTATAATGTTGGATCTAATACTAGTTGTCGAAATTTATTTAAAAGACTTCAAATAATACCTCTAATGAGCCTCTATATATTTGAAACAATTAAATTTATTAAGAAAAACCTGTTTACATTCAAAGCAAACCAAGTACTACACGATTGAAGCACAAGATCAAGGATAAAACCCAGTCATAGCTTTTACCATAACTCTTGTGTAGTATAAGTATAAAAATATATAATGCTTTATCAAACTTCTTGAAACCCAGTAAAATGTTTGTACCCAAAACGAAACATTTGATATTGCAACACAGTTTTTATACCTTACAATATGCAACAATTTAGAAAGCTCACCTATAAATATAAAACCTTCCCTATGTATATTTTAAGTTTTCATTTCAATATAATGTAAGACGTTATCGAATTTATAAATTATTAATTTGTGTGTGTTTTTTTTTAAATATACAGACCTAAGTTTTAATATGTTTTAGTACTTAGTTTTAAAATGTTTGATTTTAATTATTTATATAATATAATAATTTTAATATAGTGCATGTAATTAATATATTTTAATATGTCTAGCTTTAAACTTTTAAGATTTGTACATTTTTTTTTAATTTATTAATTTTAATCTTTACATAAAAGAATACATAATTATACTAACAATCTAAGATAATAATATATAAAAAAAATGGCATGTAGAAGGGCTAGAAGTAAATTATTTATTTCCTTAATTGTAGTAGGTACCATGTTAAAAAATCGGACACACGAATAAAATGCACATTTTTCGCTCATGAACAATTTATGAATAGAAAAGGAAAAGAAAATCTAAGTTATGTCTTGATTCAGTCCTTAGTGTGGTCTCATTTTTTTCTATATTTAAAAGAGAATTTTAGGCATTCATAACAATATATAGCATAAGTCATAAGTGGCTCCTATTTTTCTTAATTATTTCAACAGGATTCTAAAATTATCGCCATGAATTAAGCGTATTGCCATATTTTGGTTTAAAAACTATCATGTACATATTTGGATTTTCTTCAGTGAATTATACCATACCTTATTAGTGATTCTATTGATGAATGGTAGCTACAGATCAAAGATTTAATGTGTTACGTAATATTCGTAAAGCGAGCAAGCACTCTTGCTAACTTTTTTGCAAAGGCCAGTTAAATGAACTTTCCACAATAAAGTGCCATCCATGCCTAATAACTTGGTGTCCGATGAAAATTGATATTTCGTTATCATAATTGTATCAGTTGTAGATTTTTCGTGACTTTGATATAACATAAATTTTGTTTTTTCTGAATTTATTTGTATGAAGAAGGATACTCGATTATTTTTTTATCACTTTAATTTATTAAGTGATAAAAAAGTAATTGTATCTCCTTCTTCGTTATATTCAAGATATACCACAAAGTAAACGCATCAACCATTAACAAAGGTTCATTCTGTAAACATTACTCAATTATTTAATTTTGCATGATCAATGCAATCAAAAGCACAACTAAAATCTACAATAATTCCACAGGTTAATTGTTCATCCTCTAAACGTTTTATAATGTCTTGAATGTAGTTAATAAAGGCTGTATCTTTACTTTTTCCATGTTGATAGGCTTTAAAAAATGATTAACCTATCAGCTACTAATATTTCAATTAATTTCGATAGAGATGATAAAAGAGTTATTAAACTATATTTTAGTGATTTAGGAAGCACACCTGTTCTAAACAATTCATTGATCAGATCGCTATGATGTCCTGCAATGTAGTTTATTGATTGCTTTAGTAAGAAATTTGAGATATTATCAAAATTATAATCAAAAAGAAACCTGCGAATTTTCTTTTCGATAGTAATTTTGATTTTGTGATAATTTCCTGCGTCGTAACTGGATCAAGAATACTGATTTATGTCAATAGAATTAATTTTGGCATGTTTTATCTGGTTCTTAGTATATTTTTCTGGCTTTTCTTTTTCTATTCGCTAATAGTTGTGAATCTGATATTTCAATATGTAATGAATTATTGCTTGTATTGAATGTAAGTTCATACAGTTTCCTGCAAAAATTTTGCTTCTTTTTCCTAATATTTTCTTCCGATTCTCAGTTTTTGGGCTGTTACAAAATGAGTTTAAATTGCCGTCATTTATAAGAAATTGACTGTAAAACGAAGTGAGTTTTTATATATAGTTTTGAAACTGACAACTTATGCAGAATGGTCGGAACTTCTAACATGAATTAGCTGCGATTTACATTTGTTGGCGTTGTAGGTTTTAGATTAAATTTAATTCACTTGACTTGTTTCACAAATTAATGGCCTTGAGCCGAACCTAGTCGAAGAAATTACTTGCCACAACCAACAGAGTTAAAATACCCTGGATTAAGGGACACTCAATCAATAAAGGAAACGACTGGTTCGACAGGCTTACAATCTCGTAAATACTGAAAGGAAACTTCCTTGAGGAATACAAATGGAATGGCTACAAACTGACAAGGATGCGGTCGCCAAAAAATTTGCCCATTCACCAACACTGAAGCTGAGCAGGAAATACACTGAAATACCAAGAACAGTTTGTGGCTGCTAATCGGTACTCTTACTGAGCACTGCAAACGAAACAAGCACCTCCATACCATAGGGGTGGCAAAAGATACCCTATATCGAGTAAGAAGAGAAGATTCTAGGACACATCCTGTGTCACTCAAACATGGTCAGTATTCGGAAAAGAGTGATCAGATTGTTTAAAGCTAGGCAACACTCCACACGGTTAACTACTTGACTTCACAAGAAGAGGAGGTGGCATAAAGGGCCAACGAATGGTATATATTCTGCAACCATCTGGTCGCCATCTACAAACCATCATCACTCGCACCCCAAATAAGTAGAATACAATTCATTCTCGCGACTCGAGAATCCATATGGGAGAAGGGAGCAGTAGCGTAACAGTAATCTCTTTCGTTTCACTCTGTTACCTACTAAAAACGTTTTTTTAGAGATTAAAAGTGTAAGGGAAATTTAGGAGGTATTAGTTTTTCCTATGCTTCCAAATAACTTATTCTTTTGGACCTTAGTTCTTGTACTGACCTTTAGAATACTAAATATAGACAATTTTATATCTTGCGTATTATTATACTTTTTACTCATGTACTGATTTGCCACATGAACAGATTGTTGGATTTCATATCTGGACGATGTATGTCCCAGCTTTTAACATCTAAAGCAGCGCAATATACTATGTACATATTGCCGGACCTTAACTTGGTGAAATGCAATATTTTTATTTTTGGGTAAGGTTGTAGAATTTCGTCGGGTTTTGGTCACATTTTAATTTCCTAATTATCTAAAATCTTTTCATCACTACATTGTACTGAATCGTGACAGTACATGATGCCCTCCGAATAATTCAGTTATTTGTGCAATCCAACTGGCTGTTGATAGGTAACTGCTTCTACTATAAGTCCTCTTATTTTCTTAATCGTCCTTAACCTGCCTAGAATTTATTCAACAAATTTCGAAATTAATAATTAGAAAAACACGAAGACATTTCGCAAATCTACCACAAATGAGCCTTATTAAGACTACAAAACAAATTACTTATTGAAACAAGTACTTCTCTAGCTAATACCTCGACAGACATTGACAGAATAGGATCGGTATGGGAAGTAGGTAGTTGTTCATCAATCCTTTCCGCAATTTGGACAAAAAATAAATTAAAATTATCACTATTAATTTCATTACAATTGCGTTTTAAATATTCCTGTTATTGTTTACAACATGCCACATTGCACTTGCACAATTTGACGAATGTTCAATACATGCTTCATTAGCTTTGATTATAGCAACTTTGATTGCTATTTTGTATTTGGTGCGGTAGTCATAATATTTTTTATTTTATTTCTAGCCTTTAAAAAATGCAGGTTTTCTCTCATGTTTCGCCATTAATTTGTAAACCATGGAATCTGAAATGAATGGTTAGATTGGCGCGTTAATTTTTCAGGAAAATCACTATTAAAAGCAGACATAAAATACTGCATGAATTATTTACAAGCCGTATTTCCATCACTACAATTAAGAAAATTCCACTTTATATGGCCCAAGTAATTAAATAATTGTTTTATTTTCAATATTAGTGATTGGATGATAAATGATGCTTGTCTGAATATCGGAGTTTGAATAATTAGCATATCTAATTGATACTATGAGCGCACAATGATCCGATAGATCTGGAGATTCAGTATATTGTTGCGTCCCTAGGGTTGCAGGTAATTTTGAGCAGGTACTTCTGACACCAGGATGATTTTTACGGATCCCAGCCGACAGTGACGTAGAATAATCCTTTTTGGGGTGTAATAGCACTAACTCACTTATTCCGTCACTGGAGTATGGTACTATGATGCGCACGATAATTTCACTTGTTTATTCACTCTTTGTTGGTAAGGTTTCCACAATTAGAAATTCGGAGTTTAAATAGTTAATAGTATTTTTATTAATAGCGACGTGAACCGTACGACACATGAAACAATACTGAATATGCTGATAAAAATTCGTCTTTATATAAGATTATAAGATGCTGACCTAAGCATCTGCTGAGGTAAGCATAATTAAGACAAAGGTATTGTTTTGAGGGCTCCCAACATCTCCGGGGCCAGTAAAAGATTTTTTTTGTTTTTTAAATTGGACAAAAATCTTATAAAAAGGACTTGACATAAAATGATACAAATGATATAAGTTAAAATATTGTCTTAAATCTAAGGTAAAAATTAAAGAATAATATATGAATAATTGATTACATGGGGTAGGGAGTAAAATATAATTTTTAGAGTTTAAAACAATCACTTAAGAACGAGCAAAAAGTCTTTGGGTTTTGAGTCTTTGGGAACGGCGCAGCGAAGCCAATGAACACTGGTCGTCTTGGGGGGTAGATGGTGATTCATTTGGACGATGATCTAGGGGCTGATCGAAGTATAAGGCCTGCCTTCCAGCATCGTAGTGGACTGGCAAAGACTCTGAGGGTTTGAAGCATTGATTGTAGATCGTGAGGCACGTTGAATGTCGGTCGGTGACATTAGGGAAGTGAACCAGCTTTCCTTCTTGATAATAAATGGTTTGTTTAGTTGTTCCTGGAGTTGTTCATCAAATTGGTTTAACTTGTGTTTAGCATATTTAAGTTGATCCAGATCCATCGTGTTGATTTTGATTGGTTCCATATTGATAGTTTCGAGAGTAAGGTTCTTCTTCAATTGGATGCAGCAGTCGTCTTGAGTTATATCAGTCTCCGGAATTTGATATGTGAAGTTATTTGATCCGAAGACAGCTCTGGCTTCGAGGACGTACTGGTTGGTGAAGGCTTTGCAGTTGGCTTCTAGTTCCAGGATTCCCATCTCAGAAATAATAATTTCGTAGGTGTTGGAGTTCTTGCAGAGGATTGAGAGTTGAGTTGGTTTTGATGTGGCGAAGATCCATTTATTTTCTTCTAATTGATGGAAGATTTCTAGGTTGGCGATGAGGTTCCGTTTCTGGCATGATGTAGGTATCATCTTCGTCGTCTTAAGGAATAGCAGCAGCTCACAATCTGTGGAGGTTCCTGTAGTCTTCTCCATTAGGTTTTGGCATATCCAATTTTTTGGGGAGAACTCTTTACGCTCGCTTAGATTGTTTAAGAGAACGTATGTACTTCTCGTCTCGGAGATTAGAAGGAAGTGTTTTGAAGGTTCAATATAGGAAAATAGTTGAGAATCATTTTTATGGTGAGTATGTATTCCCATACTTTTTGAAGAGTTCATATGAATATAGATTTGTCATCGGTATTTTGAAGTTAATTATTAATAAGTTGTCTTTTAAAATCAAGTTTAATTTTAATATTTTATAATAGTAATACACATTCTCTGGAGTTACTGGTATAGGCAATGCAAATTTTAAATTAATTCTTCGTAATTCTGTAAACAATATTCTGCGATTTAAGATATTAAGATCCACAATGCCATTTTGTAATAATGATAAACTAAACATGTATTTTTGGAGTGTGGACTGTATTTCGTCTGTCATTTCGATTAATAATAGTATGTGTTCCGAAAGTTGAAGTTCCAAATCTATAGTTTTTGTATGTTTAATTATATAATTGCTTGCAATTTCAAATTTATTAATATTTTTATTAAGAATTTGGATGTTTGAGTTCATTTGTTGAAAGGATTGATTAAAGTTTTCAATGGTAGATGTTATAACTGAGACTTGTTGTTGCATGAGTGTTTCTGTTTGTTTTTGGTTATTTATTAAGGAGTTAATTGCGTCTGTATAGAATTGAGCGTCTTCAGAATCTGGGGTCCCGAAGAGCCATTTGAAAGCATCTCCGATTCCGTTAAATAAACCTCTTTTTGTTCTTCCATCATTTAATTCATGTGAGATTGTTTTATAGTTTTTGCGAATATTAATTAATTTAGTTTTCATCAAGTTACGTTGGCGTTTACATGAAAATTCGGGTTTTTCTAATTTGGCAATGTTGCATAAGGATAATGATTTAACAAAAAATGATTCTATTACTTCTATTTTTTCGGAAAGGTGCGTTAAATTATAATATGACAGGAGTGAGAATTCTTGATTGCATATTTGTGTTTTGCCTAATGTTTGGTAAAGTAACCCGGAAGAAGAATCAATATTATGTATTTTTGTGTTATTGATGGCTTGGGCCAGGTTGAAGATCATCAGGATAAGGGAAATTCGGGTCGTTGTCTTCATTTCCTGCAACAACGTATGGTTTTAGAAGGTTGAAGTGGTAAGTTCTAATTTTTGTTGGGGATATCCTGATAGAGGCTGTTTCGTTATTGTGTAATTGCATAATTTTGTAAGGTCCCAGATAATTAGGGGATAACTTTTTATTTTGACTTTTTGCCAGTGAGTTGTATAGCAGGACTAATTCACCTTCTTTAAATAAATATTTCCTATTATTGCTTCTGTCAAAGTATTCTTTTGATTTTGCTTTTGATTGTTTTTGTTGTTCATGGGCTGTTTCCCTAATAATTTTTAACTTGTTTGTTATATCGTTTGCTAGATCTGTATAGTTCGGTTTATTTGTCGGTTTATTTATTAGGTTCGGAATTTTGGGTTTTTGTCCGAAAACTAATTCATACGGTGTTACTCTAGTAGATTTATAAATACCTGTATTATATGTATAGGTAGCAAAATTTAAAAATTCGTCCCAGTTGTTTAGATCTTTATTAACGTAACATTTGAAATAGTCCTTTAATGTTAAATGAGTTCTCTCTAAGGAGCCATTTGTTTGTGGGTGGTACGGTGAAGCTAACTTATGTTTGATGTTTAACATTTTATTTATTTGTGAAAATAATTTTGACGTGAATTCTGTACATTGATCGGTAAGGACATAATTTGGGAAACCATATTGTGTGCAAAATTTAAGAAAATGTATTGCAACAGTTGTTGCTTCGTGGTTTTGTAATGAGTAAGCTTGGATAAATTTTGTTAAGTCATCCTGGATTGTTAGTATAAATCTGTTTCCGGTTTGTGTTTCTGGTAAAGGCCCTACGATATCTAACGCTATTTGTTCACAGGAGAATTTTGAGGTGGTAGTTATTTGCATTGGACTTTTATTTTTGTGAAAATCTGTTTTTGACCTTTGGCATGTGTCACATTTTTTTATATAATCTGCGATTTCTTGTTTCATATTTTTCCAATAGTACTGTGATTTAATTTTTTCATATGTACGATGGAGTCCTTGATGACCTCCTAATACAGAGTCGTGGTTTTCCCTTAAGATTGTTTTGATTGTTTCGGGGTCTGTTAATTCAATTAAAGGTGATTCTAAAATTTTGTATTCGAAGTCTTTAAATAAAAAGTATAGTAAACTGTAAAATGTTTCTTGTTGTATGAATTCGTTGTCAATTGATACGTCCGGTATTGTGAATGAATTTATTTTATTCAGATTTAGTATGAATGTCATCGATGTAAACAAAACATTTTTTTCCATTTAAACCTGACAGAACGATATTCATTAATCGTTGAAATGTAGCCGGCGCATTTTTAAGGCCGAATGGCATTCGATTATACTCGAAATGACCATTGGGCACTGTAAAAGCGATTTTTGTTTTGCATCATCGGACATTTCGATCTGGTGAAATCCGGAAGCTAAGTCCAAAGTTGAAAAATATTTTGCATTATTTAATTGATCGATTATTTCTGTGATATTTGGTAGTGGATAAGAATCGCCAATAGTAATGTTATTTAAGTTTCTATAATCGATCACAATACGCCACTTTTTTGACCAGACGAGTCTACCTTTTTAGGGACTACCCAGACGGGGCTTGTCCAAGGGGAAAATGATGGTTGAATAATTTTTTGATTAAGCATTTCTGAAATCTGTCGCTCAACTTCTTTTTCGTGTACCTTAGGGTATATATATGTTTTAGTGTTTACTGGTATGTCTGTGTTCGTTTTTATATCGTGTTTTAAAGTTTTTGTGGAGGATAAAGTGTCTCCTTTAAAATAAAATATATCATTATATTTATTGCAAATATTTATAAGGGATGAAAATTCTTGGTTATTTAGGTGATTTCTCCTAATATTATTTAGTAGGAGTTCTTTTGTATTTAAGAAACTTATTGTATTTGCTAACTGCTTATCGTTATTGAATTTTATTTCGTGATTATTTATTTTTATACTATTATTTTAGTAATTTATAATTGTCGGTAAATTATGAAAAAAGTCTGAACCAAGTAAACCATCATATTGGCCATTTATTGAAAGACTCTGTCCATCTACTATGTAAACTTTGTGTTTAATGCATAAGTGATCGATCATTAGAGTCAATATCATAGATTCGATAGAGGTTATTGGTTGGCTATGATTCACACCGAAAATTTTTATTTGATCTTTTCTATTTATTAAAGTGTTTTGGAAATTTAATGATTTAGAGCTACATAAACTAATTGTTGCACCTGTATCAGTAAGAAATGTTATTTTGTTTTGTTTTGGAATTGTTTGAATAAAATGTAAGTGTTTTCAAATGATCATATTGTGGTATTATTTCATTTTGCATGGAATTATGTATAGGTACATTATATAAATTAACGCCTTTTATTGTTGAGTGTCTTCCTGTAAGACGTCTTGTACAGGAAACTCGTTGCAGTTTAAATGTTGATAACGTTCCTTATTATCTGAATGAACCGTATTATTTACCGCCGGATTCCGGTACGTGCTTAATTTTTTCCTACATTCGTTGTACCTGTGACCCGGTATTTTGCAGTATAAGCAGAATTTACCAAAATTGTTACTTTGTGTTCTTATTACTTTGATTTGGTTGGTTTTTACGATAATTTAATATTTTCTCTTCCTGTAATCTTGTATTTCAGGTTTACAATGAATTATGAATCTGTGTAAAGCAGTATTATGAATAGCGCGTTTTAATCCCGGTAAGTGGTCTGGATTTTTACAATTTTGAATTTCAGCCTGGATACATGAACTCATATATTTTTCTAATCGTTTCAAAAATTGATTAATATCCTCACTTGGTAATTGCCTAATTATTTCTAATTCCTCGTGAGCTTGTACAATAAATTTAGTGTAACCGTAATAAAGTTTTAGTTTATTTTTTAAGTCAGTCCAATTATTTACATCTTCCATTTCAACTTCATTAATGACATTTGTGGATAATTGCGAGACAATGTAACACAAAAGAGCTTGTTTTTGATTGGGCTCTGCCAAATTGAATGCAGAATTACAATCTTGTATGAACCTATTGATTTCATCGCGATCACCGTTAAAAGGTTTGACAAACTTGAATAAAAGAGACAACGGGAGAACGTCATTTAAATCTTCACTAATGTTATCTTCGTCTTTAGGAAGTTCTGATTTTAAATCGAAATTGGCCATGATTAAAGTTATAGTGTTTTGTGTAGGGCGAGAAGGAAAACGAAAACGAGAATTACGTATATAGATAATTTCACTTACGGTTCTCTATCGCATTAATTCTTGAAAGAAAATTGGAGCTACCAAAAATCCCGTTTTTCGGACTCGTTGATTGTCCTACAGCTCCGGAATTCGATATCCAATTGCGATATCCCACTTCTGACACCAAAATCCTGTTGCGTCCCTAGGGTTGTAGGTAATTTTGAGCAGCTACTTCTGACACCAGGGTGATTTTTACGGATCCCAGCCGACAGTGACGTAGAATAATCCTTTTTAGGGTGTAATAGCACTAATTCACTTATTCCGTCACTGGAGTATGGTACTATGATGCGCACGATAGTTTCACTTGTTTATTCACTCTTTATTGGTAAGGTTTCCACAATTAGAGATACGGAGTTTAAATAGTTAATAATATTTTTATTCAGAGCGACGTAAACCGTACGACACATGAAACAATACTGAATATGCTGATAATAATTCGTCCTTATATAAGATTATAAGATGCTGACCTAAGCATATGCTGAGGTAAGCATAATTAAGACAAAGGGTCTATTGTTTTGAGGGCTCCCAACAATATATTTCGAAGTGATTCGTATTAAAATTACTTAACAAGTTGTCAATACAGTTAACACCACGGGTTGGCGACTTTATAAGCATGTGTAACCCATAAGTTCTCATTAAATCGCATAACTGCTTACATCACCAAATACAATCACATTTTTGTGTAAATAATCAATTCTTTCCACTGCTTCACCCAACACACTAACAAAACGATTCCAATCCCAACAGAAGAACGGTATATACATATAATATACGAATCAATATTACTAACAAAAATACAAGACATTTCGCAGTTTTTTTTCTAATAAATTAACTATATTTATTTATTTATTTATTATACTTTAGCTTTTAGCAAGCCTATGAAAGCAACACTAGTTAGAACGTGTAAAAATTTTTAGTTTATTTCACATAAATAAACTAGTGTTATTTCCAGTTAAAGAGATTAAATTAGAATGCATTTCCTTTTAGCAGGATCTGTGTACAACCTAATAATACACCAATTAATGTAATTTGTATTCTGACAATGTTAAACTTAAAAAATAATGATTATTTATTCTAAATAAATTTTCAATAATATTTTGATTTATTAAATAGTGCACGGGAACAAATATTTTAAAACTTTATTTGGCAGGTACTTGAGGTTAAAAATTTGTTATTTCAGTTTTTATAAAGGTAGCTTTGGAAAATTCAAACTGATATATAAAATATGAATTTAATGAGCCAATTGACGAGATAAGTAATTGAAAATCTATATTATATTTATATAATAATAAGTGTTTGATTTTCAAACTATTATTATTTAAAAATTTGAATGGGCAAACACTTATTATTACTCAAATATAATAGGATTTTACTTTAATTATTATTTATCAGTCCACATTTATTCTACATGATTTATCTATCGCGTTCATTATGATATATAATTATTCAAACCCTAAATTAAAAATTATTTAAATATCAATTTTTAATAAAAGAAAAGAATAATAGATAGAGATTATAATAAGTTTATATATGTCTATAATATAATATGTATATTTTCATTTCGACGTTATACTAGCTTGCCGATAGTTTTCAATTCTAATAATGTGCACCTTTAAAAATAAGTATTCAGTGAACGCTTTCGTTAAACTCACTGATACGTATAAGCACAAAAAAACAAACAAAAAACTGCCAACCAATCAGCGCTCTCCTCCGTCGCACTTTTTTGCATCGTGCATCACCTGCGTTATCACGATCGGTAAGCGTCAGTGTTAAAATCGTCGTAGTTTATCGTGCGTGGAAAAAATTTCTTAATAGATTTCTTAAATTTAAATTACCTTTCACCGTAAACTACCCTAGAACAAACGTATAATTTAATCTTTTATACCCAAAAATTAGTTTTCAAGTGCGTGGAGTGAATAAATTTATGGTCGCCCCTGTCCTCAATGAATTAGGCTGAAGGTATTGTAATAGATATTTGGATATTAGTTCAATTTACATAAGATGCATTTTACGCTCTTATTTATATAAAGCACAATTTATTACCTAATTAGTTTGATTATAGTATATAGAAATGTGTTTTGATAATTGGTTTTATTTAATTAGAGTTAATCAAAACACTACGTTTTGTTTCACTATTTTAAAGTAATATAATAATATTTCACCATGGGTTAAATGAGAATTTAATTAACCGTGGGTTTATTTAGTATTTTTTTGCAGATAAATTTATGTATATTATCCCTGCAATATTTTAAGTAAGATTTTCATAATTTCACTATTAATTTCTTCCATTTCATATTTTAAATTTTAATCACGTTTGCTTTAAAATTTCTCTAATTAAATTAAAATGTAAAATTGTAATTTGGTGCCGTTTTATAACAAATATCCTTGATTTTCAGATTCCGCTTTGCTCCTGACCCTAAAGGTAGGTTCTGCAAGAGATGACGCCAAGACGAAAATGTGAGTGAGTTGTTTTTTTTATTTATCGGCTCGGGAATTTCTTTTCAACAAAAAACTCAAATAAATTAAAACTCGCGCTTCGGTATATTCGTACAGATTAATTCCCACCTATATTTCGTTCTCTGATTATTTAAATTTAAAAGATATAAATGTGAGGTAGGTCCTGAAGATGGTGGGGTTGTTTATGAATATATTTGGTCTGCTGATGAAACTTTGATGTAAAAAAAAGATAATGCATCGTTCAAGTATAAATTTATTAATTATCTCCTAGAAACAAATCGAGTGATTTTTTATGCGTACCAAATAAAATATTTACTACATTCTTTACCACAAACCGGAGTAAATCTTTGATTCAGTATGGAACTTAAAAATCACTTTTTAAAAAAGAATGTTTATTTATTTGCTTTAAACTACAAATGATTACAAGTGAAGACGTATGTGTGTTGCATCAGTACGAATCACAAAAATAATAACGATTAAATTATATTATAAGTTGACTTTTAAAGAGGAGGCACGATGTTACTTCTTTGATGGTTGAAACAATTCTTCTTTTATCTGTTTGAAATGCGTCAATTTTTATTAGTGTTAATAATTTAAACAAATGTTCGTTTATTGGGTGGTTATAGTTTGTAAGATTATATTTAATTCATTTAAGAGTAAATGTGGGTCTATTACTGATGGGTGTAGGATTTTTAATCGTGCAAAAGTTATACTGTTTATTAAATCGTTTAAAGTGTCCGAAATTAAAGAGTTTGATTGCATAATTTGTTCAATCATCATTAAAGCTTAAAATTGTATTATGTAAAATCTTTTTGTTTTAACATTATCGTGGAGAGATTTTTGAATTATTTGTAAATTTTTATTAAATGTGGTTTCATCATTAATAAATTTTCTCAAAGTGTTATTAAAATTTTTAATGGTTGTAGAAACTATCTTAATTTGGTTTTTCATTAGTAGTTGAATTTCTTTATCATCTCTTTCGATTTTATTTGTGCATTCATGACAAACAATTTATTGTAATGAAGGCTTTAATTTCTTTACACGAAATGTTTTTTTTTTAGTTTGATTGTGTTAAACTGGAATAACTCGTCATTATCAAACTTCTAATATTTTAAATAACATACGAATACGAACAAATTTATTAGTAAGATGATATTTTTTATATTAAAAACAGGACCGCAAGTTCCTCTTTGATTCTTAGAAACATCAGTTTCTATAGTTCACAGTTATCAATTTTTGATCATTTTTGATCTTATTAAATTATATAATGAACGACTAAATGAAAAGTAAGGTCCCTAAGAGCACTGTGCTGAAATACGAATATGTAGTGATCGTTCATATTATGTAATTATACAGGGTTGCTGATATGCATGGAAACGGCCGAATATCTCCTAAAGTAAGAGAGCTAGCGAAAAATTTTAAGATACAAAAGTTTTAGAGTTTTTTAAAAACTATTAGAATAAAGATAAATTAGGTATACAGGATCAATTAAAAAGTCAGGACGAAACAAACTTGCTTTTTCTTTAATGGAACACACCGTATATTGTTTCATATTTCAATTCATCTCGAAATTCTACACAAAATTGGTATGGCACATCATTAGGCTAAACTTGACCGTTTTAGAGATATCGAACTTAGAAAAGCAATTTTTTTATAAATTATACAAAAATAGTTAACTCTCAAGTCACTTGTCCAAGGTAGGTAAGACGCAGCGTTGTTATGGAGATGGAAATCTCCATAACTATGGTGTGGTCGGAAAGGTTCAGGACGTGGAAGTGTCTGAGGTAGGGTTGTCCGATGAGCTCGGTACTCTTTAATATATACATCGGGGACTTGGAAGAAGTGCTGAGGAAAGGACAGGATGGAGGGATGGTACTAGGGAAGAGAAATGTGTGGGTGAATGGGAAGGTTTGAGAGTGAATGTAAAAAAAACGAAATGGATGGGATTTAGGAATAAGGAAAGAGAGGAAAGGATAAAAGAATTGGAGTGGAAGGGAGAAATGATAGAAAGAGTAAAAGTGTTTAAATATTTAGGGTTTATGTTTAAGGGGACGAGGGAGCAGGCAAGATGGGTGCAAGGAAAGGCAAGGAAGACGTGGGGCATGGTGAGAGAAAAATGCGGATATTGGATGAAAGGAAATGTGAGTGTGACATGTGGCTTGTGGGATGTGTGTGGGAGAACTATATTGTTATACGGAGTGGAAGTATGGGGAGTAAGAATGTATGAAAGGATAGATAGTGAACAGCGATGTTTCCCGAGGCAGATGTTAGGGGTGGAGAACCAGTGACATCACAGTGGTAAGGCTGTATCACCGTCGGTTTCAATGTCAGATCATAGGTGGATCAAATATACACTAACATACAATCGGTAAGAAAACACGTTACCTTCGCAACCCGAGACTAACGGACAGGAATGCCTACATAGACAACCTCTCGCGTAGTCTGCGAACCTGCGAAGCTACCGGCCAACTTAATACAGTGGAAGACATTGAAGCCTAAGTAAATACGTTTCAACACTCCATTTTAAAAGCATATAAGGACTCCTGCCTTGCGAGAAAGGTGGAAGACTCCGAGAACGCCACGCCCTGGTGGTGCGGAGAACTCGACCATCTCAGAAAAGCTGCGAAAAAATCCTTTAATAAAGCAAATAATTCTAAACAACAGTCAGACTGGATGGTCTATAAAAACATCCAACAAGACTACAAAAAACTAATAAGGCAAAAACAAAGGGCAGCCTGGAGGTCTTTTTGTGAGGAGGTTGAAACCACCTCGGCAGCTGCAAGGCTCAAAAAGATCCTCTCCAATGATCCCTCACGACAACCAGGTTGCCTAAAACGAGAGAGATATGAGAGGTGGCAGATACATGGGAGCAGGCCAAGATATCTGGAGGGGGACAAACTGAGGACAGAGGAGAATCATGGCGAGAACGAGATGCGGGTCGGATGGATGAAAGATACGGGGAATGTGTATTATGCAAGGAATGGAAGGTTACGTGGGTACACTTGGCAGAAGAATGTAAGGGAGTGGATGTAAGATAGGTGGAAAGGTGTAGAAGGGTAGTGAAATGGATGAGAGAAGATGGGGCCAGGGTAGATATCCTGAGAAGGTAAGGATGGGAAAAAAAGGGAGAAGGGAAGAGGAGTGAAGGAAGGGAGAAATAATAGTTATTTAAGGTACAAGTGTAAAAAGTGATACTTTATTGCACGAACTGGCGTTTAAAAACACGAGCGAGTTTTTTTAAAGCCAGGAGTGCAATAAAGAAACTTTTTACACGTGTGCCTTACACACATATATTCATATGAGTAATATTTTAATGCCATTTCAATAATTCAATTAATGGAACCATATTTTACCCGCAGCGCACTAATGAAAGCGTTACTTAGCAACCAGTAAACAAGTTGCACAAATGTCGGCCGCCATTATTATTTATGGAAAAATGTTCTCTTTATTATAATCGCTTCGACTTGCATTAAATGAAATCTTCAGAGTTCTTAAATCTGCCATTTCGTTTGTATTATATATTTTATTTATAGTTTATTAGTTATTTGTATCAATTAATAAAAATTTAAGTTTTTCGTTGAAATTTTGTGCTATAATATATTCATCTGTCAGATTTGACAATTCTGTGCAATAAAAACAGCTTGACATTACCGTGCAATAAAAACGTAAAAAAGCACTAGTGCTTTAAAAAGCCACTTTTACAATGAAAAATGATGCAAAAAGCGTCTACTTTCTGTACGATCGTAGATAATATGAAATGTTAAGTTACTTGTCTGGAAATAAGCCAGATATGACTCGCATGATATTATATAATATGACCTATCTCTAGAAATGCTAAGTAGCGTCTGGCCATATGGGATGACCACCTGTGTAGGGTAACGTATTACCTCCCTGCATAAGAGGAAAAAAAGGATTACACAATAATTTTTTAGGTCGATCTCACTTAGGGGATTATTGATTTTTGAAATGTTTCGGTTAATATTTTATCTTAAACATGGGTAATATTTTCTGAAAATAGATAATGCTAATAAAAAGTACATAATTTATGATTGTAATATACTAATATTATGATTTATTTATTATATATTTACAGCCAACGGAATAAAAATTCCAATAACAGATTGTTAAATTCATAAAGACATGCGCAAAATCAAACACAAATAAGAATAAGCACTTATAATATACACTTATGTTGTTACCGGCGTTCAGTTTACCTGAACGTGGTAACACATGCGTAATTATATTTTAATCCATTTTACGAGCTACCCATTGCTCCTAATAATAATTTGCATAAATTCCGCATTATTGAAATAATCCAAACGAGATAATTTTCCAAAATGTGCAGCTGCCAGTGCCGAACAATAAATCGGACCTTTTTTCGGCGAACGAGGATAATTACCTGTTCAAGAATTACCGTGCCTACGTGACAAGAACAAAGCCGCGGTACCTGAGATCACCATATAAAACCAGGCCCGACCATCGCTCTTTACCAGTCGTCTGCCATCAGCAGCGGTGGTCAGCTTGGTCGGTTCCGCCGATTCAAGCCTCTTGCCTTTTTGTATATATTGTATATTTTTTTATGTCTATTTTCTGTCTGTCTATCTTTTGTAATATATTTTCTTCTTCTCCGGCCCCATGGTTTACTTTACACACTTTCTCTTGTTCTTAACTTTTTTCACAGCTAGCCGGTGCCCATACGTTGACGTGGCGTGGAAGCCCAAGCAAGTATCACCAACGGGAAACTGTTTAATCGAAGCCTGCGGCTGCTAATCGATGGTGAGCCTCGCCAGGGACCCCTGGGCCGCCTCCAGTGCGTGTTGGTTCCAGAAAGTACCGTCGGTGCTACTTCCTTGCCAGTCCGTCACCAGGACGTCTTCCGCGTCCACCGTTAACAATGTTAACATTTTTGATACTATAATGAAACACATTTTATCGCATTTAAAATGAAATATATCGATCGAAGGGTCCAATTAAACTAATTGATTGTAACAGGAACACATAGAAAAGACCGAAGACTTAATTAATAAATTTGTTTTGGCAACAGGTAAATGAAAGAAACGTTCCCTCCTAAGGTAATTAGGAACTCGAAAATTGATTTGCGTAACATTATCTGGGCAATCAATTAAGTTATTTAACACCTTAAACAGACATGTTACTTGATGTGCTTTCCGGCGACTTTCCAGAGTTTGTAAATTAAATATATTTATGAGAGTCTGATATGATATGGAATCATTAGGATAGCATCCGTATTTTTTAAGTATAATTATTTAACAAAACGTTTTTAAATGGACTCCATTAAATTTGAGTATTTATTGTAAAAGGGATTCCAAATACAACACGCATATTCGAGTCGAAAGCGAACATACGAGAAATATAAAATCAATATTGCTCAAATGCCTTGAAAATATCTACAATTGCGAAATATAAATTCTAAGAGTCGATTTACAGTAGACACCATAATTTCGACGTAATTATTAAAAGTTAATTTAGAATAAAAGATAATGCCCAAATCCTTGAATTCAACTACCTTGGCCAATGATTTATCATTTATTTTGTGATCATGCTCAATAACCACTTTTTTTCTTGTAAATCGCATAACTTTACATTTGCCAGCATTTAACGAAAGTTTATTAGCAGTGCACCAGTTAAAAACTCAGTCAATGTTTTCTTGTAAATGAACGCAATCAGCATTAGAATAGATTGGCTTCATAATTTTTAGATCATCGGTTAAAATAAAAACTTCAACATTTAATGTTGAACTCAGACTATTAATGAAAAATTAAAGATTAGATCCTTGTGGTACAATGGAAGTAGTAATGAATGTTTTTTGACTTAAATCATTTATATTCTACGTATAATGATCTTTTGTCAAGGTAGCTTCTAATTAATTGACAAAGTGATGAGGAGAATCCAACTGAATATAACTTAGATAATAACAGATTGTGATCCATTTTATCGAATATATCTGTAAATATAACATCGACTTGAGCTTGGCGATCTAAATAGTTAGGTAGACATTGAGTCTGAATAAATAGTTTAGTAACTGTAGATCGATTTGGTCTAAATCATAATGTACATAATGAAATTTCAAAACATTTTGCTACGTTAGATAATATTGCTATAGACCGATAGTTAAATATCAGCTTCTTATTACCTGATTTAAATATGGAAATAATGCGCGTTAGTTTCCAGATGGCCGGAAATACATTTTGTTTTAAACATAGAATAAATATGTGTTTAAGTGGTGTTATTAGAAGAAATCTGCAGTCCTTAAATACTTATGCTATCTGGGCCAGAACTTAATTTAGATCCCAATTTGTTGAGAGTGTGTGCTTTATAATGAGAAGTCATTGATTGTATTGATTTTAATTGTGTCTTCGTATGTTAAAATTGTGTGTCGATATTCTTCAGTTCGCTCAAATTAATGTCATCTAATTGAAGCGAGGCCATTGGGATGTTGATATTGTGTTATTTTGATATCGGGAAGATTGATATGTTTAATGTCTTTTTGTTGATGATCACTTTTTACTTTCCCTATATACCATAGACTATACGGGGGAATTATTATTTTCGTGCATGAACATGTCTGTGGGCGCTGTATCTAAAAACGAATGATCATATTAAGATGAAACTTTAAAATTAATGTTTAATCGTTAAGCGTTCTTAGGTTTCATCTCAATATTTTCTATTTGCTTAGCCGAATGAATTTAGGGTAGATTTGGGTCACCTGCCTTGTATGGCAATTATGTATATCAGAGCAACTTGTATAAAGCGATAAATGCTTTTTTTATATACGTCAAACATTCCAGAATATAAGGCATGGTAAAGTAAGTATGCGCAAATCTTTAAATGCCTGGCGACAATCTTGTAATAATCCGTAGTCGGCCAAAATACGAATGACTTTACGCTGCAAACCGAAGATGCGATGTCTGATTGCAGAGTGTCGCCAAACAATAAGACCGTATGTGATATGGCTCTGGCATAGGGAGAAATATGCTACGCGAAGTGTATCTTTTGAAACCAGCTTTGATAGGTTACGAATTAGGAAAATATTTCTGCATAATTTACTTGCAAGAACATCGCCGTGTTAAGCCCGTGTTATTGAGAGTCAATGCGTACTCCTAAAAACTTGGTGATTCATTTTGGATCATTCCCTTCGAGCGTGAGAAAGTAATCGATGCCATTTTATTTGCTTCGGTGTGTAATTTATTGACCATGTCTAATTTTTTGATTGGTTTGTTAGTGTGGTATCATCGATATATAATATAATTTCTCCATTTCCGATGGTATCCAGCAAGTCGTTAATATAAATTAAAAACAGTAGTGGTCCTAGAATGGAATCATGCGGGACCCCATGTTTGATTGGCAAAGCATCTGATATTTTCCCGTTTAAATGAATACATTGCGTTCTTCCTGAAAGATAAAACATTAATAGTCTACAGCTTTCAGGGTGTATCTTATAGAAATATAATTTTCTCAATAGAATTTGGTGGGAAACACAGTCGAAAGCTTTCAACAGATCCAGAAAACTGGTTTTAGATTGTGAGCCCCTTTCAAAGCAATCTATAATCATTTCCACAAATTTTAAAATTGCATCCGTTGTTGATCGTCCTTTTCTAAAGCCGAATTGCTCTTTTCGTAAAAGATTCATATCTTCAAAGTATTGCACTAATTGCAGTTGTAGATTTTTTTCAAAAATTTTACCGAATATTGGAAGAAGTGATATAGGGCGATAGTTATCATCAATATCATCTTTTTTGTGAATGGGAATAATTATTGCTTTTTAGAGCAACGGGGAAAATATTATTTCGTATACATATGTTAAAAAGTTTTGTTAAAGACAACAGAATAGTGTTTAATATTGCTTTTACAATATCACATCGAAGTCCATATATGTCCTTGCTTTGGCTGGGGTTTAAGTTATATATGGCTTGACATACTGTACTATTAGTAATCTCAGTAAATTTGAAATACTTGTTACAGCTGGGAGGATTAGAACACATTAACGGTCGTGTCTGGTAGTGAGTTCAGAATTTTACTGGAAACTTGGGCAAAAAAATCATTAAATTCATTTGGAGTTAAATTTGGGAATTTTTATTAGCCTTTGATATCCTACTGGCATTAATAATATTCCACATAGCTTTTGGCTTGAAATTATGGTCTTTAATATAGGCATTATTAGCTGTAATTTTACACAACTCAATAGCATGTCTATACGTAGTTCTATATCTATTTCTTAGCTCTAGTAATTTGGGAGTCTGGCTTTTATTGTATAATTCACATATTAAGTTTAATGTATTTCTCATGTTACTTAGAGTATTATTAAACCATTTTACGTGTTCAGTTTCTTTAGATGGTTTTATATGTTTGGTAGGAAATGATTGGTAAAAATGACTGAGCACAATAGATAGAAACATATCGAAAGATTCGTTTGCGTCTGAAGAATAATTAATAAAATTCCATGATTCCTTTCCCAGTAGTTGGAAGAACGTAAATTTACATCTAGCTGTAATTGGCCGCGATATTTTGAGTTGTGGTTTAATTTTTAACTGGTTGGACGGAATATTAAATAAAATGCCCCTATGATCAGATAACCCAGTTTCAACAGATTTAGCAATTGAGGTAGGACAGTGCAAATGTTGTCAATACAATTATTCATGCGCGCAGGGAAATTGACCGAAACCATAACCCTCAACAAAATCTTGGAGGATGACTTTATTGATGTCATTATCGTTGAACCTAACATTAAAATCAGCAGCTAAATACACATGTTTTTTATTAAAACTAACGCTATCTAGTACCTGGGAGAGAGTCTGTAAAAATAAATTGAAGTCTCCACTAGGAGATCGGTAAGCAGTAAGTAAGATATTATTCTTAAATTGAATGCCAACAATCTCACAATTCTTCTCTATTTCTTATAAACGAAGATTTGAGGTCATTGGCAAAATTAGCTAGACTGTTATTTACCGAAATTATAAATTTATTTAGAATAGGTCTTCTTCTCAAAAGAGGATTTTCAATAAAATGAATATTTGTCCTCTGAGATACGACAGCCAGTTGTTGGTTCAATTTAGTAATATCTATTTGACAGCCTTTAATAGCATTAACCGTGCCAGCAATAAAAAAAAACATTCGTGAGTTCCTTAATATTGTCTATAACTCCACTAAAAGTAGCATTCGGTTTGTAGAATGAAATAATGGTCGGCTGTTTAGAAAATTTCTTGATAATTCTCCTAGCAAGATGTCCCATATTTCTTCCATGATTATCGCTTAAGATGAGGAACATAAAGTATGCTAAACTTATTTATGTTAAGGATCTGTCAAATAAAATACTCCTAATAAATATTGTAATGGGTAATGAATTTCGCAACATATGTACCAATCTAATTTAGGAAAATTATTAATAAATAAAAAATACCCCATAGACAAATCAAATCAAAACTGATATTTCCACAAAAAAAAATCACAATACTTCCCCTATATACCGGGTGTCTCAGACCACCCGTACCAGCCTTTTATTTCGACAACGCTTAGTCGAATGTAACTGGGACAAAAAAATTTATTACCAAAGTGAACCCAAGGAATCCACTGATGAATTTATTTTTTACCGGAATAATCCGGAAGTACCCGGAACCGGAAGTAACTTTAAAATTTCAAATGGCAACATAGGTCGAGTATGGTATTAATTGATAGGTCTTTTTAAAAGAAACAACTTTTATTAAAATGTTTTTTTAATATTTTGCATATTTATAAAAATAAACGAAAAAAACTAAATTGAAAATTGGTTACCCATTCAACATTCAATTTCTTCAAGTAGGCTTTGCTTTTTTTTATGTCAAAATAATTGACGTTCGTGAATATTTGAAGTAAAATAAATTATTATTATCAAAGTATTGAATGTGTCAATATGGTTTTTACAAACCTCAAAGGTTTGGTGAATGCGGCCAAAACTATCATGCTGCTGAGTGAATTTATGCTGAGCGATACCCTGAACGAGCAAATCAGTCAAAAAATGTTTTTCGGCGCCTTGCAGAACGAAAATAAAGTAAATGATAATTAAAACAACTTTTCAATTATTTATGATATGTTCAAATTGCCTTCCTTCTTGATCAATGCATCTTTGTAGCCAATTTCGAACGTCGTACGGCCCGTAGAATCTCATCTTCAATAAGTGAACGGCAGACGTTCCGTATCCTCTCCTTCATATTATCTCTCGTGGTTGGAACCTCTTTATAGACTAGGTCTTTGATACGTCCCCTCAAGGAGGAGAAGTCGAGAGGCGTTATATCAGGAGAACGAGGTGGCCATGGAAATGGTCCTAGCCTTCCAATCCATCGATCAGGGAAAAGGCGATCATCGGTTTGACGAGAAACGCTTGCGTAATGAAGGTCAATAAGATTATTGTCTAAAAAAACAGCGTATTTAGCTCCGTTTAATGAACCATCGAAAAAATGCGGACCAATAATTTCGTTTCCTAAAATACCACACCAAACATTAAGGGTCCATACGTATTGATTATCAACTTCTCTTAACCAATGAGGGTTTTCATTACTCCAGTGGGAGCATTATGTAAATTAACAACTTCGTTGCTTTTGAATGTCGCCTCATCTGTCCATAAATTTTGTGATGGAAATTATATTTTTTTGAGACAATCATTCACAAAAATTCAATCTATCTATCTTGAAAATCCCGCTCTTCAAATTTCTGGTGTAGAGAGATATGATATGGATGGAATTTGTTTGTTTTTAAAACTCTCAAGTAGTGGAGCGAGTTATTCCAGCATCGATTTCAATTCTTCTAGTCGAGATGTTCAAGTCCAGAGCAATTGCTGCAAGAATATCTGGTGTTCTTTAATCTTTTACACGTTTTCTCATACTTCGACCTTTGTTGTGGCTGCGCTGTAGCTTACTAGTTGTCTTAGCTCGTTCTGCAAGGCGCCGAAAAATATTGACTGATTGGCTCGCTCGTTGAGGGTATCGCTCAGCATAAATTCACTCAGCAGCATGATAGTTTTGGCCGCATTCACCAAACCTTTGAGGTTTGTAAAAACCATGTTGACACATTCACTACTTTGATAATAATAATTTATTTTACTTCAAATATTCACGAACGTCAATTATTTTGACATAACAAAAAGCAAAGCCTACTTAAGGAAATTGAGTGTTGAATGGGTAACTAATTTTGAAGTTAGTTTTTTTCGTTTATTTTTGTAAATATGCAAAATATTAAAAAAACATTTTAATAAAAGTTGTTTCTTTTAAAAAGACCTATCAATTAATACCATACTCGACCTATGTTGCCATTTGAAATTTTAAAGTTACTTCCGGTTCCGGGTACTTCCGGATTATTCCGGTAAAAAATAAATTCATCAGTGGATTCCTTGGGTTCACTTTGGTAATAAATTTTTTTGTCCCAGTTACATTCGACTAAGCGTTGTCGAAATAAAAGGCTGGTACGGGTGGTCTGAGACACCCGGTATACTTAGTTTATAGGGAAAGTAAAAAGTCTGGTGTTTACGAGCTTAAGTGCAGTGAGTGTGATGCGTTGTATATCGGACAAACAGGTAAATCGTTTCATACGAGACTTGAAGAACACAAAAAAATCAATATTAAACAACAAACAGTGTACAAGAATTGCAAAACATTGTATAAATAATAACCATTTTATAGATACAAATAATTTTAGAATTCTATATTCAGGTAATAAGGGTCTTGATTTGAATCTCAGGGAGGGCCTAGAAATAAACAGGGCAATAAAAGCTGCGGATAACCTCGTCAACGGCAACGAGGAGATTTGGAATTCCCCGATCGTAAAATCCCTTACTACCTGATTATATATAAACTTGTTAGTTTCTTTTCTTTTCACTCTTGATAATGCCTTAAAAAGCGAAACTAGACGAGTAAATATAGAAAAATTTTGAAACAAACCAAGTGTAATTTAATTTAAACCTTCATCAGTAATAGTTCAAAATTTTTCACCAAGTGATAAATGAGAAAGTGATTCAAGAAATATGTAATGGTATATGATATTTGTTTTTCTTGTGTTATGCGGATTTACGTTTAAGTGTTTATGAAATAGATGTTTATTTTGATGAATAATAATCAAACAATCATAATTGTAAATGGCTATAACTGTAAGAAATCCGTTTGCTTTAAACACACCCCTATACGATTCTTTGTAGTTCATCTAATATATGTATTAGTCTAACTTCGGTTTTCTGTGTAATAAATATCACACAATATCGAAAAGTACCAAGGAGCAAAAATATGCATGATACACGCATCTTAACGTATCGGCATTAACATACGGCCTAATTGTCCGCAATATATAGTAGAGTTTAATTTATTATTTAACGGTATAATATGTTGTGTCCAATTTTGGTTTTTATCAATATAAATTCCTAGAAACTTACATTTTGATGAAATTTTTAGATTAGCCGCTCCCAATGCCACGTTTGCAGGAATATCAAAAGAAGCACGTTTAGTAGTAAATAGGATACAATTAGTCTTTTCTTTACACAGGAAATAATGGTAACACTTTCTTTCACAAAATATTTTTTATTCGCTATATGTATACATTTCGAGTGCAAAGCACTCATTATCAATAGCTTACTAACTAATTTACAAAATTGTGGCTTAATATATACTTAAAAGAACTAGTGCGGGTAGTACCTGGTAACGGGATTATTGGGGAAATCCTAATGAGGATGGCGCAACAACTGTGTCGGGGATGATTGTAGTGATTAGTTCTAATAAAGGGTTATTTAGCGGGGTCAAGTCAAAGTTAAGTAATTTTGTTTTGTGTTTTTTCATCTCCATTGCCTCCAACATATTTAATTTTTTTCTAGACGAGGATTTTAAAATTGTGCTATTATCTATCGAAAATTTATGTCCAGTTGTTATTGTATGGTGTGCTACGGCTGATTTTTCAGAAGTTTGATTTCTTACATGATTTCTTTGGGTTTGCCCGATATAAATTTTGTCGCAGTTGTTACAATTAATCGAATAAATACCCGATTTTTCAGTATTGCATTGTTTATTAAATGTGTTGCCTAGCGACGCTTTTAATTGTATATTGGTATACAGCGCTGGAGAAAGGTTATATTTCTTAAATAATTTGTCTAGTTTTTGAGAAGATTGTGAAAAATTAATTTTGAGTATTTCTTTTCAGTTTTTTCTCTACTGGGAATTAAACTAGTGGTTAATTTTACTTTGTGTTTATTTGAGTGTTTGTTAATTAGTTTCATTATTGTATTTGTATTGTACTTGAGAGACTTAGCTATAAAATATATAAGTCCTTTACGTTGTAGAAAATTAACTAATAATTAGAAAAACACGAAAATATTTCGTAAAATCTACAACAAATGAGTCTTATTAAGACTAGTTAGTTAGGTTGATGTACATCAACCTAACTTCATTTCTTATTCCAAATTTACAATAGTATAGTCACTCATAAACTATTTAACGTACCTTCAATCATTTTTAGTTCATTTTACAGAAAGAAATACGTTCAAACTAGTGTTGCTTTGATAGCCTTGCTATTTTGTAACACGCAAATTACTTTTATATTATTCAATGTCTGTCGAAGTATTAGCTAGAGAAGTAGTTGTTTCAAAAGTGGTTTGTTCTTGTAGTCTTAATAAGACTCATTTGTTGTAGATTTTACGAAATATTTTCGTGTTTTTTCTAATTATTAGACTTAGCTATATTTAAAATTGAACTAAATTATTTTTCTCTATTTTTATTTGAGTGGTAAGTTGATTGCTCTGTATACCATTGAATTAAAAGCTGCCGTTTTGTGTTTCCAGGGACTATTGGACTCAGAATGAATATAACTGAAGGTGTGTGTGTCTTTTCTATGTATATTGAATTCCAATCTATTGTCAATTCTATGAATTAATAAGTTGAGAAAAGGGAGTGTGCTGTTAATTTCAGATTCTGTTGTGGATTTAATTGATTCATATTGATTATTTAATTTATCAACCAGGTTGTCTAATTTGGTTTGGTCTCTTTTTATAATTGCAAATATATCATCTACGTAGCGATACCAGACTCTTGGAAAGTTGAGAATTGACTCTTTTGATTTTTGCTCTAATTTATTCAGAAAGACATTTGCCAAAAATGGTGATAGCGGGTTACCCATAGCAGTCCCAAAAGTTTGTTTATAAAACTTGTTATTAAATTCGAAAGCATTCGAATCCATGACTATTTTGGTTAATTAAATGTATTGTTCTATTTCCTCTTTTGGAATGTTGTTGTCCTCTAAAATGTCCTGGAGTGCTTTAATACTTTCGTCAACTGGTATATTCGGAAAAAGTGAAACTACGTCGAAAGATATTAACATATCATCTGGTTCTATTTTAACGTTCTTTAATAATTCTGTTAGGTGAAATTAATTTTTGACGGAATTGTCATTTTTAATTGTTAAATGATTGAATTTTTGTAGAAGCCATTTTGCAATGTTGTACGTTGGTGAATTTATGTTTGAAACAATGGGCCTGTATTTATTTCCAGGTTTGTGAATTTTTGGCAGACAATAGAGTTTGGGTAATTTCGGATTTTTTACTTTAAATTTCCTGATATATTTTTTGTCGAATAAATGTGTTGAAGTGTTTAAAATATTTTTAATGTTTTTTATGTAAGTTTTTAAAGGATTTCTTTTAAGTACAGTGTAAGGGCCGGAATCTAATAACAGATTTACGTCTCTGGTGTAGTCTGATTTTCTAACAATTACGATGGCGTTACCTTTATCCGATTTGAGATAAAAACAGTCCTTTTGTTTTAGTGATTTAAGTGTTGTGAAGTCTTGATGTTTCGTCTTGTGTGTACTTGGATTGTGGTTTTTCATTTTTTCTAATTGGTTTTTTGCTGTTTGTCGGAAACCGGGTGCTTCTTCTGGACTTAGTTGCGTGGAGGCAATTTCAATGTCGTTGATCATCACTTCTAACGGGACGGCTCGGGGTTTGATAGTGTGTTTTAGGCCTTTTTTTAAAAGGTCTAATTCTTTTTCCGAAAAAACTTGATCACTCTTGTTATGAACCAATGTTTGATGGATTGACGTGTTTGTATTTTGGATCTTTGTGGGTGATCTGTGTTTATTAATGAGGTGTTTGAGTTTCTTCTGGATCTTGTGCGATTTAGATCTAATTTTCGCATTTATTGATCTGTACATTTTGGTTTGATGTTGGTCCCAAATATGAGGTGGACTTGATTTACTTAGTTTGAGATGGAGTTCGTATGCGTCAAGCTCTAGGTTGGCACGTTTTTTATATAAACTACCGATTTCAAATTTAATACACTTTTCCCTAAAGTTGTGTACTAGTTTAGGATGAATCTTATCGAGTTTTTTCGTTTTGTTCACTATGAATTTGGGACAAATATTGTTCTTTAAGCACTGTTTTAAAAAGTATATATCTGCACTGATTAACTGGATCTTGGTTTTATTCTTGAACATCTTGTTAAACTCGGTTGACCAGGAAGCCATATTCAAATAGAAACGTGGTTTTTGAGAGTTACGTGAAGATAGATTTGATAATTACACAGCAAATAATGGTAACACTTTCTTTCACAAAATATTTTTTATTCGCTATATGTATACATTGTACATTCACAACAGAATCTGAAATTAACAGCACACTCCCCTTTCTCGACTTATTAATTCATAGAATTGACAATAGATTGGAATTCAATATACATAGAAAAGACACACACCCCTTCAATTATATTCATTCTGAGTCCAATAGTCCCTGGAAACACAAAATGGCAGATTTTAATTCAATGGTATACAGAGCAATCAACTTACCACTCTCAAATAAAAATAGAGAAAAAGAATTTAGTTTAATTTTAAATATAGCTAAGTCTCTCAAGTACAATACAAATACAATAATGAAACTAATTAACAAACACTCAAATAAACACAAAGTAAAATTAACCACTAGTTTAATTCCCAGTAGAGAAAAAACGTAAAGAAATACTCAAAATTAATTTTTTCACAATCTTCTCAAAACCTAGACAAATTATTTAAGAAATATAACCTTTCTCCAGCGCTGTATACCAATATACAATTAAAAGCGTCGCTAGGCAACACATTTAATAAACAATGCAATACTGAAAAATCGGGTATTTATTCGATTAATTGTAACAACTGCGACAAAATTTATATCGAGCAAACCCAAAGAAATTTCGCAACCAGGTTCAAAGAACATATGTATCATGTAAGAAATCAAAATTCTGAAAAATCAGCCGTAGCACACCATACAATTTTAAAATCCTCGTCTAGAAAAAATTTAAATATGTTGGAGGCAATGAAGATGAAAAAACACAAAACAAATTTACTTAACTTTGACTTGATCCCGCTAAATAATCCATTATTAGAACTAATCCCTACAATCATCCCCGAGACAGTTGTTGCGCCATCCTCATTAGGATTTCCCCAATAATCCCGTTACCAGGTACTACCCGCACTAGTTCTTTTAAGTATATATTAAGCCACAATTTTGTAAATTAGTTAGTAAGCTATTGATAATGAGTGCTTTGCATTCGAAATGTATACATATAGCGAATAAAAAATATTTTGTGAAAGAAAGTGTTACCATTATTTCCTGTGTAATTATCAAATCTATCTTCACGTAACTCTCAAAAACCACGTTTCTATTAGTCTTTTCTTTGTTGAGGAATAACTTATTTTTATTGAACCAACTCTGTGTTTCTTCATATAGAGTGTTGGCAGTTGCAACAAGGTCTAGATAATTAACATTAAAAAAAATATATTATTATCATCTACGTAACTGATTAAGGCTTCATTTTCCGTTATTTTATTATATCAAAAATATCATTTATATATATTACAAATAAAATTACACCTAAAATGCTTCCCTGAGGTATTCCTCGATTAAGTTTCGTATCCTTTTCGTATTTGTACTTTTTCCTTCCGATTGCATAGATGTGACTTTATTAAATTATAATTGACACCTCTGATCCCATGTTTATAAATTTTGTTTAGTAATATGTCGTGTTCTATGCAATCGAAAGCCTTGGATAAGTCTAGCAATATGCCTTATTTCTTTATTTCCAAAGCATTCGCAATGAAGTTAGTTAGTTCTACCATAGCTGTTGTTAATTTTTTCTGCAAAAGGCCATTCTGTGACATGCGAAAGAACCTAAGTTTATAAATTAACCTACCTTTAATTATAGGTTCTATAATTTAAAAAAAATATGTTAACAAACTGATTGGTCTATAGTTTTTATACTCATTGGGATCCCCCTTTTTTAATATATGTTAGGTCTAACAATCGAATATTTTAAGTACTTCAGAACCATACCAGTTTCTATTATTTTGTTGAATATATACGTCTAATACGTCAAAGGTTCTTTAATAAATTCTATGCATGCTTTTATAACCACAACTGCTGCTCCATCAGTTATGGTTATAAATACATGTACTAGTATTGTGTGTTACTCGTGTGTGCTCTTGAACTAGTAGTTTAGAGACATAGGAAAGTAACATATTAATAAGTTTTATTTTATCTGGGCTGCTACTTAAAAAATCGATATTATAGTAACCTGCGATTATATAATGGATAATGTTAACATGTTTAAAATGGAGTCTAATTTAAGAAAAAATATATCCATGCTACCGGTGGGGAGCGATAAATTGAGATGATCGTTGTCTTTAAAACATTAACAACTACATTTGCTCAGATAAAGTACTTAAGTCATCACGTGCAGTTGTGTGTAGATGTTCCAGAGAGTATTAAGGGTTGTTTATAGAAAGGCACTTGGTTGGTTTCACATTTTTTTACGAATTATTCCGACTAGTTTCGATTTGTACATCATTATCTAGGATAAACCAACCAAGTGCCTTTCTATAAACAACCCTTAATATTAAACATGTTTCACCACGTGATAAACGAGAACCAAATTCAACAAATTCCAGAGAGTAAATAGCCACCCCTCCATGGGAGCCTTTACCAAAGTTTTCCAATTTCTGTTATATGGCACTATATATACAAGGTCGCTGATATGTATAAAAACGGTCGGATATCTCCTCAAGTAAGATAGCTAGCGAAAAATGGTAAGATACAAAAGTTTAAGGGTTTTTTTAAAAGCTATTAGAATAATAATAACAAATTAGGCATACAGGATCAGTCAAAAAGTCAGGAAGAAAAAATCTTGCTTTCTCTTTAATGGAACACCCTGTATATTATTCCATATTTCAATTAATCTCGAAATTCTAAACAAAATTGGTATAGCACATCATAATGCTAAACATAATACTTTATGTATGTTATAAAGTTATTTTGTTTGAAATTCCCATATATAAAAGTTTATTATTTGCAAGACTAGAAAACGACACGAACATCGTATTTGATTTACAATTGATTGTCAGAGCAATAAATATATTAAAGCAGGAATGCAAATAAATGTAGGCGTAAATTAAACGAACGAATTTCACCCTCGGCTTGATTATTTGATTCACGCCTTGAATTCCTGATTTAATATACTAAGGAATCATGGAAATGACATAATGCCTATAAAACTGGGAGAAATCAGACGAATATGTATTGTTATTCGCAGCTTGGTTCTAATTATAACTCGATTCGGTAAATATTTACAAAAAGAAAATATGTATTATTTCATCCATATTTCTAAGTAATTGATCATAATAATAGCTTGTAAGAGAAACTAATAGCAAATTATATATCCATTAATAGCTGAAATCTACTTAATAATACCAATAAACAAAATTAATATTTCTTGAATTTTTTTTTCACTTATTTCGTTATTAACACTAAACCTACCAGTACCGGTCAAATTGACCGTTTTCAAACTTTTTGCAAAAATCACACATTTTTAAACGTTATAATACCGTTATCAAACTATATGACAATTCTTAGAATATGCATATAATATTTTCTTCACTCTTTACTTTTAGTTATTTTTTCTATTTTCCAAAAAAAATTGGTTATGTGGTCTAACTACCGTGGGAAAAAATGTTATACAGTTATCTCAGAGTAAAATTTTTCACAGTTATTTCAGAGTCGCTTTCAATTGAAAAGCGTAAATAACATTAGTATTGATTACAGTCTCAAGTAGTGCACTTCTAAAGAGTTTCTTGTGCATTTTTTTTTTACAATTGTTTATTTGAAGGAGATAAGGTAAAGTATCAAAACATGGATGTAAATTTGTCATTCCTTACATAGTGTAATAATCTGTTGTAGATATTTACCCTAAAAATGTTAAAGCATTTGAAAGTTACAAATTACCTAAGAAATATAACGGACATGGAAGAAGAATTTTCAGAATATGATAATTTTGTTCCAGTTAGCTTCAGAACTCGGCGATGCATATACAAAATCTCAAGAAAAAAAGCTTTTACCAACACCGTCCACAAGTTCTGATTTGTGCCTACGAAAAACTTGTCAAATAAAATTTTGTAAAGGTTATAAAACAACAAAAATCTGTTCGAAGTGCGAAAAATATGTTTGCGGGAAATGCACATTTCAGACTAAAATTATTTGTAAAAAATGTGAGGAAGCCGAATAAAGTATATTATGTATGCATAACATTCTGTATAAAAATTTAATTTTATTTGTTTTTTATAAAGAATATTAGAAATTATAAAAAAAAATAAATTTGGACGAAACTTCATGAAAATTCTTTATTTTATATACATTTAGCCACAAATCAACCATTATCTGTACTGAATAATAAAATCGATAACTTTTTTAATTATCGGTCAATTTGACCGCGCGCGGTAGGAATAGGTATACAAGAATTGTTGGTAGGTTTAGTGTTAAACCACGTCAACTTGGGATTTTAATGTGTTGTGGTGTAAAGCTATTGTCAGCAAATGTATGTGTTATTGTAATACTTATAGAAAAGTATTATGTCTATCTAGTTTTTCGATTTTTTATTATTGCGCCTTTTTGGCTTAATAAGAAATAATTTTCTGGTTAGAATTGTTTATTTATTAAAACAATCTTCTTCTTTTTCTAGAATTAAAGGAATTTTCCATTGAATATTTTCTATTCTGTCTTTTCATTGTTATTTTGGTTTTTGTCGTTCACCTCACTCTGTGTACAGATTTTTCACGGTTTAGTGTTTATTTTAAATTAACTTGCGTTTTGCCCAGCATAAGAGTGTGATTGTTTACATTTGTTTGTGGCGACTAATTTATAGATTCATTTATATAATCTCTGAATTAAAGATTTTCTTTGAGACCTTACTAGATTATATTTTGTAGACCCAGTCTAGCAGATTTACCTCTCGCGTCGATCATTTGCCCATGCTTCTCGAGTTTCAGTCTCTGATTATAAATAAAAAGATCTCCCGCCGTACATAGAGAGCACTCGAAATTCATTATTCTGTAAGGCATTTTACAACATAGCCCTTAAAAGTTAAAGACTAAGTGCACAAATTATGCAATAATTGCTTCAAACGCCGTTGAGTCTATGAATGCATATCAAAAATTAAACGATTCAACGCAAGAATAGTCTTATTTATTCTATAGTCTATAAAACTGCGAGAATTTCGACTTAAATTCAGAATTTAGTGGTACTATCGAGGCTTGCGTTTTAAACAACAATCAAAGATGGACCAGTCAATTGACTCAAAATATGTAAAGCCCAGGGTATCGATGGTAATTCTACCGCAATGGTGAAAAAAACTCGCTTGCTTGTGATGCTTTTCATCAGCTTGGAAGTTTGGAAGCGTCGTATTTCGAACATTCTTAATGACCGAATTTCAGGTCGGGGTTCGTGCTGGCCTATCTATTCTCCATCAGTGTGTGGAAAAGTTCATCTCTGAAGGCTTTTCGACTCAACGCGATATTTATGATGTTTAATTCGATATTTAAAAAGGGTTTAATGGAGTATGGTATGGTAATTTTGTAGCAAAATTAACAATACGCTTTCCAGTGACCGTGAAATCTGTGCAGGTATTTCACAAGGCACTGTTCTATCTCTGGCACAATGTTCCAGCAATGATCATTGTTGACACAATTCTTCTTTGCAGAGAATGCAAAATTGTTCATTGAAATAATGTTCTTTGGGCTGTTTGGTATTTCAGCTAACATTGCGCCATTACTCCTTCATAATCAAGTTTTTTTTAATACTTCTTATTATTATATACAGGGTGAGTCGGGAGGAGCGCACCAAACTCTAGGAGTGTATTATACACGTGAAAATAATGTAAAAAAACTCATTTGTTCTTATCCGATTTTTATTTGTTTTCAAGTTATAGCATATCAACAAATAAACAAGTTATTATACAAAAAAAATTTCTTAATCATAGCGTTCTTTCAACAAATGTTCAAAAATACCGCCATTGACTTCTAAACATTTTCTGCTTCGTTTACGAAGAGCGTTTGTTGCTCTCCCAATTGATTCATTTCTTTCTTCTTTTATATGGGCTGCAGTATTCTCAATTCGTCTAATTAGTGATTCCCGTGTGTCCACTTTTATTTTGTAGACTTCATTTTTCATCCAGCCCCATAAACAAAAATCTAGTGGTGTGAGGTCTGGAGATCTTGCAGGCCAATTAATAGGACCTCCACGACCAATCCAACGCCCTGGAAAACGTTCGTCCAAATGTTGCTTGACTTGACGAGCGACATGTGCAGGAGCTCCATCGTGCTGATAGTACATCTGCATTCTAATATTTATAGGAACATCTTCTAGCAGGCCTTGTAATTCATTTTGTAAAAAATTGAGGTAGTTGCCTCCTGTGAGACGATTCTCCAAAATGATAGGGCCGATTAAATAACTGTGAACCATACCACACCACACGTTTACAGAAAACCGATGTTGAAAATTGCTTTCGACTGTTGCGTGGGGATTTTCATCAGACCATACATGAGAGTTACGAGTGTTGTTAATGCCATCACGGGTAAATGTAGCTTCATCCGTAAAGAGTATACTCGATACATTACGATGATTATTATTTATCCACCGACAAAATTCCGTACGGTTAGCGTAATCCCCTGGTTGTAGGTGCTGTACTCTCTGAACGTGATAAGGATATAAGCCTTGCTCGTGTATCGTGTTCATCACTCTTTTTTGTGGAATTGCCAATTGAGTGGCAATTCTCCGTGAGCTAGTAGTTGCATCTTCTTCTACTAGATGCAGAATATTTTCTATTTCTACAAAATCTTGTCGAGTAGCGCGCTCAGATGTTATGTTAGCACTGGTAAGCTTAACAGTCTCGCACAATTTGTTGAAAACCCTAATAAATATGTTTTTATCAGGATGTCTTTGGTGTGGAAAACGTTCACGATATTCTTCAACAGCAGCTGTAGCATTTCCATTACAGAAACCATATACAAACACCATGTTTGCATATTCTAAATTTGAATAAGTATGTGGCATTTTGCAACACTAACAATCACATTAATTCGAACTTAAACGTTCAGTTACTGTTCACCGTACACTGACAGTTCATCAAAACGTCAGAATTATCAAATGTTTATAAGCCTCGAACATGGCATACTTTGATAATTTTAAAATTCAGATAGAAGTGGAAAGCTAGATGAACATTTTTAATTACGCCATAACTTGAAAACAAATGAAAATCGGATAAGAACAAATGAGTTTTTTTTACATTATTTTCACGTGTATAATAGACTCCTAGAGTTTGGTGCGCTCCTCCCGACTAGTTTGATTTTTTTGGCCAATGCGTCCAGGTATTTTCTAATTTGCATCTGCTTTTATAAAGATTTTATTGTGTCGCTCACAAAATTTAAACGGGATTTTATGTAACTAAATTGTTTCTAAGCTCTTGTTTCTTAAGTTTCTTAAGAACTGACTGACAGCCATTAACTGATTTACTTGTCGTCTCGGGAAAGTCGTACGAGGATGGTTTAAAAAGTCCATGCAAAGTCCGAGAGATGGCACCACCGGCGCGTATCGAGGTCATTTTTTATGGAAGTCGAGTAGTTTTCAAGAAATGGACGAAAAAGAATTTCGTGTGGTGATTAAACATTACTTTATGAAAGGCAAAACGCCTCAGGAGACTAAAGAGTGACTCTGCACCTTTGATTAGAACAGTTTATAAATGGTTTCCAAATTTTCTGACTGGCCATATGGGCACAAGTGACGCTGAACGTTCTGGACGGCCTGTGGAGATTACGATTCCAGAAATCATTGATCAAATCCATGATATGGTGATGGATGACAGAAGAGTGCCGTGGGCATTTCGACTGAACGGGTACCTAATATTTTGCATAACCATTTGGACCCACACTCAGCAACTCGCGACAATTACAATATGAAAGTTTCATTTTTTTTATTTATATATATTTTAATGTATTTATTAAGTTTGTTTTGTATAAAATTTTAATGTGTTTAGTAAGTTTATGTATGTACAAAATTTTAATGTATAACAAGTAAGTTTTAAGTTTTATATGTATATACAAACTTTTAATATGTACTAGGATAAGAAATACACTATATTATATTGATATTATATTGATATTATATTGACACTCCCACGAATGTAATACCATTCATTTTGGAAATAAAAATTACATTTACATTTTACATTTACATGAGAAAGCTATCCGCAAGATGGGTGCCGCGATTGCTAACGCTTGACCAAAAACGGAATCGTGTGAAGTGTTGCAAGGATGGTTTGCAGCTGTTCCAGAAGAATCCCAATGACTTTAAGCATCGTTTCGTCACTGTGGATGAAAAATGGATACATTACTATATTCCTGAGACCAAAAAACAATCTAAAAAATGGGTTACCAAGGAGGAATCTGCACCAAAAAAGGCGAAGACGGTTCCTTCGGCCGGAAAGGTTATGGCGACTGTCTTTTGGGTTTCGCAATGGATAATCCTCATCGACTATCTGGAAAAGGGTAAAACTATTACAGGTAAATATTATTTATCGTTATTGGACCGTTTGAAAACCGAGCTGCAAGAAAAGCGCCCACAAGAAAGTCCTTTTTCAGCTCAGCAGTTGTGGTCGCAAAATTAATGGAAATAGGATCCCAACTTGGTTCACATCCACCCTATTTTCCAGACTTGGCTCCCTCGGACTACTATTTGTTCCCCAATTTGAAGAAATGGCTGGCGGGACAAAGATTTTATTCAAACAAGGAGGTGATTGCAGACATTAATGGATATTTTGCAGACATAGACTGATGCTGTTATTCGAAAGGGATTAACAAACTAGCACAACGAAGTGTATAAGCCTAAAAGGAGACTATGTCGAAATATGAATTAAATAATTAAACACGAAACATGTTACTAGTTTTTATTTTTGCTTTGCAAATGCCCCTCGTATATAACCTTATTAAATCCTTCAAAATTGTTCGCATAGTACATCGCAGCATTTAGCCAAGTTAACTATCTTGTTAGCACTGGTTCATGGGGCAGCGTTCATGGTTCATGAGGCAAGCGCTTATAATTTCAAAATTACTAACTACTCAGATACTAGAACAACTCATCTCACAATAGCTGCTTGGACAATATATTGATAAATGGTCAAGTAAAATTCGACATTAAAGTGATAGATCCCGCAATATCTGATCACAGTGTAATACTCGCAACAATGTACCTAACGGTAGGGAAAGATAAAAATAAAATAATTACCGGAAAATTTATTACTCCAAGTAAAATAATGAAATTCAAAACTAAAATATCTCAACATATCTTTTCAGAGCCGCAAAATAAAAAGTCACAAGAGGCATTTACCAATGCTTTCCAATAACTGAACTAATTTTATATTTAATTAATTGCTCAGTTAACCCGTGGTGAAACATATTTGAAAAATCTTGATTAGAAATTAAAAACAAACCAAGTGTTTTTAATTTCTAATCAAGAACTAATTTTAAATAAAATCCCAGCATCTAAAAAATACTGGTACACAGATAGTTTAAAACAACAACAAAATACAATACAAGCTCTAACAACAATATTTAAATGTACAAGACAAGCATATCTCAAGGATGAAATAAAAAAGTTACAAAATCAGTATCAAAATAACATTAATATCGCAAGAAAATCATATAACGAAAGTAAAATAGTTAACTCCTTAAATAAGCCGAAAGAGATCTGGAATATAGTACACCAAACATGCAAAAATAAATGTATTCCAAAAGCAACAAAAATAACAGCAAACAATATCCAGCAATATTTTGCAAATGCAGTTGAAATAAATTCCACCTTGGCATGTGATAATGAGAGTTTTAGGCTATTATTGCACAATTTTAAAATAAATACAGTCGGTTCATTTTTACTTGAACCAGTGACAGAGTACGAAATTAGAAATATCATATCAAATTTAAAAAATTCGAATTCAACAGATATATACAGTATAAAAATATGCATAATAAAAGAATCAATTGAACATATAGTTCCAATACTTACATCCATAATTAATATTTCATTTGTTGAAGGAGTGTTTCCCAAAGAACTCGAACTTTGTAAAGTCGTACCTGTACATAAGAAGGGAAATATTAATGATATAAAAAACCATAGGCCAATCACTATAACGCCAATAATATCTAAAGTGTTTGAAATAGCAATAAAAAATCGTTTATATCGTTTTATGGTAAAATATATCAGTACCAGTCAATATGGTTATGTGTTAGGTAAATCTGTTCTAGATCCAGTTTTAAACTTAGTAGAAAATATACAGGGTGTCCCGTGTGGGGAAATGGCTGGAACATATATTCCTGGGGTCAAAATATGATGATTTAACACAACTTATCTATATCCAAAAATTCATGGTTAAGCCGGAATTTGTCTTCAAAGTTTCAAAAAAATGTATTTCTTTTGTTTATAATAATTGAACGCTTTATTCGATTTCAATGAAATTTATTATTAATAACTACTATAATATAATACATCATTTCAGTTATTATGGTCATTAGTGATTGACAGGAAATATAAAATACAGTAGTACCACCACTTAAAAACTAAAATATTTTTTTATTGGTGCATCCAATAAAAGCTAAAAAAATATTTCTTGAAAGACCAATTAATTTTAAAACTTTTTTGTATCTTAATAATATTTGATATCTTTTACGGTTTTTGCACAAAAAAATAAAATATGAATATAGTATGCCGATTTGCACTCATTAATAAGTAAATCAACTTATTCAATTGAATAAAAATTAAATAATATTAATTGATACAATAAATCAAAACAAAATCTAACACTTTTTAAACAATTTTCTTCGCAAAATCCTAATACAAGCAAGAAATCTCTTTGCTGCAAATGTGAATATTTATGAACTATAATAAAGTTAACAATAAATGATTTAAAGACACTCAGTAAATATTATTTTACATAATTTACATTTTTTAAACAAAGGCGGCCACGAAAAACATATATTTTCGATTTGATGGAAAACTAAATTATGTTTTTACTAGCAAAAAAAATATATTTTATTTTTTTGTGCGAAAACCGTACAAGATATCAAATTTTAATAAGAGACAAAAAAGTTTTAAAATCAAATTCTCTTTTAAGCAGTATTTTTTTAGTTTTTATTGGATACACTAATAAAAAAATATTTTAGTTTTTATGTGGTGGTACTACTGTTTTCTATATTTCCTGTTAATCGCTTATGTCCATAATAACTTAAATGATGTATTATTCTAAGGTAGTTATTAATAATTAATTTTATTCAAATCTAATAAAGCGTTCAATTGTTATAAACAAAAGAAATAAAAATTTTTGAAACTTTGAAGACAAATTCCGGCTTAACCGTAAATTTTTGGATATAGATAAGTTGTGTTAAATCATTATATTTTGACCCCAGGAATCTATGGTCCAGCCATTTCCCCGCATTAACGGGACACCCTGTATATCACGCATTTGAAAATAGCAACACAACACTACTAGTGCAGCTTTCTTAGACCTGCGTAAGTAAGATACTGTATATTTCAATAAACTTCTCTACAAATTAGAATACTATGGAATACGTGGTACGTCTTTAGAATTATTAAAATCATTCTTATACGATAGAGAACAAACCGTCTATTACCAAGATACCTACTCGCATATAATTACACTAAAACAATAAATACCGCAAGGTACTATTTTAGGCCCACTGCTATTTCTTACATTCACAAATGATCTAAAACCCAATGTAACAGCTGCCGACACGTATCAATACGCAGATGATACAACTCTAGTATGAAAAAACCACTCACATTCTGTTAAAACAAGAATCAAAATCGAAGCAGTACAATGGTTCAAACACAATAATCTTGCAATTAATGAGGTAAAAACCAATACGATTTCCTTTTCTCTTTCAAATGCAATTAAAATGGATAACATCAAATTTTTAGGGATTACATTAGATAGCACATTGAGTTGGGAGGAATATTATCCAAACTAGTAAAAGAATTTGTAAAAACATATATCTATTACGTAAAATATCGGAGCAGGTTAATTCTTACGTTGTACGCATGTCATATTTAACATATATCCACAGCATTATTAATAAAAATATAATACTGTGGGGAGGTACTATTGCAAGTAGTAAAATATTTTTACAAAAAAAGTGTATACGAATAATAGCTAGCTTAAAGCAATCAGAGAGCTGCAGAGCTTATTTTACTAAATTAAGAATATGTACTGTGCCTGGTTTATATATTGTATCATGTTTACTATATATATATGTTTATGACAGAAGACTCACGTATCGTTACCATGCCGATATACACAGCTATGATCAAGGACTGATGTATATTTACCTAAACATCGGCTAACAAAAACTAAAAAGAGTTTCATAGTACGTGCAATAAAATTTTATAATCACTTAACTTACCTGAGCAAATCAAAATTCTTTCTAGAAAAAAATTTAAAGAAGTGATCCACAGAATCGTCACAAAAATTGAAATTTATAATATAGATGAGTATTTTGAAATTGATAAGCGCTTATTTTAGTCTAGTTTTTTATATTGTAAATTAATTTTATGTCTTTTTAAATGAATTTTTATATTATTGTTATTCTTATTTTGTACTTAGCATATAAGTCTGACCTGTCCTAATAACTAAATGTTATAATCAAAGGATCAATAAATATCTATCTACCTATCTATCTAGGTAATGTCTCTTTGAATAATTGTACTCACAGAGGAGTATAAGAACCATTTTTCCATTTTTAATTAAATCTACCAATGGAAATTTCATTCTTATAGTTTCAGAAATTCGTTTCAATCCATGGGCAAAACTTGTATAATATATAAAATGCATTATTAGTGAAATGTTGTAACTTGGTATTGCCTACGGCAAAAATAAGCTAGTTAATCTATCATTTATGAATTTTGCTATAGTGTTATTATCAGTTTTCTTCAATTCTTTTGAATATATCAAAATACTGTTGGTCGGGATGTCTTCATGCAAAACTCATATAATTAAATTAAATAAGCGTCTGTGGTTTCATCCACACTTATGCGCATTTTGAAATATTTTTCCAAGAAAGATTTAAATACATTATTTTATAATTTTCTTAAAATGCTATTCGAATTTTAAAGTGGTTTGCATAAATATAAATCTAAATTAAACTAAATTGCCCATCGTTTGTTGAAGATTCAGCTTTGAACTTTCAACATGAAAACGAACGAAAACGATATACACATGCGACAGTCGTCCATTCCTATTTTTACCCAGAGTAAAAAATGGATACGGTTGTAGACAACTGATTATTGGCTATCACTTAAATTTGTTTACTTTTAATACTTACTACGACCCCTATTTGGGCCTAGTCTAAATAGGTTCACATCCGGAATATCATAAGTGTGATTCCTATGAAGCGTTCGTCTGTTTTCTCTGAATAATAGAGGCGGACTGTTATATCTACTTATTTATAAACAAATCAATTGTTATTGTATTGTAAAATGGTAATTTATCCTAATATTTTATAATACCCAGTTGGTACAATTTTTATAATTTATACAAAATAATAAACATCTACAAATTTTAAACAATTTCATTGTCAAAAGACACGAAGAAAATTTGTCATAAAAATATAAACTATAAATGATGGGATACCATTTTTTATGAAAATTCTCTATATTATCACATTAATTTATAGTCAGTGTAATTTTTTTATTAAATATTTATTAGAAGTTTAAGAAAATAAATCTAAAAAAGCATGAAAACAAGCACAAAAAGTCAAAATAACCAAAAAAAAGCAAAAAAAAACTTAACGCCATGTAATCACATTTTTCAAGATTCGTATACATATTTAGAATTTTTTCGATGCTATAAATATTAAGGATAAGCATAATAGCTAGAAATCCGCTCTCTAGTGATTATTTACCACATTATTACTGTTTCCTGTTAATAAAAGGTCACATTCAATAATTGTTAATTTGTTCCTTTAAATATTAGTTCTATAAATATCTGCAGTTGCTAAAGTTTCAAAATGACAAGTTGCATTTATATTCATTTATTATTTATAAAGATATGGTGTATTTAGAAACATTTGTCTTTTTTAATTTTTTAATTTTATCAGCACAAAAAATTAAGGGACAGAATAAAATTCAAGATAATTATCAAATCAAATTTCCACTTCTATTTATACATAGCCAAGTATTAGATTACATAATTATAATTTGCAGTTTCACGTAAAATACATTAAGTAAATATATTAGGCCCATCTATTGGCTTCATTTATAAGTACATATTTTTTTTTTCCACATTGCTTCATAAAAGGTTAAAGTGTGACTGAATTAACAATATGTCGATGTTTAGATGAATACAAATACGGTCGTTCTAAGAAATTGGATTGAAGCCATCCTTTTCCCTTATAAATAAATTTCATTCTATTATTAGAGCAGGACCGCTTTTCTTAAATCCGTACATGTTACTTTCCCTATATAGAATATATAGGGAAAATATTGTTTTCGTGAATGAAAATGTCTGTGGGTGCTGTATCTCAAAAACGAATGATGCGTTTGAGATGAAACTTTAAACAAATGTTAAAGGGAATTAGAAATTGAACTAGTTTTATTAAAACATGTTTTTCACAAACTTGCGCGAAAAAATTAATTTAATTAATATTTTTGTTACATGAAATTTATACAACAAGTAATTGTAAAGAATCCAAAATTGAGCAAATTGTTAGGAACAGCCTTTTTGCGCAAACTTCATAGTTTTTGAGGAAAATATAAGGAAAGATGGCCACATCACCATTTTTTTATGTTTCTTTATACATTATAAATTTTAATTGAAACCCTCGCTTATGTTTTACTGATTTACCCTACACATACATAATAACTTTAAATTTTTATCGTAATTTAATTTAAATTTAATCGTAGATGATTTTGCTGCAAGAAACAATAAAACCTTGTATGTAATAAAAAATAAAGCATAATCCAAATTTAAGTTTAAATATAAAAGACCTTCTCTAACTAATCTTATCTAATTGAGAGTTAAAGTCTGCCCACCGATCATGCATATATTTTTTTATTAATTTACTCACTCAAAAATGAATTTGAATTTCTTTTTTATTCAAAATATGTTGTAAGTAATTGAAATTTATATTTATATGAAGGGTGGGTGGTGGCCTCTATCCCACCCTATAATTTCTTATCATTAACAAACGATTTTTTTTAAATTTTTTTACAAAATAAATAAAATACTTAGTAATTAAGTAGGGTTTGGTGTAATCCATTACTGGATTGAGTAATTGGGTGTTTATATATAAACACCCACTTAGTAATTAATTTGACTGTTTAATGCATTGATATAATTAAATCATCTTGGTTTATTTTTAAGAATTGGAATGTGGGATAGTGGCCACCCATTCACCCTACATATGCATTGCAACTTAAGCTAAAAACTATGTTTAATTTATTTTTACACTATGTTATTGTTTTTTTTGGGGGGGGGGAAACCAAACGTGCAATAGTGTTTGTATAATAATAGAGTTTGTATTATAATTATATGTACATGTATATGTATGAGGTCTCACCCTCCAATTCTTTAACATTAACAATTTATTGTTCTAAAATTAATTATACAAGATAATCAAAGTAATCAGGAAGTAATTGATTTGTCTGGTTGATGCACTTCAAATTAAATCTTGTTAATATTAAGGAATTGAAGGGTGGGATAGTGGCCACCCATCAATCCCACATATACATTGAAACTGAAGCAAAAACACCAATTAAAAAAAAAAAACAAACACTTAAGTAAAAAAAATAATGATTTAAGGGTACTAATTATTTCTGAAAATTAAAAAGTAAGTAAGTATTGTGTAGAAGTACAAGTCTCTAACTATTCAATAGAATTTAAATAATCGAAAGATTGTAAAGATTTTATAAATTCTAAAAACTCTTAAGATTCTAACTATTCCTGAAATTGTATAAAGTGTCTGAATATTCCCAGAATTGCACAAATATTATTATTTTAATAATTATAAAGATTCCTTAAATTAAAAAAAAATAGAAATTCGAAAGTTTCTGTAAAATCTAAAGAGTCTGAAGATTCTAAAGAATATTTATAATCTATATATCATACCTATTTAAATATTCTTAAGGTACTAAATATTCTAAAGAGTATAAAGATTTAAGATTCTAGTGACCGCCAGGATTCTAAATTTTCTAAATAGTCTAAATAATAAAATAGTTAAAAATATCTGAGGATTATAATGATTTTAATTATTCTAAAAATTCTATGAAAATATAAAAGATTCTGAAGATTCTAACAAAATTTCTACAAATATTAAAGGTAGTAGAGTCCGAAGATTATACAAATAGAAGATTTTCCAAGCTCTGAAAATTATAGTTATTCTAAAGATATGTAAAACGATAAAAATTCTAAAAAATGTTTAGAATTTAATGAGTTTGAAAATTCGAACGATTCAATAGAAACTCTAATATTTATTTTCTGTAGAATTTAAAGTCTTATGGTTTTAGCAATCAAAATCCCAATATTCTAATTAACTAAATATTTCAAAAATTCTTGTAAAGGTTCTAAAAACTTAAAAATTCTAAGATTCAATTGTTTAACTCAAACAATCATGAGTGTTATAAAGATTCTAACCTAAATTCTAAAAAATTAAATGAGTTTTAAGAAATATTCTATCAATACTCAATTCAAAGTTTTTGAAAATACTGAAATTTTAAAAATTCTCCAATTTGTATAATTGCTTATTATTATTATTATTTTAATAATTCCGAAGATTCCGGAATTGATTTTAATCTAAGAGTTTCAGAAATTCATTAGAATTTAAAGATTATAATTTCTTAACATGTAACCAATTCTAAATATAGTAAAGGTTTTAAGATCTAAAGATTAAATATTTCAATTTAAAAAGTCTTAAGGATTCTGAAAGATAAAGAAATAATCTATAAATATTAACAATTCTAAAAATTTTAAAGATACTATGATTTTTAATAGAATTTAAGGATTCCGAAAATTCGAATGATTATACAGATTTTTATCATTCTAAAGATTTTAAAGAATTTATAACAAATTCTAAACATTCAAATTGTTTTAAAGATTCTAAAATTTCTAAAAATTGAAAAGATTCTATTAATTTCAATATGTCCTAAATTTGTATAAAATTAAAATATTCTTTAGATTCCAGAAATTTTACGAATTCTGAAAATATTAAAAATTCTAAACGTTGTAGAGAATTTAAAGATTTTAGAGAAAAACTATACAGTTTCAAATAATTCTGATGATTATAATTGATGCATGGCATGGATATATACTGATAGTAATCTTTGTTCATGGTGAGGTAGGTATTTTCGGGAATAATTGTAGTTGCATTTTGGGTAGGTATTGAATATAAATGGTAATAGTTAAATGTTTCTAGATGCACTACTGGGAAATTAATTACAAAAACAATTTTAGTAATAATAAGATTTTATTTTAACGCAGTGTTAGGGATATCTGCGGAATCCATTCGATTTAATGGAATCTGCTGGCTAAGTCTATTATCGTAAAGTAATTACATCTACTTAACTTCTCTGACACGTCTGAAATTTATGGGATTAGGTATCTGTCATCAATTATCTTCTCGTTCAATTTACGATAATCTACTACAATTCTCACTTCTTTTGATTGATCTTATCTGTCTGTCAACTTCAGGTTTATGAATAAATGGGTACCTGTACGATTTCGTGTACACAGGTTCGTCGTCTTTTGTTTTTATAGAATGTTTCATTTGGTTTGTTAAAGTTAAATATTGGTTTTCGTAGTAGTATGAAAAATGTCGGAATTTTTTCAACACAATTTTAATATTTTTTTCTTTTTCTTCAGAAATCATGTGAGATGTACAGATGATGTTACTAATTTTAGTTTTGAATTAGGATCAGGTTCACTAATATCAGTGTGTTATAATTCATAATTATTTTCGTCAAATGGAATCGTATTAATCGGTTTTGTTAAAAGGAAAATTATGTTTTTGTCTGTTTTATACGATGAAACCATAAAGGTGGCATCTATTGTCTAAACAATAACCATTGTTATAATTGTCACTATTGACAGATCTCTTCAATGTCAGTGGTTGTCCACCCATTTGGGATCTAGTGCAACGTTTAGACAATAGATGGCACCTTTATGGTTTCATCGTATCAATGGTTAACCCGGAGAGTTAAATACATCCTAAGTGAATCTCGATTCCCTGACTCCAACTGCTCTATGCTGATGAGATCCAAAAGGATCGAAACCGTCCGTTGCTGTTGTTGACAGGGAACAATATTTATCTGTTTTATTAAATATTTCAATCATTGCTAAACCATTTTGAGAGTACGTTAAGGTTTCGGCGAATTCACTATTTTTAATCATTTGTTTGGGTACAATACTTCGCAATTTAAATTGTCTACTGGTATTTTTGTTTTAAATAAAATAATGCAATTCGGGGTAATTAGTTTTGAGTTTACAAAATATAATTGTGCACTAAATAATTTTAAATTGTCTAAACCTATAAGTCCATCATAAGCAGTATGGAACTTAAAAAGGTAAAATTTAATATTTATATTTTCTTTAAATTCTCTGAAAGCTGGAATTTCCGCACACTGATCATGTGTTGATTATTGGAAAATTGTTCATAAAAATTATTATTTGTGTAGTGTTTTGAAGCAATTTCTGGGTTTATAAAAGATTGTGTGAATCCAGTCTCAATGAATAATTTTAAAGGGGGATTAGAGATTTGGATGTAGGGTAATTCTTCTTTATCAGTGGATACATGATTTTCAATAATTCATCTCGGATAATTCGAATTAAACAACATTGATAGAAAATTATACAGATTTTGACCCTAAAGAATTAGATGCATTACAAAAACAAAATTTAAAAATTCTACGTTTACAACATCTCAATAAAGAATATACAGCAATGCGAAAGTATATAATATATAATCATCTGCAGATGATTATAAACTTGAATGCTAGATTTTTTGATTGCTTTTGCTAATATAATTTAATGAAATCAGTTTAAATTCGTTTTTGTGCATAATTTTTCATGTTATAGTCATATTTAAACAATCTAAAATACATTTTATCATTTATTAGTTTATTAAACAGAAATAATTTCATTCAAATTAGTGTTGCTTTGATAGTTGTACTATTCGTAACACGCAAATTAACTTTATTTTATTCAAAGTCTGTCGAGGTAGTAGCCAGAGAAGTAGTTGTTTCAAATTAATTTGTTTTGTAGTCTTAGTAAGACTCACTGTTGTAGATTCACGAAATGTTTTCGTATTTTTAAATTTATATAATATATTATTAGGTGGATAATAACACTTGTTTTGTTCCATAATGTTTTTATTTTCAGTTGCCTGGCACGTGTTGCGGTCTTCGCAGACCATTATCAAAGTTAAAACTAATTACAAATGAAAAATGTACAACCATATATAGTCAAGCAGGTAATTAATTGATGGACAACCCCGCGATTAAAATGCTGTCGGCCTGGATTAGCTCCTGTTGGTTGTTAAGGATGTTAATCCCCTTGTCGATTGCCCTCTTGATCTCTAATCCCTCCAGCAGATTAAGCTTTCTTCCCTTTTTGCTAAATTTAATCCCCGAGATCTCTCCCATGTGGTGTCCGGTGTTAATGCAGTGTTCGGATAATCCTGATGTTGTTTTTCCGTCCCTAATTGATTTCTTCTTTAGCAAGAAGACTAGTGAACAACAAAATCGAGACGAAGAAAAAACAAAAGCGATCAGGCGTGTATAAGATAGAATGTTTTAATTGCAAGGGAATCTACATAGGTCAAACTGGCAGAAATTTTGAGGTCCGTTATAAAGAGCATCAAAAATCAAAAAAGGGAATATGACCAAATCTAGATAAGATAAAAGCCGTTTTGGAATACCCGTAACCGAAAACAATGAAACAAATTGAAGCATTTTTAGGACTAACTGGATACTACCGTAAATTCATTAAAAATAATAATGATAATAATATCTTTATTTTCAATGTTATCACAAAATACATATATAAGACATACGTACAGTAACTACACGAAAACAGGTCAGCAAAGAAAATACATTATAATATCAGTAAAAAAGACAAAATAAGTCGCATTTATTCTGTAATGTTGGTGTAAAATTCCTCTATGTTATAAGGCTCAATATCAATAAGCTTTTTAGAAAGTAATTTATTCATAGTTATGTACGATTTTGCTTTTTTAATTTCGATCGGTAAACTGTTATGTAGTTTTAAGCATGAATAATATGGGCCTCTTTGAAATAGAGTTAGTCTGTGAATTGGAAGACTGTATTCAATTCCATGCCTTGTGTTATGGGTATTTGGCAATAAATTTTTATCAAAGATATATCGATGTTTCCATAAAAATTTGATAAATTCCAGAACATAAATACCAGTGCACGTAAGTAGATTTTCTCTTTTAAATATTCCTCTACAGCTAGCATCAAATTTTAATTTGCACATAGTGCGTACTGCGCGCTTTTGTACCTTAAACACGGAATCAACGTTCAAGCTATTTCCCCAGAACATAATGCCATACTTTAGGTTAGAATAAATGTGTGCATAGTAAAAAATTTTTGTAATATTTGGGTTCGTATTTTTTGATAGTATTCTTAGGCCATATGTCACTTTACTTATTTTGCTGATAAGATATTCTGTTTGCTGTTTAAAACTGAGCTTATCATCTATTAAGATACCTAAAAATTTCGTATTGTCAGTGAAAGGATGTATAATATTATTTAATACAATATGTTGTGGAGTTGGTGTTTTGTTGCTCGCTTTGTAGTAAATACATTTAGTTTTTCCTGGGTTTAATATTAGATGATTTTGGTGAAACCACTCTTCAATTTTTTGCATTAAAATATTTCCCGTTTCGGCAATCTCAGCAGGAGTTGATCCATATATTATTATGTTTGTGTCATCTGCATAGCTGAGAAAATTACAAATGTTCGATATGCTGTTTAAATCATTTATGAATATAATGAACAGTAAAGGGCCAAGAATGCTTCCCTGAGGTATACCCATGTTGGTATTTACGATCTGACAGAATCCTTGAACCTCCACTGTCATTATTTTTTGTAAGTTGCAGATATGACTTAATCCATTTATTTTCAATTCCACGTATACCATAGTGATCTAGTTTTGTTGCCAGAATTGAGTGATCAACAGTATCAAAAGCTCTTGAAAGGTCTAGGAAAGCTCCACATACACAATGGCCTTGGTCAATATATGAATAAATGGAATTTAAGTAATCAAATAGGGCTGTATTGATGGACTTGCCTTTTATAAAACCATGTTGTGTTTTACTAAATAGGTTATGTTCGTTAAAGAATTTAATTATTTCAGAAGCTACTACTGTTTCCAGGATTTTAGAGAATGTTGCTAAAATACTAATTGGTCTATAATTTTCAAGTAATTGTTTATCGCCCTTCTTATAGATTTGTGTAATTATAGCGTATTTTAGCATATCGGGATATGTGCCTGTTTGAAGTGAATAATTAATGATGTGTTTAAGGGGTTCAATTATTGAATTTATGCATTTCTTTATTACTGTTATTGGGACTTCATCTATTCCATAACTTCTCTTATTCTTCATTTTATTGATAATATTTATGATATCTTCATTAGACACAATTTTTATTGCAACTTCTTTAAAGAAATAATTAAAATTGTTAGCTAGCTGCAGAAAATTTGACGTTAAGGGAAGTGTAGTCTTTTTAGTACTATTTTATTGGTAAATTTTGATATCAAATCCCAAGAAGCCTTTGATTTATTACCAGAATTTACTAGGTAATTTTCATACTGCTTATTTTGTTCAGCCTTCAATAAAGCATTATATTGTTTTTTTTCTTCTTCGATTTCTACATTAGTAACATTATGATTTACTTTTTTATTTCTCGATATAATTTTTTTTACAGGAAAATGTTTGTTCAGGTATAATGTAAATGTATTTATAAAGGAATTGTATTTATCATTTATATTGTCACCTATATATGTTTTATTAAAGTATTCACTCTCTATATCTTTACAAAAGTTCTCAAGGGCAGTGTCAGAAAAGATTCTACTCTGTTTATTTTTGGATTGTTTATTTATAGTCAAATTTGAGTTGAGAAGTTGTGCGTCATGATCTGATGTATGCATTTGAAGTACATCAGTGGTTACGCTTTCTTTAGAAAGATTGGTTATTATATTGTCAAGGCATGATTTTGAACCAGTAAAATGTGTTCTAGTCGGTTCATTCACTGTTAGTATAGCGTTATAGGAGTTTAAAAAACGGTACATTATCTTGTGTTAAATATTCTAGAATATTATTAAACGTATTAAAGAAGATCGACATGTCTCCATTAGGTGGCCTATATATACATACTACATTAACTACGAGATTGATAAATTTTAATTTTGCACCCCCGCATTCTATATGTTTATTTACAGATAGATTGGTAATTGAATTTGTAGGTGTATACTGAATGTCTTTGTGGCAATATATTGCAACACCGCCCTGCTCGTTTCTTGGCCTACAGAAGTAGGATACAAGATTAAAGTCAGAATTTATATTTAATGATTGTAATTGAATACTGGCAAATGAAAACATTTGCCAGTGTTCTGTTATACATAGTACACTGAGTTCATGAATGTTATTTAAAATATATTTTAATTCATTAATACTTGTGCTAATGCACTGAATATTACAATGTAACAATTTAAAGTTATTTGTTTTATATTTTGGGTGAATAGTACATTGATTATTATTCTTACTAACTATATTGGTTTGGTAAGAGTGTTTAGTTTTAGGAAAAAATTGTATCTAGATACATTGATTCCCCTTTCCCATGAGTTAGGGTCTTCTAATAATTCCTGGTTGGAGAAGGGTACGCCGATCTTAAAGCTTGAAAATATTGGGTTTTCAAATTTTGGGATTATTTTATTACAAATTATATCACTAATATTAAATCTGCTTGCTAGAATTTCTTTTAATTTTTCTTCTGTCAGTTCACTGGGATAGCGGAAGACGTGGAACCAGGCCTTTTTTTCAACAACTAAAATTGATTTATTACCCTTCGTTCCCACGATGACTTTTTTTGCCTTTCTGCGCCTGACCTCTTGAAATCCATCGTCGATTGGAATTATATTATCCGAATCTGTTCGAGTTTTAGCTGCATCGTCTGCGGCCGTGATGTTGATTAGATTAGATTCCGGCGAATGGCTGTTTTGTGCATTTACTGAAGATTGATTGATTTGTGATATATTTTTCTTTTGATTTGTAGAGTTCTGCCTTTGTGTAGTTATTTTTGAAATGGGCTTTGTTTTGGACTTATAGATGTCACTAGCGATCACTTTATTTCCATTCAGATTGTTTTTGTAGATCTTTAGTAGTTCGTTATGATTTTGTTCAATCATCATACTATGATTTTGTAATATAGATTTTATTTCATATAGTAATGAAAATATGGACTGACCTTGTTGTTGATGGTTCACACAAACTGGACATAACCACAATATACACTTCTTGCCGTTAATTAGACGTAGTTCGTTATCTTTTAGGCCTGAACATAATCCATGCACTCGGCCGTTGCATAGCCCATTGCACTGGGTTGATACATCTGATGATTTTATTTGTTTATCACAGATTTTCCAAATATTAATAGGACTTATATTTTCACTCGTCGCCATTATATATAATTATATAATATGCTAAATGAAAATGACTGATGATTGCTTTAAAAAGGAGCTCAAATCGAATATACAACAGAATTTACAAAAGCATTCAAAACTTGTAACAAATAGTCCAATATTACAATTTCCCGATTTCTCAAAACCATTCATATTAACCACAGACGCATCCAATGAAGCACTAGGAGCTGTACTATCTCAAGGAACAGTAAGACAAGACAAACCAATCGCTTACGCATAAAGAACCCTTAATGACACTGAGAAAAATTATTACACAATAGAAAAAGAACTACTAGGAATTGTATGAGCAAAAAAATATTTTAGACGTCCCCTCCATCTCCTATACAACTTAAAGGAACCAAATAGCAAATTAATGCGCTGAAGAATTAAATTAGAAGAATTCGACTACAACGTAATTTACAAGAAAGGTTAATTGAACACAAACGCCGACGCTTTATCTCGCACACTTATCGAAATTCACCCTCTTATGTTAATTTCCATGAACTCTAGGGCATCCAATTTCCTTCCTTTTCTTTCAATATGTAATATTTTTTTCTTCTCCAAATCTATGATTTTCTGCGATGAGGTGTGTGGCAAATGCTGATTTCTCTCTATTATATTGAAGATCTTTTTTATGCTCTTCTATCCTATCCATTATAGATCTCCCGGATTGTCCTACATATATTGTGGGGCAGTCACAGCAGTTTAACATGCAGATTTCACTTTGATTTTTAAGTTCGTTTTGTCTTTATTGTTTTTTATTAATTTTCCTAAACTGTTGGATGTTTTAAATGAAGGTATTAAATTATCTTTTAAAAGCATTTTGCTTATAATATGGCTTTCTTCTCCTGTGTACGTTAATGAAACATAATTTTTATGTGATTTTAATTGTACGTCTGAATAAATTTCGCTAATCGTGGGTTTTTTCAGTTTTTTATTTAAATGTCTTTAATTACATAATTGTATAGGCAAAAAAATGGCTTCAGTTTCAGAATGTACCATTCTTCGCCTGAAGAAGCCACAGTGTGGCGAAACAATTGTTGCGAAAAAAAAACATACTCTTTGAAAGTTTGTGTTTTAGTTACAACACCTAACAGTTAATTTAAAAAGAATTATACACAGAATTATGAAAATTATATTCTGAAATTTTCAATAATAATGGATTTAAAATAATTTGGCACTAAACAAAATAAAAAATTGAACATAAAATAAAAACAGTGATCACATTGTACCACGAAGGAAAAATAAATCACCGAGAAGTTACTAAAACATACAATAAACTAAAACGAAACTACTATTATATTCTCCTTTTAATTTCTTAATTTAATAACAATCATTCTTTTATTAATTGCTTCCCATCCTTCTATTTTATGCTCGTTTTTATTCTTGTTGCCGCTATACGTTTCCTCTCAACACCACTAAAATTAAACGTTATCTTATTTACTGTTTTTGTCATTTCTTTCCCCGTCTTATTTGTCTCTGTTATTATTATTAATTCCAGTTTTGTTTTTTCAAATTATTCTTCTAATTCTTTTCCTTTGTCTTTTCGATTCCCACATTCCCTCTTCCAATCCGCTATCTATTTCTTCGTTCGTAAATATCTTGTCATCATTTTCTTCCCTTTTCTAACTTTTTAGTTTTAGAAAAATGACAATTTTAATAACATTACTTAAATTTTATATTTATCATTTAATAGAATAATAAAACCTTTGTGTTTAAATTTTGTTTAAAATCTGTTATACAATTTTTCACAATATTACAAATCTGGTTCTATTTATCCCTGTTATAATTTTGTATTTGAAAAAATATCCGACTCACTATAAACCTCCTACCTGCAGGTAAAAAATGCTATGTTAATGTCTATTTTAATTTAAACTTTCATATGTTTAATGCTTGAAGCCATGTGTGATATCAACGAAGTGTATTTTCATTTAAAGTTCCTTAAACTTTCATAAATTTATTAAGCATTTAATGTACTTTAAAATAATAAAGTCGGTACTTGTCAGTATTGTAGGATCGATGTGGTATCTAGGCAACACACTTCAATTAAATACTACAGATATTTGTTAATTTAGATGAGATCACTGGTTATTAAAAGATTACAATTTATAATACATATGAGGATCTCTTCAGATGAATCAGACATCATTATTAGACTACATTAGATACTTGAAATAAAAATACCTTAACAATGAGTTGAAATTCTGTTCAAACAAATGAAGTAATTAATACATTATTCACCACAGCCTATTCAAATTAATTTAATTATTAATCATTCATTTCACATACATTCATTTTGAGACTATTATTTGCAACGAATTATAAATTTAAAAAAAGATTACGCTAACATCGGTAATATTGGAATGTACAATTTAAGTAAGACAATAATATATTTAGGATTACAATAATTTTAAGCACATCGTGTTCTAGATTTATTATCTTGTATGTTTATTATTTAATTATAATTGGTAATCTTGTATTTATTAACTACTTTATATAAAAGCATAAGATGATTTAGTATTTTATATACTTGAAGAATTATTTTCTTTAATTTATTAATTTTTCAATTGTATAACTAACAACTGAACAAGTTAAGCATATATTTAAAAATACACACACACACAAATATACGTAATTATATTCTCGAGCAAAGTATCGTTCTGTAAACACGTGCTAAATGCGCAATATCAAAGTAAAAAGATTGTACATAACAACCCTATTGAACTCCATGGAGGATGAGAAATGCCCAATATAATTAGAAAGGGAATTTAGGTACTCTAAAAGGAATCAAGGGCATTCAAGGAAAAAAGACAGTTCAACACAAGGACAATTTGGAATTTAACAGGAACTTCACATCGGAAAAATAAAACATCTAAAATATAAAGATCGACAGGATGTTTTATTAATGTCAACAAATCATAAATGATTCTAAAACTTAAGACAGAGAGTAAATGATTTTATTTAACACGCACAGTGTCGAGCAGGAATGAAAATGAAAATATCGAAAAAAAATCATACCCACTCGATTGTAGATACATGTAACACTTTGGATCTTGCATATTTATATTTTGTAACCTCCTATATTCTTTTCAATTAACGCTTAAACTTGATTGATTTAGAAACTTCAATTTTACGGTATTTCACGCACACGGTTAAATAATTAATACATAGATTGTAGGTATACTATCAATATAATATTATATACAATTGTTTATATCATAATACTGTACGTTATGGTTAAAAAATCAAGTCACTAAATATTCCAACTCGATGAGGCCTGGGGATATCACCAAAAATTAGTTCAACACTTTCTCTAATTACCCTCAAAATTTCGTATCTCCACCGGTGCAGTGGCGTATTCAGGGGGGGTAATTGGGTAATTACCCCCCCTAAGAATTATTTATTCGCTTATTTTGTTTATTCTTAAAAATTACTAATATTTCAAACAAACAAGTTAACTGTTGGTAGTTCTAGTCAGCGATCTATGACAGTGCATTTTTCCATGTACACAAATTAAAATTATCTGCGCAAGCACCGTTAGAAAAGTGATGACTTCCTTTGCACGGGGGGTTCCCCTTTCTAATAATACCCGACATATATTGATACTATTCGCCTCTTTGGTATCGTAAATCGTTACATTGTTTTACATTAAAAGAGCGCGATTCACATTTCTTAGTTTAATTTATAATATTTCTTGTCTTACTTGGTTTAAATGTAAAAGATAGAAACCGAAACTGTTTACACGTCGCATGTAAATCCTAAATTTTTAGTGATTGCTGATAAATTACCAATTTATTATAATTCGATCAATTATACATAAGGTATTTTTTTGATTTTAGGAATAATATATGCATTCTTTTAAATTAATTTATTCCTGATTTTTGTTGTAATTAAATTAGTAAATGAAAATTGATAATCTACGTTGGATTCATTTGTTCAGAAAATTAAAAAAACACGATTTTTTAACAAATAAAGATCGATCTATGTCAACAGTCAATTTAAATCATCCATCTACATCTTCATTGACATTTGGCAGTAGAAATCTTCACTAGGTTGTTCCCATCATGAGAAAAAGAAGCATACAACATGTACATATAGTAATGTTGAAATTTACATTCATATAGTTAAATTTAGTAATGTTAATGAAATTGAGAAATTTAGAATTTTAAATTGTAAAAGAAAACCAAATGATACTTTTGTTTTACCCTATTCTGTACATAAAAAGGAGGAAGGATATTAAATATTACTTGTCTGGAAAACATTTTAGACAATTTAATTGGTTAATCTTTTCTAATCATTTAAACAGATTCTTTTGCAAATATTGCTTTTTTTTACAAAATTTGGTGGGTTGCACCAACAAGTGCCATTGCAAAAATAAGTATCTCAGACAGTATCTCAATATTCTAAATTATCAGGTAAAAATGTTGTGTTATAAAAATATTACCATAAAAATTCAATTGTTTATGCGAAATTGTTTTATAAAATCACGAGATATAAGAAATAAATTAAATATGGAAAGACTTCGACAAATTGAAGAAAATAGACATAGATTAAAACCAATAATCAAAAGTATCATATTTAGGGGAAACAAAATATTCCCTTACGAGATCATCGTGCTGGTGGTTCTCTCTTAAATACAAAATCTATTACAAACGAGGGCAATTTTTGTGAAATTCTACATTTTGAATTGCATCTGGTGACAACTTTAAAAAATCATTTGGAAAACCATTAAACATATTTCACAAATGTCTCTTGAAATACAGTGACTTTGAGTAAATAGAATAAATAAAATGAATCTTGCTCTAATAACTTTATAAATAACACTATTGATGTTTTATCCAACAAGGGGAAAAATACTGCCACATCTTTTAAACAATTTATAATGATGCAGTCAATATTTTAAACGAATTACAAATTTAAATGACAAAACCGCGAATTACCAAATGCCAGAGGAATAGACCAAACTTGAATAAACCTATTATAGCAGATTATTTTTATTTATCTTTTTCCCTTTTATCCATTATGGGTGTCAGACTTATTTTCTACAATATGTCTCAGTTAATTTCTTTTACACTTCTTTACCACTGTTGCGTAGCTTGTGCTATTTTCTTATTTCTTTCCATTATGTTCCTTTTCTTTCCGCTGCTTGATGCTTGATGTATGTTACTTGCTCGTTCCAACCCTTGGTCTTCCTAATTCCCTCTATCTTTTTTAGGTATCTCATTTCCATTGCATTGGTTTTTTTGTTATTACTCTCTGTGGTTACTCACGATTCACTACTATAGTCCATCCGTTGGATCTTCCGTCCTACGTCACAAACTATCGCTTCAAAAAGAATATATGTGTAAATCTTTTCCCTTTTTAATCATCTTTTCTGTTAATTGTCTCATTATGTATATTAAATCTTGTTTGCTTCTATTTTTCTGAATCCGTGTTGTTCTTCTCCCAGCTGTTGATCTAATTTTCCTCTTATTCTTGCTTCTATTAACCTAGTAAAAATTTTCCCTGGTTTGATTGTGAGTGTAATACCTCTGTAGTTATCATATATTTTTGTGTCTCCTTTTTGTGTATGGATATTATAATTCTCTTGTTCCATTCCTCGGGTATCTTGTGATTTTTGATAATGTCATTTACTATTTCCAAGAATTCTTCCTTCCCCTTTCCCCATATATTTCATTATTTCGGCTGTGATGTCATCTATACCTGGAGATTTTCCTAGTTTTATTTTTTGATTGCTGCCTCCAGTTCTTCGATTCTTATTTCGTTGATTCCTCCATTTGTTTCACCTTCTATATCTCCGTGCTGGTCTGTTTTGGTTATTTCATTAAAGAATTCTTTCCATCTTTCTAATATCTTCTTTTCTTCTGTTATTATATTTACGTTTTTATCTTTTATACTTGGCTGGGTTAATGTATTTTAATTGCTCATTTGTTTAATAGTGCTGTTAAACATCTTTTTGTTTTCTGTGAACGTTTCTTTTCTTAACGAACTGCTCCCAGGATTGCTTTTTTCTATCTTGAATTTTTGTGCCACATTTTTATTTGCTATTATATATCTTCTATAATCTTATTCTTTCCTTGTTTCCTTGTTTAAGTTTTCCAATTCTCTTCTTTTGTTTTTACAAATTGTTTTACCTCTTCTGACTATCACCTGTTTTTCTTCCTCTGTTTGTTTGATATAGTGATTGTTTCACATCTTTCTTGGACTGCTTCACTTATGATTTCTTTGATCTTATTCTTTTCTCCTTCTATTTTGTCTTTTTCTCTATTTTTGATTGGTATTCATTCCTAGTTTCTTTCTTTTCAATTTTTGGTTTTATGTATTTTTTTATTATTGTTTTCGACTTCGTATACTTCAAATTTTCAGCTTCTGTGTTAATTTATATTTTTACCAAGTAGTGGTCGCTCCCTATTTCAGCTTGTCTTATTACTTTAACATCTTTCACCTTTTCCATTCTTCTGCGTCTATTAAGGAGTAGTCTTTTATTTCTCTTTTCTTAGTCTAACTTCTCTAGTGTGTTTATGTATGTATTTGAATTTTGTGTTTGTCACAATGAGGTTGTTTGCTATACATAATTCTATAATTGTTTTTCCATTTTCGTTTCTGTTCTCATCTCCATACTTTCCCCTGTATATTTTTTGCTCTCTCTCTTCGTTTAGTTCTTTGTCATTTCTCTCATGGAGTCTTTAAACATGCTCTTTAATTCCTCCATTATCACATCGTTCTTAGATATATTTAGATTTTCCTTCTCCGTGAGTTTTTTTTCTGTTTTCATCTTCCTTTGTTTTATTTTTGTATCCTGTTGTTATGACAACGTTTTGTTGCTCATTTGGAATCCTTGGAATCCATAATTAGGGCTGTCGATATCTCTTTCTATTTTTGTGCTCATTTGTTTCTTTATTTCCCACTTCCTTTTAGTTTTATATATTTTAACACTACTTATTTACTTTTTTATGGACTTTTGCATGTATGTGGTTCGCTGTTTTAAGTTCCTCTGAACTGAACAGAGGATTATTATCGAATTAATATATATTTACCTCTCCTGAATAATATTATTACAGATCTGCAATACAGATTTAATAAAGACACGATGAATTTGTTCAAATTTAACACAACAATACCTAGTGTTTTATTGATAACAAACTGGCGAAGATTTAGATGTCACTTAAAAATCTGTTGCAACATATTTAAATAAAATTTTACCTGAAAACGTAACATGTGCAATAGCAATTAAGTCTGAATTGGCATTTTGGAAATTACAATGGCAAAAGAAAAAGAAAATCAAAGAACAATTACCAGAAAATGCTTTAGATGTATACAGAAAATATGACCCGAATATTTACTGAACATAAAAATAATTTTACAAATATTATGTACTCTTCATGTTAGCGTTGCTTCTGCAGAAAGAAGTTTTTCTGCACTGAAAAGATTCAAATGGTGGCTGCGAGCCACTATGTCTCAAAAAAGTCTAACCGAGTTAGCTGTATTACATATTCATTGATATATGGATATTAATATTGACAATATTATTAAAAAGCAAAGAAAATCGTTTTTTTAATAAATTTAATTACAAAAACCTGTTTCAAATTTTACAAAATATATTATTATGATTTTATATGTGCTATATTTATTTCGGGTGTGATATTATTTTGTTTATATTTAAAAATAATAGAATTATATTTTATTTATTTATGGAATAAAAAAATATTTTCATTTTTTCAAATTACCCCCCCTAAGCCAGTTGACTGGAAACGCCCTTGCACCGGTGCCATTTTAAAGTCTTTTTATTTTTTTTATTCAGCGCTACCAATCAAAATTTAGTTGAGCCAGCTCCTGTAAAGTAGGGCGTCGAGGCCAGCGCAATATTATCGAGCAGCATGCACGAACAAAAAAGTAATAGAAACACACTTGTAAAGTTTCAATAAATTTAGGGCAGTAACAGAAAACATTCACAGATATTTATATGACAGTCAGTCCTCGTCATTTGCAACTTTCTGAAAAATAAAATTGTTATTCTGAATATACATTAAATATGTCTGATTTTGCACAATAAAGTTATTTATTTTGTAATGTTTTATTTACTTACCTATTTAAAATGAAAATTTATTAGTACCTTTATCAGTATATTCGTATATAGTGTCACTCGTGTCCGTTTCAAAATTAATTAAACTTTTAAGGACTGTAGGTAGTTGTTTACTTTATTAATTTTACATCGCTTATCATAGACGATAGGACACTGAACAGGAAGACACTAATGAGGATACTTAGTTGTTTATAACATAAAATATATACTATAGTTAAAAAATCAAGCCTCTAAATGAGTTAGAACAAAATAATATTTTTAAATATGAATATTTTTAATATACATTTTAAGTTTAGAAAGTGTTATATAAAAAATGTCAACACGGTGAGGTTTAGGAATATCTTCAAAAATTACTTCAATATTTTCTCTACTACTCTCAAAAATTAATATTTCCACCGGTGCTTTTAGCGTCACCAATTAAAATTGCGACAAGCGCACTATTTTCGAGCAGCAGGCAACATGATTTGTACGTTGGTGCCGAACAAAAAAAATTAAAAAAAACAAAAACACCGCTGGTATACAGGATGAGTTTTTTTCGATATTCTCTATGGGGATCTCGGAAACTATAAGAGATAGAGAAACGGTTAAATGGGGAAAGAAGTGTAGATTAACGAGACGAATAAAATTCCATTTTCAAAGTTTTCAAAAAAGTCAAGGGTAACTAGATATTTTGAAAAAAGTAAAAAGTGTCATTTTTTTCAAATCAATATATCTCGGTTATTATAACAGATAGAAAAAAACTGTGAAGGACAAAGTTTTAGATAATTTTATGTAGATTAATAAAAAATAATCAGAAATTTTTTATCGCCATTATTTTCCGAGATATGATGCAAACTTACATTTTTTTAAATGGAAACCATAGTTGGCTGTGGCCTCATTCAAAAGGTATTTTTTTTCTCTTTTATCCAATATAACATACGACATAGTTATTTCTAAAAATAAGTGAGTTATAGTCATTTTAAATTTTATTATAAATAAAAAATGGGTAGCCATGAAAAAGATGAAAGTAAAACAATTACAGTTGTTTATAATAATAGCAATATTGTAATTATTAGTTCTACAAAGTTAAATAAAAATGGAAAACCAGCATAAGTATAATAATTTTGTAATTATCAAATGGCCTTCTGTATGTGGTATAAACCCATTTGTCAAGAGGATAATACGTTTCTTACAAAAATATTATGAACAGATGAATCGCGATTCACTAATTGTGGTATTTTTAATCGCCACAATGAACATAGATGAACTTAAGAGAATCCACGAGAAGTTTCACAGAGAAAACTACAAATTAAATTTGGATTTAATCCATGGTGTGTTTGGATTAATAATTCTCGGTCCATATATTTTTGAAAGCTAAGTGAAACTGATTACTTTCAATTTCTTCAGAAAACATTTGAAGATACGCTCGATTGTTTAAATTTATCATTACAAGCAAGATTAAAATGGTTCCAATATGACGGTGCTCCACCTAATAACATGTTGGCTTTACAAATTATTTAAATGATGCTTTTCCTAACTCATAAGTGGGAAGAAATAAACCAATCCCAGAGCCACCTAGATCTCCCAATCTGCGCGTTTTAGAATGTTTTCTGTGGGGTTATGTAAAAAACAAAGTATATGAAAAATCATATCAATCTGTGGAGGATCATAAACTAGTTGTTATTGAAACATTTAATTCAATTTACATGAGAATAGTCAAAAAGCCATAAAATCAATTTTAAAAAGATATAATTTATGTCATAATAGTATTAATAGTGGACTCTTTAACTATATTTTTTAATATTAAAATTTCTCTCCCATTGATATATTGATAATTTCAGAATTACTTTATGCAGTTGTTTCATTTTAATTTATCTCTGTAAAACTAATGATTACAATATTGCTAATATTATAAACAACTGCAATTGTTTTACTTTCATCTTTTTCATGGCTACCCATTTTTTATTTATAATAAAATTTTAAATGACTATAACTCACTCATTTTTAGAAATAACTATGTCGTATGCCATATTGGATTAAAGAGAAAAAAATTACCTTTTGAATGAGGTCACAGCCAACTATGGTTTCCATTTAAAAAAATGTAAGTTTGTGTCATATCTCGGAAAATAATGGCGATAAAAATTTTCTGATTATTTTTTATTAATCTGCATAAAATTATCTAAAACTTTGTTCTTTACAGTTTTTTTCTACCTGTTATAAAAACCGAGATATATTGATTTGAAAAAATTGACACTTTTTACTTTTTTCAAAATATCTAGTTACCCTTGACTTTTTTGAAAACTTTGAAAGTGGAATTTTATTCGTCTCGTAAATCTACACTTCTTTCCCCATTTAACCGTTTCTCTATCTCTTATAGTTTTCAAGATCCCCATAGAGAACATCGAAAAAAACTCACCCTGTATATACGGACGACGAAATCGGTAAACGATAATAAATCAAAGGGACACTTACCAATGTAACTTCCTCTTTTCTTCCCGGTCTGGCCAGACTGATGTGGACTGTATATAGGGGTTGAAAAATACGCAATCGTTCTTTTTAACACACAATTTTAAGATGCAGCGACAACAACTGTAGGGCCTTTTTAAAAGAATTCCAAAGAAAAATAGTATGTAACACCCGGTCACAAGAATGGGAGAGCAAAGCGCGCTCAAGTACTTTCTCTCTTACACACCGACGCACCCGCGGTACTACCCTACGCTGCATCCCTCTCCGCTGGACCGATGCGCCGCTGGCACACCCGTCAGCTTTATGATAGCCGCTACCCGTTAAATACCTCGGACGCACCCTATGGAAGTTAGTTCAGTTTTGCACTGCCTGCAGTCAAAACTAAGTAGCACTGACCAACCAGTCTACCCTACTGCCGCTCCTTGAAAACCAAGTCTAACCTAACGCCGTGATTCTGCTTGGGACACACGTATTGTACCTAAATACTTAAGAAAAGTTTATGCAGTGCGTATTTGAAATATAACTGTGTAGTGAGTGTTTCTTTACATCAAATTATCATCCTTGTGAAGAGTTGTATATAGTACGTTTTGTATAATATATATGTTTCTGTTTTTTTTTTTCTGAATAAAAACATCTTCGTGTGACAATTCTGGCCTCTATTCCTGCAAGAACCCTTACAAAAGTGGCAGCCCAGAGTTTGGCCTGAATTACGAGAAGTACCACGACAAAGATGGCACAGCAAATTGTTCTGACACAGGAGCAATTCCAGGAACTACTTCAACAATCGCAATGGATCACAGCTACGAAACAAGAAAACATAGCGAGCTGCACGACTCGGTACCAAGGTGCCCGAGAAAAAGCCAAGGTAGAAAGGTTTATTGATACGGTGGAAATCTACAAAAGGATTGAGAATATCTCCGACCAAGAGGCTCTCACAAGATTCGCGCTACTCCTGGAAGAGGATGCCGCGATATGGTGGAACGGCGTCCGAGATAACATAACCACATGGGAAGAAACTTTGTTAAACCTACCTGAACACTTTTCGCAACAATGGCCGAGCCATATAATTCTCCACGAACTGTTCGCCACCGAACAAGAAAAGCCCGAAGGTTCCGACGTGTTCGTGACAAACAAACGATTATTACTGGCAGGAATGAGCCACAAGCTGTCGGAGGAATTGCAGCTCGATATCGTATTCGATCTCCACCGCGAGTTAAAGGAGAGGATCCCTAGAAACAACATAAATACGTTCAAGCAGCTCATCAGAATGATGAGAGAAGCGGAAAGCGCGGTCGAAGAAGCCAAGGAGGCCAAGGTTGAGAAAACCGGAAAAACGCCGAGAAAATAATGTGCGTTCTGCAGGAATTATGGGCATTCCTTCAACGAATGCAGAAAACGAGAGAAGGCAGCTAAAACAGAGCAACAACTGCCAGAAAAAAAGAAGAAAACATTGCTAGATTCTCCTGCTATGGTTGTGGCAAACCAGGAGTGGTCAGAAGCAAATGCCCATCATGCACTCCTCAAGCATCGTACAATACTGCCACCTTCCGTGCCGTAACAATAACAAAAAAATTAGTCCTATAATAAGAATAAAAGTCGCAGGTTGCAACGGCACCGGATACCTCGACTCCGGGGCAGAAGCAAATATCGCCTACACATCGCCTATATCAGCAACTAAAAAAGACAGGGTACCACTTCAAGAAAACAAATCTCCAGGTAACGTTAGCCGACGGTAAGACCTGTACGGACACACTTCTTGAAACAACTACTGTCCAAATAATGCATAAACTCCTCCAAACCACCTTCGTTGTGTTACCTGGGAAAGAGGACAATCACACGCTCTTTGGCGTCAACTTCATATCTTTATGAACACACCACAAAGAAAATGGCATTTTTGTGACAACCCCGGCATAAAGTTCGAATACCCGCCAGTGAATGATAATAAAAACCGACGGGGCCCGCTCGTCGCCTCCCAGGAAGCTCACATCAGACCTACATTACCTATTCCGATGGAAATGGAATTCCCGAAGGACGAGTATTATCGTGTTCCAAAAATGTAATCACCTATCCAGGACACATTCGACTCTCCCCAGGAAATGGACTATTCTCCTGATTGGATATTCATTGATAACTTATTCGCGGATTACACAACCGTAAATGTCACCGACCCATGCAAAACACAGTCCAGAAAATTGTTCGACCACCCACCGACAAAAATTAATAGTATACACATCCCCGCGCTGAATGAAGAGTTTCCCGACGAAAGTACCACGTCGCAGCCACCCGAGATCAAAGACCTGTTGGTGGAATTTATAGACCTTTTCGGCCCATTGGAAGATGCCACCCCAATGGCCGAACATCAATCAACACTGGGGATAGCCGCCCGATTGCGCCTCCTCCATACCGACTTACGGAGCCTCGAAAGCAAGTATTGAAAACAGAGTTAAATAAACTATTAGAAAGTGGTATTTATCGAAGAGACTAGTTCGCCCTGGGCCGCTCCAGTTATGCTAGTGCTGAAAAAGGACGGAGCCACCCGACTATGCGTAGATTACCGCAAGCTGAACGCCGTAACTATCGCCGATGCATATCCACTACTCAGAATTGAAGATCTTTTACACTCCATAAACCTCCTAGCTTGGATCTCTACCATCGATTTGAGAAGCGGATACTGGCAAATAACTGTGGCTCCGGAAGATCGACAAAAAATAGGTTTTGCGACTCCCTTGGGCTCGTTCTGCTTTACGCGAATGCCGTTTGGATTACGAAATACCCCGGCCACCTTCCAACGCCTCATGGCCGCTTCACGAGAAAATTACCCCAGATCCAACTACGGGTTTACTTGGACGATCTTATTATGTTTTCTGGTACTCTGAAACAACACGTGGCAGATCTTTGCCATGTCTTGAATAAGCTCCGCGCTTATAGATTAAAGATCAACGAAGAAAATACAAAGTTTTGCTGCACTAAGGTCCATTACTTAGGACACCTTATCACACCCAGTGGGATCCACACTGATCCAGCAGAAACTCAAGCCATTCAGGCAACCCCCACGAAATAAAAAGGAGGTTCTATCATTTATATAGGTATCGACGTTTTGTACCAAACTTTGCCACAGTAGCACGCCCGCTCACTGATCTAACGAAGAAAAGGACAGCCTGGAAATGGAAAGAAAAAGAAGATGAAGCATTCACAGAACTCAAGAAGCTCCTCTGTGAAGCACCAGTACTTCCATTTATCATTCGAACCGACGCTAGCGAATATGCTATTGGCGCTGTTCTCATCCAGGGGGAGAAAGAGTATGAACACCCCGTCGAATACGTGAGTCGACTTTTAACTAAGTCCGAGAAAAATTATTCAACCACACAGAACGTGAAGCCCTCGCCATTGTATGGGCTGTAACCAAATTTCAAGGTTACATCTAAGGATGTCCGATCACAGTCAGCACTGATCACCAAGCGCTCAAGTGGCTTATGAGCTTAAAGTCACCTACTGTACAATACGTACTATATACAACTCTTCACAAGGATGATAATTTGATGTAAAGAAACACTCACTACACAGTTGTATTTCAAATACGCACTGCACAAAATTTGCAACAAGGGCTATGTGATCTCCCAAGGAGTTCTCCATCGCTATGATCCCGACGACGAGTCAGAAGATATTCAGCAAGTCGTTCCGAGAGGAGAAGTCCCCAAGATCATCTACGCCTTCCACGACGTCCCCGAAGCAGGACATTACGGAGTAGACCGAACGCTCCACAGAATCAAAAAAAGATATTACTGGAAGAAGATGAAAAAGGACATCACTGCATACATCAAAAGGTGTGTTCTATGCCAGCGATATAAACCCTCAAATACTAAACCGGCAGGGTTGATCCACATAACTCTGCCCAATCAGAGGTTTGAAGCCATCGCATTTGATTTATTTGGCCCACTACCCGCCTCCAAGGATGGAGAAACCACTATCCTGATTGTAAAAGATCTCGCTTCAAAATGAATGGAACTCTTCGCGCTTCAGAGAGCCACCGCTGAGAACTGTGCTCGGAAACTCATTGACGAAGTTTTCCTAGGATATGGGTTCCCAAGGAAAATTATAAGCGACAACGGCCCCCAATTCGTTGGAGCAGTCCTCCAGCATGTCACCTATGTCTTCGGAATCCGGCACCAGTTTACGCCCGCCTATCATTCGCAGGCTAATCCAATCGAGAGAAGAAATCGGGATCTCAAGACCCAGTTAGGAATTTTGTAGATCGAGACCACACTTGCTGGACCGAGAAACTCCCTTCCGTCCGCTTTGCGATGAATACTGCTCTAGTATCCACCACTGGCTATTCACCCGCCTACCTAACTTTTGGTCGTGAACTGCGAGACCCGCAAGATGTTAATAGGGACCTTCGAGAAGTCCTGCAGAGTGAGAATTTTTTCGTCGAAATCACTTCATACCTGAAATGGTTGTTGCAGACCCTGGAAGAAGTCAAAACAACCATAATAGAAGCCAATGAATCTAGAAAGAAATATGCTGACCAAAAACGAATCTCCAACCCACATTACCAGGTTAACGACTTAGTCTGGGTAGCAGTACATGCTCTGAGCAATGCCCAATAATATTCCTCTAAATTGGGTATTTTTCATACCTCCACTTTGACTGCCTATCCAGGAGACCAAACTGATGAACTAGAACCGTTGGTTCTTGATCCAATCCGACCAATGAGAAAGAGAGGACGCCCCAGGAAGCACTAGATATGATCCAGCCATTTTTAGGGTTTCTTCTTCTTGTAGCACTTTAAATGTTGCTGGTCTTGATGGCCCCATATTTAAAGTGTGTCCATTTATGGGCATCTTATAGGCTGCCTGTCTAGCTTCCATCATTACAAATAGATGTAGTGGTGGTAGCAATAATATGTGTTCCATGGCTGCCGTGGGCGTTGTTCTCATTGCCCCAGTGATCAGCAGACACGCCTGTCTTTGCACTTTTTCAAGTTTTACTGCTGCACTCCAGATCCAGATTCCAAAACTAGCGCCGCGTATGTCACTATAGGTCTTATGACCACAGTGTATAGCCATTTGGTCATACTGGGTCTCAGTCCCCATGTGCGTCCTGCCATTTTTCCTCTCATGGCCTTTTTGCTGATGCTCTCTAGGTGGAAGTTGAAGTTCAATCTGGTATCAAGTATGACCCCTAAATATTTTACTTCATTTTTAATTGGAACTTCTATTTTATAAATACGTAGTGATTTTATGTCATTGGTTTTTCGTCTTCTAGTAAAGGGGACGATCGCCGTGTTGACCGGGTTTACAGTTAACCCTTCATTCCTGCACCATCTTTCTACAATATTTAGTGCCCTCTGCATCAAGTTTGATACAGTGGTCCCTAACTTCCCGCTTACTAGAATGGTCAGATCATCTGCATACCCTAGTGCATATATGCCATGGCTTTCGAGTAGCAGCAGAAGGTCGTTCATGACGAGGCACCAAAGGAGCGGCGAGAGAACACCTCCCTGCGGGCACCCGCCAGCGACTAACGCTTCTGCTGTTTTTCCATTTAGGGTATTTGGTTATTCCAATGATTTCTTTCACGGTCAATAATAAGATGTACCTGTTTGTCTATTGTTACCTTTTTAAGTCTTAACTGTAGTTCAAGCCATGATTCCAAACTAATCATATACAATGGAGATGATTCGTGTTCCTCCAAGATTTGCGTAATATGATCCCAGTCGTTCCCTTCCGTGGCTAATTTAACTAACCAGTCACTATTCACAGTAATTGGGTAATTATCCCCCCTAAGAATTATTCGTTCGCTTATTTTTTTATTCTTAAAAATTACTAATATTTCAAACAAACAAGTTAAGTGTTAGTGAATCTAGTCAGCGATCTATGACGGTGCACTTTTTCAAAACGGGCAGGCTATGTACACAAATTAAAATGCGCAAGCACCGTTAGAGCAGTGATGACTTTCTTCCTTTGCAAAGGGGGTCCCCTTTTCTAATAATACTCGACATATATTGGTACTATTCGTCTTTTTGGTATCGTTAATCGTTACATTGTTTTACATTAAGAGAGCGCGAATTATATTTGTTAGTTCAATTTACAATATGTCTTGTCTTACTTGGTTCAAATCTAAAGATAGAAACCGAAACTGTTTGCACGTCGCATATAAATCCTAAATTTTTAATTGACTAATTACCAATTTATTATAATTCAATCTATTATACACAAGGTATTTTTGATTAAGGATAATATATGCATTCTTTTAAATATTTTAATAAAGCAAAATTACTAAAGAATTCGATTTGTATCTTTATCTAATAAGAGGAAAAATACTGCCACATCGTTTAAACAATTTATAATGATGCAGTCAATATTTTAAACAAATTACAAATTGAAATGACGAAACCTCGAATTACCAATACCAGAGAAATAGACCAAACGTGGATCAACCTATTATAGAGGATTATTTTTTCCACTTTTATTTATTTCCTTTTACACATCTTTACCACTGTTGCCTATATTGTGCCATTTTTCTTATTTCTTTCCATTCTATTCCTCTTCTTTCCGCTGCTTGAGGTACTTGCTTTTACCTCGTGTATTCTTTTCATTAATCTATTATCTTCTTATCTGTATATATGACCAAACCATCCTAATTGTCTGTCTTCTATTACTGATTTTATTGGTTTAATATTGAGCTGTTTTCTTTCGTAGTCTGTCTCTTCTTGTTATTCCCTCTATCTTTATTAACTATATAATTTCCATTGCATTGGTTTTGCTGTTATTACTCTCTGTGGTTGCTCATGATTCATTACTAGGTAGCAGTGAATGTCTTATATTTTTTTATATACTTCTGTTTCTATTGTTTTTGTAATCTCTTTTTTCTCTAAGAATGTTTTCTTTATGTGTTGTAGATCATTCTTGCTTTGCCTAGTATTTCCTCTTTTTCTGAATCTATCTTCCCTGTTTCCTCTATTGTTGATCCCAGGTATTTGAACTGCTTAACCTGCTCTACTTGTTTTCCGTTTAGCTCTATTTTGTGATTGCTCCCTTTTGATGATATTATCATTGTTTTGGTTTTGTTTAAATTCATTTTTTAGCTCCTCTTTGTATATTTCCAGGTTTTTCTTCGGAATCTGCTATTAGTGTTATGTCGTCGGCAAACATTAATATTTGCATTTTTAATATTTCTATATTTTTAAACCCTATCTTTGTGTTCTCGGCTCTTTAATCATATTTTCTTTTGTTGTCTCATTATGTATATTAAGACTTGTTTGTTTCTATTTTTCTGAATCCGTGTTGTTCTTCTCCCAGCTGTTGATCTAATTTTCCTTTTATTCTTGCCTCTATTATCCTAGCCAAATGTTTCCCTCGTATGTTTGTGAGTGTAATTACCCCTGTTGCACATATTTTTGTGTCTTCCTTTTTGTATTTGGGTATTTTAATTCCCTAGTTCCATTTTTCGGGTATCTTGTGATTCTTGGTGGTGTCATTTACAATTTCCAAAAATTCTTCCTTCCCCTTTCACCCATATATGAAGTCATCTACACCTGAGGATTTTCCTAGTTTTATTTTCTTGATTGCTGCCTCCAGTTCTTCGATTGTTATTTCGTTGTTTCCTCCATTTGTTTCACTTCATCATCTCCATTATCGTCTGTTTCGGTTATTTCGTTAAAAAAATCTTTCTTTCTCTCTAATATTTCGTTTTTTCTGTTATTATATTTCCGTTTTTTGTCTTTTATACTTTATAATTGTGCTGTAAAATATATTTTGGTTTTCTGTGAACGTTTCTTTCAGTTCCTTACCGAACTGCTCCCAGAATAGCTTTTTTGATATCTTGATTTTGTGTTCTACTATTTTATTTGCTACTATATATATTCTGTAATCTTTGTTTTTACAAATTGTTTTACCTCTTCTGACACGACCTGCTTTCCTTCCTCTGTTTGTTTGATATAGTGATTGTCCCACAGCTTTCTTGGACTGCTTCACATATTATTTCTTTGAACTTTTTCTATTTGCTTTCTGCTCCCTCTATTTTGTTTGCCTTTTCTTTATTTCTGATTGGTATTCATCCCTAGTTTCTTTATTTTCAAATTTTGGTTTTTGTGTTTTTGTTTATTATTGTTTTCTGATCCTGTGTTAATTGTATTTTTACCAATTTGTGGATTAAGGAGTAGTCTATTATTTCTCTTTTCTTGGTCTGACTTTTCTAGTGTATTTGTGTATGTCTTCGTGTTTGAATTTTGTGTTTACCACAATGAGGTTGTTTGCTATACAGAATTTTATAATTCTTTTTCCATTTTCGTTTCTGTTCTCATCTCCATACTTTCCCCTGTATCTTTTTTTGCCTTAATAAAAATGTATTAAAATCCTTACGTTGTAGAAAATTAACTAATAATTAGAAAACATTTCGTAAATATGTCATACTATAGTCACTCACAAACTATTTAACGTACATTCAATCATTTTTAGTTTATTTGACAGAAATAAATACGTTCAAACTGGTGTTGCTTTGATAGCCTTGCTATTTGTAACACGCTAATTACTTTTGTATCATTCAATGTCAGTCGAGATATTATACTGAGAAGTAGTTGTTTCAATAAGTGATTTGTTTTATAGTCTTAATAAGACTCGTTGTAGATTTGCGAAACGTTTTTTCGTGTTTTTTCTAATATTTTTGCCTTTGTTATCCTGCTCTACACTTCCATTAAGATTCTGTCATCGCTATATTTTTCGTATATTATGTTTTTTCCGTTTTTTTCCATTTCTGCTATTAATTCATTTTCTTTTCCTTTAATACTTCTTACGTTCCATATTCCCATTTGTATTGTATTTAACATTTTTCTTGTGCTATTTTCTCGCTATGATGTCTGGTTTTTTATTTGCTTTTTACTTGCTTTCTTATTCGTACTCCTCTCCATTAATTGTTATCTTTCGGTATCCTATTCTTACCCTGTTTCCTTTTGGTTTTTCTTCTCTTGCTATTTCTCTATTTTTTGGACAAATCTTTTTACATGTGCTAGGTCATTATTTGTTGTTTTGTTTGACATGTCCCAACTTTGACTCGTATTATTTGTTTTTTCTATATAATGTGAAATTCTCGACTTCATTCTGCTCTTGGTTTGCCTCTGCTGCTAAGCCTGTTATTATGATATTATTTTTTATTCATTTACTTTTCCCCTTTGTTTCCAGGTTGTCGATTCTTTTTAACATCTCTTGCTTTTCTAGGACCCACTTCTCTTTTTTATTACTAATTTCTTTCTTTAGTTTTCTGTTTTTATCTTTTAGTTCTTCTGAGGTTTTTTGCCATTTCTCTCATCAAGTCATTAAACATGTTCTTTAGTTCCTCCATTTCCACATCGTTCTTAGCTATATTTAGATTTGCCTTCTCCTTGAGTTTTGTCCTTGTTTTCATCTTCCTTTGTTTTATTTTTGTATCCTGTTGTTGTTACACCGTTTTATATCGCTGCTTCCGTTCTTCTATCTTTTTTTATTCTCCATTGCTTATTTCGTTGATTGAAATATTGTATAGATACCCAACCCACATGTATTTAATCGAGTCACCTCTAAACTGATCCCTCTTTTCCCCGCCTATCCCGACACTCACAGTAAAGTGCTGCTGCGGTGATAATTTTTTGAAATCCTATGTGTGTGGCAGTCAGTGGTGTTAAATAGAATTAAGGCTTAAACCTGAACTAGTTCGACACGCTAAAATCGTATTTTGTCGTGCATTCGGGACAACTCGAGGTTCATGCTGGTTGGATTTGATAGTGTCTAACCTGTAGACATCACATGTATCTATCCCTTTTTATATTCACCCAATCCATCTTTCAATACATACGCACGGGGAACATCGATGATTCATTATTTGTGCGAGTGGAGCTATAAAAAAACCCGAAATTAATTTCACATGTTTATTTGGAAATTAAATATATCTGCAATATTAGCATCATATGCATAGGTACAGTAACTGTTACACATTTACAAATAAATAAATTATCTTTGTCAAGATTTATAGCTGATAACTTAATAATACCTTTGATTGATATATTCAATGAATGACAATACAGTATTATTCCCAGAGGAAATTGCATGCCGCTGTTGCCTAAAATAATTTTGTATTATTTTTAATAGCGGACAACATAAACATATTTTAATGTGACTGGTTTGGCTTACAAATTCAGCGGCAGACAATGCTTAACAATTTTGATGAATTTGATTACTTTTTGTCAATCCTCGATTGTTGCATATCAGATCTGCTGAACATATTTTCAACCTATTTTAGTAATATTCAAATGTGTTTAATAATTAATTATAAAATTAAATAAAATGCTGCTTTGTATATTTATTTTTTGTTCATAGCTCCTGAAACCATGATATAAAAATAAGAAATAATTTTCATATGTCTCCTTGATAATTTTTATTAATTATCAATATCATTTTAAATAAAATAAAATACTTGTAAAAACTTTCATTCATATTATTATTATTTTATTTAATATTATTAATCTCCACGTAACTCATCAATCAACATTTCAATATTATTTTGTTTAATTTTTAGTTGTTTTTGGTATTATTTATTTGTATTATTAGAAAAAATTAATAAATGGTTTTGTTGCTTTTTTTAACTTGAATACTCTGAGTCTAAAAAAAAACATTTCATAACGGTCGCAACCATCACTATGATAAAAAATGGTGATGTGGCCATCATAGTACTTTCCCTATATTTTACTCGAAAACTATGAGGTTTGTGCAAAAATTCTTAATAATTTATTCAGTTTTCAATTCAATGTGATGGAATCGGCGTATCTACTAATTTTCATGAATGAGGTATAGGAGAGGCTTATCTAAAGGGCTCAGGTCAAAATTTAACAATCTGTATTTTTATTTATACATTTCAATTTCTTCCAACGTGTCTAATTTATTTTTGACTGATTTTAGTAATTTTACATTTTTTAGGTGAAATTGGTGTCCGGTGACCTGAGCCCTTTAGATAATCCTTTAATATACCTCATTCCGAAAATCGCCACGCTGATCCCATCCCTCCCTCTGATAATTTTTCCAGATAATCCCTGTCGGTGTAAAAATAGTTTTAAGCATTAGTCATTGATAATGACAAGGTGCATGTACATGGTACTCGAAATGCACATCAGGCATATAAAATTAAAAGTGAAGGAAGGAAATAACAAAGTGTTTTAATTAAGAATTAAAAAACCAAAATTTTATTTAAAATTATTCATACACGTATTTATAAAAATTAACGTTATTTTAGCAAAGATAAGAATAAAATATTTTAAAAGGATTTGGTATGTATTTGTAGTTTTCTATGAGGTTTCGTAAATTTTTGACTGGCCTTTTCTCTTTTTGTTAAAAGTTTAATTTTATTTAAATTTAATGTGTGAAATAATTTGATTTTTTATCTACGATCGTACAGAAAGTAGACGCTTTTTGCATCATTTTTCATTGTAAAAGTGGCTTTTTAAGGCACTAGTGCTTTTTTACGTTTTTATTGCACGGTAATGTCAAACTGTTTTTATTGCACAGAAATGTCAAATTTGACAGATGAATATATTTCGACGAAAAACTTAATTTTTTTATTAATTGATACAAATAACTAATAAACTATAAATAAAATATATAATTCAAACCAAATGGCACATTTAGGAACTCTGAAGATTTCATTTAATGCAAGTCGAAGCGATTACAATAAAGCGAACATTTCTTCCATAAATAATAATGTTTACTGGTTGCTAAGTAACGCTTTCATTAGTGCACCGCGGGTAAAATATATTTTCATTAATTGAATTATTGAAATGACATTAAAATAATACTCCTAAGAATATATTCTTTGAAATCGTTTACGATCGAAGATAAAATTTTGTAAGGCACACGTGTAAAAAGTTTCTTTATTGCACTCCTGGCTTTAAAAAAACTCGCTCGTTCCTCGCTCGTATTTTTAAACGCCAGTTCGTGCAATAAAGTATCACTTTTTACACTTGTACCTTAAATAACTATATTAATTCGTTTAACATGTCGGTTTTATGGCTAAAACATTGGTTCGATTTATTTAACCATCCGAAATGTTCATTGGATATATTTGTCACAACATGTTGTTTAAATTTGTAACAATTATAGTGAATATTAAAGCGTTTTAGCAATAAACATAATAATACACATTTTTATTGACAAACTTTATACATAATTACATTTAAATAATAAATAATGAATGATGTGTTAATGAGTTAGTTCGTCAAAAGGCTATCGACCAGAGGTCTTTCTGCCTTGTTTTGTCCAGTCACATGGCGTCAGTCGTTAATACGTAATGGGGTGAAATGATGAGATGAAGTCAAATAAGGTGGAATTAGGAATTTTAAATTTAGGGTTTATACTAGGATTTCTAGGAAGCCAATATAAGGATAGTATGTGGAAGTTGAAAGGATTTTTGGAGAATTTTTCTGAAAGGAATCGAAGGCGTTCTAGGATGGGGATAACTAGAGTGGTATTATAGAGAAGCTGGTTAGAAGGTTTGTATAGAGGATTAAGAGGATTGCGGAGTTTGGTTAGGGTACGGAGGGATGCTCGCTCGCTAACTTCCATATTGCGGGATGTTGGGTTGGTGGGGTTGAGATAGAAGGCACAACCATAGGCACGTAGTGAACGGCAGATCATCTTATATATTTTAACAGCTGTTCTTGTATTGATTCCTCTATTTTTATACGTTAAACTTCTGAAGCATTTTGCCCTTGAAGTAATTTTGCCTTTCATTATGGCTGTATGTTTTTTAAAATTTATTTTTTGATCTATGGTTATGCCCAGGTATTTTACGGAAACTGAGGGAGGGATCATAGTTTGGGAAATATGGACTTTGTAAGGTGAGTTATAGGTGCGATGATAAGGAATTAGGAGTTGTGATTTATGAGGATTTATTTTAATGTGCCATTTTGCAAACCAGCATTGAAGGGAGTCAATTAGCTCTTGAAGGGATTGAAGGGCTTTTGGTAGTGTGGGAGCATGTGTAATTAGGGCAGTATCATCAGCGGATTGTAGGAGGTATTTGGATGGATTGAACAATAAACATATTATTTCCGAAAAGGCATTTGTTGGCCTGCATAAATAATCAATGGTATTGTCATTGCCACCATAGTCTCTATTAATTATCAACAACTCATTTCTATCGACGGGTATTTTCCCTTCTTTTTTACATTCCCTCTCGCAATTGGCGCATTTATTTTTCTTCAAAAGTTTAAAGATTATATGTCCAGCTACATAGGTAATTACTTGTGATTCTAAATTATCAATTTTAATTTTTTTATTACGACATTCTTTTAAATAAACGTCATCAATATCGTATGCAGTTGCTCGTCTTCGTCGATTTCGCAATTTGCAGCTTCAGGCATCTGCAATGCTATTCGAAATTCTTTTACAGTGGTGTGTGCATTATAACCACATCTATGCCTAAGTACGGAAAAACAGTTTTCTATGGGGTCTTGATTTATTCTTGACGTTAATATATATTTAATATCTTCAAGTTACAATGATTCCCACAAAAGTAAAATAGATTTTATAGACCATATAAAACCTTGTATAGATGTATATTTTTTCTTTCCTTACCATTTTCAAAAAATTTTAAACCTTGAAAGTACGACAAAGCTTCTTCTAGTTTCTCTTCTGGTAATTTACGATTAACGGAGAGGCCACACTTATAGGGGTTTGAATCATTAACGACTCTACTGTTTAATGAGTCAAATATATTATTGATTTTCTTCAAAAATATTGCCGTATTTATTGAAGATAGACTCGTTAATTCTTTTGTAGCACTTGCTGTTAAAATTGCTGCAGGGACAGAATTGCTAAATATCTAAGCAGCATATTTCACACGCATTTTTTCAAACGTTGTGGGATTTATATGTTTTTCGGTAATTTTGACCATTGCTCTTGCAACTTTACTTTCCTTGACGATTTTATAAGTGTCGATTATATCTTTCCAGGACACTTCTAAGTTATTTACCATTGTTTTTATTCTACTATTCATAAAATTATTTCTTAGACTTTTAAGTAAATGTGGGGGGTCATAGCAAATGAAAATGACGTGTCTATTAATTTTTAGAATGGTGTATCTATTGTTGCGCCAAGTAACCTTATTGCATTTCTATTATTTGTTCCTTGATCACAAACGAAAACGCGAGGAACCATATCCAAAGAAAACAACTTATCTAATACCAATAAAATGAGCTTTTGTAAAATATTACCGTTCGTTGGACCAGATGAAATAAAATAACAGAATGGCACCTTCCAATTACATTGAAGTCCCCTTAAATAAAATACCAATGCATGATTACCATGTTTGTTGTTCCTGCCAAGAGAACCGAAATCTTCAAATCCCTCTACAACATCCAAGACTTTGTTATAATCTAAACCTTTTTTCAAAATTATTTCGTCAAACATTATTAATCTTGATTTTTAATTTTTGAATCAAATTTGTATTTAGACCAGTTTGTAAATTAAAGATTTTCAACCAAGATTGACTTGTTGATACTCCAGGTAGCGCAAATTTTAAATGTTTTTGTAAGTATTTATAAGTACTTGGTGATTTATAAAATAATGATAAAGATATCTGTTTTTCCCGTGTTATCCATTCTGTTCTATATGTATGAAAACATTGCATGTATATGAGAGTTTTTACCGATGGAGCTCGATATTTTATTAAATTTTCTAAAATATTTTTAGTTGAAAATGATCTCATTTTCTTTTTGAGTCTATAATTTATATTACATTTAATATATTTTTTTTTTTCTTAATTCGCAAACTCTTTTTTTAGCTTCACTTTGCGGGGCGATACTTGCGGAGATTCCATATTAATAATTTTCGAACTAATTACTGATATTGGGCTACTACTACTACATCTACTACTTCTACGTTTTTTAATAATATCGGCTACATACTCTTTGAATGAACTTGATCCTGCACTAATATTTTCTTTCAAAGGGTAGGTCGCAATGGGCATTCTCTTTTCGGAAACCGAAGATACTGTAGCTGATGTTGAAGGTTGTGTATCCATATCCATTCATAAATGAGATATTGATACTTATATAGTGTGATTAGTTTTGAGCACAATTCGTAATTCACTTATTATTATTACTTTTTAATGAGAAATGACCATAGGTTCCTAGGGCCAAAATATGATGATTTAGCACAACATATCTATATCCAAAAGTTTACGATTAAGCTCTAATCAGATTTTAAAGTTTCAATAAATATTATTTCTTTTGTTAATTAACTGCTTTATTTGAATTAAATTTATTACTAATGATTATCATAATATAACACATATAACATAAAAAATAATATATTTTTTATTGATGCATATAACAAAAAGTAAAAAAGTATTACATTTTACTTTTAAACTTTTTAATGATATATATTATAATCTTCTGCTATTATCACACAAAAACATGTATTTTTGTTATCTAGTAAAAAACAAAATGTAATTTTCCATCGAATCGAAAATACAAAATTTTACACTAATTATTTCTAGTTAAAACATTGTCAATTTTTCAAATCAGTTTTTTAATTTAAGTAAATAAACACAGTTAATTTCTTTCTTCACTATTTTATTTAATCACTAAATGTACATTTCGAACACTATGTGTTGTCTAGAATTGACTGTCGATTAATTATTTTAATTTATGAAACAGTTGTTCTCTTTATTCTTTGAAAAATATTAAGTATTCAATTATTGTCTAATATTAATTAAGTATAAGTGAATATAAAAAGAAAAATTTTCTACTAATAACTTTCATATGTTGTAATAATTACAAGCAGAAAACGATGTGTCTTTAAATTGTTAAAATGTATTAATTTTTATTCCTTCATTTAAATACAATACAATACAATTGCAGTTATTTAAAAAAATATCTATATTAAAAATAAGTCAAAATGAATATATTGTTATATTATTGTTATTAAAAATATAAATTTCATCTTAGTCGGGTTTATTTGATTAAAATATATATATTCTTTTTAAAAAAAAAAAAGTGCTGATGAGTGTTTATTTACTCTAGACCCGGCACGCATTTATGAGTAAGCGTCCTGTCGCATCGTTCTCGGTTCCCGTGAAATTTTAGGCGGTCGGAATTTCACCGCCCGCAAATTCCCGAGCACGATCGTCTCAACGTTGATTACAATACGTATAATTCAATACCATAGAAAACTACCCAAAGCTAAAGTAAACTGCAGTACGCAGAACTAAATATGCGCCGTCTGTTGGTCAATATTTTCACTACTCATGCGTAATCTGTTGTTCGGCATCTTTTAGTGACTCGCATTTCCCCATAAGGTTAGGCATCTATACAATATTTCAATCAACGGCTTATTTGGAAACTTTGGAATCCATATTCAGGGCTGTCAATATCTCTTTCTCTTTTTGTACTAATTTGTTTCTTTCAATGTGCAATAGCAATTAAGTCCTAATTGGAATTTTAGAAATTACAATGGCAAAAGAAAAATAAACTAAAAGAACAATTACCAGCAAATGCTTTAGATGCATACATAAAATTTGACCCCAACATTTATTGAACATAAAAATAATTTTATAAATATTATGTAGTCTGTCCGTTAGAGTTGCTTCTGGATCTGGATCTGGATCTGGATTGAGTTTGCCAAGGGTGATCAAATCATTGACCAGAGCACTTAGGCCTCACTAGGCCCATTGTGCCCCCCTGACTGGGACAGCCCTGCGTTGTTCTATCACTCATTTAGCCACCCAAGGTGACGAGCAAAGGACAGCACAACGCTTGGAGGGTTATCCCTTATGTTGACCATGTTCGGCCAGAGCTCCCCTAGCATGGACTTTCTAAGGTGGGCGAGAGCCGGGCAGGTGGTTAACACATGTTCCACTGTCTCGTCCTCTTCTTCACATGCTCTACATATGGGGTTTTCCACCAGTCCCATAGTAAACAAGTGTTTCCTTATCTGACAGTGACCCGTAAGGATACCTGTGATAAGACGCAGATTCCCCCGGGATAGTCGCAAATAATATTCAGCTGTTTTCAGATTGGGTGAACGTATTGCTTCCTTGGCCTGTCTGCAGCCTGAGGTGTTGTCCCAACGTTGTTTTAGCATCTTGAGAGTATTCTGTTTGAGGATATCAGTGAGGCATTTCGGTGTTGGCGCGATCGAGGGCCCGTCCGTGGTATCACTGAGAACCGATCCAGCTCGCGCCAACTCGTCTGCCTTGCTGTCCCTTGACCCAGCGCAGCTCAATACTGTTTGATTGTGCTGCTTGTTTAAGGGTGTTATGACATTCTTTTACTAGTGTTGAGGTGATCTTGTGACTACTCACTGCTAGTATTGCTGCCCTACTGTCTGAAATTATTTGGATATTCCTATCACGGATGTCTCGGTGTAGGATTTCTTTCGCCCCTTGGATGATGCCAACGATCTCTGCTTGCAGAGTAGTTGTGTGCTTCTCTAGGGGTATAGCTAATGAGAGGTCCATTTGTTGCGAGTAGATTCCCGCCCCGGATCCTCTTTTGGTTTTAGAACCATCGGTGTAAATTCGGAGGGTTTCCCCACCCTCTACACTCCCGGTTCCTCTTTTTATCGATACATTATAGGGTCTATTGAAGATGTAGAGTTGCTTCTGCAGAAAGAAGTTTGTCTGCACTGAAAAGATGGCTGCGAGCCACTATGTTTCTAGAAAGACTAATCAAGTTAGCTCTATTATTTATAGATATATGGATATTAATATTGACAATATTATTAATAAGCAATAAAAGGTAATTTTATTATTTAAGAAATAATTGAATAGTTGAGGCTTTTTCTTGTTAAAAGTTCATATACTTAATCACTTTGGTAATTTTTCATAAATAAAATACGATAACACTTTCAAATATCAATTTTGCTGTTCGTGACAATTGTTTCCAAATTTACCAAAGTGACTTAAGAAATAAATCGTTTTTTTAATAGTTATAGTTACAAAAATCTGTTTTAAATTTTACAGAATATTTTTCTTGTCTTGACTCTAATTATGTATAAAAAATAAATATCTTTACTAGCTAGCTTAACTGTCTGGATGATTCGAACTAATGAATTGATGAAGGGTGATTGCATTTTTTGGTGTTGGTTGCTCTTTATTTATGGAATAATGAAAATATTTAATTTTTTTTAAATTACCTCCCTAAGCCAGTTGGCTGGAAACGCCCTTGAACAGAGCAATCGTTTCATGGGATGTGTGGCATGATGCACCATCTTGTTGAAACCAAATAGCCTTCATTTTCATCCAAAACTGCGAAAAAACAATCAGAAAGCATGTTTCTGTACTGTCGCCACTCACAGTGACTTTTTATCACTTGGATACGTTGCTATGTTATTATCTCCATGGCGAAAATAAACATCAAACTACAATCCTCACCACACGAAAGCTATCAGGCTGCTAATGGGAAGGATAACAAATGACAAACATGAAACAAGCACGACTGCCAACGTCATATGACAAAATGGCGCCAAACTCAAATTCTTCCTTACTTCCTGTACACCCTATATAATATACACAAACAAAGTTTACAATATATTATCAATTTTTGACACAGCTATAGTTTCGACTTTTGCTAATATATTATACAATAAATAGTGGTATAAAAACTTAAAAATTATTTTCATTTAAAATGAACTACCACATAGTAAAGATCGATACCATCATTTTCATTTCTGATTGTGGTAAATTTGCAAAATTTTGATGGAAACATGCAGCCCACTCAGTTGATATTGACGAAAATTAGTCTAATTCGGATTTGTTCTTCAAAAAACACATCATCGCATCCTTTTGTTTGGGAATAAACGCGATGGATATTTGTTTGCGCTTTCTTTTTGATGCTCCCGATTCTTGGTTTGGACGAAATCGTTTTCGAGAAAACATTTTGGAGCTATAAAGGATGTCATACCTTGGTTTCTAAGAGCCGAAAAAAAATTTTAAGTTGACGAGTCCGCCAATTTATAATATAAATTCGTACATGTTTGTTTTATTATTTGGAACGTAATACAATAGAGCGAGATCACATCTTGTTGACACCTTCAATATTATGAATTTCTGCGCTGTCGCCGCCGAATCTTTGCCTCCTTAACGATTATTATTGTATTTAGTAAGATTCGGCCCCTTGAAAGTGGAGCCCCCTGAAGATGGGGGCCCTGTGCGACCGCACAGTTCGCACACCCCAAAGAGCCGCACTGTTTTCTTGTATATCCGGAAATGCATTTTCCGTGTATTAGGCATGTACTCTCTGCATATATGTATGGCATTCCTTCAAGATTTATTTCCAGCATATCATTAGTATACATCATATACGAGTATAATGTTGGTGGGATTATGCCACCCTGTGTTATTTCGTATTCTGCATTCATTGGTTGTCTATATTATTATTTTTTATGGGAAAAGTCTGTATATTAAAGATATCTTAATTAGTTTTATATCTGTTTTGTTTCATATCATATTTCATTAACCAATTTGCTGCAATACAAACAGTTTATCTGAAATGCCTTCTCTAAGGAGTATTTTATTATTAAAATTGCTCAAAATGGGGTTTAGCTGTAAATTGGCTAGAATTCTTACTGGACAGATTACGATTAGTAAATGTTACTTCAGGGGGTCCCTCAAAGATGCCCTTGTGATCCAATACTTTTTATTTTATTTGCCAATTTACCTTTTATCAATGTGAAGTACTGATGTATGTAAATGATCTGAAATCTTAAAATTATTTCTGATCGTAGCGACTACCATTTTACAAAATAATTAGAAAAAGTTAAGATGGTGAAGTTTGAATAAATACTATTTAAATATAGCCATATGTTTATTAATGGCTTTTTTACATATAGAAAAATTAAATTGCTTACATGTATTCGACGGTTATAGTTTAAAAGGGGTTAATGAATCAGGTACAAAGCTATTATTTGAGTCACACATCACAACTATTTTTTGTAAAACTTTAAAAATGTGGTGTTTTGTTTATCATGTTTGTGCCATCTTTTAGGAATTTTATGAATTAACGATTTGCCCTCTGTAGTGGCAGCAAGGCATTGGAATTAGATAGGGCGATACACATTTAACAAGTAAAACAGGGATGCAACTATTTTTTTACAAAGGTGTTGATTCTGTTTATTCTGATTTATAAACTAATGACAGAAGATTAGTTGGTGAAAGACGCCCTAATGGCGCTAGTCACTTACAGATTTCTAATTTGCCGTTTACATATGTGTACCTGTACATTTACCATTGTTGTACAGTTTTATTTTGTGATTGTTTAATAGTAATATATAAATTAATAATTTTTTACAAAGGTGTTGATTCTGTTTATTCTGATTTATAAACTAATGACAGAAGATTAGTTGGTGAAAGACGCCCTAATGGCGCTAGTCACATTACAGATTTCTAATTTGCCGTTTACATATGTGTACCTCTTAGACCATATAAGCTTATAGAC